>JAWNOA010000043.1:12510000-13710000 GCA_035046345.1 Drosophila birchii | reverse complement strand
AGTTTGAGTCGGGTTTGGGTTTCGGTTTGTGTTTGGGTTCGGGATCCCGTTCTCGGGCTTGGCTTTCAAGTGATTATGATTATTTTTTATGCACATAACGCTACACACATGCAACCCCGGCGGCCAAGGACCGGCGAGAGCGAACGTCAAAAGCAAAAGGCAACAAACAGCCAGGACACAACACACACACAGGACGCAGCAGCAGCTCAAAAGCCAAAACAAAACAAAACAAAAAGCAAAGCAAAATGGCAACGTTAAGTCAGCAGCTTTGAGGCGGATCAGCAGCTGTGTCCTGACAGCGAATAGCAAATGCTCTAACCAGGACCATGTTTTGTAGAATTTATAAACTTTTCTTGAACACAAAATATAGAATAAAGTTATATACTACAGAAACGGGATAACAAAGTCTAGGCACTGTTCCTTCTGGCAGCAGCTGCTTCAAAAGATAGCAAAAAAAAAAGAAATAGGAGCAGAATTCCCCACCTCCTCGATTCTGTGTGTGTGTGTCTGAGCCTGGCCAAGGGCCAGCCAGGATGTTAGGACGAATGCTGTGCGTTGATTTTAACTGTTATTACTTGGCAGGTGAGTTGGAGCTGGGACTATACACATGTCCTAGCCAGGACTCTCTCCCTTCATCTCTTTCTCGTCTCTATTTGTCTGGCCATTTGAGTTTTGTGTAAGCAGTTAATTGGATCAGGGGCTAGGGCTTCTATGACTCCCCCTCCCCTACCTTTAGATTTAGATTCAGCATCAGAGATTCTTTTCCCCTCTGGTCCTTAGATTGCTGCATACTTCATGGCGCTGTCAGATACATTTTTAATAAGCTGTGAATGCCGCCTGGCCGCTTTTCCAAATGTCAACACAAACAGCAATGAGGAATGCCAGAGAAAGAGCAGGAGAAGGATGAGGAGGAGCAGCAGCAGAGGGAGTAGGAGGACTAGGAGGAGTCTTGCCTGTTCGTGGAATCTATTAAATCATTTTTGTTGCCAATACATTTGTACATAAACAGCAGCAAGGAGCAGGAGAGCAGCACACATGTTGTTCTGCACTCGGGGAATTCCTTTGAATTTGAATTCGAATTGCAAAAAAAATTCCCTTCGACCTGCCAAGAGGCGAAAGGCGAACTGTGACTTGGGGCAGCTGCCCATGCGCAACAACAACAATATTAATAGACAGCAGCAGCAACTTGCAACAGGCAGAGGAGCGAGGGGAAGCCTAAAAGTATTTAAAAAGAAGTTTTTAAATCAAGTTTTATATGATTTAAAACAGATTAATAAGCAGGGTTCAAAGTAATATATAAAGTTAAGTAATAGAGAAAATATAACATTAAGAGTGCTTATGGGGGGGACTGATTTATGAGAATTTTAGGTCTATAAATTATTAAAAAAATAATATTCATATTAATATTAATTATAAATATTGTGAAGTCCAAAGAAAACAGTTTTTCCAAGATGTCTCCTATTGTTTTATAATAATTTTAAGGTTTATAAATTATTTACAAAAATATTATTAAATACTGACCATCTTGTAAAGACCAAAGGAAACTGTTTTTCCAAGATTTACCCTATTTAACCCCTTAAAAACTTGAGTATGTGAGTATAATACCATCATATTTTATTATTTTTTGTTTCTGAAACTAAACAAACCCCCCTCGAAGTTTGCCGGCTGCCTAATGATATGTATGGCATATCGAACGCGGCAGCAGCAGAACGGCAACATAAATCAAAATATATATATAAAGTTACATGCATATATTTATGTGGAGGGCAGCCGCCAACACCTCCTCGGGGGCTCTAAATGCAGCTTTTCACCTTCAGCTTCAGCTTCATCTTCTCGAAGAGGGCGCAAGTTTTTGGTGCCGCTAAACGTAATGTAAATAAGCATTTAACAGCAGCACCAGCAGCAGCAGCAGCAACAACCAAACTGCAGCAATAAATGGCATTACAAACAACGGGCAAATAAATCGCACTGAAGCGCAAAGGCAAAGGCTCAGGCTTAGGCTGAGATGAAAAACGTGGACGCCGCCAAAGAGGTGGCTGCCGCGCTTAACATTTACCATTTACCATCTAGTATCTGCAACATGCAACAGATTTATGCAGGCAACATCGCACATGGCACATGGTGTTGCCGCAGACATGTTGACTTATGCCGCAGCAGCAACGGCAACTGCCAACTGGCAACAACTTCTCGGCTTCCCCAAGTTGCACGCTTCAAAACACTTGGACATGCGATTCGAGATTCGCCCAACTCGGCTTTTTTTATTGTTGCCGCAGTTGCTGCTGCTGCTGCTGCACCTTGACTTGCCACCGCAGCAACAGAAGCCAGAAGTTGCTGTTGTGGGCGCCATAAAATGACCAGAAATTAAACATAAATAAAAACGGATAAAAGAAGCCAGAGATTTACCAACAAAATGTTGTATTTCCTTTTTCAATTAATGTTTAAATAAAAGGCTATGCGTAAAAGGCAACAATTCCTAAAGCGTTTTCTATGTTTGCTTAAAGATATTATAAGTATTCATATAATGATTACAGAGATCCAAAAATCTTTAATAAATTAAATTTTTATATTGGACAAGCATTGTGTTATGTCAGCAAAGAATAAAGAACAGAGTATTTCCTTGCATTAGTATTTTGTTTAAATCAATTTCGCTCTGATTTAGTTATCAAAAAATTAATGAATTAAAACAAAAAAATCCAAAAATTGTAATCAGAAAACAGAGACAAAATATTAGTTATGCTTAAAATTATGCAGAAAAAGTGAACCCAGCACTACCTTCAAAAATTAATTATAAATATTTTGAAATAAACTATCCTCCTCTTTAAAATTTTATTTTCCCTCGAAAAGCTATAACTTTTATTTAAAACAAGAGTCAATAAAAAAATACTCGAAGGAAACTTCCTTAAAATTAAGCCCTTAATTTTCATATACTTATGACTCATTCTGCCAAAATCCAACTTCCTGTTTGGCATATATTTCCACAGAACTCAACAAAATCCAAATATTAGTTATGCTGAAATTATGCCAAAATAACTTGAAAATTTCTCAGGTAATTTCGTTCTTAGAGAAAACTTTTTAATGATCGCTAAACTACAATTTTAGCTGGAAAATCCATTTGGGAAAAATTTCCTAGAAATTCTGCACAACACACTGAGCCAAATAATTGAGATACTTGGAACTTAAGGAGAGTGGTGTATTTTTTGTGCATAAAAATAGTTTTTATTTCGCTTTTTATTTACTTAATGTTTATTGTATTGCCAACATTTTGCCGAGTGCAGACCCATTACTGCCCGCTTTCCGGGTCATACATACGGGTCTTTATGTGCCGGACTAACCTATTTTTAAGTTGTATTTAGTCAGCCCATTTGATTGATAGGTGCTCGTTGCTGGCTCTCGGACTTGTTTTATAGATAAACAAACACGGCTCCGCCTCGGTGTTGCCCGGTGGGCTGTGCCTATCCCCTGCGAACATGCCATAAAATGCGCTCCAGATACGCCTAATTATCGAGCCAAGTGCCCCGAACCTCCTGCTCCTCCCACTGATCCGCCTGTCAGCGGGCGAATTTATCCAAAGAAAGAATGTCTAAAAAAAAAACTTTAAAAATCCCAGCTAGAAGTTGCGCAAAGTGGCCGAGAACGACATCGAGGTAGCATAGATGACGCCTCCCAGGCGGCTTCAGGTGTACACACATACATATGTACGTACCTGCCCATAGGTGTGAAGTGCAATCAAAAAAAAAAAAAAACAAGGGGCGGCTGCAGCGGGGGCGGGTGTGATGGCCAAAGGTGCCAAAGTTGTTTAATCACAAGACTTTAACACACAATTTGTGTTTTGTTCGAAAACGAGGCAAAAAAACTGCTGGCGGTTGTGGGTGGGGTTGGGCACCCAAATTCAAAGTGTACCAGCGGTACAGCTTTAAAAGTACCCTAATTTTCCAAAAAATACTTTAAAAAATTCTATGGGTACAAGCTTAAAACATTTACTATTATATTTTATGCATATAATTTGGCAAGACTTTTTTCGGGTTCCTTGGCTTGATTTTATTTGTAAGATTGTATTCAGACGTACCTAAAATATTCTATGATACTGTACCTAATATTCCTTTTAAATACAAATAGAATTTAAAAAGGAAAAACGGTTGAGAAATGAAATTTATTTGCTTTTAAGTTCCCATTAAATTTGTATAACAAGTCAGTCAAAGGGGACTTTAGGTACGTAGGACATGGTCACCCCTGATATCCCTGGATGTAGCCTGAGTGGACCCTCCGGTGTTTTGCATATTCTCCAACTGAGTTTTTCTTTTTTTAGTCAAATAAAAAGCTCATTAGGCGAGTTGACCAAATTGCAACATGTTTCTTCATTTTCGACGTTGCTGGCCACGCCTCCGGACAAAGGCAAACTCAAATATTAACCCTCCACACACACACACACACACAAAAGATAAACAAACAAGCAACGAAAAATGCAGAGAAAAAATAAAAATAAATATAAAAATGAGATAAAATAAATGAAAAGCAAATTTCAAGTTGGAAAAACCAAAGCTAAAGCCCCCCAAAAAAAATCGGGCGGGAGACGTTAAAAGCAATTAAAATTGAAACTGTCGAATGATGCCCATCACGAGATGATACTGTTTGATGGGGAGGCTGGGGAGTGGAGCAGGTGTGTGTTTTGTGTGTGTGTGTGTGCCACTTGCCTTGGGTCAGGCAAATAATTAACTCCGGGACCGGGGCCTATCGCAGCGAGGCATCGGAGTGGGAGGGAAATCATTTTCACACGGACACTGGGGGAAATTTACGGGCAAGCGGGCTTTCTTTGGCGCGGCCCTAATGATGCTCCGGGCCGTGTTTACAGTCCAGCAGTTGCCAGCAGAGATGATCAGCTCCTCAAGACCTGAGACCTGAGGTGCCCAAAAAAAAAGCAGTTTTAATTGCTTAATAAGTTTTTCTCTTTTTTTTCGTATTTTAAGGCTAAGAGACAGGCATGTAAAGTGTTACAAATGCCTAACAAATAGCCATTGAATTTTCCACAGTTTATTCCCATTAGGAAATATGTCCTGGATATGGACATAGCTCTGCGGCTGATCCCTGCCCTCCTCCTACTCCTGCCACATCCCACACAAACCCTGGCAGACAACTTAGTTTCCATTTAGTTGGTTATTGCTTTTCGCAGCCAGTCAGGCATCCAGAGGCATAGAGGCATCTCTCCATCGATGTTATTTTGGGCATTTTTACTTTAATTAAATTTTACACAAATATTTTCGTGCAAAAGTATTTCCCAAATTGAAGTTCTATGCCGGCGAAGCCACCCCCTTTGTGTCCCGGGGGTTGTTTGCAGATTGAACAGAAGATGGGGTTGGGCTTGGGAATGAGGAAGAAGTCTGACAAATGGTCACCTGTTTGAAAGGTAAAGCCCGTTTGCCCGAAAGGGGTTTTCTGTCCCGGGGCGGGGGATTTTTGGAAAAGGACCTGGACCCGGTCCTGGATCCCGGGACTATCTTGTCGAGATTTCTCGACTCTCGTCGGGAGCCCTGACAGGCGCCAAAAGACGACGAGATTAAGTCATCGAAGCGAAAAGGGAAAGCCAACAACAATAATCTAGCTTTCATTGTGCCTGGCGGTTTTTCTTTTGGGTTATGGTAGGGGTTGGATGGGTACTCATCGTTTTTTTGAAAATATTTTCATTTGACAAATTTTAAGATTTCCTTTTTATTTTTACCCATACCCTTGGCAAAGTGGAAGCAAGGGTATGCTGAAATATATATATGATAAGAAAGGCTGTAAGGAATTTTTCGAAAAGAAATAAAAACTGTCAAAATATCCTTTAATATATAAAACAAAGAAAACCTTAAATAGCTGCTTTTTCCTTATGTTTTTTATATATATACATTTTTCCCTATATTTTCCTTGCTGTTGCTCGGGGTATGTCATAGTCGAGGCTGTATTTATTTTGTTTATAATTTTTTTTTGCTTTGTTGTTGTTGCTTTCGGTGGTTGGTTCTCGTCGCCGTCTTGTCTTTCGTCCTGGAGTGGCATTTTTTATGCCGCTGTTTATTTGCCAAGGGCGTCCTCGTCCTGTATCTGTATCTGAATCCTGGGATTTGCCTCCCCTTTCGCCGGCTCACTTTAATTTGGTTTTTTCATTGTGCTGCTCAAGCACGTAATTATCCTTTTTTTTGCACGCTTACATCCGCTCCCCCCTACCCCTAAACATTTGTTTGTTTATTTATTTATTTATTTGAAGACTTTCCTCCCTGCTAGAGCATTTTATGACATCTTGTTATTTTTATTGTTATTGAGTTGGCCTTTTGTCGCTGTCGCTGTCGTTGTCGTCCCTACACGATTCGTAGACTTTTTCCCCCATTGTTAATTCGATGTTATTAATTTTTGTGGTCCGCCAAACGAGCTTATTAGGCGGCCCGAGAACATTGACAACTTCATCGAGAGAAATCTCTCGCGGGAAACCCAAACAGAACCCAAAAAAAAAAACAGAAAAACACGAAAGAAAAAAAACGAGGGGAAAAGCGGATCAAGTATCGTAAGACCCGTGTCAAAAGAAACTGTGACTTGACTCCTCCTAATCTTCGTTCTACAAGATCCAACGGCTTTGATTAGAAATCAAAGCCTTTTGCCGGAACCGCAATTTTCGCAGCCAACAACCCGTAATCAAATGCAAATTATCAACACACAACACAACACCACACCACACCACACCACACACTTTGATGTATCAAACATCTATGTTACATTCACTAAAGAGAAAAAGTTTCGATTTGGGTTTTTTATTTTATTTTTTCATTTGCTTTTCCCTCGCCCTCTGCAGAGGGAGGGATACCAAAATTTATGTAGATTTACTGTGGGCAGTTGTATCTGTTGGATTTCCAGCCTTTTTTTTTGTTTCACGTTGTGTTTGTCTTTGATTGAGACATTTCCAAGTGCGACTTCTTGGCCATGGTCAATTAAAATGTGGCAGCAGAGAAGATGAAGAGGAGATTGAGGAGGGAGATTTTAGGCCGAATCGGGGTAATACCCTTAAGGATTTAGGATAGAGATATCTTTAAGAATATAAATAAGAAACAAATATAGAATTTATGGTTTTAAAAATCGATATTAAACAAATATAAACTAAAAACTTAATTTATTATATTTATTTTAACATTTTTCGATTATACTAGATTGATATATCACCCAAAATATTGATTTATAGCTGTTACAATGTTAAAAAATTAACTTGAAGAATTTATGATATATATGATATATATTGATATATCACCCAAAATATTGATTTTTAGCTGCTACAATGTTTAAAAATTAACTTGAAGAGTTTATGAATCAAGCATTTTTTGAATTATTTTTGTAGAAGAATATATATATTCGAATCTTTGCAATCTTCTGTTATTGAAATACCCTTTTCATGTAAAGGGTATCCAATGCAACGCATTACCCTCTGGACCAAGATCGTCTGGGCAACGCCTATCGATTTCAATCGGTCTGCCGGCACAAACCGCTGATCCACCCAACCGACCCTGCACGCCAAAGCGCAATCAAAAAGCGTTTTTAATAATGCGCTAAGTGATTGTTAAGCGTGCTGCTAGTGGCGGCAGCAGCAGCAGCAGTGGGGCTCAGCTCGATGGCTTTGCTTGCCCAATCCCACAGATTCCACAAGTCTCAGAGGCTCTGAGAGTCGTTAATGAGTCTCTGGCGGTTCGACAACTGTGACTGCCCACGCGACCTTCGGTGACACCCGCATCTGGCACTCAAAGAAAATGGTTTTTAACCAAGCTTTAATTTAGAAGAAATAATACAAATATAAAGATATCGATTTTAAAAAGGAATAAGAATAAAATTGAAGAAGGAACTTCTATTTGTAGGTATCTTATTTTTATCTTTTAAATTTAAGATAAGCAACCTTTTACATTCTTTTTTTGTAGTTTTCTCCAAGTGTGGGTGCTGCTTGCAGAAGGCCGGGCCTCCTCTGCGAGCCTATTAAAACTCAATTACATTTAATTAATCAACCAGACTGAGGGCAGAGCTCCGCTTTAGGAGCACCGACACCTCGCCGCGATGACGTTGCACAATCGCACAAGGCGCCGCCAGGGAAGGAAGGGAGTGGTTTTTGGTTTGGTTTGAAAATCCCGGGAAACTCAGTCTGTGGTGGCAACCAGCTTCTCTGCTGGCGAATTGACATTGGCTTCATTAGCAAGCGAACGATGTGAGACAAACACCAAATTATCGGCTCAAACAAATTGAAGTTGACCATCTTTTTTTCTCTATCTCTCTAAACAAATCGGTCAAGTTCCCCTGATTGGAGGCGACACAAGTATTTGGACACCAAAAGGAAGTGAAAGGTGGCAAAAGATGGTAAAACGATGAAGTCTCCAGCGGAGAAGCTTGATGAATGAATGGCCATGAAGCATCTCCATGAGCTCTGACTGATTTGCGCTTTCTTTCAAAAGGTTAAGGTTACCAGGATGACAGGGTTTTTCGGTGCTTCTTTCCAAGCTTGTAGCCTGGTTTATGACAATATATACAAGTGGTAAAATGTGGAAGTGGAAGCTGCAACTAAATGCAGACAATTATCCAAGTCTATTCTCTGGACATTTCGAAAAGTTTGCCTTATCACAACCCAAAACTATTTAAGAAGCTGGGCAAACAAAATGCCCAAAACAAAAAAATAAATGGAAACAATGGCCATGAGGGTACAGTAAAGAGTGTAAACAGAAAAACATAACAAAAAAAAAGTTTGGGGAATTCTGAGATTAAGAATGACAAACAATGCAGCGAAAGTCACCCAACGACACCTGGCCTCGGCAATATTCCTCCTCCTGCACCCATTTCGTGGAGGAAAAATTACTTCATTAAAAGTTCGAAATGAAGAACAAGTATTCACAAAAAGAAAACAGAAAAAAAAAGAAAAGGTTGCCGAACGAAATGTCCAGCTGCTGTGCCGATAAGAAACTCATAATTGGTGTCATTAAAAAAGCCATTTCGGAAGTTGTTAATCTTCCGCCGCGTCGCATCGCGTGGGTCCAACAATTATGCCCAACTACATGGCCGGAATCTCCGGCACAGAAACAGAACAGGGGACTCCAACTCCAAAGAGACAGAGATACATAAATATGTAATTTATTAAAAGCCAAGAAGGCAGCGTTTACAACAAAGCCTCCCACGACTTTTGTTTATTGTTATCATTATTTAGCCAACTGATAAGGCCTTGGCCAAGGGAACTGGCCATAAAACGGGGTGCAGGGCTCCTTCTCCACCTCTCTTGGGGGATCTCGCATCTCCTCCTCCTTTATTCCGGCTGCTTCTTTTAATTATAAAGTGCGATAAATGTGACACAAAAAATTGTGAGAGATAGCCAAAAAAAAGAGAACATAAAAAATATCAGAGAATGCGAAAAAAAACAAGCAGCTAACTGAGGTTCAGCAAGTCGGCTAAACAAAATACTCTATATAGTAAATACAGGAAATTGTCAACCTAAAAAATGATATAATTTAAAAGAAAAAGTGGCACAAAAAATAATTAAAAATTCTGCCGAATTTTAAAGTCATCAGAATAAAAATTAAAGCTCAAAATAAGGATATCTTCCTTTTTAATTGAAAATTTAATAGAAAACTTAATATTAATTAGTTTAAAAAGTATATTTTACACAATATCATCCGACACTCCTTTGGGGGTATTTTCTTGATCTTTTTTCCTGATTCAATCAGTGCCAGATTTGATCTCTAATCTAGCATAATCTTTTTTTGTTTTCCAAACAAATCAACTGAGAAACTGCTTGTGATGTAATCCGATCGAAGTGATTTCCAGGCATTGGGCAAGAAGGAAAAACAACACATTTCAGGGAATGAACTCTCCGCCAAGAAAGGGTATAAACAAAACAGCGGCAAACAAAAGTCGTTAAGGGGCAGTGCGAGATTCTACTCTCAGTTTTTTTCTTTTTTGTGTTGTGGCCGTTGTTTGTTTGTTTTTCAGGCCGCCTGCTGCCTATAGTGCCTGCCTTCTGCCTTCTTTTGTGAGAAGTTTGGCATTTAATAAACACCCAGGACACCCAGGATGCGGTTGGATGCTGTCCTAGACTATCCACAATCCTAACCCTGTCCTTGCTTTATGAAATTGCAAAACGTCCCCATAAAGTAAAATGGCCTAAGATATGGTGCTAGTAGGCGAAGTGACCGCAGAACGAGCCGTAAAGGGAGACCCGTACATGGCCATCTTGTGTTGCGGCTTTGTCTTGGCCATAAATACTATCTCTGCACTTGCTGTGCTGGCTGTCTTTTACGAGTGGATTGGGATTGAAATGGGGGAATGGGGCATGGGGATTGGGGACTAAGACTGGCAAGTGTTAATTCCTTCCCCTCAGCAATTAACTTTTCGCCAGCAATCTATCTATCTATCTATCTGTAACCAGCTTGGCAGCAACAAAAAAAGAGATATTCTCTTTACTTTCAAGGCTTAGATACAGATAGTAGATACTTTTTAGCCATTGTCTCGAATATGCAAATTGCAAGCAGTCGTTGGGTTCAATTGGAGCGCGGTTTAGCTTCCGTTTATCGCTTTGACCTCGGGCATTTCTAAAAAAACAGCGAACCTATAAATATATATGTACAAAAAAAAATATTAATAAAGATTCAATAGTCATGACCGTCGATCGAGATCGTTGCAGAAAAAGAGCCAAGCACATTTTACTTATTATCATTGTTCAGCCCATTGTGATTTGCTTCATGTTACTTTCACGACTTCTACCATCCCCCTCTGCCCTAAAAACCGAATCCCAAATCCAAAAATCTGCATCTGAATCTGCATCTGCAGTCTCGCATCCACTGACAATATACTTTATGCTTTGGCACTCAGGTGAATGGCACTGCCAAATGGTAGCTATCAGGTAACCAGCAGCATTGTCCCAACAGCGCGACCCGACTTGGCCCGAAATGAACTGCGATAGTCATCTGGCCGGATTTTGAATGGGACTTTCGGTGTGAGAAACTAATAATCCACATATATAAGTGCAATCACTTCTCGTTCCAAATAACTCAAGTGATTCAAAGATCCTGGGTTTTTATGGATTAAATTATCGAACAGATCGGTCGGTAGATAGCTCTTGGTTCATTAGAGGCGAGAAAAGGGTTTAGGAATAGCTCTAAAACAGAATATTAAATTGATTATGAAAGAGGAACTACTAAGGTTGGGAGAAGTACTACCTTAGATAAAGCAAAACCTCGGCTTACAGATACTTTAAAGTATTATCCTGTTTAATTAACCCTGTACCCTCTTACAAAAACTTCCCTGTAATTCCCTGTAATCCTCACGCCGATCATAATCCTTCGTCGCCATTTCCTGTTACCAATTTTTCCCCCGCTCTCCTCAAACAGCTCGCTGAAAATCGATTTATGTTGTCACTAATTGATTAGTAGCTACCGCCATAACCTTCCATTTCCATTTGATGGCACACCTGTTAGGTAGGTTAGGTAGGTGCCCATGGACTCCCGAATTTTCCCAAAGAAGAAAAGGCTTCGCAGTACCCAATCCCCCCCTTCAACAGCCGAATGAATGAATGTCAATGCGAATGTGAATGCCACAGCAGCAGCAGCAGTGAATGCGAATTTGAATGCATCCCAGTTGCTGTCCGTCCCCGAGCCGTCCCGGTGTCCATGTGCCTGGAACAAATGTAAATAAATGCAAAGGCCGCACAAGGGACTCCATACATAGTTTTGCATGCATTTTCCTTTGCCAACACTGAGAGAAATATGAAAGAAAGATTTCCTTTTAGAGTTACCCTTGCTGCCATTTCGTTTTGCAAATTTTACTCGCAGTGCAAAGGAAGGGCCATAGCAGAGCAGCTGCTCGGAAAACTCATTGAACAATTGACCAAATCGAAGCCGCATACAGACAATAAATGCACAATGCACACACAGATGAAAAAAAAAAAGATTAAAATCCATGAAAACGACACGCCCTCTCTGCCTGCCGCCTTTTTGGTCTGTGGAATTCAGATACAAACTGGGATATGGTTTTGGGATTTCGCATTGTCATAACCAGGGCCCGAGTGTCCCGTAAATAGGACTCTGTAGATCCCAATATCCAGTATCCCCTGTATCCAAGTGGCATTGTGCCTCTCTGGTGGCATCTCTTATTAATTTGCTTAAGTGCCATAAATGGCAACAGAGGGAGGGGGCCCACAGGGGAGGAGAGGCACAAAGGTGCTTGCATTTCTGCCGCCCAGCTGGAGACTTTACACGTACTCCGATCTTTGCCAGAGACCGACGAACGGATCTCCTGCCCGCCATGACCATGACGAATTGCCAAAAAGAACAATAATAAAAAAAATATATAAGGATTCTGTGGGATTCTGGCTAAAACCAAACAGTTGCTTAGTTGTGCAATAAGTGGCAATGATAGGGTCTTTTTAGGGTCAAAAAGTGAGGGCAGAATTCCTAGCAAACCTTTAAATATTCTCTTTTTCTTTTTTTTAATATTATTTTCTTCAGTGAAAAGGCAGGCAACAAGTTGTCTGAAAGTCGAGTATAAATAAAGAGCTGAGAGATATGCAATGTGACATTGAAAATGCTGCTGCATTGCACAGATTATGTATATAATATATATATATATATATATTTATAGCACAGTGTCCCTCGCTGATTTATGTTTCGTGACCGACTTTTGACCTTTCCAGTGGATCGCATTTCATGGGGGAGGGTGGAGCAGCAGTAGGAGAAGAGTAAAGGAGTTGATGGCTTCCAGGGAGCTGGTTCCACAGATAGACCATCTTCAAGAGGGCTGCCCTGAGATACTATAAGATACGATTTTTAATTGACATTCACACCACCAACTCCAACACCATCAGCACCACTCACAGCTAAAGTTTTTCTTTTTGTTTTTTTCTGGTTAATTAAATGCAATCTACAACTCTATTGGGAATCAGTAGTCGCGCATTTTTGCGCATTTAAAAATCATTTATATGAATTAGCCCCCCGGTCGCCAATGCTAATTAAGGCGTGGCCCATGGGCACAGAGTCCACCACGTTCACGATTCTTTCTCTATCTCTGCCACGTGCAGCTACCAAAAAAAAAAATAACAAAACAAAAAGATAAACAAACAGGCTAAATGCAAATGCAAGGCCCCCGAAAAGCGAGAGAAAAATGTTAAACAAAACATATTGCCGCACTTGGAGGCCATGTGCAGGCAAGTGTTCGGGGTCTGACATTTCAACACCATCAGCTCCAAGCTCCAAACTCCCATCGGAACTCCATTACAAGCTAACACCGATACCCACATGGGGCACTGGGAAAAAATATACATATACCTATATAGGGTTTAGGAGATCAATATTCGTTTTATTGGCTTAAAATTTATAACTAAAATTACTTTTATTTTTCGTTAATTACAATTCTTAGCAAATTTAATTGCATTTTCTCTTTAAATTTTATGTAAATTATAGATTTTCTTCAAGTGCCTTGAATCTTGACTTGAATTTTAAACTCAAAATCCAAATCCTAATTCGAAATTCCAATCCAAAACAAAGATCAGAGAACCCAGCAGCAACCTTTCTCACATCACCTGCAAGCGTGTTGCTGTTGATCTAGCTGCCGTTTTTTTTTTTTTGTTTTTTGTTTATCTTATCCCTTGGATATGGATACACAGATATATATATATATATATATATATGCTTAGGCAGACTCTACTAGCAGATACTACTCGAGTTTTCAACACCAGAAAAAACCTAGGCAATTGAGTTTCCAATGGCAACTAATTAACGGAGAACTAACTGGGTGTCCTGTAGACAGGATTTCTATTTTAGATTTGCTTAGTTGCATATTTATAAGTTTAATAAAAAATATAAAAAATGATGTAGGTAAAATAAAATCATATTTTTGTAAAGAAAATTAGGTTTAAAGAGGACTCACCACTAGCTTAAAATCCACTTAAATATTTTCAAATCTGAATCCAAAAGTTGATCTCCGAACTAAAGCTAAGATTAACCAAAGGCGAAATAATCTGAAAAAAATTTAATATAATATATGAAATAAAATATGTTAAATCTAAAATATGTTAAAGTAAAAATAAAAGCAGTTAATGACTTCCTCTTCCTCTCTTTCCTCTGCTTTATGGAAATTATCAAACGCACTTAAGGTGACAAAAATTGGGCGACATTTATTAACAAATATATTGCGACTAAAACCAGTTTATCAATCGGTCTAATATCGGCCAATATTATACATCAGACTCAGGCCTCCTCCTCGATAGTGTTTAATGTTTGGCTTGGCTCTCTTTTATTTACAGTTTCCATTCACTTAACGCATTTTGTTTTCATTTCGGGACCACTTTTCCACCGAAATGCTGTGTGTGTGTGTGTTGTGTGTTTCAAGGCGACTTAATTAGAGAACTTGGTGCATTTTATTTATGTGTCTTAACGAGTCGTTTATTTAACCCACCCTTCGACCCTCGACCCTCGGAATCGATCTCCGAGGCTGTGAGCGCACACAAACATTTTCCAAAATTTGTTTATTGTTTTTCTTTGGGGTCCTCCGCACTAATTTGGGAAAACGAAAAGAGAGAGAGAAAAATCTGAAAAAAACCGAATTGGAATTCCCCCAAAAATAAGAAAATGTAAAAAGGAAGAGAGAATTGTAAGTAATTTGGTGGCTTGATTTAAATAAAATAACAAACAGAATGAACATTTTCCCCGAAAAGCCAAACATAAATCCCTCGATGGAAAATGCCCCATGAACATGGTTTTTTATTGGCGGCAGGATATCGGGTCCATGTATATGTATATATATATATAAATGTATATATTTATATGCTAATTCGCTGGGCGTTAATTAGAGAACTCTGAAAGCAAGTTGCTGGATTCCTCGTGAAAGTATTTTTAAGCATGTTCGCGCGGCGTCTGGCCTGGGTCCCAATGTTTTTTATTTTTTTATTTATTTACTTGGCCGCCGTTGGCAGCAGCAAACAATTTGTAATCGTTGACAAGCTAAATGTTGCAGCTGCGGCATGCTGAAAATGCTTAAAAACAAAAGCATTGCAGTCGCAAGTTGCCTTAATTGCAGTTTGCCAGGAGGTGTCTAGAGGAGGGAAGAGGAGTAGGTGTTGCCCCGGGATCGGAAGAGGCGTGGGCTCAGCAGAAGAACATGGCCAGCTTTAAACCATTATTCTTGGCGTGGGTGGCTTGAATGTTTTTTAGCAAATTCTTATAAAGAAATATCTCTCTGAACATCCATCTAAAATCTATCTAAAATATATATCACCTATTGCTTAATTACTAAACTCTTCCCTTAAATTCTTCACCTTCATTAATTATGTACACAGTTTTCTTTGATTCTTTACATTTTCCCCGAATTATTTGCTCATTACTTCCCTTAAATTCAACTTCTTTTCAAAAGGAATTCTCCGGCTTTGTAAGTGTTCTTTAAGAGTTGGCTAAATGTGATTATCCGATCGTTAGCGAAATGAAGTTATTACCGCCAAGTGACAGACGAAATATGAAGGCAGCCGAAAGCTAAAAACCTTACAACTTAATTACTATGACCGATTTTGTCTATTATAAGGCCTGAGGGGGCTTTAGTAATTTTGTTTTTTTTTTCTTTTGTTTGGGCCATGTGGAAGAAGCTCTGGCAATCCAAGTATTTCCAAGTAATTTCTATCCAACAAAGAAAGTGCGAACAATTTATGAAAGTTTTTCCCTGTTTACGACTGTTTTTCGTTGAAATTGTTTATAAATAGAAGGAGATCTCTGCTCTAAGTGAAATCAGGCTAAACACAAAATTTGTGGAATCAAGATGACATAAAAATGATCAAGTTTTTAGCTAAAAAGTATATTGAATTAAATTATTAAATTAAAATTATTAAATTACAAATTATACTTGGCAATATTTTAAATAAGATTAAAAGAGTAGGTTCAATCAAAACATGATTTTATATATTTTCCCAAATAAAACCCTGCTAGGATATAAAAAGAATTATTATCTTCGATTGATTAAAAGTTTAATAACTAATTATTAAGCGCTCTTTGTTTCATTTAAATCAAATTCACAACAAATCACAGGGATCTGCACACAACAGAAAACAATACACCACCATACACACATATCACACACACCCATCACACACAACACGGCCACAAAACACCAAAACAATTTTGCGATGAAATTGTCAAATTGCAGTGCAAAAACGCAAGAGCATCAACCGCAACCGCAATTGCAACAACAACGGCAATTCAAAGGCCCCACCCGCCAACACTTGCCGCTTTTTAACCCACCTCCTTCCACCCCCCTTACACACACACACCCTCCCCCCCCTCTTCCCCTACCCTTTTGCGGCCAGCACGAATTCAATTCACAATTTTCGGTTACCGAAAATCACTGCGAGGCGAACGCAATCAATCATAAAACGATGAAATGTCGACAACGACTAGTGCAGAGCGAGGGAAAATGGAAAACTCTCAGCTCAGGCATGGACATGGGCAAGGAAAAGCTTCGGTTCTAGTCCAAAAAAACAAAAAAAAAAACAACCTCGAAAACAGGACGAGGCAATGGCGGCACTGAGAACCCATCAAGGGGCTAGTAGGTTTATGTGAAAAGTATAACACGAATTTAAAGGTTAAACAGGAAAACCCCAGAAAGTTTAAATCGGTTTTTAATCGATTTAAAAATAAAATAAATATTTAAATCCCACTAAAAAAAAGTAATATTTAAGCAATAGAAAGCTCTGTCTTCAAGTGATCAATAGATTTGTCGTCCTGCAACCGCATAAACATCTCCATGTGTGTTTCGGTTGAGCAAGGAAAAAGCGTAACGTTTGAATTGGCTTTTGGTCGGGTTGCGTTTGCCTTTGGTCTAGAATGTTTTTCGGTTGGTTTTGGCCATAGTAGAAACCCCTTCCCCCCCACCCATTCATGGCCAAAGCGAACGCTTTTCGACCATTTATCAGCGGCTGCGATGGCTCTGGAGCTTCGTTCATTTCTGAGCTGCTAAGCTTTGGTCAAATCTGCCCCTGGCCAAAAGTCCAGAAGTCCAGAAATCCCCGGCAGCAGCACAACAACCAAAAAAGAAAAGCGTTCTCTTTGGCAGTTAATTAGAGATGCCAAGCCAACGATTCCGGATCCCGTCAAAGGCTTCCATTCATAAAAAGCATTACTGGGGAGACTTGATGCAAGGAGAAAACTAAACCAATTCCACAACAAAATTTGAACAGAGCTCCCTTAGACTAGGATTATGCTTATAACTAAAAAATATGACATTATTTTATACCAAGTCCAGTCGAAAGTTAAGCTGCCCAAACATTTTTTTGGTGTATGGGAAAACACTCACTCAGACTGAGACAGTTGCAGATGCGGATACAGATACACCGATATCGATATTGATACTGTCGAATTCATTGTCTTCTAAAAAAAAAACTCCCCGAGACGTGCGAGAGTGTTTGGGGTCCCCACTTATCAAATTTGAACTTAATTACTGGACTCACCTTTCTCGGATAACACGGCAGCCCGGGGTCCGGCTAATGAACGGTTTTATGCATCGCTTTAAGTCGCATTTGATTGAGCTGGATGGGCATTTTGTAATCGTCGAAGTGAAATTTACATGGCCCCGAAAACGAAAAAGAGATCTCGCGGCCCGTCCCATAAATCAAGTTGCATTCGCCCGCCCGCCCGGTCAGGTCGTAAGTGTGTCATTAAAATTAATTATCTAGCATTTTTAACACCGCGAGCCGAACCCTTTTTATTTTTGCTGGGCCCTGGCGGCAGAGCTTTGGTATCTGGCAGTAGCTTGGCAATTAGCCACACGCCGTGCTTTGAGCTCTGCTTTTTCTAAATATTTGCTTAGCTTTTGTTGACGATTCTACAACGAACGAACGAGTCGTCGTTGTCGTCGTCGTGGCATCTCTCCTTTCTATACACTGGGAAAAAACTGTAGTTCAGACCGAATATAGCATTTATTTCTGTTGCCTAGTTCCTGATTCTGTCTATTCCAAGTGTATGAATGCGACAGTCCTGACTGTGCTCAAATATTTGCGCTGACATAACTTTGTCTGCGGCTGGCATGCGCCATGGGCGTGGGGCAGCGGGGACTAAAGGAGGTCTAGGTCTGGGTCTGGGTCTGGGTCCCAGCAAGAAGTCGCTTTGTCTGCCACTGCCCCACAGCAATGTGCGAAGATAATTATAACATGTGTGCCCAGCGCAGCAGCACCGAACTCTGAACTGCCAATGGAGTTCCAGTTGGAGCTGAAGCTGTCGAATGTCGAATGTGCAGACAGTGGGCCCTCGACGATGGACTTGAAGCTTTGTCTAGCCGCAAGCTGCAACATCAGCAGCAGCAGCAACAGCAGCAGCAGCATCAGCAACATCCATGGCCTTTGCCATTGACAGCTTCTGTCCGTGTCTCCTTTTGCGTTTAAACCTTGGCCAGAAGATGCCAATTCAGCACTGGTCACAGCAGCTACACGAATAAAAAAAATCTCACAAAATCCGCTTTAAATAAATCAGAGTAATGCCATATATATAAGGTGTAAATCTTTCTCCCAGTGTAGTTTGTTATAACCGCAGCAGTTGCCAACGAAAGTCAATAGCAAAACTGTTTGCCAGCAGCATAACATGGCAGCCAAGGCAACAAAGAATTGAGAAAAAGAAAATCTCTGCTCTTTGCAGATCGAATTGGATGGACCAGATGGTTTTCAGGGGGGAGTTAACAAATATATATAGATATAGCAACATAGTACAAAGAGGTATTTTATGTTGCCCAATTAATTAGACCCACTAAAACCTACATTTTACTATGTAACTTTCTCCCTGCTGGACACATTCTCTATATCCATTTGTTTAGGCATTTTCCTGGCTTAGGTCTTCAGTAAGTGATTGAAAATAAATCGAAGCATAAATTATATATAGCAAAAGAGTCGGTGTTCTGCTAGACAACAAATGGCTGGCCCAGTATATCCATTTTGCCAGCCATTTATTTTCATTTATCGCGATAAAGCTGCTACATAGCAGGCAGCTCCACCCAGCTGGCAGCTGTGCATATCCTGTGACATGTCCGCCCTAATATCCTTTTTCCACTTTCCTTTCCTTTTCTATCCAGAATGCAACTGCAATAAGCATGCCCGCCAGTGCCGCTTCAACATGGAAATCTTCCGGCTATCGCAGGGTGTCTCCGGTGGCGTCTGCCAGAACTGCCGGCACTCGACCACGGGCCGTAACTGTCACCAGTGCAAGGAGGGCTTCTACAGGGATCCCACCAAGCCCCTAACCCATCGCAAGGTCTGCAAGGGTAAGTCTTTAAGATTTTTTGTATTAAGAAAATTCTAAAGAAAATAAATAAATATCCAAGAAAAACTCTCGATTTCCAAGAAGATTGCAAAATCAAAAGATAGAGAGAGAGAAAGAGATTAATGCACAATTTACAATAATTAGCTCGCTGGGGGAAGTCCAACTGGGCCAACGTGTTTTAGCCCTCCGCATTCTTCTTCTTGACCCCCTTTTAAGACACCCCCCTGGGGAAACCCTTTGCCATCCCCAGGGCGACCTTCGAGTGTGTGTGTGTTGTTTGTACTGTAATTTATGACCACAATAAATTCACACGTTCCAATCGAAACAACGAAAAGGAAACGCAGCCAAGACGGAAGGAAAAGAGGGTTAGGGCTTTAGACCAAAAGATACCGTGTAATAAGAAGAAAGTTATCATTTTAAAATGAATTTAATGCAAAATATTTGCATATATATTTCTAAATTTTACTTCAAAATTATAAATTATAAATGCCATTAAAACATCTTCAATTTCAACTTGGCACAACAAAAAATATTTTATTGAAATCGTAAGAGCTCTAAATATAGCCTTAATTGCTAAGGTTTTGACTTTGGTCTGTATAAATTAATTTTATATATTCCTTGAGACAGATTCAGAAGTATATATGGAAAAGAAATATACGATATTTTACGAACATTGTATTTAACTATACTTTTCTGATATATAAACATCATATATTAATTTAATATTAAATTAAACAACAAATTTATCATACTTACATTCAAATATATTAAAATATCGTTTCATATATCAACCAAATATCAATAAAGTATCATTATATCGATGATTTTCAAGCACCCCTATATTGATTTTTGCCATAATATCAAAAGATATATCCTCTTGTACCTGTTTACTTCCTTAAAAGATATCTTACAACGATCGCTTAGAGCAACAAACACTTTTACTTTATTGATTTATAGATCGTTTCTCTATTAATAGAAACACACACATCGTAGATAACTCACAGACAAAATGCTTTAAAATATCAACAATTTATTGGGCAAGTTTCCATCAGTGAAACCGTAAATATTACTATCCAAAATGGGGTATTAATTTGTAGAGAGCCGCGCGGATGTGGGTTATAAATCGGAGGTAGCAGCACACACATACTCGTACACCCCTATATCCCATAACCCGAATTTATAGCCGGCAATCATTTTCATTGGCAAACAATCAAATCAGGTGGACCACATGGCTAAAATCTGAACCGAATCGCCCGACTATTTATAGACGCACTGCGCATACTATATATTCTATATGTATTATATATATACCTTTCATACATCCCGCTGGGAATTCGCATTCGAAAAATTTATACCTAATTGCAAATCGGAGAATCGTAAACAAAAACAAAGCGCCGGACATGTGGCCAGAAGAGGGGGAGGCGGGCGCAGCCGCTGGTCGGTGGTTGTGCGGTGGCTTGTGGGGGAGTCGTTTGTCATGGGATGGCCTCTCGGCTGACTAAGCATCATAATTCTCGAATCCGCTCACCCGGAGCCGTTAAATCCAAATCAAATTCTTATCGATTTTTAATTAATTATCCCAAAGCAAAGTCGCAGTCATAAACAAAGCCAAGGCAAAACCACTTGCAAAATGCGGATGACAAAAGGCGCCGACGACGCCGCCGCCGCCTGTGACTGCGACAATTTTTAAGTTTAATCGCCTTTGAGAGCGGCATTAAAAAATTTATGCGTTTTCATTTTGACACGCGTGCAATTTGTTAAGAAAGATTTTTTTATTATTACTTTTTTTTTTGTTTTACATACAGTTGCCGGCATTGTTTTCAGTTGTTTCGTTTCGTTGTCGTCAGAATGTTTTACGTCATGTTTTGCCATTTGCCAAATGCTCAACTTGACTTGAAGCCCCCTCTCCCCCCACAACACAACACAACAAACACATAACACACAGCATTTCCCGGCCTTTCCAAACTTTCAATTAGTCAACCAAAATTGCTGTGCGGGGTAAATCTGAGGAAAATCTGGCTACAGACTCATCCAGCTGATGTTGAGGGGAGACTGTCGCAGGACCTCTATGTGGCCTCTCTCTTCTGATGATTTATTCGTTTCATCTCCAGCATGCACATTTTTCATAACATATAGCCAGCCAGGCCCCCTCCCCTCCCTCTCAGACTTGGAATAAATTCAAAATAATTTCACATTACTAATGGCATTTTGCTGGAAACAGCCTGCAGCAGAGCTTGGGACTTGATTGAATGTCCAAAAAGCGGCATTTAGATTTAAATATTCAAAACGAAAATCATCTAGAAAGAGTTTTCAGGCATTATTTCAGTAAAAGAAAATATTTAAATTAAAATTCAAAGAAGAAAACTACTTGTAATTATTTTTATTTAGCTTTATAATTAAGTGTTTGGCAATGCTTGGCAATTAATATTGGCCTAAAATATATTTAATTCTAATGGCTTTGCCATAAGCTTAACACCCTCTATATACATATATAGCTGTATATATATATGTAGTATTTTATGTACATTTTGCCAATCAAAATTATATTGCACACACACGCTTTATCCCCTCATCCAAAAAGCTCGCATGTCTCGCATTATAATTAACGCCTTAAAGTCATTCCGATTGCCGGTTAGAATGGAAAAGATTAGGCGAGACCAGAGGAGGCGCAACTTCCGCAAAGCCTGAGTGTGCACTGAGAGAAATTAGAAACAAGAAATTAATAAAAAAAAATGTTTCAGTAATTAAATTATAATAATGAGTAGGTTAAGGTTAAAGTTGATGAATTTAATGAGTAGGTTAAGGTTAAAGTTGTTGTATTAATGCATTCAATTAAAGTTTCTTTCTAAATACATTTTCAAAAAAAATACCAATTTTTTCTTTGCCTGTAGCTGTGAGGTAGTAGTTGATTTTGAAGTTGATTTAATTTAAATATTAAAATGATTTACTTGGGCCAGGCCAAGTCGAGTCAAATGGAGCCCAACAGACGCTTGCCAAAGCCATAATTCATGGCCCCAGACAGGGAGGGTGTTTTGGTGGGAATTAGGAACTTAGGAACTGGAACTGGTATAGGAGATATATCTGCAGATGCAGAGATACAGATACAGATACATACAGGAGACATGAAAGTGTTGGCTCAGTCAATTTCCTTATTTGTGCAAATGTTTCAATGACCGGAAAATTACATATTATTATTTGTCCAACGAAAGGATTCCAGCCCTTAAACGAATCATTATTCATACACTTGTTGTTGGTTGTTCTCGGTTGTCTGTCTGTCTGTCTATCTGTGTGTGTGTCTGTGTGTGTGCCGAGTCCTTTCGATAATTAAAATCTGAAACCCACCGCGCAACACCCTGCAACCCCGAAAAGTATGCACGACCCTTTGCCTTATTGCCTTATTGCCTTGCTTGACATCATTAAATTTGCATGCCGCACACACAAAAAAGGAAGCTAACTTTGGGTATGCCGAACAATGCATACCCTTACTGGATCAATAAGAAACAATTTATGTTGGTAAAAAAAATTAACATATACAAATTTACTTTTCTGAAAGCATAATTTCACTTTTTATCAAATTCAGAACATAGTATACTTATTATAATACAACAAATAATTCTATGTAATAAAATATAACTTGAATTAAATAATTATACAAGTTGAGTTTCATTAAGTTTCTCTTGCATTTTGTTAGCAATTTACAATTTTACAAAATGTGAAAAATTATAATACCCTGTATAAGGGCATAAAAACAAGAGCAAAGCCTGCAAATCGAATTCAGAGTGCCCTGTAAATAATTGATAGGGTTTCATGAATTTTTTGTAAACTCCATTTCGACAGCAACAAATCAAATAGAAAGTTTTATAAATGCATTATAAAGGCAATATATATATTTTGGGGATTTAGAAAGCTGATTTTGGGTAGGAATTATAACAATTCTACTTTGTCAATAAGTAAATTATTTATCACGCTTATAAACTATTTTACAAGTTCCAAGAAATTATAGTTCTTTCTTAAATATGAATTAAAGAAGAACCCAGAAAACCACTACTCCATCTGCTACAAATGGCCAGCGATCCTGCTTTCATCCGATTACAACCGAATGTCCTGTTGAGGGCCATACTGGCCATTATCATATCATTTCGCCCCATCGGCCACTAATTAGGGTATACAATTGACTGCTGCCTGCCAATTGTTTTCTACAGACCAAGCGCACAAAGCGTGTCATCTGTGACAAAGGACCCCGAGTCCTGTCCCTCATAACTGAGGGGGCGTTGGGCGTTGGGCATAGGGCAGGACGCAAATACAATTAACATTATCCGTAACTAAATACGTGAAATTAAAAGCCATAAAATCAGAAAGTCACGTGCGAAATGTTACAGCAATAACACGACAGCGGGAGCGGCAATTAAAATAATGCCACACACACGTACCGCTGCTCGGCAAAACTTTCTTTATTGCCCAAAAGTTCATGAATGTCCTGACTGGGGGACTGGGAATGGGAGTGGGAGGAGCTGTCGAACATCATTAGAATTTCATAAAAATGCTTTAGTGCAACACTGTGGCGAAGGTTAAAGGTTAAAGGCATTCCAAGGGTGGCAACTTAATTGAAATTTGGGAAATGCATTTATCATCGCAGCCTAAGCCAAGGTGGTTTTTAGAAGACAAAAAATCTATTACTACAAATCCATGTAGAAGGGAGGAGAACAATCCGAACTGCTGCCCAAAACTCTAAACTAAGCGCCGTGACAAATTTTTGTGCTGGCAAAGCCATAAAAGTTCAGGCTCAAACATTTTATTTTTTTCAAAAGCAGGACAAAAAGTCAATGATAGAAAAGATATGAGATGTGATGTGCTTTCTTTTTTTATTTATTTATTTGGGGTTGGAGTTTGTACCACAACGAATCGAAAATGCCCTTGGAATTTTTTGTTTATTCGGTAAGACCTCAATTCGATTTGCACTCGTTTTGAAATTTGGTAAATTCTTGAGAGGAGAAAGTTTGAAGCTGTCACAGGTTGATTTATAGAGGAATCTTTTTTGTTATATATACATATATGTAGGATAGAGGGTTATATTCTTGGGGGTTTTTTTAGTTTAGAGATAATTTGGTTTAAATAGTCTGCATAGTTTGAATTTTCATTAGGGATTTTCTAGATTAATTAGACATTCCAAAAGAAAAAACCAATATTTTACAATAATGGCACTGTCATTTCTTTAAAATATTACTTTTAATATATGAATCCCTTCAATTTGTATATTTTTTACTCTCGTATATATTTGTATAGGCATTTTTCTGAAATTTTCCATATTAAATATGTTAGTTTGAAAATATAGACATATCGATACTTCTTACTGAATAGATAAATACAATCAAAAACATGAATAAGTAAATAAATTTAGATATACATAAAAAAATAGATGGCTATATAAATAAATATACATTTAAATAAATGGATATATAAATAATAAATAAATTAGATAAATAAATAAATAGATAAATAAATAAATAGATAAATAAATAAATAGATAAATAAATAAATAGATAAATAAATAACTAGATAAATAAATAAATAGATAAATAAATAAATAGATAAATAAATAAATAGATAAATAAATAAATAGATAAATCTAAAATTTAGTATTACGATTAATAGCAAAGTCAATATACCATTTGATATATTTATTCCATATAACTAGAAAACATTTAAAGATTACAAATAATAATTCCGAAATATTTATATCTACAATTAAATACACAAATTGTAGATATTTTGAAAATTTGTTACATTAAAGTATAGAAAATTTTGAATATATTATTGAGAGTTTTATTATTGTCATTAAATCATAAAACACGATATATATATAAATATATCTCCTTTAAATATACATTCCCTTTCCATACTTTCCTGTGTCTCAGTGCAGAATCCCTTGGCACCACTTAACCCACAAGGACCCCTTGCCAGAGGGGCGGGCGCGTGTCCTTCGGGCAGGACAGCAGCTTCCCAGTGGGCGTGGCGAGCAGCCGCCCAATTTGAATTATGACATTTTGCATGCGAGCTGACATTTAAAGCTGTGCAAATTGTTCGAGCGTCAAATTGGCGCTGCCATTTCCCCCCATTTCCTCAGCTTCCCACTTTCCCCCACCTCCCATTCCGTGGAAAATCATTTTCCGAAACGTTGCACTTTTTGGCCAAAAAGTAGCTACAAGTTTGGCAGCCATTCGGCATTGGCATCGCGGCATTGCCTACTTTACTGCGCATCGTTTGATTTTCAATAGGCCCATTCAGATCCGCCTCAATCTTTAACGCACAATTTGAAGAGCGCGAAAAGTTTGCGTCGGCTTTTCCAACATTCCCCATCCCTCACCTGAAACAACTTTATACATGCAACAAGAAAATTGTAGCAAGACGGCAACTGCCTTCCTTTCATCCATTTCCATTTCCATCCGGAGTTTTCCCCCACCATTTTTCCCACTTTGCTCATTTGGCGCCGGGCAAAAGTTGAGCGAACTTTGCGCCAGTTGCAACCGCGATAAAGTTTTTCCCGCTCGCCAGGAGCAAAGGAAGAGCAGCAAGGAGCAGGGAGCAAGAGGCTGAGAGCCAGCCTGCAGGAGGTGGAGCAACTTTTCCGGGAGTGTCGCGGCATCGTGCGAAGCCTTTGATTTATTAATAAGAGCCAAGGAAAGTTCCGCCCGCCGGCTCAAGTGTGAAGTGAGCTGAACTGAACTGAGCCTGAGCCTGAGCCTGAGCCGAGGAGGAGGCAAAGGTGAATCGCCTTTTAAACCGGTTGCGAGGTGCGAGAAGAGGCAAGAAGGCCCGAGGCATTCGGGCTAAATCAAATGGCTCATTTAAATTCATGAGCAATTGGTAGATCACTTGGCTGACTCACACACAAACCTTTAATTGAATGTGTAATCCCTTTGTTAAAGGCACTTGGTTCACACATTACAAATTGGGGAATCAAGTTGAAGCAGATTAAGGCAAAGTCTAAATAGATCGAAAATATTATAAACTTTGATAAATTGGAATTATAAATATAACAAAATATAGTATAGCATTTAACCTTGAAATGTGTAGTTTTAACGATATTATTGGAAAAATGTTATTAAAAATGTAATTAATTTTATATCATAAATAACAAATAAAATATGAAAAAGAGAGCGGAAATATCGGAAAGAGGATATATATTAATGATATTATATTAAATTGCTTTTATTCTCTATATTTTTGTACTTTAGACCAACTTTTATGTTGAAATCCCTTTTTTTCTATTGCTGGCAAGCCGATCACATGGTCTATTTCCCAAGTGCCTGGGAGTACATTCAATCCGATTTCGTCTGGTTAATGTTCCAGGTCAGCTGCTCCTCAGACTTCCTTCTCCTTCCACTCTCCGTTTCTCTGCTCTTATATCTCCTCCCTCCTCCTCCTCCTGGTCAGGTGTAATCTCTCACTGCAAATCATCTGATGGCGCAGCCGACTTGGTCTGGAAAATCTTCTTCATAATTCCTCTTCGGCCGAACAGTCAGTCTGTTTGGCTTTCTTTGGAAAATTGCATGAGTCTTTGGAGGTTTTGTTTTTGCTAATAATAACAAACAGCAGCAGCAACAGCAGCAGCAGCAACAACAAAGCCTTCTCAACTGTTGGCAGCTGTGCTCTTTATGGCCAACAATTTTGGGCTGCCATTTTTCCGATACCCAGCACTGTGCAGAGTCCTATAAGAACTTATAATCACAAATTACCCTTGCTTATAAATAAATTTCTATATTTTTTAAGAGATTTTTTATGCTATATAGTAAAAGAAAAACACTTAATTTTTCTTTCTTTCTTTTCAAGTTTCTTTTTCGTAAAGTCTCCAGTTCCCTCCCATATTTGAGGTATTTTTTTCTTTTTCATTTTAGGCCTTATTTTCCTTTGTTGGTCTAGAAAATTTTGGGCAATATTTTATGGCAATCGATGGCCAAAAGAAGAGACTTTTGCGGTGAATTTATGTAACGCACTTTCCTCCCGGTGGTCAGTACTCAGTACTCATGAGAAGGGGAGTAGAGCAGGTGGAGGGGCTGCTGCTTGCGCAAAGTTGAAATAAACAATAACAAATTGCGCTTGATTTGCTTTATGATGTTTACACTAGGCCCAGTGGCTCCTCGTTTCCCTCCTCTCCCTGAGTGGCTGATGGGTGGTGGGTGGTGTGGTGGTGTGGAGTGTTGGTTGTGTGTGTGCCTAATTAATTTTTTGTTGAAGAGAAGAGCCAAGAGCCAAGAGCCAAGCTAAATAAATACTAAGTGTAAATGAATTTTAAGGCTACCTGGAAATGGTAATGGAAAATGGCCAGCCTCTGACGTTTATAGGGGTCAGAGTTGAGGGCTGACCAAATACAAATGAGAGTAATTCGAAAAATAGTTGAATATTAAATCATTAAAAAGGATATACATATATGTAGATTTATTCAAAAATGCATATAAACCTGTTTAAAGTGCTAAATATTTGTTTTAAAATTTAAATCCATGATATAATGATCTTTAATCACACCTCTGACCAGGGAAAACATGAATCAATAATATAATTCCCCCCATAAATGAGGTAAATACGACACGTGATTGATTAAAACCAAGACATATTTTCAAATTTTCCTATAAAATATACTAAAAAAAGCATTTCCCTTTTACTAAATATCAAAATATAGCTAATTTTATGCCAAAACAAACACAATTTCCATACAGATTACAATTGTGTAAACCTGTAAAAATGGGAAATAATTTATCGAATAAAAAATTAGTGCGTTTTGATCTTGATTCACGCCGAGTTAGTGATTCATCTGGGTCATTAGGAGCTCTCATTTATTCAGAGAAACCCTGACCTGAATCGATCTGGATAAGCCAGCGGGAGTGATGGGCTCTGTTTCCTTTGTCCCAAAACAAAACTGGGTCGCAGTTGGACAGCGGAGAGGAGCTGACGAAAGGCTTCCACCGAAACAAGACTGATTCAGAGCTGAATTTTCGCATCCTCCGTAATTAAATAGAAATGCAAATGGACCGTGAATTCGCCACTATTCGAAAATGAAAAGGGTGGGACTGCGAGAGATTCTGTATTTTATGCCATTTCTCTCTGTTGCCTCGTTATAATGAAAATTCATAATCTTTAGCTGGCATTAAAAACACAAAAAAAAAATAATAATAACACTCCCAATGGAAAATGAGAGGAAAATCCAGCCCAGAGCATATGGGGTCCGGATGGGAAATACACGGGAATCTACCAATGCACTGATATGGGATGCGTAATGAACTCGTTCACGTTCCCAACTCCCCCTGCCTGGCTGCCTTCCTGCTGCCTTTTCTGGCTTGGTTATTTTAACAATATCCCGAGAACTGAAACTCCCATGCCCCATATCCCATATCCCATATCCTCGGCCACATCCCATGGCTGGATGGTTTCGCTGTTCGCAGATAGCGCGTCGCACAACTCGCATATTGTTGTCGTACTCGTACTTGAATTGCTGGACCCCAAAGGCCCCCGGCCCCCTAACCCCACTATATGGCACAGTGCCACAAAAATCACTGTTTTTTATATATGCAACTCCTCCATGTAATTGCATTACAGTAGCCAGGGATTAAATTTTTTATTGTAAAAAAGAGGAAAATTTTAAACCAAACCATATGAGCTAAGGGATTTCCATATTTTAATGAAAACTAAAATTAATAGCGAGGAAATACGCTTAAAATACATTTTTAAACTATTCGTATATGAGATGTTGCTGTAAGCTATGTTGCTATATGCATTGTTGCTAGACAAATGCTGCCAGGAACATGCTGAGCTACATGAGCAAGTTTGTAGCTGCAACTTTGTTGCTTCAGCAACAAAGGCAAAGTTGAGCAGAAACAGTTAATTACTTGTTTTGCTGTATTATAAATTATTAAATTTTTCTTTTTAAACTAAAGTTAATAGCGAGGAAATACGCCTAAAATAAATCTTTAAGCTATTCGTAAATGAGATGTCCCTATATGCAATGTTCCTAGACAAATGCTGCCAGGAACATGCTGAGCTATCTAAGCAACTTTGCTGCTGCAGCTTTGTTGCTTCAGCAACATTCATGTTGCCAAAGTTAAGCCGAAACATTTTACTACTTATATTTATATATTATTAATAAATAATATATATTTATCATTTTTTTTTATAGAAAATTTTGTTTAATAAACACACTGTGCTCTTGGTCACAATCTGTCCTGTTGAACGCCCTGCAGGCAACAATGGACACACCGAAATGTTGCTCGTGTTGCTGTTGTTGCAAGTTATTGTTGTCTGTTGCTGTTGTCATAGCTGCTACAGTTGTTGTTGTTGTTTTTGGTGCTGTTGTTGTTATCATCCGGATGTGTCACTGTGTGCATATAAATCGCATTTAATTTATTGTAAATCGGATTAAATTACCAAATGTTGCACGCACGCACGAAGCGAACACTGAATGGGCGCAAGAGGGGGAGTGGGAGTGAGATGTAAGGGGTAGGGGGGATGGGGGGTGTGAGAGCATGATGAAGTGCAGGCCTAGTTAACCCATTAATAACTGATGGCCATAAAGGGCCTCAGTAGACTCTGGGAAGCTTTAAAAAGGTCCAGAAGCTAAGTAAATATTTTATAACGTTTTGAAGGGAAAACTAAATAATATAAATTAAATAAAATAATAAATCAATATAAAATAATATAGATTTTAAATCAAAAAAGCTTAGAGAATATTGCAATATGGATTTTATGTCAATCTTAGCATTAAAAATTGTAATAAATATTAATAAATATCAATTTTTCAGTCCCAAGAATTAATATTAATAGTAAATTGATCGATTTAGTTTAGATTTATATAAGCAGTCTTAATAAGAAATCGATTTCTTTTGAAGTTCTTAATAACTTCGATTTTGGGAAGGTAAATTGATCAATACAACTAAAAAAACACCAATTTATTGATTTCATATCGATTTTTGCTTATAAAACCCCAAAACACAATTCAAAGTTCCCCTTAAATTGAAGTTTTTATTACTGTAAACAAAAGGGTTAAGTGTTGTGTTTGTGTGTTACCATTGATAGCTTGCGACAAGCACCTTTAACTACTGGAAACATAACCCACAGCTGTGCCACTTGCCACTCCCCCTGGGGTCTGCCGCCCAGCAAAACACAAATGAAATCCTTAAATATGCAACAGCTTTTGGCCAAGAGTCAGCGCGCGCAAGGACCCATTAAATGTGGCCAAAAGCGGCTTATTAACTAAACAACCCACGGGGAGCTACACAGGATGGTGGCGGGGGTGTAGGGGAACCGCAAAGTCCCCTTCTTGACACAGACACAGAGACACACGATACATACATATGACTTGAATAAGAGCCAGAAATTAAGCACAAGAATGGAATACAAGTGGAAAGAAAGTATAAAGTTCCACTCTATCTCTCTCTCTCACTGTTTTCCGACATTATCTTTTCCGCTTTTCCCTGCACTTTTTATATATATATATGTATTTTTTTTGTATATATTTATGCCACGGGAAAAAGGGCGAATACTGGACGACGGGCCCCATTTGCACTCTCATTTGCAATTAACCGTGTGCGGACGGACAATGGTTCTGTTAATGCACATTTCCACGGCTCATAAACGGCCAGGACGGGGTTGGAAAATCACGGGTGGCGATGGCTTCTGGCCTGCTGCTGCCGGCGGAAAATTCGAAAGACTTGAAAGACTTTAAGTAAAACTCAAGTGGGCTGCAGCAGCATTCAGCAGAGATTGGCAATTGGCAGCGATTTCTGGCGGCGATTCTCGACCGCTTTGAAGTGCGCCGGACCGCCGGTCCATTAAGCTCTCAGCACGCTCCGAAAAGCTGCCAACATGCAGCATCTGCAACATGTCCCTCGATCTCAACGATACGATACTATATAGCTAATTGCATGTGTGCTTTTTTTTTTTGTTTGCAGCCTGCGAATGCCATCCGATCGGTTCATCTGGCAAAATCTGCAATAGCACCAGCGGTCAATGTCCCTGCAAGGACGGCGTCACCGGGCTGACCTGCAACCGCTGTGCCCGCGGCTACCAGCAGAGTCGCTCTCACATTGCCCCCTGCATCAGTAAGTAAACAAAATATTAAATCATAAAGATAAAACATTTCTTGTATTATTCCACAGAGCAACCGCCGCGCATGATCAACATGCTGGATACCCAAAACACCGCCCCCGAGCCGGATGACCATGAATCCCCGACTCCCAGCGGCGGTGTCGCCTCTGGAATGGCCGCCCAATCGCAATACTATCGCACCGAGGGCGGCAGGGGTAAGTAAGTGCTCCTCTCATATCCATATCTATCTGTTGTGTTTTCTGTGTGCGTGTGTGCATCCTTTTCCACATCCTGTAAGCCCTATCATTCCACCATCCATCGTCCTGTGGCAACATGTTTTTGCTTTTCAATGATTACAGTACTTTAACCCATTGCAAGGATTTAGTTTATTGATTTTATTTTATTGTTATTTTAATATATCCTTTATCCTAAATCCTAAATCCAAGTGATATATAGTTAGATATTCATAGTATTTTTTTAGTTTCCATTGCAATCTTTAGCGACTCCTTACTGTCCGCAGCCCAGGAAGAGTGAGAACAAGCCAGATAGCTCCGCGAAGGACGCTCAAAGTTTGCAGCGGCGCTTGGCTCGCCTTTGTAATCCTTTCAAATGGGCGAGAAAACACAAAATCCGCTAAAGTGCAGGCGGTTGTCGGTCAGGAAAGAAGCCCCAAAGTGTAGCTCAGGATAGACAGGGACAGGGACAGAGAGCCACCGACAGGGGGCACTTAACAGACAACGCAAATGTTTGCACGCAACTTTTAGTTACAGTTGCAAAAGGAGCTACTACAGTGGGTCCTCGACGAGGGAGGTGGAGGAGTGAGAGATGCAACAAGCTAACAAAATGCGCGCCACGCAGCATAAATCATACTAAGCCCAGTTCTAGCCATCTCTCTCTCTACTCCTCCCACTGTCTCTTTCTTTCTCTACGGCGGCGTGTGCTAAAAGCAAAACAAACTTTCCACTAAAATATCAGAAAAAGAAAAATTTTAAAAACTAACAATGAAAACGAGGGAATACCAATTGCTGGTAAATCATTATATAAAACTAACTAAAATTGAAAAAATTAAAAAAAATAAGAAACAATTAGAAAAAATTAGAAAAAATTAGAAAAAATTTGAAAAAATTAGAAAAAAAATTGAAAAAATTAAAAAAAAAGAAAAAATTAGAAAAATCAATTTCAAAAAATCGTATTCTTCGTTTCATTTTCTTGAATTCATTGCCTTCAATTCATGGAAACTTTTCCTAATTCTAGAATTCTAATTCTACTTTATTTTATGAGGATTTTATGTTTTTTCTTAAATAAAAGTTTAGAAATATTTTTAAAACTATTCAAGAAAAATATACTTCGTTTTAGGCTGATTTTTCCTGTTCCTAAATATAAAAAATAATTTTTAAAAGTATTCTACATCATTTATCGAGCATACCCTGAAAGCTCCAGGGTAGATCAGCAACAGTGACAGAAAAACAACAAAAATATACATAAAAAAATGAAAGAAAAAGAAGCTGGCAGGAAAAAGATAAAATGACAGCGGGATAGTAGCGAAACTTGGCAAAGGAAACGTATTAAAAAAGTTTCTTATTTAATTTCCCATGAATAAGCTGGAACGCTTTATTTTTTTTTTGGCCCACTGTGCCCAAGTACAGTGTGCACTCACACCGCTAATTGCTGGGGACTATTTGCCTAAGGCATTAGGCAAAGTCAGCTAAGGATAACCAAGTGGTTATCCCAGAGCGGGGCGGGGAAGGACACTCAATCTGCAGCTGCAGCTGAAAGTGGGAAGCACAATGACAAATTGACTGGACAAAGCCAAAGGAAGTGTTAGTTAGCGTTAAGGACAATCATAATCAGCGGTAAAAGGAACAAAATGTAAGCCTAACCAGGTCAATATTTGTCGATAATCAATATGCAAAGCTTAAAGAAATTAATATTCTCTTTCATTAATGAAACAATTAAATCGGAAAAAATAGTTCAGTTAAATGTAATAACAAATTTATGATACTTTTCGATATTATCAATATTTTAACAATATTTTTTCCATATTTATTAAACTAATAAAAACTTGCACAAGAAACTCTTTCCCACTTTAAATTGAGACTTTTTTCAGGCTCCTCAAAACTGAAATCTTAGCTCATAGTAAAAGTTCCTAAAAATGCATTAAAAGCCATTAAAATTTGCAATATGAATAGCTGGCAGACGCCTGTGGATCCTTCCTACATCTCCTGGGTAACATGGTATCAATTCCCTCCTGCAATTGTTGCACATCAAGTTGCTCCTGCTGCAGGACCAACTATGCCATCCGTCATGCCCGAAATGCAAATCCAGATGCTGACTAAGTGCCCGGTGCCTTAAAGAGGCATAAGGATGCAAAGGCAAAGAGGCAAAGGAAAACCCCTCTTAAATTTATTTGTCAACGGCAAAGAAAAGCGCAAGTTGGGGAAAAGTTGTTGGGTGCAAAAAGTTTTCCATTTCGTGTAACCAAGAACCGAGTTAGGCAAATGGACGACGGCGTAAAAGTTCGTCCTTAGCAAATTCATGGCCACAACAGACGCCCCGCCCGGCATCAGCATGAATGTTAATTATGAATTTCTAATTTGATAATCTTTTTAAATTAATTTCAAATTCTGTCCGAGTTTGAGTTAATTTAAAGTTTAAAGTTTGCCTCCGCTCCAACAGAGGGTCAGTTTTTAATGTCATGTTAATTTGACTGCTGCAATAAATTTATGAAAGATTTTGCTAAGATGTAAATAAAAGTTTATATAATTTATGCACAGATAAATCAAAACATTCGCTTGAAATCTATGATGACCTATATAAATTATTTTCGATTGAGTTGGAACACAGGGATTCCCAGGCCGTGACTCAGCACGCCTTTATTTTTCTCTGGGGGGAAACTCAGAGCTTTATTTTTGGTACGCATTCGGGGCGTGGCTATTGATCTTTAAATGACGGCAATAAATATCGCTTCTTGTTCACTAAGTGATTGGGGCAACAGTCAGGTGAGGAAAAATGCTCTAAAAATAAACATTTTCATTTACGATTTTTCCTTTAATCAATTTCGATCGATCGATCGATGGATCGATGTTTATGCCTCCGATTGTGTCACGTTTCCTTTGACATTGTGATCGCAAAACAACAACAAAGCAAATTGCCATTCGCAGCCGAAAAGAAAAACAAACGAAAATGTAAAAAAAAGCAGAGGGAAAAATAAAAATAAAACATTGCAAAAATACAGAGATTTCTGGGCTAATTTTAGTTGGAACAAAAGGCAGGCCAAGGCACGAAGGCAATATACACAGAGAGAAATGAGTGGAGGATTTTAAACTCAAAATTTTAGGAAATGTTTAGCAAGATGTCAAGGCATTATTTTATCATAATTAGGAATTTATGCACTTTTAAAGCAAACTATATTGAGGCCACGAAATAATTTAAAATATTCCTAATTAATTTAAATTAAATTCTACAGAAATCATGAGAATTCAAATAATTTAATTTAATTTTAAAACATTGAAAAGTGTAAACACTTAGTTAATAAAATAGTGCTTCGTAAGCAACAAAATTTTAATATTAAAAACTGATTTTTAGATACCTTAAAAATGTACTTTAAGGTAATTTTTTGAAGGGCTTTTAAAAATCCTAGTAAATTCTAGAGAATTTTATTAGAATTATTTAAATATTAATATATATTTATTAATTATATTAAAGTACATTAAAAATTAAAATTTGAATAATAATAATAATTATTACATTTTAAAATTATTTACAAATTTTATTTAATCTATTTCAACCTCTTTGGCACTCTTTCCTTTGTTTTAAAATTTATATTAAAATGCATAAATTTATTTTCTTATGTAAAATACCTTTTTTATTTAATTAGAAACCTTAAAGTAGCTTGAATTTCTTTCTGTGCAAAGGGGAACAAATCGAAGGAGTTGGGGTATGGGGCTCCCTTAATGCAAAATTGATCGAGCAAATAATGCCGCTGTTTCTGGCGCTGTTCCTGCTAATTGGCATTGGCCATAAAGACATAAATTTTGCAATTAAATTGTGAACACCAAAAGTGGAATGCCCCCCAGTCGAAGGACAAGGGCAAAATGGGGGGGAAAAGAGTATTAATGCCTCAACGAAGCCCTCTAACTGTATACATACCAGCTCCCAAACGCATCAACTCATCTATAGAAATACCCAAGAGAGTATCTTCATCTAAATTGTATAAATATCCTTTTATTTTCTTCCTTTTCCTTAGAATGCGGCAAATGCAAAGTAAGCACCAAAAGGTTAAACCTAAACAAGTTTTGCAAAAGAGATTACGGTAAATATCATAATGATTTAATTTAAATAAAATTTCGAATGCAATTTTAATGAATTTAATTAAACAACAGCAATAATGGCCAAAGTAATTGGTCGCGATACGAGCAGCGAGGCGGCCAGCAGGGAGGCCCAACGTCGCGCAATGGATCCCGACGTGGCGGGGGACTACGAAATGGATCAGGAGCAGCCGGCGGATTACGAGTTCCAGTCGACAGATCCCAGCAGCTATCCCAGCAGCGGCAACGAAATGGCGCGCTACGATCTACAGATCCAGGCCGTGTTCAAGCGAAGCAGGCCAGGACCAGGCAGCACCAGCAGCAGCAGCACCAGCAGCGGCGCAACGGCGGGGATAGGGATAGGGAACGGGAGCGGAATTGGGAGCAGGAGCAGCAGCGTTTATGGAATGCCGAATACAATGCTAAAACGCGGTCCTATGACCTGGATCATACCGACTAAGAACCTGGAGTGCCGCTGCCCCAAGATCAGAGTTAACAGGTGGGATGTTCAATACGATTTCTCCTTGAAATATATATCTAATGCATTATATTATTATTTTATTTTATAGATCCTATTTGATCCTGGGACGGGATACGGAGGCGCCACCGGGCTATCTGGGCATTGGGCCGCATTCGATTGTAATCGAATGGAAGGAGGACTGGTACCGGCGGATGAAGCGTCTCCAGCGTAGGGCACGCACCTGTGCGTAATCCCCATAGAGAAATAACCTTAGACCTAAGGATTAATGGAGGATTACTATTTGGGCACAGGCGAAGGTCATATCATATTTTTATATGTCGTTTTTTTTTTTTAATTTTGTCTTCGCCCTTCGAACTAACCGATTTTGTAGCAGCCTAAGATCAAACTAGCGGTATTTAATTTATTTAATTAACTTTAATTGTTACAAATCAATCGAAGCAATCACTCACACACACACGAAAGTATCTATATATGTAATCTATGTAATCTATATAAAAGTATATATATACGAATTGTATTATTCGCTAGGATTAAGATATTCGTCAGCCCAGTTTAAGAGAGAAACTTAACAAGGACACTGCAACTAAAATAAGATGCATAGCGCCAAGGTTTTCTTTAAATGTTCAGAGAGAGAGAGAGAGAGAGTGCTCACATTTTGTGGCGTTATGCATCTTACTCATTGTATGCCTTGTCTTTGAACTTTGAACTAGAACCGCCTCGAGCAATAATTTATTTTGTAAGGAAAAAACACACACTTTGAAAGCATGCACACGACTCGCAAAAATCGTAATAAATAGATATTGTACAGAGCATAACAACGTCTCTATTTTAATTTTAATTATTTAAAAAAAAAAACATTTTTAGCTGGGATTTTATTATGTAGTTATGCCGTAAAAAAAAAAACTACAAAAATTTTGTTTTCTTATTTACCTCCTTATCCTTATGCCAAGAAAACTCTTCTGCTAATGCGGCACCACTGGCAGTGATCCATCGGCAGACTCCTTGGTTGGATCAGGGATATTAATGGGATTTTCCAAGGGATCCAAGGAGTCATCGTAATCCACAGAGAAAACCTTACTCTTTACATGGACCTTGGTTAGAAAAGATTTGGGATCAACGATCAATGTGTTAAGATCCAAGTCAGTTTTAGTCCCCGACTTCATATCCTTTGACTTGTTCAATTCCCCGGTCTGCAGGCTCTTTTTGTATTTGGCGACATTCTCCAGTCCCTTCAGCTGCACCCATTCCGCCCTGAGAATGTCCAAGCGTTTCTGCTCCTCCTGCACAAGTTTGCTTGTGGCAGGATTTGGTTCAATGGATTGGGTTTTGCTTTTGGTTTTCGTTTTAATTTTAGTACTGTCCTTGGACCTTTTCCGGTGATTCCTTTTGATCACGAATCGGACTTTAACATGTGTTATCCGCATATTATAGGCTGGACGTCCCGGCAAATGACCACGGCTTGGATCATCCGTGGAACTGGAACTGGCTAAACGCTTGGCATTATATGCCAATTTTGATGACAGCCTTGAGAACCTTATATCCTTGTCGTAGTGCTTCTCCTGACTGGTTAAATTTACCAGGCCTATGGACTTCTTTGCCAGCCCCTTCATCGGCTTATCCTTATCTATCGCTGGCTTGGCTTGTCGATTCCGAGACTTGACCTGCGATTCCCTCACAATTTTCTCAATATTTCTGATCACCACCGAGTCTCTAACATCCTGCCAGCCCACCCGGTGATGATTCGGATGCTGCGTATCCTTCAGCTTTCGCATCGCGACTATCTTCAGCGGAATGGGTCTGGAGTGAGTGCTACTCGCCTGGGATCCCAGTTTCTTGGCCAACTGTTCATTTCGCCGCCGCTTTTGGCAGCAGGCCAAGGATAAGCTACGTTTTTTCTGTTTATTCGCAATATTTAGATTTCGTATCACAGGATGACTTTTAACAGCATTGGCTATGTGGAAAAGGATTCAGAAATTCCTGTTTAAGATTCAAAATTTGTTTTTTTTCTTTTGTTACTAACCAGTAGGACATTTGTGAAATCTGACTGAATCGGATGCCATTGATGATGAATGGGGTTGTTCCGGGAGACTGGGCACTTTTCGTAAACCATTTAGGATTGTGATATCCATGGTGCTGCCAATCGCATGAGTATCGTCTGTTGGCAAAGGTTAACAAATAAAAAAAAAGGAAAACATTGGATGCCAGTGAAAGAAAGAAAAAGAAATCTACCCATGGATCGATATTTTCTAGTTGAAGTATACGAATTGAGGAGCTTTTTCAGCCAATTCACACGAAATGTGTTCGCCATGGCCGCCACCGGATTAGTTTTTCCAAGTCCAAAGGTAAAGGAGAAAGGAGAGAGAAAAAAACAACAAATTTTGGCGCCAAGTTTAATACATAATTTGGAAGTCTGAACAGAATGAACCGATGCTAAAACTACGACATGACCAGCTGAATTGGGTAGTAAAATTTGATGGAACTAACAAAGCTTACTTGAAACGATAAAAAAAAATGGAAAAATCTTTTTAGTTTGATTTGATTTTACTCTATTTTTCAAGCAACTATAGCGAAATTTCTCTCTCTTTCAAAAACTAAACAAAGAACCCACAAATTCTATTTGCAAAATATTAAAATTAAAATTAAAATTTTATTTCGCAACTATTTTAATTGTGTAAGGCACCACACCAGGCAAATGAGGCTGGCGGTGACCATCTGAACCCACATGAGCCGCTTGCACACCCTTGGCGACATTATCCTACGTTCACTTCGACGTCGGTTAGTTTCCATCATTATAATATAAGCATCACTATGTTCCACCGGAGCTACTAGCGAGGATTGCTCCATTCTGTTACTCCTCAGAAAACCCTCCACTGTTGATTATTTATTACTGACAAAATCAGGGTGTAGCCCAAAGTGTGTAGATTAACCCACCATTAACCCCATAATTGGGAGCCTCGACAGGTGGATAGTGAGCTGCTAATCCAGCTTGGAATCGGGTATCGGCTAGAGGTGGATAAGAGTGTAAGCGCACAACGCCCTCCTCCATGTTACTTGAAAATTTTTAAGATTTTAAATCGAAAGCTAAAGATTGTGACGGTTGGGAAGTGAATTTTTAATTGATTTCCACAGCCAACTGTTTAGAAACTAGAAACAGAAGCAGAAATAATACCCTTACAGGGTATATCTCGTATAATATATGTATATATTCTTCCTGATAATAAATAAGTAATCAATTAATATTAAATTAATAATAATATTTAAATTAATTTAATATTTAAGTTCAATAATAATAAATATTCTTGATCGGCCGAAAACTTTTTGGAAAATTAAAATGAAGATATATTGTTGCTGTTGTTTCAAACCAACATGTTCGCCTGTTCGAAAACGCCATCAAACGGCTGTAGTTAGAACTACAGCTTATTGGCGAGGTGAAAGAGAGAGAGAGAGAGAGAGATAGATTTAAATTTGTGCTTTATGTACATATGTATATGTATATATGTGTGCACGAACGCGGTACAGCCGTGTCAAACGATCGAGTCGCACTCCCCCGCACCCAAGATCGAACTTGGGGAATCTCCTTCCTTGGGGATTATCGTCATTGTTGCACTCTTGAATTGTCCATCCATGAAATTATGATTTATGATTTTTACTGATTTTTACCCAACAAATTTATTAATTTCTTATTTAATTCATTTTCAGCCAAAGCTTTTAATGCTCACAGCACTTTGTTCCCCCAAAAAAAACCAATCCATTTATTACGTATTTTTATTACGGTTTATTTCAAGTGTGTTTTTTGTTTGTTTTTATTTTTTGTTTTTATTTTGTTTTGTTTTTTGTTTTGTTTGGGGGTGTGGGCGAGTGTTTCATCCGCTGATGAACAAATTACATTTTGACATAATATATGTATAATGAGAACGCCCTTGTGTCCCAACTTGTTTTGTTTTGTTGTTTTTATTTTTTAATTAATTGCACATGAACATGAGTATTGTACATATGTTGGTGTACTTCTATGTATGTATGCGTGTGCCGATCATGTTCGTGTTTCACTTTATCGCATTTCCTATTTATTTTTGCAACTCAAATTCAAATTCAAAATCCCTTTGAAGGTACGTTTCCTATATCAAAGATATACATATATATATATATATTTCAGATCCATACCGAACGGGAACGTCAACAAACAAGGTTTCATTTGATTCATTATTCATTTTCTTAACTCATTCCTAAGGCTAATTCATTCTGCTTTCTTCTCTTCGAAATTTTCATGTTTCAAAAACATTGCATATTTTTGGGGGGCAGTGGATGTTTCAGAGGGCGTTAGTATAGTGCAAACTCTGTGGCATGATTAATTTAGGTGAATTTTTAGGTCTGGTAAATACAAAAATTAAAATAAAAAATATATAGAGAAATTAGGGATTCATTTAGTTTTACTTTTCAATAAACCATAACCTAATTCTTATAGAATTTGATTCAAGCTTTTGTGGCACATAATCGTAGTTTAAGAAATATTCAAAATATCAAATATTTTAGAAATATGAAATTAAAACATACTTACTAATTTTACTAGCGAATCAAAACAAATAATGATAGATTATAGACTTTTTTTGTTAAACAATTAAAAATCGATTAATTTCATTTCTTTTGCAATTTTTGGCAAATTACTAAATAATCGGTAATCAATCGATCATTATTGATGTCCCCTGGCTCACCTTACAGAGCTTGCACTATATTGTAGTAAATAGAAATGATATTTAGAAAAAAACAAAGCCACTCCTGTGTGTAACTCTTTTACGGGCGGATGTGAGGGAGGGGGTTGTGTGGGTGTGCGTGTGTATTTTCATCGATATATATATACGATAAATCGATTCGACAACAACAACAACAAAAAGAAAAGGCACAATTTTGATGAAACGCTTTCCCATGCTTTTGCCAATGCGCGCGCGTGTCCTCCCAAATGGAAATCTCATCTCTTGCCGTGTGTGGAAATTCTAGGGCGAAAAGGTTATTCAAAGAAAATCCATTTGTTTTTTTTTCAGCAGCTCTAATTTGCAATATACATTAATTAATTAATATATATTTTTTGTATATATATTTTCTTTATCTAGTTGATAATTGCTTGATTTAGTTAGTTTTCGAGGGGTTCACGTTTTGTTTTTCTTTTTAGTAAAATCTAAGGCTAGTTGGAAAAGTGATGCGGGGGCGAGGGGGGGCGTGGAGAGGATCGGTCCTGGGAAGAACCAATATTTCGCTAGGAGAATACTGCGATGCCCAGCCCCTGATTATTTTAAGTATTTTTGTTTTGAGCGAAAAAAAATCACTTGTTACAATTAGTTTACCCAAAAAGACGTGGGGCACACCCTGTTAAGCGGTTATCTATAGTTTCACTTTCTTTCTTTTGTTTACCTCTCGTCTTGTCTCCTTTCTATTTTTCACTTATCTGCTGTTTGTTTTATGGTTTTAGGTTAATGCAATTAATTAAGCTAGTTTGGATGTATCAAATTGATTAAGAAGAAGCTTGCCATTTGTTTAGATTTTTATTTTTTGTTTATTACACTTAAAGTTTCTTCTCCTTCGCTTCTTCTGCTAAGTTCTTCGGTTGCGTTTTTGTTTTGTTTATTTATATTTGTTTATTTATGTTTATTTTTGTTTTTCTTCAGTGTTTCCTTAGTATTTTGTTTTATTTTTTATTTATTTAAAATAACAATGGTGGAAATTATATATCATGAACTTGTTATATAATATGTATATATATTTTTTTTAAATAATATCAAATTTAATCAAAAAAAAAAGTATTTTTCAAGTAGGAGAGAAAGAGAGAGGGTAGTAAATAATATTATTTATAGTAGTTAAAAAAAAAGAATAGTATTTTTATGCATATTCATATGAATAATAATATTAACACTCAACTTGAATTTAGCTAAATTTCTGCCTGATCGAATTTCAAACATATTTTGTTTTTGTTTTCCTCTTCGTCTGTGCGTAAATTAGTTTTTTTCTTTTCGATTTTAAATTAATCAGCAATTATTTAGAGTTAACCCCAGCTATAGCTTTCTTTACGTTTCATTTTATTTATTTATTTATTTGCCTTTGCAATTCGATTTGTCGCTTCAATACGAAAAAAAACATAGTTTTTGTATGGTAAATATGTGTTTTGCTGTGTGTGTGTTTGTTTGTATATAAAATTAGACCGCATCGGTAATCCATGTATGTGTTTTTGTGTGTGTATTATCTACATACAATAATTGTTTTATAGATTTTTGTTGTTTTTAAATATACAATATTATTTACTCATTATATATATTAGATTTAAATTAACGCGACAACACTTTGCTTCTGCTTTAACCTTGCCTTTTGCTCTCTGCTTTTCCTTAGTCCTTCCTTAGTTCCCCTTCGTGGCTTCGTAGTTTACTTGACTTTGTGGACGCGTTTTTTTTTTTTGTTTTTGTTTTCAGAAAAAAGAAGTGCGACGATTTCTGGCGGACTATATTCTAAATGGTACAGATACATATATAAGTAGATGTTGTAGTGAATGAATGTGTGTGTTTTAGGTGTTTATATGCAACTTTTCCGCTAGTTTCTAGTATTTATTATACGTACGCAAGTTTGTTATTCATTTCTTAACTTTTGTTTGTTTTGTTTTTTTTTGTTGCTTTTAGGCAAAGGCGAGTGGGAAAAATTACATACATCTAACAACAAATGCACCAACGTTCATCATCATCATCATCGTCATTATTAGCATTATTATTATAATAATAATGATTAATTTTATTATTATTATTATTCAATCAATGTATATTTATCATTATTTATTATCATTATCGTAATGGTAAATCGTTATCGTCATTCTCTGACTAATATATCTGCCACCGCATTCGTCGGTCATTGTCGTCAATATTATTCGTAGTCAGCTAATAAACATTGTCGTACTTAAACCTACATTATGCAGTGTGTGTATGTATGTGTGTGTGGGTGTACATATTTTCCTTTCTTTATATAGATCAATAATATATATCAAAAAACACATTATCGTCAACATAACTAACTCGCTATAACTCTTGGCTCTCGTATGTGTATATAAACATCAACATAAACAAACAACACTAGCGCTTTCGTCTCTCTATGCCATTATATAATCGGATCTTACTTTTCTATATATGTAAGTGGTGTGTGTGTGTGTGTGTTGTATATATATTATATATTTCGCTTCTCTCATTTTGTTTTTATTTGTTGTATTTTTTGTTTATACCCAACTTTGTTCTAACTAAAAACTATACACCTTTGTCCGTTTCATTCAGTTTGAACATCTATGTATGTATATATCCCATTTCTTCTCTCCTCTCTTTCTCTCTATCGAATTCCCTATCGAAATGCCAAATGCTCCTGCTCCTAGCTTGCTTCCTTCTGATCTTACAGTACTCGTACCACCTGTGGGGTGTGGGGTACATCCAAAAACTTTTGTTGGGCAATTTGCTACATTAAGTTGGCTGCTGCGGCTGCGTTATTAGAAATCGTTTTGTATGCTTGTCTACTGTCCGGGTTTCTAGCTGTCTGTCGCGCGTCGTTAATTGTTGAAATTTGAGTAGTTTTCATAATTTAAGTAGATTAAAGTAGTCGTTATAGTCCTGGTAATTGTTTAAAGTGGCTGCTGCTGTTGTAGAGTTGTTGTTGTTGTTCTTCTTGTTGCTACGGTTGTTGTTGTTGTTGTTTCAGTTTCTGTTTCTGCTATTGTGATGCTTCATCATCATCATCATCAGTGCGGCGTCTTCTGTTGTTGCGTCTGTTGATTTGTTGCTGCCGCTGTTGCTCCTATTGTTGCTGTTGTTGTTCTCGAGACCGGACGAGATCGAACTCGAGGCGGCAGTGTCCATGTTGTGGTGGCTGTTGGTCATAGAGATTCCTTGGAAGGTACCCAAATTGTTGGTCCCGACTGTGACCAAATCATGGATTTCACTTTGCTATAGATCTCCTCAATGGTATCGCCCTGAACAACGCCTGTGGGGTATAATTAAAGAGATATATAAAGCTGATATATATAGATAATAATTAGCCATGTTACCCGTAAAGTATTCGCCGAATTCTTGCTCCATCTTAATCGCCCGCTCATAAGTCTTCTTGGCCTGCTCCTCTGTCATACGACGATTCATCTCCCTGTGTTTATATCATATATATTTTAATAGGAAAACTAAAAAACCTAAAAAGCTAATTCATTTGATATAAACTTACATCACCGAATCCACGGACTTGGGCTTGATGAACACAGCAACGGGATAGAGCTGGGCCACTTGTAGCCGCTTGATTGCATTGCCGGAAACGTCCAGGATACAGTGTTTACCCTTTTCCGCCACCTCACGCACACTGGCCACCGAAGTGCCATACAGATTATCGTTGTACTGGCCCGCCTCGATGAACAGATGATTCTGGATATCGCGCTCCATTTGCTCGCGCGACGACACAAAATGATAGTCCCTGCCGTCCACCTCGTATTCACGCTTGGGTCGGGTGGTATCTAAATGGGGAACATAATCATTAAGAAGGATATTAAAGGTTAAAGATAAGTTTATATATATATTTACGTGGCACACAGGAGCCGAACTTTTCGGGATATTCCGATATTAGGTCATCATTGATGCGATCCTTCAGAGGTCCCAGAATTATAACCGGACGCGTATAGTTGATGGACAAGCGCTGCACGGCCTCGTAGGACAGCACAGTCTCCTCGGAAGCTGGAAAGTAGGGTAAGCAATTGGATATTAGGATCATGATGACGTGCAGGTGGTGTGCTCTACTACATCATCGCAGTGTTCTTCTAGAGATGAGTGGAAACTGGATGGGTGGGGGAGGGATGGAGAGAGGATGGGATTTCTGGGACTAAATATACTTTCAAATGGGTTTAAAGTATCCAAAACTTTGAAGGGTTTTGGGGGTCAGCATTACATATTACTTAGGATCAGTTAGAGCTAAGGATAAATAATTACGGATCTTCTTCGGGGAGATATATTATGTATATATAACTCTAAGCTAGGTTAAGTTTCTCGAAAACAAAGGATTCACAATTGTTAAACTGGATTTTCAGGATTAATTAGCAAAATATAAGAGTCCCAGGCAGAGGATTTTAAGATTTCGAATTTTTAAATTTAATTCAAGTTCAGATCTAATTTTCAATTTTTGGACTTCCTACAACAAGTGGGGTTAACTTTCTCAAGACATTCAAAATATATAATATATATATAATATAGAAAATGAAACGGCAATTAAAATCGAAATACGAATTTCAAATGTAAATGCAATATGTGTGTGTGTGTGTTAATGGTAAGTATTAAAAACTACACGATGATGACACTCATGTATGACATACACTCGTGTTTACATAAAGGAAAGAAAATGATATAGATATAGAGATAGGTGGTTGTGTTTGTGTGGACTTATAGAGCAGGCGAATACTACGAATTACGAATTACAAATTACGAATTACAATTACATACTACATACATGACATCATATGATCTTTTACATACATGGCACACACATAATTCTTGGACATACAATATCGAAATGAGTGACGGCATCTTTCGTGTTAGATAATTGTTTAATGTGAAATTAGACAGAGAGCTAGCTCAGAGATGATATATATTTTCGGTTGGTTTGGTTGTTGAAGAGGAACACAATCTCACTTCCATTAAGGATTTTTGGATTTACTCACTTGACTTGACTTGAAGAGAGACTTACTGATTCAACTTTTAACGAAATAAAACTCCCTCGATTTGTACAATTCCTTTTATTTTTGATATTTTACAAATATCTGGGATATAATGGGGGGAGGGGACGGAAAAACCTCTTCTCGTCTATATATATTTTTTTTTCTCTTCCGTTTAAGAAACAATTTTTGCGGGTGAGGGGAAAACACATGCAGAATATACCAAGAGACGGGCAAAATATACATTAAAAACAACAGCAAGCCAACTCAATTGTGATCGGTCCAGTACTCACTGTATATATATAGATATATATAGTGTGTGGGTGTGATTTAATTCGGTAGAAAAGACGGGGGGGCGGGCAATTAACTAACTACCAAGTCAAAGGGACAAAAGCACTCTAAGCTCAACTCGGATGGTCTATACTATATATAGATTTTCTGGGTGATGATACAATGTGGAAAATAAGGGTAGTGGAGGGTGGAGGGTTACGATACCGAAGTGTTTTGTCTATGTGTTGTGTTTATGGGATCACAAGACTAATTTGCTATTGGAGTGGAGTGGATTCATAATCATTTGGTTCTACGCAACTGTCAACAATTCACAATGTATCAATAATGTTTAAAAACATAATAAAAATAAAAACGAATAATTAGAATCAGAACGAAAATAAAAGATTTATATATAAATATAGTAGGAGAACTTGGACGGGGGCTTGAAATATATATATTCCTGATTCAGTTTACACAACAAAAGAAGTTCAAAAAATGAAGCCGAATTGAATTTTAACATCAATTGGGAAATCAAACAGAATTAAGCCAAACAAAATTATTATTTTCATTCGGAATAGTTTTCTTGTGGTATTTTTTATCAAAAAATTAAATAAATTTAACGAATTAAATTTTTTTGTAGAGAATTTTTAAACATTTTTATGATGTAACCCCTTATCGGTTGTTAAAAATTGATCAGAAATGATTTTTTCTCTGTGTTCCCCAGCAAGGGTATAAATGTCCTAAGGATGACAGAAAATATCGATATAATGTTGGTTTATCGCGTATTTCGATATATAAATCGATGCTCGATCAATGAAAATATATAAAACAAGCATAAAAAATAATATAAATCATTTGGTTGTTAAAAATGTATCAGAAATTATTTTGTCTCTGTGTTACCCAGCAAGGGTATAAATGTCCTAAGGATGACAGGAAATATCGATATAATGTTGCTTTATCGCGTATTTCGATATATAAATCGATGCTCGATCGATGAAAATATAAAAAACAAGCATAGAAAATAATATTAAGCAATGGATCTAAGCCAGAGTACGTTGTAATTAAGGGAATATAGATTATATATATCTCCAATAGGAATCTCAAATTACAAAATAAAAAGTTATCGACTCAGATGGGGATTTCGATTCGCATTGCTTATTCTCTCTTAGAGACCTATTCCCAAATCCTGCTAGCAGGAAGCACTTAAAGAGAAGAATACTAAAAACTATCAAAAACCTTTTACAAAGGATATCTCTAAGATATGTATGTATGTCCTCGAGATATATAGATGGGTAGAAAAAGCGCGAGAAAGAGAGAAAGATGGTGTGAGACAGCGGTGAATGAGAGAAAAAGCAAGAGAAAGGAGAAAATCAAATCAAATCATAGAAGGAACGAACGAAATATACATACAACCAAGTGGAAATGATCTTGCAAAAATTTTGTTTCTTTGTATTTAAACTAAATATTTAACTTTCATTCTTGCTGGATTTTTTTTTTGTTTTTTTATAGAAGAAAACATAAGCTTTTGTTGTAAATTTTTCACTAGTATTTACGAAAAAGAAGAGACTTGTTGGTTTGATTTTTTTTTTGCTGTTGGCTGTTGTGGTTGCTTTTTGGTTGGTATTTTTTTTTTTTTGTGATTGTTGATTGGTTCAGTTGCTCGACTTACGATAGTCAGCGTCATTATTCTCCAAGTAGATCAGAGTTATCTGCTCCATATCGGGTAGCTCCACCCTGTAGATAATCTCGCCTGATCGATTGATTGGTGTCGATTAGGCGATTGACGATTGAGGTGTACGGAAGGTTGGTTGGTAAGCGCAGATTTAGAAGAATTTAGTAGTTGATTTAGTTGGTGGTTTGTTGGTTGTCGCAGTTCGTGAGCGCATGGTTACAACAAATATATATATGCATACATATAGAGATATATTTTTGGTTTGTCATTTTGATGTTTTGTTTTCGGTTTTGTTTTTTTTTTTCGATTTTTGATTGTTGATTTGAGTTTGAGAAGTTAAATATTTATAAATATATATATATAGAGATAGAGAGATATATATTGCGATATGTATGTAGTATATGCATGAGTGTAGTTTCGAGAAGGTTTTCGAGGATTAAACAAAAGTTGTACAAATAACAAAATAAGGTTTTTTTTATAAGGTTTCCATATATAAACATATATATATATATATGTTCGATCGAGTGTGTATATATATTTAGAAATAGATAGAGAAAGAGAGATGAAGTGACGCAGAATAAAACAATATAGTAGCAGATATAGTAGTAGTAACAGTTGAAGTAGTAGTAGTAGTAGTAATAGTAGTAGATTCAAACGGTTGAGAGAGTTGAGACAAAACAGTAGTAGTTGTTGTTGTTGTTGTTGTTTGTAGTTGTTGTTGAAGTAATTGTTGAAAAATTGTTGTTGTAGTAGTTGTTGTTGATTGATTGGTTGATTGGTTGGTTGGTTGGTTGGTTGATTGGTAGTAGGCAAACAACACAAGAATTCAAAGTAGTTTCACACACAGACACAAGAGGGGGTTAAGAATGTAAAAGAAGAAGAACAGAAATACCAAAAGATTAACAACAAATTGTAATCACAGCTTTTTCATCGTGTCTTGAACTGTATTTTGTACTGTGTGTGTGTGTAAATGTTTCGATATATAATAAATCTTTATGGCTGCAAATTGAAAACTCAAAGATGTACATATGTATATCTCGAAAGGATAGATCGTTGATCGGTTTATTTTAGATCCTTTCTTAAAAAGAAAGTTTCTCTTTTTGTGTGCATGTGTTGTCTGTGTGTATTCCGAGCCGAGAATTGTCCTGGAAAAACTTTCTTTCGGAGTTCGGAGGATCAGGAGCAGGAAGAGGAGGAGCGCACTCTTTAGTAGTTTTTTTTTTTTGTATTTCACACCAAGCACATTTAATGTACATACCGACTGGCGTACAGTCAGGCCAAGTTACATCAATGTATGTATATGTATGTACATTCAGATTGATTGATTGATCGACATCGAATCGAGCGTGGCAAAAAACATTGAAAAACGACGTGTGATGCAAGCGTATAGGATAATTAAAGAGAACAGTAAGTTTCGATCGAAATGGTATTGATTGATTGATTGATTTTCTGTATAAATTTTGAACGGTACAAGGTGAGGGAGGAGGGGTCTGTCCGTATGTATACCTAAAGTGTATAAGTAACATAATACATCCAAAATCGAATTAGTCTAAGCCAGATCTCGCACATTAAGATTGATATACTGCGATCTTTTGATTCCTAAGAGGAGCGGTCTTTGTCTCATTCAAATTTTCTCAGAGTGAAGATAAAAAAATAAAAAAAGACCCCCCTTTGTTGTTGCTATTTATACATTGCTGACAAAGTGTGGAAAAAGATGGTAGAAAGATTACATTTTCCTTAACTTCCTCTTGACCCTCTCGGCGAGCTCTGGTTTTAAAGCAAGAATTTTTATTTTGGACTTAAAAAGTGCATAAATCTTTTTTTACGTCATATAGATCTGTAAATTTAGCAAATCTAATGTATATAGGATTCACCACAAGTTCTATATATGCTTTCATCTTATTAATAAAAATTTGATGTAAGCTTGGTAAGTGTTTTATAATAATATGGGGTTAAAATATGAGCCGTTGTCATATCTCACGTAATAATCATACTCTCAATTTTGATCAGTTTATGTACATTTACATTACATCGTTTGTACATTAAACATAAAATTGATGATCTTTGTATACATCCTTATTGGCCTAGTTTGTTTTCTTTCACATTTAGTGTACACTTATTGGACATTTACATGCATATTGATTGAGTTCTTTTGAACTATTGAAATCCTGTTCAGTCTTCAGGGATGTAATATAGTATATATATGAATGTATTTACGAAACAAACTATATATCACAAAATAAGTCATACATATATGTAATTGAAGCCTAGGTTAAATAGAGTTTGAGAATCTCTTTGATGTATTTATATCTAGAGATCGCCAGAGATGTGTGATGTACAGAGAGATGTAAAGAATGTAAGGAGAAAAACGTAATGACAACAAAAAAAAATGTAAAACAAACAAATAGAGTGGAGGATCAGGAATAAATCCAGTTTATATTTCACATTAATTCTGTGTGATGATGTACTGACATGTATGTAAATATGTAATGTTATGTATGGCAATATGCATGTATGTACGTAAGGTATGGTAAAGACTGGAGACTGGTGTTAGTTCTTACAGCAAATGCAATTCTCTATGTGTGTAAATCGGATGTTAGCGTCTTATTAAATGTTATATATTCAGATTTAAATATGTATATGTATATAGATAGATATATGTATGTATTTATGTATAAGTAGATATCGATATATGTATATTGTATGTAAATTCTTCGGATCGAGCGAGTACATACCTCCTTCAGCATTGGCATCGTCTTGTGTGTAGCAAAGCATAAAGGCTAGAAAAACGAAGAGAAAATAAACGAGAAACCGAAAGGGAAGAGAAAATAGAGAAGAACAGAAGAGAAGAGAATCGAAAGAGATATATGTTTTGGTCAGTTTAAAACAGAATAGCGGTGGCGATCGTTTTTTCATTTCGATAGATTGAATAATTAATTAATTATCTTTTGTGGTAAAAAAAAAAAGTGATTATGAATGGTTCTTTCACTTGTATTAATTATAATGGTTAATTTTGTAATTTGTTTAAATTTTCCAATGCTCTTATTTAATGCCAGAACCATTCAGGATCAGAGAGACCATCTAGGCAAAGACATTGGAATACAAAGATAAGGAACGTCCATACATTCGTTTTGGTATGGTATGGCGTTACGAATCATATATATTCCAATGTCTTTGTTCTAGGGGTTTCCCCCCACTGTCTCTGCTGTATGTATGATATTTATTATTAGTTTGGAAATCGAGCTAGCGGGGTATCAAGAGTTGTTTTTTCACAGTCGCAGTAGTGATGTAAATATTTGATGAAAGCAGCTGGACACACAGTTATTATTATTAGTTGAATTTCTTGATATAGAGAACAGCGATAAGAAGATATATATAGGATATGTGTGTACTGTCAGTAAGAAGTAGCAGGAGAAGAAGCTTCTTTTTGTTTTCTAAGTGAACAAAATAACGAAATCAACTTGGTTTCATCACGATAATGAAGTTTTGATGTAAATCGTGCACTTTGACTCGGTTACATAACAGTTACATACTTTAGCCTAAAACCAAGACTGTATAACCATACACGATATAATGACCATGAGCTAACTATATAGAAAACCCCTCCAGGACTACCAGTTAGTAAGATCGTGAGCGTGTGTATAGTTATAGCTTACTGTCTATATGTGGGTGTGTGTGTTTGTGTGTGGTGTGAGAGAGACTAGACCCGTTGAGAAGCCCTAACACCTTTTTAATGCATTTACAAAACGGTAAGAGCCAGATATACTGCTGATTATATATGTTTATATATATATATATATGGGGGAGAGTCCTCATTTCAACATATTCATAACTTACGTTGCGGTTCATTCGCCTGGTTATTGTTGACATTGTTGATGTCAATTTCGCTGGTGCTGCTCACAACTCCATTGGCTACACGCACACACATTTTACATGGGTTTCGATGGGGGTTTCAGGGGGTCACGGCACACACAAAATAATAAACACAACATCGACATCCAAGCACAGCGAACAGAAGGTGTGATATGTGTGTGTGGTGATGTACGGGGAATGTACGATGTTTCATCGGTTCGTCATCATCATCATCGGTGGATATTTTCCCAGTGTTGTAGTTGGTGGTGATGTGTGGATAGAGTATGAGTGTTGGGGACATCACGGATTGTCGAGGGATAACATTATATATAAATATGGAAATAAACAGAAATATAAATCAAATAAATGCAAAGAAAAATGGAGAAACAATAAAATGTAAATAATAATAATGGCTTGAATAATTCCAACACAAATGATTGAAAATAAACATTTCCCATTGAATTTTCTTCATTTTGTTTAGTTTTCTTTTTAATTAAAATACATCAACAATAAACGATTATAAACAATTATGAAAAATCTGTAGCTCATTGGGACTGTTCTTAGTTTAAAGGATATACCCTTTTGTGTTACTCTACTTCTTCATATTAATCTTTATTTCTTTGTATAAACAAAAAAAAACAGTCACCATTTGGCTATAAAATTGAACAAGGACATTTAAGAGTGAGTTTTGTTGGTGCAATAGATGAAACCCAAGAACATTTACATCGATTGTCTTACATTTTTAAATGAAAACAAAACAAAAACAAAAACACACACTCTTTAGACATTCGAGCGCCCGCCCAAAAGGACATCATACACGCAAACACACACCCAGTCAGAGAATCGGTAGAGAAAGAGCGACAGAGTAAAAGGACTGTGTTGGACCTTAAGTTTACAACTAGATAATGCCGTCTCGATTGGTTATCGGTTGCTTAATTCGGCTTTTATTCCGCCTTTTTCACAGTCTCTCCTCCCGTCTTCGGAGAAAGAGCAAACGAACTCATCACAACGAAGTGAGTGTGTGAGAGACGGACGGCTGGCTTCCCTTGAGACTTGGTCTACTTACGCTCTTGGTCGCTTCCATCTTCATTCTTCTCATCGCGACTCTTCATAAACGGAAATTTGCGCGAGAATGTGAAATTCTTTTTCTTTCGATCCAATGTCGATTGCTGAAATTAATTAAATTAAACAATTATTTGAATATATAATAGAAAAGTAAGTAAACACTCACCTTATCCATATTATTGTTGGCCGCCGCATGTCCCTGGAACTTGACGCTGCGATCCCTTGCCCGCATCTTTCGCTCCCATCGCCTCTTTGACGGCACAATGCCGATCTGCTCATCCTCGTTGTCACCCAGGACACGTCGTGCCTGCCACCACTCATCATCGGAGGCATTCGTCACATGCAGTATATCGCCATGCTTGAAGGGCAATCCCCGCGACGGTAAACCATCGTCGCGGTTCGGATCGTAATCGAATAAAGCGCGCACATAAAGCGACCGCTTCTGTGTGGTCCGCAGCAGAGTTCCAGTTCCGCCAGCGCCAAGGGCTGCCTGCTGTTTCAGCTCCTGAATGCGAGCCTCGAAGCGGTTGTATTCCTCGGGTCGGTACTGCGCCACTAGGGTAACCACGCCTCCAGATGTCTGCGCAAATAAGACTTAATTAGTATTCATATTTTGGGTTTATATTTCAATTTTAAGTTCACCTTGAGTGCCTGGGCCGCCTCCTCGTGGGTGGCATGCGTAAGGTTAACATTATTTACGCTCAATAACTGATCGCCACGCTTCAACTCAGAGCCCAAATCGGCAGGACCGCCGGCCAGTATAAAGGACACATAAATACCCTGGCCATCCTCGCCGCCAACGATGTTGAAGCCCAGGCCCTGCGGTCCCTTCTGAATGGTGATGGTGCGCGGTTCTCTAAGGGATTGAAGGAATAAAATTAGCACTTGAGGGATTAAAAGGAGGAGTATGCTGCTGCTCACCTGGTTATATCTTCGGTGCTGACGGCGCGCGGAGTTCCTGGCGGTACGGCGGCCAGTACATTTGTGGAGGCATATCGCGAGCCGGGCTCTAAGAAGGTGATTTTTGTTCATGGTTTATCGGTGGTTTTATCGGTGGGTATTATAGTAATTATTGAGACATGATTTATAATATATATATATTTAAATAGTTAGACAAAGATAGGGAGACAGAGACAGAGACAGAGATAGAGACAGAGAATAGATCAGTTAATAAGGCTTTTAAAAGAGAGACGATTTCCGCCAATCCAAGATCAATCCCTTGTGATATATAAGATACATATATAAATATATAGTTGAGACTGAGACTGAGAGATTCAGACTAAACGCAAAAGGGACAGAGACAGCATTAGGCACCGTCGGAGAAGGACGGCAACACAATATATATATATATATATAGTAACTGAGGCAAAACGGAAACGGAAGATAAACAGAACGGAAACTAAAGATTGCATCCCCACAAAAGACACACACACAAATAGAGACACACAAAGGACACACACTCGTCGCTGGATTAAACACAACAAAATCAGCACAGATCGGGTTTATATTCAGGGTACTTTATATGTCTGTAATAATCCCAAAAAAAAACGAACACACATACATACAACTCTAAAACACAGGCGCCAAGCTCAATATATACTCAAAATCTACTTGGGAAGAGGTGGGGAGGGGCGGCAGGGCAGCACATTATTAGCAGCTTCCACAGCTTGTGAGAATGAAGGTGAAGGACCTCAACAGTATATCATAATTCAACAGCAGAGCAGCAATGGCAATAAATACGATTCCGGAGGAGAAGGAATATTATTATAGATTGGGCAGGATGAAGCAGGAAGGCAGGAAAAAGGAAGGATGAACAAAATAATATGCTCATGAGTTAATAAAAGAACAAAATCTGGTAAGTAACAGACTTAAAACAGTTTAAAACAACGATTAGGATGAAAACTTGGGTCTTAAAAGCAAGATCCTTTCAGAAAGGTTTGTTTTTACAAAAGAAATGAAAAGTTTAAGATCAATAGAAGTAAAATAAAAATATATGTATAGGGCAAACATAAGAAAATAAAAGAAATACAAATAAAAAAGAAAAGAAAAGAATTCAAAGCAATAGGGATAATAGAGGATAAAGTCTAGATAATAGTAACAAGTCCAAGCTCAAGTGCATTTATACCAGAAGATTCCCAAGGAAACTCCCATAAACACCCTTGACCAGGACTTGAGATAGATAATACATATATATCTACGATTAATTACAAAACAGAGGATCGCTAAAAAAAAGTAAAATAATAAACAAATAAACAATAATTAAATGGCTTACGGCGCGGCTGGGGTGATTGGGAGCGATTGTTTGGTGGCTGGGACTCGACAGGCAGGGCGGGCATGGAAGCATTATTATAGAAGGAGGCGGGTGGTGTGGCTGGAGTAGTAGTGGCTGTTGTCGTGCCGCTGCTGCTGCTGCTGATATTGTTGTTGTTGTTGATGTTGTTGATGTTATTAATGCTGATAATGTTGCTGCTGCTATTGCTAATGTTGCTGTTGCTGTTAGCGCTAAGCGTCGGCGGCAACTTGCTGCTACTGTTGCTGCTAGTGCCAGTGACTGTGGTGACTGTTGGATTGTTGCTTGCAATGACTGATGCGGCTGCTGTGGCTGCTGCAGCCAATTGTGTTGGTATTGGTGTTGGTGTTGGTGGTGAATCGACAACCGTCTGTCCCACACTATTTAGCGCACCTGTTGACTGCGAATTAGCCATCTGATGTTGCGCCTGCTGATGCACTTGACTTTGACTCTGGCTGCTGGCCAATTGGGACTGCGACTGTGACAATTGCTGGCCGGCTGTTAGGCCTCCTCCTCCTCCTCCTCCAGACGCACTGGTGGTCAAATGCTGTGTCTTGCCCACAATCAGCGTTACCTTGTCGGTGATCGATTTTAAAGTGGCCACCGCCAGTTCGTGCGTTACATTCTCCAGATTCTTTTCGCTCTATAAAGGGAATATTATTATTATTATTATTGGTTGTTCTATCTATCTATATAATTACCCCATTGGTGCGCACTCCAATCAGTTTGTCGCCGATATAAAGACGTCCATCCACCTGGGCCGCTCCACCATCCATTAGTTTTGTCACATAGATGCCATTATCGCCCGGTATATGCTGATTTCCAATGCCGCCCGCAATGGAGAAGCCCAATCCCTTGCCACCCTTGACCAGATCAATCTCAATGACCTTTGGCCCACTGACACTATCTCGGGCATCGCCAGCTGCAGATCCAGGCGCCGGTGTGGTAGCCGCTCCACGTTTTCGCTTAACATGAAGCTTCACCACATTACCAGCCTTCTTTAGAGCATCCACGGCGGCAGCATGTGGTACATCCACCACGGACACCTCGTTCACGGAAACGATAATGTCATTGATGCTCAGCCGTCCATCGGCAGCAGCTGCTCCGCCCGAAATGAGCTTGGTGATGTATATGGAGGTATCGGTGCCGATGTGCGGATTATCCGTACCGCCGGCAATGGAGAATCCCAGACCGGAGTTGCCGCGCTCCAGCTGAATGTCCTCGTACAACCAGCTGTCATCGCCATTCACCTGTTGGAGGGATTATAAATAGTTAATAAAGGGTTTTTAAGCCACAAATGATTATGAATACACAAAGGCGACAACGCATAAAAGATTATGATTAATGGGGAAGGATGGGGGGGTGGTTGTGTGAGTTGTGTGGGAGGTGAGTAAGTGTCTCGGTGTCTCACAGTGTTTATGACGTAATGAGGGGGGCAAAGACATTCGAATATTATGGAATAATCTTAATCAGGTCAGTTGAATTAAGATTATTAGTACCAAAATATGATATTTGATTTTGTTTTTAAACAATTGCAAATGTTGATGATGAGGGTATTATATATTTATTCTAAAAATATATATGATGATGAGGGTATTATATATTTATTCTAAAAATATATAAATATTATTTTTTAACGTTTTACAGTTATACTAAAAAACAGATGCAGTTTTATGGGCCATCTCCATTTTTGCTTTATTTATTTTTGTGATGTCAGCATGGAGAATTTTATTATTTTTTATATTATTACTATTTATATATTATTTATTTAGTTAATACATAAAATATGAATACACACAAAAACGGCACAGAGACGAAAACACAAGCAAAATGTTGTTAAAAACGACGAGCAAACGATGTTGAGAATATTTAGCCAGAATTTGGTTTTCGAGAGGATTTTTAAGTTTATTTTTTTTTAATACTATCAACAATTTAATAGAAACATTATTTTACTTTAATATTTCACTCGAAACATATTTAAAAATTAAGCAAAAATCTTTTCTTATTGATTTAAAATTTAAATTTTAAATGTTTCCTTTGGGAAAAAGTGTTCCCAATTGAAAATAAATTCAAAGCTATCTATAATTTTCAAAGCTTAAAATAAATATTCTTGATTTGATTAACTCTCCCAAAAATCGATCGAAAATGGCAAAATATGGCTTGAAATATTTGACAGATTTTGAAATCCATCCATCCTAGGGATGGGCTTACCTTTCCCGAAGACGCCTTATGGAGCTGTAGAAAGAGAGTGGCGCCCGAAGGAAGACAGATATTTAGAGGATTTGAAAAATATTGACTTGTAAATCTGTACATAAACTAGATATATATATATATACCATATATGCATATCCCCCCGTATTATAAGCCAGATTAACCCCTTAAATGCCACACCCTCGCCTTGCCAGAGATGGGAAATCGTGTCAATGGCGTTGTCTCTTGAATTATCTGGGCCGTAGCCAAAACTCTCGATGCAATTCACATGTTTTCCAATTAACAGAGAAGACCAAAAAAAAGCCAATAGCAGTCCGCTAAAAATGGCAACAAAAACACACACATACTAAAAAAACAACAAAAAGCTTACTTGCACAACCAAGATCTTAGAGGGTTAAAGGGGGGGTTGGCTTGGCTTGGCTTGCCTGGGGCTGGGTTCAGTTCGGTTGGGGGTTATGGCATCGTTAAACGAGTTCAATTGATTAGCAGCCCAGTGTAAATGAATTCATCAAGCGTCGACGACAGCAGCGCAACATTAACCCTAAGAAAATGAGCAAAATCCATATGCATATAGACACATATCTGTCTATAAGTATGTGCATATTGCAGGTTAGTGCAAAAGTGGGCGTTTCTCTGCCCCTACCATCTCTATTCAGTCTGGCGAAAAATTACCAATTAACCCCTGGGAGTAGGTCAGATCAAGTATAAGCGTTGTGTGCTTACAGAGTTATATTTTAATATATGGTTTTTGGTTAATCACTAAAGGTGGATACTCCATGCCAAAGGCACAGTGTTAACCCATCAAAAAGAGACGTCTTTTGCCCTTGAATAAACTTTATTAGTGTTATAATTTTTATAATTAAAAATGATAGATTTTATGATAATTTTATGATTAAAAAAATAAAATAAATAAATTTTAAATTGAGAATTTTAGTATTTTTTTTAAGGATTTACAATAATTTTAATATTTTATTTCCAACTTTAAAATACTAAAAAATTCGCCTGCTAAGAAAGGAATTTGTCTAAAAATGGGGCTCAAATTTAAGTTAAAAATTTCAATATATTAAATCCTTCCTTCTTCAAGTTCCTTTTATATAGTTAATACTGTAATATAGCACTTGATCTAAAAGGTTCGTGCCGCTTTTGCTTCCGCTGACAACTCTGGTTACACTTCTTGCCAACCCAAAAGGAATTATAAAAAAAAAGAAAAATTACATCATAAAGTTAACAATCGGAACTCACTTAATAAGAGCGGGTGTGGTGGCGGTGGTAATGGGAAAAAGTGTGGAGCTCTTGGGACAAACACACACACCAGACTTTGAGCCAACTAAACCCCTAGCAAAAACAGAAACAAAAACAAAAACACGACCGACCACAACAACACGCAACATTAACGGGGCCAACGAGCTACAATCGGTCTTTTCTGGGCCTTCGTTTTTTTTCTAGCACTTTTTACTGTTTGTAAAGTTGCACACCCTTGAAATTAGTAGCCGGCACTAAAGCTAAAGCTATAGCTAGGAGCCAAATCATATCATACAAAAGCTCTTATCTTATCTTATGATAAACATATGCTTGGTTATGGCCATACACAAACACTGGGAAATGCGGAAAACCCCAAGGCAGACGATAAAATTCTTAAGGAAAGCATAACAAATTCCAATTGGGGGAGCAAAGATGCTGGGATGGCCATAAAGTTACACCAAAAAACCCCCAGCGTGTACATCACACAGGCCAATCAATCAAATGACTCATCATCATCATCATGGCCTCTGTGTACTCAATTTTAAGTGCTTTTGTCCAAACATTCGCCTTGCATGCAAAGTGGCTTTAAACCTCGAATGCTAAATGAAAATCTAATGCACATTGCACTTGGACAGAAACAGCGTAAACAATAGTTATAATATATCTGAATATATATCATGATTTTCTAGGTATCAAGTGTACCAGAATTGAATTTATATTAGCTTAAAATACTCTTTTCCATTGTAATATAAAAATAAACCTATAACAACAAGACTCTTTGGAAGATCACCAACAAAGTGTTCTACTAGAACTCATAAATATATCATAAAATCCAGAAGTTATAATATATCTGAATATATATCATGATTTTCTAGGTATCAAGTGTACCAGAATTGAATTTATATTAGCTTAAAATACTCTTTTCCATTGTAATATAAAAATAAACCTATAACAACAAGACTCTTTGGAAGATCACCAACAAAGTGTTCTACTAGAACTCATAAATATATCATAAAATCGAGAAGAAATCAACAGCTGAACGAGATCAATGACAAATTTGAATGCGTCAAGCTGCGTTGCACTTCATTGATCAAATCGAAAGCTAAAAAAGGTTGGCAAAATGCCCAGGCAGAGGGGCTTTACTATATATGATCACAGATCTGACGAACGAAACGGGACGTGACGATGATGATCGTTGTTCGTGGTCGAAACACCTGCGAGAAAACCGAAACGGAAACCCAAAGCCATTATTCCATTATGCCGGCCATGGGGGGGGAGGAGGTACTAAAATTATGGATCAATATATGTAAACTTGTCCTTCAGATTTATTCGTTGCCTCAACGTGATTTGTTTATAATTTTTTTTTTGTTTTTTAACGGAAAGGAAACGGATGTGATATATATAATAATACTACAGTGGATACAACACAACTGAACTATAAAAATAAAAAAATAATTTTAAAAACTATTTTTAAAATGCAAAAAAAAATAATGCAAACAATATTAATTACTAAACATTATTTTTATCACCTCTTTAGAAACATTTTCCCCTATAGTAAATATTCACTGTAAATTCCTTTGTTTTTGTGGGTGGCAGACGAGACAGAAATAAAACTATTTGTAGCAAAAAAAAAAAAAAAAAAAACGAAGTCTTCTGTAAGGTGGAGCAAGCGAGAGGGCTAGACTCAAATTGGGGACGACAAGTGCAGCCATAGAGAAAGAGCGACTAAAGATAGCGCAGAGAAAGAGAGAAGACCAAAAAGAGAGAGAGAGTGAGAGGGCTACGCCTGCGCTGAATACGCGAGCGAGATATTAAGGGCACCAACAAACAATAATAATAATAATAACAACAACAACAATAAGAAAAGCGAATAGAACAATAACAAGTCAAGCAAAAGCAACGGCCAAGTAGAGGAGTGAGAAGAACCGTTGGCCGAGCATTAGAAAGAGATGGTGAGCGTTTCTTTAATTTTTTTTCTCCTTTTTTTTTGTTGTTTTTGTTTTTGTTTTTCGCTGCGAACGCAATGCAAAGACGCTAAAATGATGACAACGCACCCAACTTCTACACATGGGGTGTATGCTATACATGTGTGTGTGTGTGTGCGCACACTCGCGGCCACAAAGTTAGTGCGAAGCATTTCATATTTAAGCAATTCGATAGCTGAATAAACTTTCATTATTTGTTCACAGACTTTAAAGTCAACAGGTAATGGAAATATTTCCAGAAATGTAAACCAATTGAAAACAATTTCCGGGAAGTAAATAACGCGATCGATCTCCCGCCCCCCACACCTTTTGGACCTATCCTTTTGCCTGCAGCTGTGCGCAAACACTTGTATATATCACACGCCGCCGCCGCCGAGGAAAATCAGCTAGCTAGCTAACTTTCGGTGCGTCTGCGAATTTGATTTATAAATAAACCATGGAATCATCGAGCACTATGCTTATATACATATGTGCCACATATATATAGAGCACCAATTGCTATAGACTATAGGGATTATGGATATTTTTCACCGATTTTTACCGAATCCAAATTGAAGAGCGATGAGACTTTCTTTATAAAGCCACCGCCGCCGCTGCCGCCGCCGTCGCGCTTCTTTTTCCTTGTTGTCATCACTGCTGCTTATTAATTTGTTGTACTATTTATATGTATTTTTCACTTATTTTCAGATCGTGTAAAGTTGAGCACAAAAAATAAAACAAAAAAGAAACACAAACACCGCTCTACACACTGACAAAAGCCGGCTGATGGCTGCTGGGCGTGTGTGTGTGTGTTTGCGTGTCGCTGCTTCCTCGTAACTATTTCGTTGCTATTTTTTTTATTTAGCTTTTATTTTAGCCCGTTTCGCCGCCGATGATTATCCAACTTTGCACTAGATAAACAAAAATTCACACATATCGAGACTTTAAGTTGGATTTATATATAAAAAACCGCACACGCCCGAGCGCAAGTTGTTTTCTTTTCTCCCTTTTTTTTTTTGTTTTTTTTTAGCGATCTCTTCACACCGACGGACGCTGAGCAAATGTCGCCGAAACAACAAAAAGGCGTAACACACAAAAATGCAGAGAGTGCGAGCGAGCGAGCGAGTGAGAGCTGGAGAGCGGCGCCGCTAAATTATTTGTTTATTGTTGTTGCAACAAAAACCATCACGTTCGCTCTCTCAGCCATATTCTGGAGCGGCAGTTTTTTTTTTGTTATTGGTTTTTGCTGTTGCATTTACCAGAATTTATGGCACGCACACACATTCGCCTTGTTTTGTTGGCATTTTTCCCCCGTTTCGATCGATAGCAGTAACTATCGGCCAACAACTATCGTTGCTCTCTTTTTGTTTTTCATTCACGCTGGCAATGCTCTCTCTCTCACTCTCAGCGCTTTGGAATCGGATTGGGTACCTCGCTCTCTTGTTATGCCGCCCGTAATGCAAATAGGAGCCGTACCCTTTTAGCCTGTACTGACTCACACCGATAACCACAAGCTCCGTAATTCACATTTCCAAATTTGCGGCACAAAACAAACAACAGAAAAAAATAAAGAAGTTTAACCGACAACCGAAAACGAAAACACCCAACGAAGAACAAGAAACTAGAGGTGAAGAGCCATCGATAAAGACATCGGTGTCTTAATATATCGATGTTTTAGCCCCTCTACAAGAAACCGATTGACAGTGTGACGGTTCAGCGATCGTGGAAAAAAGCTGAAGAAAAAATAACTTACTGCTAGCCAGTGATCGCGCCAAAATCCAATTTCAAAATACTATAAAAAGTTACATTCAATTCAAATATTTTGCCAGTGGCTTGCTTGCTCAATAAAACAATTATTTTTAGTCGAGATCTCTTTTCATAACCGAGAAAACTTACTTAAAGAAATCCTGAGCTTATACAACAATAAAATATTTTTAAAAATATTCTCAAAAATATTTAATTTCCCATAAAAAAACTCTCACAATAATCTATAGTAATTACCCATATTTAAATTCGTGGTTTCTTGGCATATTAAAGAGCAATAAGTAAAATAAATAAAAATCAATACAAACCATAAAGCCATCCAAGCAATAATAAAAAATAACAAACATCTCAAATAAAAAGCGCAAAAATATATATATATTTGTTTTGTTTTGGTTTTACATTTCGGTTGGTTTCTTAAATTAAAATCAATGTTTATTCTTGGCAAATAAAACATAAGCATAACAAAATCATGCATGAAAAGCGTAAATAAATTCAATCTGAAAAAAATGACATAAACATAACAAAATCATGCAAAAATTAACCAGCACAGTATTTCGTTGCTTTAATATAAAGAAAATATGTTAGGGCTGTGTTTGCAATTTTCTAGCTTTTCCTTGCTTTTGTTTCAGGCCAACTACAACCGACCGGAAGCGGAAATGGGCGACGCTTGGCCCACAAAAACAAGGAGGCCGGAGTCGAGTTAAGCGACTTAAGTAAGTAACGATTTGTTAAAAGAGGCGGCAAAAGCGAAGGCGGAGGTTGGGTGGTAAATATAAAATAGGTGTGCTCCCAATTACACGGGCTTTATAGACGATTTAAAAATGGGAGGCGGCGTTTCTTGTCGACCCAACTAACTGAATAATTAAGGTTTCGATGTATTTTAAGTGCAGGCTAAACTTTTGAAACTTAAACAATCGACTTGCGACCGAATCTAAGGAATTTCTTAGTTCTTTTTTAAATTTTAAACATATTTAAAATATATTTAACTATATATATTTTTTTAATGAATTGCAAAAAAAATTTACTTTGTAAAAGCTTCCATTCTCACTTATTGGGTGATTCTAAAATCTAAAGATTTTTTGTTTTCTTCCTTTTTGAAATCGCCAAATGCCATGCAAATGGGAGCCACCTTCAAGGTACTACAAACTAATTAATTCTTTTTGAAAAAAAAAAGAAAGGGTGGGCACTAATTACAGCCTACTGTTTCCACACTTTCCCAGTTGGTTACGCTTTCAGGACTTCCCCTCTCCGGAAAATGGCGAAAACTGGGCTGACTCGAAAGTGGGCTTTAGCTTTTTGGCAGGATTATTATGGCTGTTAAGTTGCGTGGGGCGTTGGTGGTGCTGGTGGAAATGGTATTGATTCTGATTTTGATTTTGATTCTGATGTCGATGGAGGCTGACAAGGATGCGATGGCGCTGCGGTAACTGTATTTGTATCTGTTTTTGTGTCTGTGTCTGTTGTATCTGGGATGGATTTCAGCTAAGGCCATTGGCACAAATGATTAAATTGCAGCGACTTACAGTCTGCGACCCACTCCTAGATTTGGATCCTTGCTGCGATGGCTGTTGCTGCTGTTGCGATTGCTGCTGCTGCTGCTGTTGCGGCGAACGGGAGCTTCGCTGGGGCTGCGTCTCTGCCGGTGGTTCCTTGGCATTTTCCGTATCCGATTCAATACGCATCCGCTGGTTCTGCGAACAAAAAATTTAGCAAATTTATATATTTAATTTAAACAATAAAAAAAATTTTAATTTTATGGTAAACCCAACATTCAAGATAATAATATAATAACTATAAAAGGGTAACCCTATTATTTTCCTAAGAACAGGATGTACAGTTTTTGTTTTCCTTTGTTTGGGCACACTAATATCCTGTTTCCGGCTCACTTACATTGGCACAGCAGCAGGCATAACGAGATGCTCCCCCCGATTCGCTGTCCCTTTCCTTTTCTTTATCCTTTTGCTGCCGCTCCCTAGATTGGTGTGTCTGTTGCTGCTGCTGCTGCTGTTGCTGTTGTTGTTGCTGCGGCGGGGGTCCTGTCAGTTGACGTCGACGTCGACGCATGCGAACCGGTGACCGTGAGCCGACATAATTTGAAAAGCGGCGACGCGAGTGCCGGACGATCGACACCCAATCGATCATTTCTCACAGTGTATTATGCACTTTTGTACTTGTGTAAATTAAAGCTCTAGTTGTTCGTTCAAATCGGTGGTTATTGTTCCCTGGCCTTGGTTGTTTTTCAAGCTTTTTTTTCAGTTTGTGCCAGTCATGCTTTGCTGTTTTTTATTTTATATTTTAATTTTTTATAATTAATATTTAAAAAATTTAAATAGTAATAATTCTTTTTCTCTAGTCACCAAATGTAATTGAATGAAAAAAATTAAAATTACGCTTAAAAACTATTTTTGATAAAAAAGAGTTAAAAATCGAATTCAAAAATTATAAAAATCATGAAGAAATCATTATAATTTAATTATATATTTTTTTATTTAAAATGATTTTGTAATATATTTATTTGTTCACTCAAGTCTGATGATATAAATTCAAAACTTTCTTAATTTATAATCCTTAGTTATGGTCCCCGATTTGTATGCAAGCAAACGAAAATGTTGACATTTTTATATTATTTTCACAAAACTTTCATTCATTTTGCAATTTAATTTAATTTAATATTTATCTTTAATTTAATTTATTTGCCTTTTTTTATTGCAGAAGGATATTTTAATCCTGTTTCTCTTCTTATATGTAGTGCCCCTAATCTACCCTGTCTTATTAAAACTTTAAAGAAAATATGGCAACGCCAAGACTTTGACAGCTCCTTGTCAAAATTTGGTACAGTTTACCAATTTAATGAGATACTGAGAAACTCAGTCAGGGTCCAAATTTGCTTGGTAAAACGCTCCCTTGTACATATTACTGCGGAATTGATATGATTATGAATAATTAAGTGAAAGCATGAGAAGTATGTGTGGGCAGAAAAGTGAGTGGGGGAGGCAGGGGGGGCATTGACATGTTTTACTTTGCCTTTGAAGAGTTGCGATAGCAACAAGTTGGGTACACAACAGCCCCCGCAGGGCAGGCGGAAAAGCGGGAAAGGTGGAAAACTGGGAACGAATGGGATTGAAATCAGCAGCCTGTCATCTTTGCACTGCTCTCTATCTATCTCTTTCTCTTCTTCTATTTCCCTCTCTGTCTTTGTTTGTGTTTCACCGGTTACACACACACACACAAACCCATCTCAGATGAAAATCTGTTTGCCATTTCAATTTTTCTTCGGCGATGTGTACACGCAAGTAATTGCCACCCATCGCCCACTCGCACAAAAACAAAACGAAAAAAAAAACGAAATTGAGAAGAAAAAATTTAAATTAAAAAAAAGGAAATACAGTGGTTGCAAAAAATATCATAATATATTTTTTTTGCCATCTGGACTTCGCATAAAAATGATTTAATTCTGGTCTGTTCCGGTTAATAATCGTCGAAGAAAATAAATGTCTTGAGTTTGTATAAATTCCAATGAATCATTATTTGTTTTGTATATTTTTTGTTCATAAGAAATATTTTTTTTAATTATATTTTCCGTTTTTATTTATATAAATTTGTTATATTTATTTTATGATAATTATTAATTATATAACATTTTTAAAATGCTTATTTTCTTCTTAGAAATTTAATATTAAAATAAGAAGAAAATAAGCATCTTTATTAATCTATATATTTTTAGTGGCTTTAAATATTTAATTTATAAGAAGAAAATAAGCATTTCATAAATATCATATAAAAATGCTTTAGAAATAAATATTTTCCTGTTTATTTTTGTTTTTTGTTTAATTTTTTGAAACTGATTTTAAATATACTTTCCAAGCTAAAAACACAGTGCTTTCTGGCTATTTTCTTCTATGTTTCTCTCGCAAGGAGTTCGATTTAGTATGCGATTTTTATAGAGTATGTGCCAAGGTCCGTATAACGAATAACGAATAACGAAAACACATCGAGAAAACACCGAATTCTAAATGCCGAATCGCTTTTTGTTTACAGCCGCGGATCGCGGTTCGGATCGGATTGGAGGAACATCTGTGTGTTCAGATCTGTCCGTTGCTATATGCGAAATTAGCATTGGGCGATGGACTAGAACTGGGCGGAAAATCCAAACGGTATTTGGCATGAAAAAGAAAAGCCAAGCAGAGAGGCGGCAGGCAGTGCGAGCTGCCAAAATAAATAGATTGATATATTGCTCGCTCGACTTGCTTCACTGTTTTCTTGTTCTGTTGTTGTTGCTCTATTCTTGATTTAACGATGTTTTCCAATGCCAGACGCTATATAGCCATGAATGAAACAAACTCAATGGACGGACAGACAGAAGGCAAAACATGGGGCGGAGTGTATAAAAAGGGGTTCAGTTAATAAAACACAAAAAAAAAAATACAAAGAAAATATGTATCGGTCGAGGAAACAGTGAAAACTTTTAAGTGAAATCTATTTCTGTAATGTTTTAGGTTTTGTTTTTTAATTTATTTAAACTTTTACATGGGGTTTTATTTAAATGTTAATAAAAATATTTGTGTTAGGCCATAACTAATCATAAAAACTTGATGTTAAAATGGTTATTAAAAATTTTAAACTTTTTAAAAACCATTTTAACAAAGAAAATATGTATTGGTCGAGGAAACAATGAAAACTTTTAAGTGAAATTTATTTCTGTAATGCTTTATGTTTAATTCTTTAAATTATTTGAATTTTTACTTGTGAGTTTATTTAAATTTTAATAAAAACATCAGTTTTAACCCATAAATAATCATAGAAACTTAATATAAAAAAGGTTTTTAAAAATTATAATTTATAATATTTAGCTTCGAATAATAATCAAGTTATTTAAGCTTTTTTTAATTATTTTATTCAGTTTGCAACTCTTTCCAGCTGTAGTTATTTGAAATTCAAACTATTTATATCGATTTCTCAGGCATTCTGCCCGGAATTATCACGATTTGCAGCATTTAATTTAAGTAAATGACTCAATTAACTGCTGTGCAGGTTTTAATCACTTTTAATTTGCGGCACCTGCTGCTGGCTGCGGCGGCGGCGTTGAGCGATTACTGTGCAGCGCATGGGGCGTATACGTAATATTTGGAAGGCTGCCTGCTCATCATACGCCCCGTGTGCCACAGCAAGGTACTACATAGTTCACCTGCCATCTTGTAATACCCTAACTTTGTCTTGTTTTAATCTTGTTTTCGGTGCTTCCTTATATTTTTTCGTACATATATATATATATTTTTTTTCTTTGTTGTTGTTTTCATTTGATGTGTACATTCTGTCTTACAATTATGTAAAATGTTTGTTTTTTTTTGTTTTGGCGCCAAAGGAGATGAGTGATGGACACGCATGTGTCAGGCAGGAGGAAAAGAATACGAAAAAAAATACAGGAAAAACAACAACAGACCGGCCAACGACTGATAACGGTATAAACAAAGCGAGACAGTAGGAGTGGAGAGAGAGAAAGAGAGCACGCAATGCACAGAGAATAAAAAAGGACACATATTTTTTATATTTTTAATTTTTTTAAACCAAAAAATTATTATTTAAGAAAGTCTTTGATGTATAGTAATTAATTTTCTGCATTTTATTTAATTCTTTTTGTTGTAATTGGGGAAATAAGTTGAGAAATTTGGAATTTTGGAAGTAGTAATTATTTTTTGAAATATTTATTTCGAAAATATACAAAAAGTGAAATAAACATTTATTTTTCTTTTAGTTTCCTTTTTTTGTGTAATTTGTTTATTAAATATTTATTTTGCTTTTAGTTTCCTTTTTGCCTTTAAAAGTTTCTTAAACTTCAAAGGTATTTTTTAAGTTTTATAATATTATTTCTTGAAATATTTATTTGGAAAATATAAAAAGGTTATAATAAATATTTATTTTTTTTTTTTAGTTTCCTTTTTGCCTTTAAAAGTTCCTTAAACTTCAAAAGGTATTTTTTAAGTTTTATAATAATTTAAATAAACAAATATATTAAAATTTTCACGCCTTTAAAGTTTATAATCATTTTAAAACCATATTCCTAATACTATTCACAAGTTTTGCCAACATTTAGCATTTTATACATTTACTAAATGTATTTGCAATTTCAATTATTCAAATTTCTTTGAAATATTTAATTTTTGTAATTATTTATACTTTTGTTGTAATTTTCAAATCACTTTTTCCAGTTCCAAGTACATTTATAATAATTTTTGTATTTATTTTGCTTAAAAAATAAGCATGTTTTGAACACACACACACAAAACGAAAAATAAAACAAAAAGCCAAACAATTCCGGCAGCTTTAGTTTGTTGTTGGTGTTGGTGTTGTGTGCGTGCCCGCTTAACGAGGGTTAAACATCGTCTGAAGAGGGTGGGGGGCGGGCGGAGGGTTAAAGGTGAATCCCCCCACACGCTCCACACGTAAAAGAATGAAAGAAATAAAGAACAAATCAGACAGACACGCGCCGCTATGCTAAATTTTTGTGCGACTCGACGCGTCGACGGCACGACTGTTACTACCGCCTTCGCCGTTCCGTCGTCGCAGCCGTTTTCCTTTTCAGCCATCCCCCCCCTCTGCCAATCCACTTGGATTGCCACCTAGCCACCCACCCAGCCAGCCGCCCCCTTTAGAAACCAGTCCACACCAGACCCGGGTCCGGGTCTGGGTCCGGGCACAAGTCCATCCGTTTTGGGCCACGAAGCAGCCGAAAGCTATTCGCTTCGCTCGGCTGCCGGCGGTGCTGCTTCGGCTGCCCGGCCAAACAATAGACCCCAAAAGAAAAAAAAACATAAATAATAAAAAAAAATAGCACACAAAAAAAAGACACACACTAAACACAAAATGTATAGAAAGAAATAAGTAATGGGAAAACCTTGGGCAATCGTTCATTGGTTAGCACTGATAACAAACATTTGTCGGCATTCCGGCAGCATCCTTCAAGCCTCAGGCAGCTTGTGAATGGGATACAGTGGTTGCACGTTAGATGGTACGACACTTTGCCTTAGTTATTATAACAAACGAATTTTAAAAAAGTTTAAGAGTAGATTGTGTTTTTTGGTAAGTCAATTAAATATTAACATGTATTTTAAATTAGCTGCGATGGTGATGATGATGTTGGTTTTAATTTCTGAGCGATCAGTGAGTGCAGCGCATGGGGCGTATACGTAATATTTGGAAGGCTTGCCTGGTCATCATACGCCCCGTGTGCCAAGCATGGCAGAAGTTCGAATAAATGCTTTCTTAATATTAATATTAAGATTCGCAGCAGTAAAATATTAAATATATTAATTGAATTAAATTGAATTTAGAATTCTCAAGTCATTTTTGTTGACACTTGGCCAAAGGAAAAATAATAAAATTGGCTTAAAGGATATCCAATTAATAACTTTATTTGTTTTTTAAGTAATATTTAAGTTTAAATTTAAGGATTTGATTTTTATAATATTAATATTTCAAGTATACTTTTTCTTCAAAAAACTTTGATAATCAGTCTTGAAACGGAAATTGCTTGTATTTAATATCAGAAAAATAAATAAAAAAAAATATAGTTAAATGGGGAAATGTGGAAATTAGGGACACATATTTTAATAATACAAAAAACAAATAAATAAATAAAAACTCCTATATTTTCATTGTTTTATTAGAGAATCCTTTTATAAATATTAATAAATTAATATTAATAAATTAATTTTATTTAATTAATTAATTACATAAAACACCATTATTTTCTATAGCCAATAACCACTGTTTTCCCCAGAATCCCCACAAGCACGCTTAACGTTTGCCGATTTTCTTACGTTCCACGTTTCATCGTTTCGTCGTTCCGATGAAAAGTTGAACGCTTTCACGATTTTTACAAATTTCACGATTTTCACGATTCACACGACGACCTCACGATTTCAGTACGCATGTCCCAGGCGACAAGTCGCAGCAACAATTCCAACAACAACAACAACAATAATAATAATGAAATGGGTGCGAAAAAAACAACAACAAATAGGAGAGCAAAAGAGATGACACAATACAGTGGGAGCAGGCGAGGGCGAAAGGTTGTGAATCTGAGCCTTTATGTCTGCTGCTACAGGCAGGCACACACCATCAATCGCGTCGAACAGAAACTAAGCCCATTGAAGAAAAGGACACTAACGACTTAAGGGATACCCCTTTGTTTGGGGTGTTGAAAAATTACAAAAAGATTTCAAAAACTCTCTTTTTAAATATTGAAATAAAAAAGATTTCAAAAACTCTCTTTTTAAATATTGAAATAAACCCATGATAATTTATGTAGAATGTAGAAACACTTTTTAATTAATAATTATAAATTATTAAATGAAAACCTTTTAGAAAGGATTTTTTTTCTCTTTTCTTATCATCACATTTCCCAAAAATCGCACCAATTAAAAACCTGGCTTAATGGGTATCATTATTGCCGCGGCTGCCGGCCTAGAATGGGGTAACGGTTGTCATAGCCACTTAAGCCGCATCCAGGGACATCTCTGGGCATAAGGACATTCAACCGAACCTCTTGCTGGGATCGAGTGGCTGTTCATAATACCTCCTCCTCCTCCTCATCGCTACCAATCCTGCCAGCACTCCATCTCCGTCCTACGTTTTTCCAGCCGTTTCCATTCGCCACGTGTTAAGGACCCAGGACATGTTCAAGAGATTTCAATTAGCTTCGGGGCCAACTAATGGCTGTGCTCTCGATTTTTTTTCTTCTACATCCATTACCAAGGGGGGTGGCGACATTTATGAGGGGGGGGCTGTGACGGAGACGGAGGCGGATATTAACCCATTTTTTGCCAAAGTGACATTTTTCAACCCCTCAACATTCCAACAATTTAGTTCAAGCCTCCCCGAATAACCTATTTAATATTTTCAATTATTTAAAAATTTAAATACTTTACCCAATTATTTAAGGATATATAATATGTAAGTAAATTGATGTAGTTAAAACTTAGGGCAAAGCTTTAAATTCTCGCTTTATTGGGGTTTAAAAAAAATCTATTGAATTGAAAACGTTGAATTTGATTTTATATATCAGACAAATTTAATCGGAAAAAAATTTAAATAAATTAAATAAAATTTTGTTGCTTACTATTCTTTATTAATATTATTATTTTCAAGTTAAAAGCGCTATTTTTTCAGCTTAAAAAATAATGATAAATCAAAGCATACTTTTGATATGAAATATAGAGCTTTCTTTTCATTTTCCCCAGATATATGTTATATAGTAAATCTCTAATATGAATATATGCATGTTTTAAATCAATAAATCAATGAAATGAAGTGCTGTGTGTGTGTACCATGTTTGAATGTAATGCAATCTTACCAAGATCTCTTCCAATTCACTTTTAAATGTTCTGCTGAGCGCTTCGGCATGCGCTTGGGCACTGACATTATTCGCGATCTGATTTTGATTCGGGGCTGATTGGTTAGTTTGATTGGATGAGGCGTCGCTGTTAAACTCATAGGCGCAATTGCGATTTAAATTTGAAGTTTTGATAAACTGTGCGAGTTGCGGGTATAGTAAGTAGTAGTTAGTTAGTTAGTAGTTAGTTAGTAAGCATGGAGAGAGTGGAAGAAGAAAAGACAAGAGAAACAGTATAGAGTGGGGGCAGATCGAGTAAGAGCAAGAGAAGGATATAAGAAACTAAGATCTCAAACTCAAAGGAGGAAACTGACGGAACAATTATTGGATAATATATATATAAGGACTGATCTTGAAATAGATCTAGAAAAATAAACAACTTTATATCAGAAGAAACGAGTAATGGAAAATAGGGAAAACTCTAGGATATAAATTATACCTCAAATTCAGAGAAGGTTTTTTGGTATAGATTATAAACACGGATAAGGTTTACAACAGTTTCTCGCAGACAAAACTTAGATCAAGAAATAATATCTAAAAACCAGACAGAAACAGGCGAAACTTTATAGAATATAAGGCGAAAGTACAGAAGATATATGTACATATATCTAAGGAATCAAACTGATTTTGAAATTAAACTGGAAATAGATTTATATGAATGATGAAATCTATTGCATAAACAAATAAAAAAAAAGTGGTAACAAAATAATACTTTTGAGGATATGCCACGAAATGATCAGAACAGAAGGTATATCTAAATCTATTTTATATATATAAATACACCCCCATCTAGGGCAAAAACCAACCCAAAACATTTATTCACTATCTCTATGTATATATGGGGGATTATTATAGCTTCTGGCTCCTACTCACATCGGCTATTTTCACGGACTGTCCATCCTTCTCCCATTTGGTTGCAATTTGCAAGGTCTCTGCTGTCTTTTGCTGTATGCTTTTCGAGTCATCCAATAATGTCAATTCATAGAATTCTTGTATATCTGAAAGATAGAATACAATTATAATTAATATTTAATATTAAAATATATGCATACTAAATATAATGTAAGTTCTTATGACTACAATCTTAGGACTTATACCTATTCGAATGGCAGATGTAAAATTATTTCTACAAGTGAAATACAACATAATTTTAATATTATTTTGAATCATTAATGAATATCATTACATCTTGTTATATTTAGACTGTCTTAAGGATGCCAGTTTAAGCTCAGAAAATAAATAAACTTACAATTTTAGCTTTATCTTTAAGAAACCAATGCTTAAAACTCATTTACAACATAATTTACAATTTAAATTATTAATAAATTGACAAAGTCTTAGAGTTTATGTTTATAATTTGCAAAATATTAAATTTTCAGTTTGATTCATTGCTTTTTAAGATTCAATTGCAGTGTTATTATATATTCAAGTTGGGTAAGCTGATTGTTTTAGTAATTCTCCTTTCTCTCTCTTTAATGGCTTCACTTTATCCAAGTAACTTCTCTGATCTGTTAAAAAGAAACAAAATTTAATAAGATTGATTTCATAATTAACTTTTAAATCAGTTTTACTTACCTTCAAAACACTTTCCACTCATATTTATCCAAGTTTCTAAAATATCACCGATTCACAGCCTCTCTTTACAGTCCGATGGGGGTCTTGAAATCTTCTCCGTTTTCCCATTTGCCAACTCAGCGAAAAAGAAAAAAAGCAACTCGAGTGGCCAAACAACAGATGAATAATTAACCCCATTCGCGGCAACAGCAATTCTTGTGAACACAAACAGCCAGAGTCATGGGTTAACATTGAATAACGATAACGAGTCAGTGAAGTGCAGCAAAAATAAATAAACACATATAAATTGAAGGCGACTTTTTTCCCAGACTTAAACAGTGAAAATAAATAAATCCAAGCCAATGAATATGCTCGTGTGACACTGTCAGAAAATTAGATGACTGGGGAGGTAGATTTAGACGAAAGATCTAATTTTTATATATCGAAATATTGATTTATATAAATCTTAGTATTTACTTTACGATTTTACAGTGCCAATATTTTCTGCCCTTCTGCAAAGTCTGATAAAAGAATAGAAGAATGTTTTAAAAAACAAAAATATTTAACTCTAATTTACTGTTAATTTTTTGTAATTTATTTTTAAATCTATACTATACTAATCTATAATTTCTAATATGGTTTTGCTTATCATAAACTCTCAGCTAGCAGTAGCCAAAAAGTAGGCAATATATATCATAAATCCAGCGCTTTCTAACTTTTATTTATTTAGTTGCTAAATTTTATTGGAAAATCTGTTGGTGAGTGGGGGGAAGGGGACCCCTTAACCCATATCTTTTCATACTCGAGATGTTACAAATTATTCAATTCATTTCAGTGTCAGGCAAGAAGCAAGCTGCTTCACAGCCGGGCGGAATTTAGAAACTGTCAGAATGCATCTCAAATGCACACATTTCAATGCAAACTGACAGCGGAAGCAAGCGGGCTTCAAACGGAGGGGGAAGGGGTTATAGCACACACACACACATGTGTGTGTTTGCGCCACCGCCAATATGTTTCGCTTCAACAGCAGTCAAGTGGCCCAAATGGGGAACCAAAAGAAACCCCACCGAAGCTCGGAACCAAAAAATCTGTGAAAAAAAAGAAATATCGAAAAAAAAAATTGGAAACGAAATCCATGGCGCCCATGTAATTTCCTGTGCACGACAGCAATCCCGTTATGTGCAGTAGGGCGCAGGAAGAAGGCCGGGAGGTAGTCAGGGTGAAAAGCAGGGCAGGAGAGCATTGAATTCCATGGGATATTGCGACGATGCCACCCAATATTGCATGGAAAGTATGCGCAGTCATTGAAAAAGTGTGTGTACATAAGGAAGGTACAGGGATCACTCGTTGTAAAGATTTTTAACTAACAGTTAAAGGGTAATTAAAGGTTAATTAACAAAACGATTAACAAAAAGAAAAAATAAAATAAATTAAATTAAATAAATAATAATTTGGGTTTTGGGAAGAAAAGGTTTTGGGAAGTAAAGCTTAAGTACAGGGATCCTTCTTATATTTTATAAAAAAAAATCGGCTTACTTGTTAATCGACTGATTATTTATTCGAGAGAAGCTTTAATAGTTTTTATTGCTTACTAACAGCTAATATGTACGAAACAAGTTTTAATTATATTTTACCGCCCATCGAAATATATAAAAGAAAAAATAAGGAATTAACAAAACAATTAACAAAAAGAAAAAATCATAATAATAATAAATTAATATAATTAATATATTTTATTGTCAAAATAGAGGCTAAAAAATAAAAATAAATGTCTCAATTTAAAGACTAATGTTTTCCTAAAACTGCAAAACCCCATTAAAACTTCCCTCTTAACCAATGATCACTGTATGTTCCAATAGCCACCATCGGCATTTTCAATGCGTTATGCAATCGATTTGGCCACTTGAACTTAAAATGAGTTATCGTATACTTCGGAATGCTGCCCGCCGATGGCTTCTTTAGTTCTTCTGTTGTTTTCTTCGTCCATTATTATTGCTCATTCAATTTTGTTTCCTTTTTTTTTGTTTTTGTTTTTATTTCGCCTTTGTTGGGGGGCCACAACATTTTTCGCTTAGCTCAGCTGAATGCCAATGTCGAAAAAAAATGATGCTAAACTTTATTTCTCGCCATCTTGAGCCCGAGGGGGGACATTCCGGGAAATCGATAAGTCCCGGTAACACAGTATCTTCACTGTATCTGCATAAACGTATGCATATATATATATATATATATATAAATATATGTATATATACATACGTGTTCAGGTCGCAGATGATTCCAGTTCTAGGCCAATTAAATTGGGATTAGGGTTTGGACTGGGACTGGGACTGGGTGTGGGCCATGTGCAGGTCATGCTCCTTATGACCTCTCAACATTGCCTCCCTTTTCTCGCTCTCTTTTCTTTTCTCTTTTCGAATTGAATAAAAACTTTGGGCTAAAAGTTTACAGATAAAATGCCAACTTTTTAAATAATAAATTGCCCTAAATTTGAGCACAGTGAATGCCTGGTTTAGTGACCACAATTTTTTATTTAAATTAGAATTAAGCTTAATTTGAAAAGCCAGAGTTTGTGTATCCTTGCAGTTCAAAATCGATAACTAAGCCAAAACTGTATTAATTTCAATTCGATAAACTAAGAATTCAATTCGATAAACTAAGAATTGAATTTAACATTTATTAAAATTTTAAAATGTTATTTTTAAACCTTTAATATTCATAGGGTCGGAAAAGTGTTAAAGAATTAACGTGCAATTTTAATACATTAATTTCCATTGAAATAAAGAAAGGTAAATTTGAAAAGCCAGAGTTTGTGTATCCTTGCAGTTAAAAATCGATAACTAAGCCAAAACTGTATTAATTTCAATTCGATAAACTAAGAATTGAATTTTACATATTTTTAAATTTTTAAATGTTATTTTTAACCCCCTTTAAAAATTTGTAAAAAATCAGTAAATGATTATAAGATTAACATGGCTGATGCTGATCAAGAATATTATATTCATAGGGTCGGAAGTGTTAAAGAATTTACGTACAACATTAATACCTTAATTTCCATTAAAAATTACTAATTATTTTTTCATTTCTGCCCACCTTTAGAGAGGAAGATACAATGAGAGAGAGAGAGAGAGAGGGAATCAAAATTAAATGGGGAGAAAGCAAGAGACAAGACACCTAACCTCGAGTTGAACACTATACCCCAAACACACGCACACTCGTACACACCCAGGTGTTGGGATGCGGCTAATACCTTGTTAATTATTTCTCGGACACATATACACATCCTAAGGGTGGACCTTTAACGATGTACCCTCTATTATATAGATTTCTGTTGGGTAATTTAGTTTTCTTTCAAAGCTTATATTATATTATATTATTATATTTATATATTATATTATATATATATATTATTATTATAGACCATATTAATTTATAAGCTTAGTGTTAGATTTAATAGAAGATATATTATTATATTTATATATTATATTATATATATATTATTATTATATACTATATTAATTTATAAGCTTAGTGTTTGTTTTAATAAAGACAAACAAATGATGAAAAGCTATGCAAGTTACACATTATAATAACTTATTAATAAAGCATGAAATTAAGATTTAAACAATGTTGGCTTTTCACCGTAACTTTTTCCCATGACTTGCTTTTTTGTTGGGCGCGAATCCTTGGGCTTGATGAGGATGACAGACGCTTTTGTGGCCACCATAGGGGTTTGGGGAATAGGATAAATTTGGCAATGACTTTGACTTTAATAAAGTTCGATACCATGATGTGTAGAAGGTACAGGGATCAGCCTAGCCGTAAAATTGATTCTTTGTGGTCATATAGAAATATAATTATTTAATATTTACATGCCCAGGCAAACCTATACAAATATCATCACGAATACCTATGTTTTTTATAACATTTATTCAGAGTTTCTTCTATAAAAATTCCTGTTACCTGGAGATACAGCTTTCTAATACCTTTTTTTTTGGTAATAGGTAACTTTAAAGAGTATCTTATTGGCCTGTCCTTGATTTTTCAGTTCATACAACATTTTTAATATAAAAAAATTATTATTTAAAATATATTTAAACTAAAAATATAATCAAGATACTTTTATTGTAAGATATTTAACCAAAATCGGGGACTAGGTCATATGAGATGTGGGTCCACCCTAATGCTCAGCTCCTGTTTTCTAACGTGTCACGTGTTTGGCTTGTTTGCATGTCCTGTACTAGTGTGTCTGCCTGTGTGTGTGTGTGTGTGTGTATGTTTGTCAGCCGTTTAACATTTCTGACACGCCAAGCGCAGTCACTGAAACTGTAACGGTAACATGGGGCACAGAACAAGCGATGGGGGGGGGGGCACAGGCACAGCGGGCTAAAACGAGGAGAAGAGAACAGAACAGGCATTGAGGAGAACGAGAAGAAAGAGGAGCCTAACGAAACGAAACGGATTATGCAACTGCCACTGACAGCGGGCAACACAGTTTGCACCCAGGGGGCCAATACAGAGGGGGGGAGGGGGGCGGCCCCATCGAAAGGGTGGTTATAGCCGGGCGGAACTTTTGCAAATTATACAACAGGCAAGTCCCGCAAAACAGACAACTGCAGACCTAAATGGATGGACGGACGGATGGATGGATGGGCAGAGACGCAACTATAGCAAACAGAAAGAGATGAAGAGAGAGAGAGAGAGATAGAGAAAGCGAGTGAAAGGAGGAAAGGTGGGGGGAGAGAGAAAGCGAGTGAAAGGAGGAAAGGTGGGGGGCAATGACAGGAAATTTAAACAACAGTGCTGCCAAATATTAAAATAAACATTATTTATACATTAAACTAAGTATATTAAGGGTTCTTAGTAATTTATAAATTTTTTAAAATATATTCTTGTATTTCAAAATATATTTAAGCCTTCCGAAGACAAAAACTGAGGGTAACTCAATGTAAATTATTTTTCATTGGTTCTAATCTTAAAATATATAGCTTAGCAAAATGTATTCCAGTTGAAAAAGGTTAAAAAAACAAAAAATAGGTAAATATATACCAAAATTAAGCTCCAAACTAAAATAATCTTTAAACTAACCAATCAATATATTAAAAAAAAAACATTATTTAGAGATTAAACTAAGTATTTAATTTAATTTAAATTTATTTTAATAATTTAGAAATTTTTAAAAATGTATTCTTGTATTTCAAATAATATTTAAGCCATCCGACTCTCATGGACAAGACAAAAACTGAGAATAATTCAATGTTAATTATTTTTCATTAGTTAAAATCTCTAAATTTATAGCTTAGTAAAATTATTCCACTTTAAAAAAGTTAAAAAAAAAGCAAAAGAAAATAGATAAATATATACCAAAATTAAGCTCCAAATTTACTAAAAGATCAAAACTAAAATAATTTAAAAGAAATCCTTGAAACACAAACATATACCATCCCAAATTAAAGTGTTCTAGCTTTAACCTATCCCAAGATCCCTTAGTTTTTATTGTAACTCTGAGAGATATGCAAATAACCATATAAATAGGCTATAGCTAGCTTGCTTTTTTTTATGGCCCAAATAATGCTTATATATATTCGTCATTTTTATGGGCCTTTAAAATAAAGAAACAGCTGACTGGGCCGCATTACTATTGGCCAGACCGCCCGCCTGCTGTTTGCCGGCTTTGGTATTGCCTTCTATTGCGGCGCTGCTTGGGTCGTTTTGACCCAAATCCTCTATGCAATATTATGGTTCTGGGCTGTCGCTGTTGTTGTTTTGGTTTTGGTTGGTTCTCTATTGTTGGTGTTGCCTGCGCTCGTCAAGTGGAAATAATTTGCAGCAAGAAGAAACAGACGAAAAATCAATAGACGAATAGGCAACTTCTGCACAGATAACAACTACTTTTCAAGGATGTTGTTTCCAGCTCATCAAACATTTTCCTTTAAACATTTCTTGGCATAAAGTTTACGACATAGTTTGAGCTCATCATCGCATTAATCGAAACTGATTTAAATTTTATTTGCATGCCCATCAAAATTGATTGATTAAAGCCAACTCTTTTTTAATCTTAATAATAATTTGATAACTTAAACTTAGTCATAGCTTGACCTAGTTTATTATTTCTTAATTTAATTCCAACCAAATATAATAACGAAAATATTACAATTTACTTTTTTTTAAATCTATTTCTGTTTTCCAGTTCAGGAGAATGTCAATTTATCGCAACGCTAAATATCGATTTAACATTTATCATTTTTGATGGCAAAAGATATAATGACATTTTTCCTAACTATATTTATTTATAAAATACCTTGTTTAATTATTATTCTATACAAAAAATTAATATTGAAATTGATTTAATTGAAATATTATATTTTGTTGTTGTTTCTCTCGATAAACGATTAGTTCGATTACTCACCTAACAGCGCTTGAAACAAGCGAGACTTATTTCAGCAAAATATAATAACAAAAATATTGCAATTTACTTTTTTTATGTGTTTCTGTTTTCCGGTTCAATTAATTGTATATATAAGTAGAATGTCAATTTATCGCAACGCTAAAATATCGATTTATCATTTATCATTTTTGATGGCAAAAGATATATTGATATTTTTCCCAACTAGAATTCATTTATAAAATACCTTATTTAATTATTATTCTATACAAAAAGTTAATATTTAAAATATTTAAAATGATTTAATTGATATATTCATTATTTGTTGATTTTCTCGATGAACGATTAGTTCGATTACTCACCTAACAGCGCTTGAAACAAGCGAGACTTAAATATGCGTATAACGCGTTCGATTGCAATACGCAGCGCTCGATCCTGCGGCTCGGAGAGTCTAGCGTGATAATCCTCAAGCAGCTCGAGAGCGCGATGAGCTTCTGTAAAATATATACAAAAAAAGGGAGAGATATAATAAATATATAATTAATATAAATATTTAATTGAACTCAATTTATGTGCGAAATAAGTGAGTTTGCTTTGAGTATGAATATATTATTTCTGCCAATGTTTTCCTTGTAAAGCTGCTTATTAAATGTAGCTTTCTATTGGCATTTCCTGTAATTATTATAATGGTAACCTCACTTAACCTAATTATTCTTTTACTTTGTTAGCTTTGCTAGCCTGGCATCTAAGAGTTAACCCTCACCTAAAAGCAATACAATTTCCATTATAGCTACCAAATTCTCTCAAGATTAACCATAAATATTTACCCCATTGCCTACTTTGTAGGTCTTCGATCTGTTGATCCTCATCCTGCCCCATCTCCACGCCCGCCTCGCCAAAGACCGTTGCCCAGAAGCCCCTTTCGGAGCCACCACGTTCCGAACCCTGCTCCGAGCCGCTTTCCCCCGCCGATTCCTGGAGATGAGACCTCTGCTTCGGCTGTGGCTTCTTCGACGACGGCTTCTTCGCTGGATTGACCACCTTTAGTTGTAATTCCGATTGCGACTTCTCTAGACTCTCCCGCTCGAGGGTCTCAACCATGACCCGGAAACGACTCAATTCCATTCGCAGCCCCTCGGCGCTGTGCCGGCTCGTCGAGGAGGAGGCGGCGGATAGTCCGGAGACTCCAGACAGCAGGCGGCAGCGTGCAGCTCCCGAGGATGAAGACGATGGTAGACCTTCCCATTCGTCGCGTGAGGCATCACTCTCGGATTTCTCGAAATAACCGGACTCCACATCCGGAGTACGAACCATGGATGTGGATGACAGCATATGGCCATATTCCAGGAGATCCTGGGCGGAATAGAAGCATTCAATGGACTCCCGGACGCTGTCGCGCAGAGATGAGGGACATTTGAGGGGCTCCGGTTCAGGTTCAGGACCAGGATTGGGAACAGGATCCCTTTCCGTTTCAATATCAATAACCGTTGCCTCGCCAGCGGCTTGAATTCGAACGGCATCATCGATTTCTTGTGGCATCTCTATGGCTTCCATTGTCTCAACCAAAACCATTAGAGGTGGCGGTGGCGCTGGCGGTTGCTCCTCTTCCATTCGTACTTGTGGTTTCTTCTGCGGCAGCAAAGACTCCTCTTCGGGCTCCTCCTCGTCATCGGCGGGTGAAGAATCCACCTCATCGTCGTCATCGTCATCGTCATGAAAGGTTTTGTCATCGCTGCTTAGCAAACCCTCGTTGGGATCGCTGCTCTTGCCCCGATCCGAGTCCGTATCGGAATCCATGCTTGAGGAAGACCAAGACCACCACCTCTCTTCGGGTCCAAATGCCAAACTGAACTGTAGTCCCCGCGACTTTTGAGCTTTATAATACCCAATATAGTGAACATAGTTTGCTGGTTCTTTTGTTCATTTCTTTCACCGCCAAATAAATCAATAAAGATTGACGCTTTTTTTTAAAACATTTTTCTACATTTTTGTTTAATCCCAAGTGTTGGCCCTAACAGAGAAACTCGTGTGTGTTTATTTTTAATAATTTAGTAAATTAATAATCTTTAAAAAATCGTAGACACAAACCAAAGACAATTTTAAAAATTCCTCCAGTAAATAATACCAGTTTTTTGTACTTAATTTTTAATTAAAAGAAAAGATTTTAAATTTTGAAGTGATCTCAAAATCACCTTCCTATAAATAATCCCTTATTTAATATATATTTTTTAATAATTTAATAAATTAAAGAACTATTTAAAAACCTCAGACACAAACCAAAGACAATTTTGAAATTCCTCCACTAAATAATGCCAGTTTTTTGCTCTAAATTTTTAATTAAAAAACAGATTTTAAATTGTAAAATCACTTCAAAATCTTCTTATGCTTAATATATATATTATTAATAATTAAATAAATTAAAAATCTATTAAAAACCTTAGACACAAACCAAAGACATTTTTGAAACGCCTTCATTAAATAATCCCAATATTTTTCTCTTATTTTTTTAATTTTTTCTCTTTTTAATTTAAAAAAGATTTAAAATTGTAAAATTATATCAAAATCACCTTCCCTTAAATCTTTCTATATAGAAGAAATATAAATAAATATATATATTTTAAGGAACATCATTTTTGTAAATTTTGTTTAAGAAAGATCTGACCTCTGACCCGGCACCATCCTGATTCGCTGCTGATTGTCATTCGCTTGACGTTTGCCAAAAAATTAAACACATAATTTATTATTATAATCGAGTCGCATTATGGCCCCGCACACACACACTCGTGTTTAGTTTGATGTCCCCTGATTTTGACCTTCACTCACCATTTGTGAAGCTGCCTACCTCCCTCTCCCCTCTCTCTCCCTGCCGCTGCCGCTGCTGCTGGCAGCCCCAAAAACCATTTTGCGACTTTTGAAGCTTTTATTCCCTCTTTTTTTCTCCGACTCTGTCCCCCCTTTCGCCAAAAATTTGATTTGTATGGCACATAATCGAATGACTTCTTTGTCTGGAGAACAACTGTGCGCTTCATGCTTCGAATTTCTTTCCAAGGAAAAAACGAACTGAAAGTCTAAGCAACCTCAGGAAATGGTTAAAAAAATCTGATTTAAACATAATTTCGAGATTTCCAAAACCATAAGATCTAGAGCTTCCAAATTATTTTTTAAAGAATATAAAAAAAAACATATAAATATTTAATATAATTTTAAAACTCTTTTTGGGCGATAAAAAGCAACTCGAAAAATGAAACTTGAAACAAGAAAGGAAGCTAACTTCGGCTCACCGAAGTTTGTATACCCTTGCAGAATTTAAATAAAAAATTAATACGGAAATTCTGGAATTACAATTAGTTGCCAAATCTCAAATTTGATGAAAATGGTTTGAAAATCGGCTATGTTATGGTTTTTTTTTATTTTCCTGATTGTTCCTATGGAAGCTATAGGATATAGTCGACCGAAATTAAAACCGGAATTCACAAAATATAAAAAACGGCTAAATCTCAACTTTGATGAAAATATAATGAAAACTGACAAAGTTTAAATTTTTTTTCTTAAAATTTTCCGATTGTTCCTATGACAGCTATATGATATAGTCGTCCGATCCGGCCCGTTCCGACATATATACGAGTGAGAGTATATAGAAGACTAACTGCAAAGTTTCATTCAGATAGACGGACAGAAGGACAAACGGACATGGCTAGATCGACTCGGCTGTTGATCCTGATCAAGATCAATCCTTCACTGCGTTGCAAACTTCCTACTGAAATTATAATACCCTGCAAGGGTATAAAAATGCAACTTGAAAAGAAGAATTCCATGAAATGGCAAAGCTTCAAAGGGAGATATATACAACACACACACATATAGGATATATATATATATATCATACATATCAGATACAAAAACAAAACCCTTGTAAAGTGAATTTTTAAGTGCAATTTTTTGCGCTTACCTTGCTTTTTCACTGGCATTCTGTGAGCGGTGTTTCTGCTACTACTATTTATGGCGGTGCTGGCGGTGGAAATGGCAGCGGAAATGGCGGTGGTGCTGCAGCTTTGAGTGTGGTTCAATGCCGCCGAACTCGAAAAGGCGTAGGTCGCAATTTTGAGAGTTTACTGGAGTCACTTTTCGAGTTGAAAATTTGATTATTTGTAGGTTTTTTTTTGTGTTTTTTTGTTCAAAATATACCTAGGCTTTGTTTTTGCGCAGTTCTGCAGGCACATATACACATGTACGGATGTTTAAATATATTTTACAAATATATATATATATATATTGTATATATTGCATTTATTTACAAATATATAGTTGTTGTTTTTGGCTTTCGAACGAAGTTGGAGATTTATTTTGTTGTTTTTTTTGCGCTTTTAGTTTATATTTGGTTTTGTATTTGTTTGTGTTTATTTTATATGTTTATTTTGTATTTTTGTTGGTTTTTTTGTTTTTGTTCGGGGCAGTTGTGGTTACATTGACGTGTGCGTTACGATTTCCTTTTATATTCGCAGATTTTCCTTCGATTTTCACATATCAGTGGCCGTGGCTCTGGGATCTTCTTCTGCTGCTTTCGGTTCTATGGCACTGCACTTGAAATTTTTGTATTATCATCGATATTTTGTATGTAGAATAATGCTCTCTTTTCCCTTATTTTTATTCTCTCTTTTTAATACACTGGCACAGCACAACAACAATAACAAAACAAAAAATATTATTCGCAGATCGGTTATTTCTTTTTGATTTCCTTGGTTTACATTTGATTAAATCGTTTTTTTCCGATTTTCCAGCCACCAATCTGGAAGTCGAAAAACAATGTAAAGTGAGCACCTTTTCGGATTTATTGATCAAAAATCTACTTTTGTTGTATAATCAAAAAAAAAATAATATATATATATAGAGACATATATATATATATACAGAGAGACACGAGAGACACGCGCAGCTTTTAATACGCTTCCGATTGCATTCGGCTAACGAATATTAATACAGTGAAGACTGGCTATCATTAAAAGTCTAATTTTTTACCGAAAACTCTTTAATAAAAAATGTAAATAATAAATTATTGATCAATAAAAATCTATAGGTGTGTCAATTAATTATATTTATATCTATTAATTTATTTATTATATTTATTTACTTAATTTATTTTTTTATATTTATTTATTTAATTTATTTATTAGGTTAATTTATATTTATATTTATAAAGCGTAAGCTGCATAATACAAAAAAATTAGATGATATTTTTCTTATTTTATTTTAAGGAATTTGTTAAAATAAATTAAATTAATAAAATATGTTGTTTTTGACGGGGAACACCAATTTTAAACAAATAAATCGAGTACAGAACCATATCGATTTACATTAACAAATAAATAAATAAAAAATAAAAATTGGCCAAAAATATGTTTAATTTTAATTAAATAAAATATTTAAAATAATAAAACATTTAAAAAATATTTCTGTAATTGCCAAAATTTATTTTATTTAATTTATTTTAAATAAAAGAAATTAGACAAGAAATAAGAATAAGAAATTAAACCAAATTTAAAATAAACCGCAAATTTGATAAGCAAAATCATGTATTTTATTTTTTCCTTTCTTACTTCCTTTTATCTTGGTTAAATAATTATTTTTAAAAGTCTTGCAATACTTTTAATATTATTTTATTAATTAATTAAATATTATTTGTAATTCTTTTTTGTAAATAATTCTTTTGCAAGACTTTTTCTATTATTTAGAATTTTGTTATTGTAATTAAATGACCTTAGAATCTAAAAAATTTTAGTTTCCAAGACTCAAGTTAAATATATATTTTTTTAAATCTTGCAATACTTTTAATATTATTTTATTAATTAATTAAATATTATTTGTAATTTGTCTTTGTAAATAATTCTTTTGCTAGACTTTTTCTAATCTCAGAACATACAAAAATTGTAATTTTCAAGACTGAAATTAATTTAAAAAGAAATCTTCTATCTTTTCAATTAAAAATGATTTATATTTCGATTTAATTTCCTTTATTTCCTTCTCTCAAGTGGCAAACGTATTTATTTTAGTTTTTTGTTTTTTGATATATTTTCCCTCAGACACTGAGCACTCATATTTTTGGGAAGAAGAACAAAAATTGAAATAAAACAAATAGCGGCGATTTCGAAATTCTCGCAGCGCCTCGTCGTCCCGAATTGTTGTTGTTTTGTTTCGGTTTCTGTTTTTCTTTCGTCTCGCGATCGCCATTGTCGAGCTGATTTTATTTACATATTTTTTTTTGCTTTTGCCCCCTCCCAGCATTTTCTGCTATTTCAGCGAATTGTTGCAGCTTTATTGTTGCTCTAGTTAACTTTTTTGCCACCCCAAAAAATAAAAAAAAAACAACGAGGGGAAGTCACAAAAACACAAACGGGGAAATGTCAAAGTTTGAAGCTGTTGTTGTTGTCCTTTAAACTTGTTACATTTGAGTTCGAAAATCCGAATGTACGAATTATACGAAATTTAAAAATTTCAGCACACCCGCACCGCACACAGACACACGTCCAACTGAGGCAATATAACGCTGCCACTGCTTTTGGCCCTCTGTCTCTGTCCGTTTTGGCCAACAAACAGCTCTCACCTCTCGCCTCTCTCCTGGCCGAAACCGAGCGATGATTCTCAGTCGTCGGTTGTGCCTGTCCAACAATTAATGTTTGCATATATACTATATATATACACTATATAGGTACATATGCCGCCTGTATAGGATGTATCTGCTTGGGTTGCTCCCTTTGGACAAGCATAAATAATAGGTAATAAATTAATAGTTTAGTTTAATGCATATTTAGTTGGTTATTGCTTCTTTTTATATAAAAAGAAAAGTCCATTTTATCAGAAAATTACAAAAAACAAAAGTTTACAAGTATACTAACCCCATAACATAATTAATTAATATTATATTTACTTTAATATTTATTAAAATATGCTTATTACCTATAATAAAAAGTACTTTCCTTTTTAATAAATAAAACCTAATTATAAATATTTGTTTATATTCCCATCAGCATCATAAATTCCAAAACCAATCCAATGTTATCACACTTCAGCCTGTTTGTTTATACAAAAAACCGAATAAACAACAACGAACAATATAAAGTAAGTTGGGGTAGTCTCCTATGATTAAAGGAAGTGAAATATTTTGAAGAAAATATTATAGTAAATAAACAATTTCATAAAGAGGGGTTAATATTATTAATATTAATTCAAGAAAACTGTTTATATAAAGATAAATATAGTATCTATAACCCCTTCAACCTATATATACCTTTTAAAGGATTCATTACATAACAAATAAGGCTAATTGCAGCATAAATTGATCCATTAGCCTGGATTCTACAAAGAAATTATTCAATAAATTGCTGTCTCTCTGTGCAAGCCAGGGAAATTGTCGAAAAGGACATTTTTGTACAGGAGAATCCTTGAACAACTACACGGCGTGAGTGACGCGAATTAAATGGAAAGCCATCAAAGTGGAACTATGGAGAGAATGCAGAGCGCAAAGTCAAAGCTAACGACTCGAAACTAGAAAAGACACCAACAATAATATACATAATATAAATAATAATAATAATAACACTAACAGGGGCAACGGTAGCGATGGCCCTCGGGTTCAATCACCTTTGGGAATTGTGTACCGCTTATTATTATGGTTATTATTGTTATTATCAGCCCCCCTAACAGTTTGTTGGATTTTTTTCTATACGTTCAATTTATGTGCGTCATTTGTTTCCTATTTTTAATGTCTTTCAGTGGCTAAAAGCACTTTTCCCTGGTTTTCTTTCATTTTTTTTTCCTCGGCAGGCACACACGTCGTATAATTGATATGCACATACACACACAGATCGAGAGCGAGAGCGAGAGAGAGAGACACTCACACGCACACACCTGTGCTCACACATTGACACATCTGGTCACAAAAGTATAGCCTATTTTCGTGTTACTCCTCGAGAATGTGTTTATAAGGACAAATAATAAATAATACAAATAATATATAATACAAATAATATATAATACAAATATTTTAAGATTAAATATATTAAATTTAAAATATTCATTTGGAAATTAAATTCTCTGGTTTTTTAGATTTAATATTTAAATGTTAATATTATTAATAAGTACATATACGATTTTTCAATTATTATATTATATTGATCGAATTTTAATGTAATTAATAGCAGTTAATTTACCAGGTTAATAGTTATTTTAAATATTTATGCAATAAATATATTTTTGTCTGTGCCTAAAACTGGGATAATTGAACGTTTTTAGATGACGATCACTGTACATGTGCCCAGGACCCATACACACACACACACACACACACACACACACACACGCACACGTGTGAGTGCCTGCTGCAGGCGCGAACGCAGAAAAGTATGCTGCAGGAGAGGAGACAGCAGCATATGCAATAAACACTCAATTCCACACACACACACACACGCACTTGCAGCGAGATATTAACCATTGCGGATTGACGTTTCGCCTGGCCTGGACTTCTGACCTTGACATGTCGCCTGTGTGCGCTCCCGCTAGCTGTTGTAGTTGTAGTTGTGGCTGGTAGCTGTCATTGTACTTGCCAGTTGTAGTTGTAGCTGTCGCTTTAGTTGTACAGTTAGTGGGGATCCGGAGTGCGAGTATCTATGTGTGTGTGTATGTTAAATGAGGGGAAAAACGGTTGGAAAGCCAAAAAGGGAGAGCGGCGTAAGAGAATTGGGGCGCCAGATACGCGGTGATTAATTATTCAGCCGCAGCATAATTATTATGTGTGCGTGTTATTTATAGACTAACCGAAAAAAAATAACAACAACAACAACACAAAGACGAGATACTACAATAAAATAATACACACGCACACACACATACACGCATAATATATGCAAAGAGCTCGAGCGAGAGAGCCTAAGAGAGCGAGCCAGCGAAACGCAAGGAGTGAGAGCGAGCAAACAAGAGCATTTTAAACTTATTAATATGAAAATTTGCACAAACCTACACACACACACACACACACACAGACAGCAGGGATGCTGCATGTAAAATGCTCCAAACACACTCAGAAATGCACACCATTGAAACTGCAAATGCAGTACACGCAAAAAAAAAAAAACAGATATATATCAGCTGGAACACACACACGTGCCGTTTTTCCTGTACTTTCTTTATATCATCTGTAACAACAACAACAACAACACTGCCAGGCTCAACATCCCTTGCATACACACACACACACAGGGAAAAAAAGGACCACAAAAAAAGAAGAGCAGCAAAAAAGAAATAAATTTTCTTTTTTTTTTGTCTTTCCCAGCCGCAAATCAAGGCAAGGGGTAACCTCGACTGTTTCTCCCACATCCTTTTTGTGCTGACTCCTTTGCTCTAGCCTTCCTTCTTACGTTTTTTTTCTTTAATTTTGCGCCGACCGGAGACCGTGTATAAATTTTCAACGTTTCGCACACGCACACACACACTCAGGACACCAAAAAGGACATGCGTTTGGCACAGCCTTCGGGCATTTTATGTTTAATATAAATAATTAGCGGTCTCGCTTCGCGTGGAGCACGTTGACTATTTTTGACGGTTGTTTTTAGTGGCCAACGCAAAAGAAGCAGCAAAATGTTCATGTCCACTCAATTACCGATTGGGTCTGCTCTCAATTACCGGTTCGGCTCTCAATTACCGGTTGGCACTTCATGCCCCATACAAAATTACCGGTTCCCAATTTATGGCCACCTTTCTTTTCCCGATTGGGACTGCGTGCCCTGAAATCATCGATGCATCCGAACATCGATGTTTTTAACCGATGTTTTCCATAGATTTTCGATGTTTTTGTTAATATCGATGTTCGATGCATTGATGTTTTCAGCAGCCGCAAATCCGCTCTCAATTTTCCCGATTGGGAATTCATGCCCACCTTTCTTCCCATACAAAATCAGCTGTCAATTACCAATTGGGAAGTCATGCCCCCATACAAATTTCGATTGGGAATTCATACCCACCTTTCTCCCCATTCAAAATCCGCTCTCAATTACCAATTGGGAGTTCATGCCCACCTTTCTCCCCATACAAAATCAGCTGTCAATTACCAATTGGGAATTCATGCCCAGTCTAAATCACCAATAGGGAATTCAGGCCCACCTTTCCTTTTCCGATTGGGAATTCATGCCCAGTCTCAATTACCGATTGGAGTGAGGACTAGGACTTCTTTTTTTCAAATTGTTGGCGGCAATCGGCGAAACAACAAACTAAACAAATTAAACTTAATTTAACAGCGAAATAATTAAGTAAAATAATATTTCTTATGTATTATTTAGTTATTAATGGTTGGTTATTTAATTTAATTTATTTTTCCCATCGATAGTTCATATCGATAGGCGATAGATTTTGTCTGGTTCCTCCGTTTGCAATATTTTTAATTTTTATAAATTTGTTTTTATCCAATGTTTTATTTAAAAAATATACCTTTTTAAAAATAAATATTTTAACTAACAACAATTCACATTTTATTTCAAAGGATTAGTTCAATTCCTCCCTCTGGAAATTTCTTGAAGCATTTAAAACAAGTAAAATAATCGTCCAATAAATTTATGGCTCTTTTAACAGCATATTTTGCTTTAAATGGAAAAAAATCACATTCATGGGTAACATACAACGAAATTTGAATTTATTTTTGTATTTTTCAGAGTGTCGTCGCCTTTGAAACGATTAAAACTTATTACAGAGACTTGATGTTCCTCCGGCACTGACCTTGGCACCCGCCCTGCACACACTCCTTAGCCGGCAGCAGGCGGTTGATGGAAACTCTGCTTCTTCTGGGAGGACGCATGGAAATTGCACGTCACGAAAAAAAAAAAAACTTTTGGGGCTTACATGATAAATTGTGTGTGTTTAAAATTAGATTTAACAGTAGGACTGCAGTGGAGGAAGCTCCATGTGTTCCTGGCTCTCTCCCCGACTCTCTACTATTCCCCGCCGTGCTTCTGGAGCAGCTGAGCGAAGCGCTGGGTGATGAGCAGCGAGGTGTCGATGAAGCGGTCCACGCAGTTGCTCAGGCATGTCTCGGTGGCGCTGTCCAGCTTATTGCTCGGCTTCCCGATGCACTTCTCCCAGCAGATCTCGTTGAACTCGTGAATCTGTGTGCCAAAAGGGCAATTGTTATTATTTCTTCGGTGGCTTGGATTCCTGGCAAAAGTGGAGCTTACCTGCGCATTGACCTGCGCCTTCTGCTTCTCGATCATTAGGAACTCCTGCAGCTCCTTGTCGCTGCCGGCCAGATTCTCGAACTCGGACATGGTGTTTTTTATTGAACAATTTTAGCAAATACAAAAGTAGAGAATTTTGTAATATTATGTTTGAGGTTATATAAAAGGCAGTGGCCAGCTGTCGGCGTAAGTGTGCCCAGGACAGGGATAATGGAAAATATCATACTGAAAATATACTAAATAAATGCTAGAACACGACGTCAAGATGGCTTCAAAATGGGGAGATTCAAATTTTTAAAAATATTCGAAAAAATTATTAAATTATTTGAAAAAATTATTAAATTATTAATTAAATATTAATTAAATTATTATTTGAAAACAATGTGTTGTAATATGAAATATTTACTACTTTAATTTAGCTGTTTAATAATAAAATCAAATTGTAAAGGTTACATCCCTGATATCGCTTGTTTATATGTATGACAAGTTCGGAATTAATTTCATTTATGCATTAAATGCAAAAGTTTTTCAAAGGGAACTTATTTATTTAAATAAAATTGGTAAAATTTTATATTCATTGATTTTTGCCTAAAGAAGTTTGTATTGGAATATAGGTTCCTTGGAAGTTCCCTTGGAAATACAAGAATTTTGTATTTTATGTAATACAGAAACTAGCTCCGAAAACTACAAACACAATTTCAAATGTCTTCAATTACAAAAAAAAAAACAGATTCAGATTCAGAATATAGGTTCCTTGGAAGTTCCCCTGGAAATACAAAACTTTTGCATTTAAAGTAAGTAAAAATTCCTTGTTTTTGGCCTGAAAATGTTTGTATTGGAATATTCCCTTGGAAGTTCCCTTGAAAATACAATACTTTTATTTATTACAATACAGTTATTTATTTATATAAAATTAATAAAAATGTATTTATTGTTTTTTGCCTAAAAAAAATTTGTATTGGAATATTCCCTTGGAAGTTCCCTTGGAAATACAGAATTTAGCATTTTATGTAAAAGTAAAACTAATTCCGAACTTACTTTAAAATTTAAATTAATTATTCAACAGCTATTTATTTAAATAAAATTAATAAAATTATATATTCATTGTTTTTTGCCTAAAAAAGTTTGTATTGGAATATTCCCTTGGAAGTCCCCTTGGAAGTTCCATTGGAAATACAATACCTTTGCATTTTATGTAAAACTGAAACTAACAATACCTTTGCATTTCATGTAATACAGAAACTAGCTCCGAAAACTACAAACACTATTTCAAATGTCTTCAATTACAAAAAAAAACAGATTCAGATTCAGAAGCTCGCCATAATTAAGGGTCGAGACATGTCCACGATTCCACACCACCATTACCTCCAGCAGCTTGAAATAGGCGCGAAGGCAAGCCGAGGTGATGTTGGTCATTGCCAGGATTTTCAAGAGCAGGGTCAAAATAAGCTGGGCGTAGAGATTCATGCTGGTGTTGCTCAGTTCCCGCATGAAATAGAAGGTAAATATACAGCAGCCCAATATAAATAATAATAATAAATAGTACAGGTCGCTATATATGGGATGCACATGCCGATTGCATTCAGTTCCGGCTTGTATCCGGTGCGCACAGGACTTTGGGGTGCCACAAACCTGCAACCGAAGGCGGCGTAAATGCTCGTCAGCACTTTGGCTATCATGATCAGGATCAAGACTTCTCCAATCGGGCGCCATAGTAGACCAATTTGTCCGGCAGACGCGTACTCCAAAAAAAAATCCTCCATTCCAGCGCTCTTCAGCAATGACCACAACGGTGGCCGCATCATGCATCATGACCCAGTGGTAAAGACCACTCCAGCAGCAGCGTAGGAACGACATGAACAATTTTGAATTAAATATTGTTAATGAAGAAAAAAAACTGAATTTATGACAAGTCGCCAGTCAATTGTAGGAAAATTAACTAACTTAAACGATTGAGAATAAAGATGATACAGATTTATTAAATGTTGCCAGTTTAATCATGGATTTATCTACAATTTATATGTATATTTCAATTTCATAACTTTTACAGATACTTCTCAGTTACAAATCCAGCTAATGTCCATCTATAAGAGTATACAGACTTCGGCTTCCCAAAATCAGTTTCCCTTTTTATACCCTTGCAGGGTATTATAATTTCAGGCAGAAGTTTGCAACGCAGTGAAGGAGACATCTCCGACCCTATAAAGTATATACATACATTCTTGATCAGGATCAACAGCCGAGTCGATCTAGCCATGTCCGTCTGTCCGTTTCTACGCAAACTAGTCCCTCAGTTTTAAAGCTATCTGAATGAAACTTTGTAGTTAGTCTTCTATATACTATCACTCGTATATATGTCGGAACGGGCCGGATCGGACAACTATATCATATAGCTGCTATAGGAACAATCGAAAAATTTAAAAAAAAAATTTTAACTTTGCCAGTTTTCAACATATTTTCATCAAAGATTTAGATTTGGCCGTTTTTTATTATTACTGAATTTCGGTTTTAATTTCATGAAAATCGGTCGACTATATCCTATAGCTTCCATAGGAACAATCAGGAAAATAAAAAAAAATCATAACAGCCGTTTTTCAAACCATTTTCATCAAATTTGAGATTTGGCAACTAAATATTATTCCAGATTTTCACAATGAAAAAAAATGTTATATTAAAAGTAAAATACATTTTAAATGTTTTAAAATGAAAACTTGTTATATTTTATTAACTAAGGCGCTTGTGCAAATTGCATAAAATGTGCATTAGAATTTACATGATTTCTTTGCTAATTCAATTCGCTATATTTATGGTTTATGGTTTATATGGTTTCCCCTCAATGAACCATGGACCTGCCGCCGTTGTTCACCTCCGCCGCCTCCTCGTGATCGACATTATCGCGTTCGATCTTGTTGCGCCTGCGAAACTTGACGATGAGCACCTCGATGACCCAGGGCACAGCGCACAGGATCATAAAGGCATTGAGGATGTGAAAGACCAGGATATAGTTCTGGGTCTTGTCGCGTATAATGCCCACAATGGGGCCAATCAGGAACATGGCATTGCCCTGGGTGAACATGAACAGGCCATACCCGGTGGCGAATCTGCATAAATACTTTAATAATTAATAATTATTACTTGATTTGTTCATAGAACTTTAGGTACCTCTCCTTGGGCAGGTAATCGGCAAATACCAATGGCAGTGGGACATGCAACCAGGTGCGCAGGAAGCCAATTACGGCCGTAATGCAGGCCATTCCCACAAACTCGGTGATGCCATTGAAAACTGATTAAATAAAAATAAAATAGTAATTTTATAGGTTTTTACCTTTAAGTATTTTATAAACCCACCAAATCTGGCAAAGACCGTAAAGACCGCTCCGGCCAGGTAAATGTAACGTGATGGAACTTGAATGCACACGGCGGTGACGGCCAGGAATATGCGAGAGGTCAAATCGGCGGCGGCTCCAATGGCTATAATGGTGGCGGTGTCCACCTGAAGAAGAAGAAGAAGAACCAAACATGAAACTCCTGGCTTATCTCTACATTTTACATATTATTGTACTTAATAAACTTGCTTATTTTCAGTTTTAATGAACATTTTAAAGTCAAAAATTACTTTGTCATTGTATTGGTAAAATCTTCTAACTCGTGATTGCCGCTGGTCTGCATGAGTTAGAGCGAAACAGCTATAGCAAAGCAGGCAATATTTTAGTTTGGCAGCGAAACGCATTCAAAGGAATGTCGGACATTTTTTTGCTTTGCACTTATTCTAATACATACATACATACATAAATATATGTGTGTATGAAAGTGTGTACACGCGCAGTTTCCGCATTCTCTGAGCCTTGTGCGCAGCGCCAACGAAGCAAAGGAATAAGGAAATGCGAAAGTTGTTTTAACATGTATAGTTGTCCTTTTCTAACACCTGGGACGACAACTTATTTCGCTTTGGCTTTAACGCTTTATTTTCATCCAAGCATTTTGCATATTTTTTTAACAGTTATTCGTAATTTATGAAACTTAATATTGAAATCTTAAACTATTCAAAATAAGAAAAATAAATACTTGATTTTACATTTATGACGGTACTACAATTTCCAAATCAACCTACATACATGTAAGGTTAAACAAGAGGAGAGCTATGTAACTTATGTAAGTAATAGTTTTTATTTGCTTACATACATACATACATTTAAGAGAATAGAAAATCTGCATATTTATGCCCATATATGGCATGCAAAAATGAAGCGAATTAGAATGTAAAACAAAAAGGACAACAATTTGTAATTCTTCTTCCTGTATGGCACGAGTGCGTAAGAAAGGGATAAATATATGTAATCGTTCTGGACATTCCTTTTTGGCGCTGCTTTCTTCGACGCTGCCGCGCAAGCTCTATGAACATTTTTTCACTAAAAAACTTACTCTCGAAGGGAACGGACGCTTTTATGAGTGAAATTGTGGTAAATATATTAATTAACTTTAAATGATGGCCCTATTATTTAAAAGTTCAAGTGTTTATATAGTACAAGTGTTAATATCAAGAAGTGAAGCTGAGAAGAGAAATAAATTGGTTTTTTAGAGAATGCCTGTAAAAAATCGCACGACGCCATGTTTTTTTTTTTTGCAAGTGAAAGAAGTGGTGTTTGAACGGTAATATGTTAACCGTAATAATAAAAACCAATAAGTCTTAAAAACGTTTCTGTTTTTTTTTTAAGATAATCTAATGCATATATTAGATTTACAAATATTAATAAATTATTGCAGAGTAAATCTCTGCCGAAAGAAAAGAAAAAGAAACCGAAAGAAAAGAAAAAGAAACCGAAAGAAATGAAGAAGGATCCGAAAGAAAAGAAGAAGAATCCGAAAGAAAAGAAGACGAAACCGAAAGAAAAGACACAAAAACCGAAACAAAATAAGAAACCGAACTACGTGAATGCTAGAAAGGGACAACTACATACGTACATATGTATGTATGAATATGTAAATTGAAAATTCGCTAAATTGGCAGTTTCTTTCGCCAATTTTTTTTTGTTTTTGTTTAAGTAAAAGAAGATGCGGTTGAAACTATTATCAACCTTAATTGTTAACTGTTTTTTTAATGAATTCTTGAAAAATGAATTGTTGTTTAAAAATGTGAATAATATTGACACAAAAACTAATAGCAAATATCAAGAACGAAAAATAGTTTTCTTTGTGAAAATTCGCAGTAAAAAGTGAATTATTAAAGTGATCTGACCTAATTTTCCTATTCTTTTTTTAGGTAAATAAAATATTCAAGTTTTAACTTTAACCTTCGAAGCTTATAGGGCAAGAAGTCCATTAAAATTCCCTATTTCTTCAAAGGTAAACTAAATAAAAAATGTTTCAAACGTTCTCCTTTAAAAATAAACTATAACTAATTCGTTTTTGGTTATTTTTCATCCTTACCTTGTTGTAGCCCAGCTCGAACAGGTAAACCGGCTGCATGGTGAAGAATGTGATGTCGGAGTAAAGGGCGAAGGTGATGCCCAGCACGATGTTCACATAGACGGGCTTCTTGAGCAGCGTCAGATCAAGAAAATCGACGACAGTGCGCACCCAGCTCTTTTTGACAGCGTCGGAAGTCTCCTGGACGACGGCTCCCTCTGCTCCGCCACCTTCTGCTACCGCTGCCAACATAGAGGTGCGACGCGAGGTCTGCCGGCTGTGCGTCATCTGCGGTGAGGCATCACTGACCACCACCGGGCCGGACCAGTTTCCCAGGCTGGTGATGCTCGAGGCTCGACTGGAGTGCACCCTAAGCATGTGCTCCTCTGCATGCGAGAGGCGTCGAGCAGCGGCGGGATCAGCGGCTGGGGTGGTCAGGAACGTGGGCTCCTCTTTGGACGCCTTCAGCGGCGTCTCGGGCTGCACGCGCACCACTATAGCGGTGGGCTTCGCCGGCGGCAGCTCCTGCAGGGGCACTAGCTCCTCCTTGGCCGCCTCCTCTGGAGATATGGGCACCCGGCGCATATGCCATTCTACTGGATGCATCACCAGCATTCCCAGCACAGCATGGGCATTGATGCCTGTGAGGACGAGCAGGCAGCCCCGGAAGCCGTACCAATGCAACAGTTTTTGCATTACAATCGGATACAGCATCGATCCCAGGCCGATAAGGGTCTGTGCAAAGCTCATCCACATCACTCGATTCTTTACAAAATAATGATTAAATGTCGTATAACAGGTGGGCACCATCAAGCCAAAGGCCAGGCCCTGGATGAGGCTGAAGGCCAGCAGCAAATGCATTGTGGAGGTGGCGAACAGCTGCAGTCCTGTGCCCAGGAAGTACAGTGTGCCCCCGACAACGCCCACTTGCCGCATGCCAAAACGCTGAAACAGTGAGCCCGAGAACAAACCGGCAAAGCTCATCGCCGAGAAGAAGGCGCTGGTTATGATGGCCATGGCGCTCGTCTCCGCACCGATGCTCTTTAGGAAGTCGCCAAAGACCAGGCCAAACGAGGGCAGAGCTGCCAGAGCGCTGGTCTGCCGGAGAGTTTGAAAACGGGTGAGTTATTTGATTTATTTTATATTAAATAATATATGGAAAATAACTTGATGCTTTAGTGAATATTTTAAAAATTAGAAGACAACTCAAATATGAATTGAAACCAAGGTAATTATACTATAATCTCTTCAAAATAAAATTTAAATTTATTGAAAATTTGTAAATTGAAGTTAATTAGGAGATTTTTTTAACCTGTAAAATGTTTAATCATGTCAGAGTTTCCGCTTTGCTACTAGAAGAATTAAATATTTAAATAATCGAATTTAAATAGGTTTTATTTCTAATTCCAAATTTATTTTAAAGAATTCTTTAATTTAGTTTCTAAGTTATAAATATCTTAGAATAAAAAGAAACAATTATCTAATCTCAAGAAAGCTTATGAAACCATTAAAATCTGAATATTGCTTGGCTTTTTATGTTAAATTTTATTTAAAATTCAAGTTTTACTTTGTTAAATGTAAAGATTACTTTAAATTTAAATACAACTTTAACTTAAAATGCTTTCAATTCTATTATAAAAGTCAATTTATAGATTCTGTTCAAGTAAATGTTATTAAAACACCTTTCACCTAAAGCTTGAGCTGCCTTCAAATTTTCGCAACTCCATTAAAAAAAATATATATTTCATTCGACAGTTAATATCTTTGCTGAAATGCACTTACAAAGGGCATGGCCATGCCAATGCAAACGAGGATACCCCATCCGCCATCGGGGGCCTCCAGCCTATAGGCCTTCTTGCTGCTGCTGCTCTTCTTCATCTGCTTGATCGGATGCTGCTCCGCGGGCTGCTGGGTGGCAAGTGATTGCCACTGTCTCTGGAATCATTCTAGGGCACATCCCATGCCCAGTAGTAGTAGGACTACTATCTATCTTATGTGTGCTAAGATATCAATCTTCCAGTAGCCGCCTTCTCGATTGCCCGCTTATCGCACCTCGGGGTCTCTTTTATGGCCAAGCTAAGCTTCTTATGGCGAAGGTTTACGAACTGGCTTAGTGGGAACCCGAATAATGATAAGATTAGTTCGAATCTGTGCACTATTTGCCAACGGCGGGGGTCTCGTCTCCTTTGCCTTTGACGGCAGCATTTGTTACCTTCCGAAATTCCGTTTGTAATTGTAATATTACAATTGCAAATAACGGAAATAGTTTCGACCTAGGTTTTGTTTTGTTTTTTTTTTCGGATCTTTATCATTACTGTTTCCATATCGAAATATGTACAAGGTGCTGCGTCGTGCCCCTGCTGATAAGGAATTCTCCCAGAACAGCAGAAGAACTACTAATTCCTTAGGCAGAGTCTTCTCTGTAGATTTACAACAGCTGTTCTCGTCGGTTAGGCTTTCTTGAATCCCTCTCGGATCTCTTGTGCATAATTTATACAAACTTAAATTTATTCTTCACGCATTACATTTGTTTGTTCTTCGCCCAGAAGACAACGCATGTGGAGGCTCTTCGCTCACCTGTAGTATCCTATAAATGACTTCCAAATGGAATGTTTGCTCACTGCCGCGATAATGATATGATAATAGATGGTTATAATCGAGTGGGTTTTAACTGGAACTTGGGTGATTTCATAGTTAAAGAGAAGGAGGTGATGATGATGCTAGCTGGGTACTAAAATGTGAAAGTGATTAGGAGAGGGGGTCCAGAGATAAGAATTAGGAATTTCGTTACATTTAAAGGTGTGTCTTACAATTTTTAATAGATAGGAAGAGATATAAAAAAATAACAATAATAATAATTTTATAATAATCAAGCAAAAATATATCTACATATATTTCTAATTGAATATCTCAGAGTTTGGGTTTGATAGGAAAATCTCATTATAATATATAGAATAAAGTATCGTTGCTCAATATCACGTCGAATTGTAAAATAACGAAATAGAATTTGACCTTAAAATATCCCCTGCAGTACCATTCATCAACGTTTAATCAACAATTCATCAACAGCCGAAGGGGTCTTTATGAATCATCGATGAATTGTTAATGAATTTAACATGGGCATGTCCTAGGCTGTCAGCAACAACATTTCATCAAATTAATCGATGAAATGTTGATGAATTGTCGATGAAACGTTGATGAAATGTTAATGAAATGTTGATGAAATGTCATCAACGGAGAGGACACGATTGCCAACTGAGAGTGTCGATTCTGCCAACGTCGCAGTCGGCACGTTGATGAAATGTTGATGACAGAGGCCTATTGATGACGAGTAGTACTGCAGGGTCTTTATAAATATACAAAAACTTTTCTTTCTAGTTAGTTGCTTCTTTTTCCGATATTATTATATTTTAATGACCAAAAATGATCTCAGAGGAAACCCAGTTCCCTAACCCTTATAGAATGCTTAATGCTTCTCTTTTTTTGATTTCATCGCTTTATTTTCTATGTTCAATATACATAATAGATTCGTACTTATATATTGTTTAATAAGGCTACACAATATCGGGGCAATATACAATTCCCAAAGTCTGCTCGTATCAAAACCGCTCTTCTTACACAAAAATATATATATATTATATTTGTATAAACTTTAAGTACCCAAAATACGTTTCGACTTTAAAGTTAAATATATAATAATGTATATATATCCGAATGTCACTCACACACTCTCTGCTTTGTTCGTTTCAGGCCCAAAAGTGTGCTACGCAAAGTTTAGGTTTTTTGTTTGCTTTTATTGCTTATCGGTTGGGTTTAGTTGCATTTTAGGCTAAGTTATCTTACAGATTACAGGGCATGCCAGTAGGTGTCAATATTAAATCCTTATTCTTTTCTTGGACACAGGAATCCTCAATTTGTATGTATATTGTGGCATATATGGTTGGCTTAGGGGCTAAGTCCTAGCTCTGTTTGCAAATTGAGGCTTTCAGAAGCTCTCTCATCCCTCTCGATATATATTATATACTCTTTGCTTTCGATCTCGATCTTGATTCTTTTGAATATACATTTATTCAGTTCAATTAATGCACTTGGGCAGCTCTCTATACATTGTCTCCTACACTATAGTTATATAAAATTGGTACACAGCTACCACTGGTCCCTGCTACACAAGTATATATATATATATAGTATATGGGGTCTTGTATAAAGTATATTTAATATGATATATAATATTTTATATGTTTATGTTTAGTTTAGTTTGTTTCTGTTTTTTTTTTCTCTTGTCTGTGTGTATATATTTTGTCGTTGCTTAAACATCGCTCTTAAGGTACATTTTAAAGCCGATCAATCGATTTCCTCCTTCTATAGTTTGCAGATATCATCAAATAGTTCCATAAGTATAGTCAATAATTGCCTAAAACTAAATTACAAACTATCTTTGAACTATCACATACAAGTTCACTAATATAAAAACAAAATTAAAATGATTTCAAGACAAAAACGTAAAAGCGCAAATAGAGAATTTTCAATAATTAGAATTAGGAATCGGGAAACCGGAAGATAAAATTGTGAATTCATCTTAGATTAATATATATGCATTTTGTGGCTAAATCTCTGACAAATCCTGCTCACATTTATCATTATGGTTACGTAATGTAATGTATGTGGAGTGTGTCTGTCTCTCCAAGACCCTAAGCCTAAAGACTAAACATATCGAAAAAAAAAAAAACGTAGAGCACAGACGAAAAAAAATTGTGATTTAACTAAAATTGGGTTTTTAATACATATTTTGGGGGCGTGTGTGTTGTTTAGGGTTTCACAAGCTAGCTATATCCTGGTGATATAACTAAAGTTTTGTCCACCTTAAAGTAGATCTCTTTTCTAGTAAGTAGTCCATCTCCTTGTGTCCATTCTGTATGCTCTATACTGGCGGCCCGCCCTTACAGCTTCACATCCTGCGTTGTCGCTGTTGTTGTCGTCGTCGTCGTTGTTGTGCCATCCTGTGTGGGCAGCTGGGCAGCATCGGCAGTGCGGCGTCTCGAATGAATATATTCCACCAGGTACTCAATGCCCCAGGCAAGGGCGCACAGCAATATGCAGACGCTCTGGGTGTGTATGCAAATGGGATAGCTATCGGTCACGTCACGGATGAGACCTGATTGAATTGATTGTCAAAAAAAGATATTAGAAATAATATTCTTTTGGTTATAGCTTAACATGGTTTGCCTTACCAATGAGCGGTCCAAAGGAGATCACAAACAGGGCCTTGCCCACCAAATGCCAGCCAAAGGCCGAGGGCAGCTTCTCCAGCGAACAGTACTCGGACACGGTCAGGGTGAAGTTGCTCAATGCAGAGCCGCGGAAGAAGCCGCAGATCGAAAGCCAAATCATTAATTGAGTCCAGTCCGTTTGCTCGGCCATAACTTGAGGGAAGAGAGGGGAAATGGTGCGAGTTATAGGTAGATAGATCCTCTAATCTTTATCCCTCTACTCACTTGATCGCGTTAGGGCCACAAAGATAATGGACACCAGGAAGATAGTACGTTTCTTAATCGTAGTACGATCAAAAATCGGCGGCAGGACAATGCGGGCGGCAATGTCCGTAATGGCGGTGATTGATAGACAAAAGGCCACATCCGCTTTTTGGTAGCCCAGATTGGCAAAGAAGAACGGGGTGACCATTTTGAAATTCATCTCGGCAACGTAGAAGATGGAAAGACCGAATAGCAGATTGAGGAACATCTTATCCTTGAGCATATCAATGTCCAGGAGGTCGGCGAAGCGACGCCAAAAGCCTGGCTTTTTGGCCTTTTTGCGCGCCTCCTCGTCAATGGCTGCGGCCGCCTCGGCCTGCTTGTCCAACTCCGTTGGCTTCATCTTGATGAAGCTATCCCGATGGCCGCCGAGGACAATGCTGCCCGTGGCGGTGCCCACGCGTCGCAGTTCGCGATCGTTCTGCTCGAACTCATCGTCGCCGGTGTTCAGATGCACCTGGAGTATTGAGCCGGTGAAGTCCATGTAGGAGAGGTTCGAGGTGACCGAGGCCTTGCGGCAGCGCAGCTGCGTGGCATTGATCTCGGCCTGCGATGGATAGCCGCCCGATTCGCCGCCCGGTCCGTGGGCAGCGGACTGCACCCCGGCCAGGGACATGATGCGAGGAAATGTTGGCCTCTTGGGCAGACCCAAGCGGGAGCCGTTCATCGTGTTCATGGCCATCTCTGAATAGTTTTTGCGCATCTGGTGCGGATGGTGTTTGTGGAACAGAAGCGTATTCATTTCGGGCAGAGCATCCTCCTCATTGCCATCCTCCTTGATCACCTTGAATTCGGGAGCTCCGGTCGCAGTTGCGCCACCTGCTCCGCCCACCGTCAGCTGGGGCTGCGGGGTGGGCAGGGCCGAGATGCACATCAGCTCCTCGTCGTCGAACTCCTCCTTCATGTGCCACTTCACCGGCTGCAGCAGCACCGATCCAACCGTGGCATTGAGGGCCACACCAGCCAGCAGCAGCACCGCCCCGCGGAAGTCGTAGGCCTCCAGCAGAATCCTTACCAGCTGCGGCATAATCAGCATGCCCATGGCTGTCCCGGCCATTGACAGGCCCACCGCCTGGCCTCGCTTGTGCTTGAAGTAATGATTCAGGGCCACAAAGGCCGCCGAGGTGGACAGACCCACGCCGATGCCATTAATTACCGAATATGTGCTCAGAATGTGGGCCATGCTGGTCGCCGGCGACGTTAGTGCCAGTCCCAGGCCGCATAGCAGGGAGCCAGCGATGGCTACTTTGCGGTAGGAGAACTCCTTCAGCAGGGGTCCCACGAACAGGCCCGAAAAGTTCATGCAGACGTCCAGCGCACTGATGATCACCGCTGCACCCGTCGTGCCCACATTGAGATCCTTGAGTGTGTCACCAAAGAGCAGACCAAACGAGGGCTCAATGGAGCGGGTAGCGAGCTGCAAAAAGGGAACGAGAACAAAGGAATGTGATTAGTTAAGAGCTTAGAAAATCTAAAAAATATTGAACTTATATTAGCATTCGGTTCCGCTCTCAAGAATAAGAAGTCATGTGCCTCTTTTCTTCACTTGTAATTTCCCATAATTTTTATGGAGTAATATCCCCACTTTTGCTCTTTATTTTATTTAATAAATTACATTTAAGTAAGAGATCACATAGTAGCTAAAATAATCATAATTAATTAATATTATAAAAGTTATTTCTGGTATTTAGGTAATATTTTTATATAGAATAATAATTTAATTTAGAAAAGCACCAACGACATTTTAAAACAAAAAGTGATATTTCGGGATTTGCAATGATCTCATCAATGACTATCAAATTATGTGATCATCTCATCTTATTGGGCTTTTTTTTGTAAATTCATTTTTTGTAACATTTACAGAGAAAGCAAAATAAGAGAGCTGCTTTACATTACATCATCTCAAAGGAATATTATTAAAAATTATAAATATGGTTAATAAGAAAATATGAATAATGCCATACAATCCGTAGCAAAATGATTCAAGAATGACTCAAAACAATGAAATTATAAACTCTAAAATATTAATTTATACTTTAAATAATTTAATAAAAGTAAAAGTAAAGTGATTCAAAGTTATTCAGCGACTTTTGCCTTATATTTGAGTCTCTGTTTATTTTTTTAATTTAATAAAAATAGCCAGTTTCCCAAATGAAGAAAATGGTCGAAATACAAAACATAACAAATACTAAACAATATGTAAAACAATTTAAAACGAAAAATCAGGGTGCCTCACTTTGTCAGGGCTCTCTGTTTAAATAATATTTAAATTGATTTAAACAAAAAGTCGTGAACATAGGGAGGCATTGCAGAAACAATATCTTTTGTTATTTGAACAAGGTGAAATTTAAAAAATAAATTAAATAATAATTATAAAAAATAATAACTCAAGATTGATATAAAGGAATTTTCATATTTATGTACATATGTGATCACCTCTCTTTAGTTTTGTCTTCTCTGTAAATAATAACTTTAACATATTTACTCGGAACTCAAAATATAAGGGAGAGGATCAACCTCAATATTAATATTAATATATATTAAAACATAAATACAATTAAAATATAAAAACAAAATAAACTACAGCACAGAGCAAAAAGTGAACCGATTCTCGGTTTTTGCAATCTGCTTAAGTAATTTAAAATATATTTAAGCCGGTAACAGAAATCGTGGTAAGGGGCCACAAAATCATCATAATTAAACATAAAAATATAATAAGAAAATACATATGTTTGTTTTGAGGAAATATTTCACTAAAAGGAATAAACTATTTATTTTTTTTATGACTACCGAGTTTAAAAAAGGATCAATTCTCTATATAATCGATAATACTTTCTTTAGTTTTTAAGATTAGGATTAAGTTCAGGTTAATTCCAGGTTAATTCCTCTTCTTGTGATCAGCCATAACTCAATCGAGCCTCGATTATTGTTCGTTTGCCGTTCGGCACTCCATAAATTATACACTTGTGGTGCGCGGGGACATTGTATTACTTTTATTTCAATTGTGTATTTCTTTTTTTTTTATATGGGCCAATTTGTCCGGGGCTAATCTGTCGTTCAGAGGCCGCGTGATTTATCGGCTATGGATGGAGGAGGCCGAGAGCTGCCCAGCCAGAGAGGCAGAGAGAGAGAGCGAAAGAGCAATCATTATCAGCGGCATAAAAAACAAAATCGGCATTCTTCGGGAGGAGGAATATATATGTATGTATATATATATATATAGTCATACTCGGGGAAACAGGGCGTCGTCACCACATATGGTTAACCTTATCGGAACTTGTCGGAACACCCTTCATGATCCATCCATCCATCCCCCTATCGATGCACTTCAGATGCGAAGACCCAGAGCCTTATCGGTTGTGTAATGCCGCTGCTGCTGGCCATCATCTCGACTACGTCAGGGTCTTATCAGCCAGCTAGGGGCTCAAAAAAAAAAAAGAAACTGACTGACTAACCGACTGACTGACTGACTAGCACTCTCCCTTCCCTTCATTCATGTTGATCAGTTTGATTGATGGTTATTATTTCGCATTTCTTTTGTAGGGGGCCTTGTGGCAGCCACCAACAACCAACCACACACACCACCTACATTCATAAATATCAGCTGTCATGACTTGAAATCGAAATCGAAATCGGAGGAGAGCACACGTCCAATTTGTATTCGTGAAGTGGATAATGGTGATTCCGTATTAGAATTCAGTTGGCTCAAAAGGTCAACTATACGATTTTTATTTACGCTTCCTTAGGGTCTTTCTACTAGAGTCTCTTTAGCGTGGCTAAACTAAGAGTTTAAATACTAAATAGTAATGAATGAATAATAATATAGAAAATATCTTGTCCTATATTTACTTTACCATTTAAAAAGTAGTTGTTGTTTTCTAGTTTTTAATTAAAGCCCGATATCAGCAGTTTAAGTTCTTTTTACAGCAGCACAAATGCTGCTCTGATGTAATTATTAGTTGATTGCAGATAAGAAAAAGGGCTCTATAAGTCAAGCTTTAGATATATGTATGTTAAAAGGAAAACACTCAACGGGAAATTGATAGGCAACAATTCAAAGCTTGTCATATAGGTTTTTTTTTTTCTTTTGAAAGAGGTTGTATAATTTACAAAATATTTTCTGGGAACCACTTTATATATTCGTTGTTAATTGCATTTTTTGTAGACCTCTAAAATATATCAAGTGTTTCATTGAAATTGCTCAACATTTGCCCTACAAACATATGTCTACACGATTGATGATGATGGGCTTCTTAAAGTGTTTTATTTGTTTGTGATTATTGATTGGGCTTTGGGGCTTATTGATTTTCGAATTCCCCAACTATATGGTATATATATACTATATACTTTTATGGGGCGTTTCATTCAAAGCCTTAATTGCCTGATAATTGAATTATCAGAACTCATAATTGAAAGGAGGGAAAGGCAAGACATTTTGCAAGAAACAACACAAAACACGCGCTCACTAAGTGGTCCCCCAAGTAAATATTACTAAAATAGTTCAATCCCTGCTGACTCTCGGGGTTGAAGTCGTTGTCGATATTTGTGGGGATTGCAGAAAAAACGGCGGTCAATAATTGGGTATATAATTGAGTTTAAATTGCCACACTTTGATTTTGTGACAAGCGCGCGCGCAGGTTATTATCGCTAAGCCAAGTTTTTAGTTCCTTTTAAAATCGATCTTAATCAAAATCAAAGGTTATTCCACCATATCTCTTATAGAATTATTATGGTCTTTGTGTAAAACTGATTTTAAGCATTTTTATCTTTATGATAAAATCAAACTATAATTTTTATGGGGTCTTAATTTGATAAGAAGTAAGTTGAAAAACAAAATGTTTACTAGCTTTTCTAGTTGTTATTAAACTTTAATTTGGCTACATTAAATTGTATATTAATTAATTTATGTATATTTTCTTAAGCAACCTTTAAAAAGACATTATGCATAATGAATTTAATTCATAATTAAATTTTTCCATTGATACAAATCTTATATTTTGGTTTATTTGCTATTAAAAGTTTATAGCTTATATAATCAATGTATATTTTAGAATTTGTTGTTGTTGAAAGATAATAATAATTATTCTAATACATTTTTTCTTTCTGTAGAAAATACGGAAATATCAATCAAGGAAAACTTAATGCCAGCCGCCGCAGCCGTTGTTTTCCTTTTCAATTTGCACATTTTCATTTTTCGACGGAGGAGACCTCTCTTTCGTTCATTGTAATGCGTAAATAATTCTGATTGTAGCACATTTGTTTATTATAACACACTGCAAATGGCATTATATATAATTTCTATATACAGACATGTTTGCTTGTCGGCCAGTTTTTAGCGAAAAACAGCAAAGGCAAACAAACATCATCAGCAGATAGCAACCAGGCTTAGAATTGGTTTCGGCTTTTTGGTATTGGGATCACATCTCTCACCATCTTATTGATAGATTGTTGTGAATGCGAAATTTGCACAATTAGCCGCTAACTTATTTTTAAACATTTCTCGTGCAATATTTTCGTATTCAATTTACAAGTAGTTCAGAAGACGATCGACCGGCTGCGTGAAATTAACGTGACACTCGAGTGTTCGCTAACGAAAGTCTGTTTATATATGCCTTATATATTGTATATATATACTATCGGTGCTGTTTCTATATACCCGTTTATAGGGGGGAAATATTATTACTTAACAATCCGCTGTCTCACCCTTCACGAGGCGAACACGTTGTCATCGCACATTAGTTTGAAGGGTTTATGGATTGGAAACAACAGCTCGCTGTTATATATATTTTTTGTTTAAGAAAAGCTATTACTTTAACGGTGATTTATGGTTAGATATATTTCAGAGTTTCTTTTTCTCTTACAATCTTGCACAACCAGATGTTACTTTTAAGTTATATTAAATATTACAGAATCCATTGTATAGTAAACATTGTTTAGACCTTGCACAATTTGCCAATTTGCTTTCAGTTATTTATTTAGGATTTGATTTTTACTTTCAGTAATTGTAATTACATTCAGACTTCCATTTATCCTAAGATAGATGTTCAAATTTTCAGTCTTAACTCGTTGAGATTCCAGTTATTCGAGTCTGAGAGAAGAATTTCTTGAATATATCTTGTTGTAAGATTTCGTTGTATATTTGAATTAAACTTGTTTTTTATAAATTGTATATACTTAAAGATATATATGTATTAAGTTAAAGCGTTTTAAGTATATATGGTAGGTTTTGTCTGGGTGGCTGTTAAGATTTGTTTTTTGAGCCATTGTTGACCAACTTCAATGGTTAATTAAATATATACAATTTAGGATAGAATTATCGTTATTGTAAACATTTATCAATTGCAGGGAAAATTTGATTTACTACCAAGTTAGAATGAACATTAACAGGTATCCGAAAATGCCATAAAATCTTTTGCCACCCGAAAAAGAAATAACAGAAAGCCAAAGAGATATTTAAAGTTGGGGGGAAAATACTTAAAGACCTTGTCTATATTTCCCTGGTCTTTATGATTTTGAAGGAGTCTTAAAAGCTAAAAGTTAAGTTCCTATTTCACCATTTTTACAATCCCGGGATACTAAAAAAATTTCCACTGTCTCTATCTTCCCAGCGAGATATTGGAAGACACTTGGCGGCGCGCGCGTGTTTGTTGCTGCTGCTGTGTTCTATTATTTTATTTTAACTTCTGTTCGAATTCACTTTTGGCGTGTTATCAGTTCTCAAGTCCAAAGTTCATGACGTCTTTGCCTAACTTCCTGCGTGCTGCGACTTGCCAATGGATATAACCCATATTGTGCCATCATTTGTCGCCCTCATGTTGAGACGATGACGCCACACGGACGTCACTTGTCGGGGAAACCACCTTCCTCCACCACCACCACTATCATCATCGTCGTCGTTGTCGCCTCTCCGGGACAACACTCTTGACCGCCATCGTAAATCAAGTCCATTTTTTTTTTTTGCCTCTATCGATTTCCCATTAAGTTTTGCGTGGCATTCTTCATGCTCGAGAAGCTCCGCCTTCCAACTTGATATTTCATCATATTTCCTGGGCTTCGCCGTGCTGCTCTGTCCTTCACCACTTGAACTTTATGGATTTAAAGTGGTATCTTCTTGTCCGTTCTCTGTGTCCATTTTACAGCCTGATAAGGTGCGGATTGTTAAGCCCAGAGCTTATTTCCGGGTCTTTGCTGCTGTGCTTCTTGCTGGTAATTACATATATCCGCAGAAGTTAGTAGCTCATTTATATGTACGTGGAGAATGGGCCAATTACGGCTTTGGTAATCGTCCAGAGAAATTGTTCAATTGCCATAATTGGGGGCGAATAGTTTGATTGTTGTAATGAATTTATTTTCGGAATATACAATTTGTTAACAATTTTTTATAATTGAATATGCGAAGCGTGTAAAGGCCACTGTTTCTTTGATTGATTTAAAATTTTATAATTGGTGTGATTAAGATAGATTTTTAGGTTGAAATTAGGTTGCATTTTGAAGTTTCTTTGATGTTTAATAATAAATATCTTTAAAGTTTATTAAAGTCTACTTATCCCTGTAAAGATAATGACTTTTGTGGCCAGTTCAATGCATTTTGCTCAGTTTCAATTACCCCTGTGTCACTTGATTTAAAATTTATTTTCCTTTTTACTTATAAATTTTACGAGAGTGCCTTCAACTTGGGGGCTGAGCTTCTCTTGCAGCTAATGGGTAATATTCTTGTTGTTAAATTTATTAATTTGTTGTAATTAAACAAAAGGCAGCCAAGAAGAAGACTGTGACTGCGTTTTCGAATTAAAATGTTCGAATTGAAATTGAATTGTTGCTGTTGCCGGGCACTCGCGGCAATTGAAGCAATTAACTGTGAAGTACATTTCACTGCCACCGAACCGAACCAAAACGAACTCGACTCTGAGCCTGCCAAACATTTCAATTAAAACAAAAAAACATTGGCGCAGCGGCAACAATTGAAACAAATAAATACAAAAACAAAAACAAAAACTGAAAACTGAAAGCGAAACAATAACAAAAAGTTGACTCCCCGCGACATTGCCATAAAAACAAAAGCCGTCACAAAGCTCTGAACTCGAAATTCAATTGAACTGAACCGAAGCCAAGCCAATCCGAAGCGAAAGCGATTACAGTGGAGTTTCGATATAAAGTTTGGAAAATAATTAAGCTTAAATTGAAGCTAAATTGGATCTCTTTCATAAAATATTTAAGGTACAATTTCTTTTGTATTTAAAATGAACTCAACTTTTGTTTTCAGAAGAGATTTCTTGAATTTCAAACTATTTAAGAAGCAGGTAAGTAAAGTCTTAGAACCAATATTGGAAATATTTCTAATAACTCTTTATTTCAATAGATTTGTTCACGAGGCTCCACTGTTAATGGGGGATACAAAACGATAAAGCGGAGCGGATGGGGGCGGCGGCGGTGGCACCCATAATGTTGGGGTTGCTGAAACCGAATTGCGATGGCGATGGCGATGATGATGCTTTTCTTTGGTTGGCCTCTGCACATGATCGCAATCATGTGATTTAAGCAACCAGCAACAGATGCAGATAAACTGGAACCCCGTTGGAGAGACCAAGAAGCAGATACAATTACAAATACAGTTGCGGGAGCAGCTGTTCGCTGTAAGTTGAGAAAACTAGTTTTTGCTTTTCTCGAGGAAGTTGCTGCTGCTGCTGCGGGTCGCTGCAACTTGCAACACAGAGTCACGTGATCCGGTCGCAGCAGCATCAGCTGGTGGCCTTTGTTGTCGCCAAACCTGATTCCAGGCTGCGTGGCAGCAAGAGGTTAAGAGGGGGGATACTGCATCACATGTGAGCAGTTTTTTACTATTGACATTGATTGGGCACCGAGCGACCGACAGACCCGTTGTTAAGGCTGTTATGACTTGCTTGGCACTTGGGGGGGCCTTTATTCAATTCGGTTCGCTTTACTTTGTTTAGTTTGCCTGCGTTTTTCTTGCTATTTTTTGTTGGTTTGTTTTCCTGATCACGTGACAGTGCAAAAAAAAATAAATTGGTAAGAGAAATTAAAGTTTTGTCTTGTCAATTGCAAATTCCTTGCGGCGAAAACGTTTTCTTATTTTTTCGGGGTATTAATTTCAGAGAGCAATCGATATATACTATACAGATTGAAAGGGAAATTGGCCTCTCTCTCAATTGGCAATAATCCGAAATTAGATTCACAGTTCAATGTTAAATTTATACAACAGAAATTATAAATAAATTTAGGAAAAAACACAGCGAAGGGGAACTCAGACTTGGCTAAAATGTTATTCACATAAATCGAAAAAGTCTCTTCTGTTGTTACTTTCTGATAAATTTCTATATTAAAAATCATTTCTCTACAGTTCTTACTTTCTGATAAATAATTTCTATATTAAAAATCAATTCTTTGCCTTATAAAGTTTTAATTTCCTTTGCGAGATTTACTTCTGGCTAATTCAAAATTGAGACAAATAAATATCCAAGCTGATCATAACATCTGTATATATTCTATATGTAGTATTATGTATCATCGGTTGATCTGCAGACTGTTGTTTGTTGCCAACTCGGTCAATAAATCGGCTGGCTAAATCGCCACTTAGTTTATGGCCAGGGAAATAAGTGTCTGGCGCGTGGGTAGACCATTAGCACCCATCACTAATAACAATAATGCCCAAAAGATACATATATAGATCGAGATATCGGGATCTCGTGCGGCTACGGCAGCACAATGTGGCCTTTATTATACATAGTATAAGTGCAGATATAGGGGATAGCCCCCGATCTGGCTGCTTGCTTTTAGCAGTTGTTAAAATTTAATTAACAACATTTAGTGTTTCGGTTTCAGATCCCAAAGAGATATATAGGTATCGATCTCTATGGATGGATCGTTTGGTATTAGCATTCACTTGCGAATGCTCAATTGTGCAGCTTGAAGTGAAGTGTGTTTGCTCAGTTTATGGCATTCGCGTCTTGTTTGATATATAGATATATAGCATATATATGTGTTACTTGCTGAGTGTGCTCTATTTTAATTCTATTTATTGTTTTTCTCGCGCCTGGTACTCGGAATTTGTCAAAGAAATTAGCTCTCATTTGCAAAAACAGCGACAACGCAAAGAAAACAAAGCGTCACAATTAACAAGAAAAAAGGCAAGGCATTCATTTGAAGAGAGGGGGGAATGAAGGGTTAATGAATTTGGGAATTTGGGGAATTTGGGGAATTTTACAATTTACCATTGACATTGAAATTGGGGATCTGAATTAAAAGTAAGGAACTAGCTGGCAGGAATTGAAATATAACCGAATAAGACTTTATTTAAAGTCCTTGCCAAAGCCTAATAAAATTAATACATACATATATGTACAGTATGTATATATCCTGATTTGACAAACAATTTATTAGGTATGGAACACGACCTTCTCCGTCGCTTAAAGGGGACAATTTTTCCCAACTGTCAGAATTTCAAAGCCCCTGTCTCTGATTTGAGAGGCGACGAACGTTACGCTAACTTATCTGAGAAACACAATTCGGAAATGTTCTAATTGGCTTTCGAAGTGCGACGACACTAATGCCACTTCACATATAGCTTATATATATATATATATTTATATACTTATGTGTGTTTGTGACCAGATATAGATTGGCGACTTGAGTGAAGCACGCCGGATACTTTTATGACGTATAGTGAGTGAGCATGCGTTGGTCGAATGCTAAACTAAGCAGAGGTGATTACACCCAAAATTATACAGACTCGAACTCGGGATCAGCTCTCACGCCCGCCTTACATGCTCTCCGCTTAATCGAAATCAATCCGTGTATTCTAATTATCAATTAAGTCGATGTGCTAAAATTTAAGCCTAATTGCCTGGCCGACTGGCCGAAAAGATGGGGTTAAGGGGGGTTTACGGTTACCGCAACATCTTGAGCCTCCTCCCCAAAAGGCAAGTGTTAATCGCACCTAATAATGATAACAGAAGCAAAAAAGAAACGAAACAGAAATAGAAAATCTATGACGATGACTCCACTTTGTATATTTTATTTATTTATATATATTTTTTTCCTTTTTCGTGTGCTTAGGAAATTGACTGGGCTTTAAATAAGGCAAGTCACAGTCTAAAAAATACCCTATAGAGTACAATTCCATAAGCAATCTGTGTAGAGTTAAATAATATCTGATAACAAGTAAATGAAAATATATATATACATTTTTATATATTAACTTGTCTAATCTAAAACTTAATATAATTTGTCAACTGCGTTTTGAAATTAAATTCTGTTTGAAAATACCTTTGATTTTGGTTACGAGTTCGTATAATTAACATTTGACATATTGTTTAACAAGTATTTTTCATATAATTAATAGTTTAACAAATATGCAGTAATTATTTATAAATAATAAAAATATATAAATAGACCTCAGAGCAAACCCAAAAGTAAATCCTTCCCAAAAAGAGCAGCAACAGAAATGGCACCCACAACATTAACTTGGTTTTCATTATTGCGCTGACACTGAACACACAGAGGCAGAAACCCAATATATACATATAAAGATATATATATAATTTATAGGTAAACAGAAAGAAAAGAAATCGGCAAATAGAAAAGCAGAAGGAGAAAAAAACAACAGATGGGAATAAAAACAGACCAAGTCGCAACGACAGATTCGTCGTGTGTTATAAAAGTCAGTGTGGGATCAAAGTCCACAGCAATTCTGGCTATAGAAATCGTCGATTTGTATTCTTTAATTGTTTTGAAAAATTTCATCATCATCTATAAACTTTAACCAAGTCTTTACGGTTTTAACAAGAACAGAAAAAACATTTTGAAGTAGATAGAAAATTTTAGCAATAACAAAGAATTTCAACAGTTTTTCATGATAAATGAAATACATATAAATTGTATTATTTGTTTAAGCCATCACAAGCACGATAAACCCCATACTACTGCCCTCTAACTTTTATCTAACTGCAATGCAAACAGTTTTTATATAAATATAAATATAAATATAAATATAAATATAAATATAAATATAAATATAAATATAAATATAAATATAAATATAAATATAAATATAAATATTATTCTAAATGATTAATTGCAGTGATAAGCCATTTGCGATTAGGCACCTAGAAAATGTTTATTAAAAATTGTTAAAATGAAATTTCTAAATTCTAAAATTGTTTATAAAAAATCATTAAAATGAAATTTCTAATGCGTATCCCATTGGACATCGTCCACTTTGTTCCGGCTAAATGCAGCAATTATTTAGAGGAGCTCAAATCCCAACATATTTATATAGAAATGAGTCGATAACCTCGAGGTGATTCCAATTTCGCATTATATATACGCGTCTATGCATATATCTCCATAGTTTTATCTGCTCTCATCGGTTGGTTTTTTTTCTGTGGCCGCATTTTGCCATCGCTCGTCACGTGCTTTTCTTGCGAGTTTTTTTTTCAATTTATTTATGTTTTTATTTTATTTTATTTTTAGTCGAATTTCCAATTGGTTCACGCCCGATATATTTGACTATATGGGAGAAGCAGCAGTAGCAGCCGCGGTTTTGTGTCTTTATCTTGGCCTCTGGCTTTCCAGACAGTCAGACGACGACACTGTTCTTTTTTGCTTTGCTTTTTGATAAGGTTTTTAAACAATGCCCATGGATTAGACAATTTTTTCTTGGTTATAAACAAAATATTTATATATGTACAAAGAAATTTATGGAAGAGGGGAATAGGGACTGTTGTTTTATACTTTTTTTTGGTGCAATTTCTTAATATTTTTGATGGTAATTCAATTTTGTTGATGATATTTTTATTTGTCGTATTTAAAATTCAAAATAAATAATTTTATCTTGATTAGAAATTGGTATATATGATTTTAATATTAATTTAATATAAAAATTAATATCCAGGTGTTTCTATCTGCTCAATTTTTGCTCTTTTTATTTGATTTTTACCCATTTTTTTTACAAGTTTTATTATTTAACTATAACTTTTTCGATAAATTACTAAGTTGATGAATATTTTACTTAATATTCAAGCTGTTTACTAGTTTTGCTTTCGCCTGGATAATGCTTAATCACCTGTCGAATTTTTTCGCTAATCCAATACCCAATCTGTGGTTTATAAATTTGTCACTGTCGTTCATATACTCCTTTAGCTTCAGTATATAGTATATATATATAGTATTTACCACAAAAGCATATGAGTGTTTCCGGCCAAAGATTGCATTGGAAATGAAAAACAATATTCTTGAGAGGCAACCTGGCAACAGGGCGCTGGTCCCTCGCTTTTCTATATGGGAATTTTATGGAAAGACCTGAGACTCATGCTGTTTGTTTGTTATTTCCTTACCAGCTTCAGCGATTTATTGTTTATGGTGCAGCATTTTCGTTATTGGGCTTTCGTGTTGTATAAGGTTCAAGTGCTAATTTGCCTCGTAAATGATTTAAAAGCGATTAAACGTGTCGGCCGGTTGAAGATAGTGGCACAAAACAAACAAGAGTTGTGTGTGGCGATTGCGATTAATAGTCGTTCGAACTTAACCTAAAAGAGAGGAGCAGAGTAACTAACTAACTAACACATAATCGAGTGATTGGCATATCAGGCAGTTGCCATCTAACCCCAATATATTCCTCCACGATGATGACGATGATGATTATGATGATAGATTTTGTTTTCGCCTCGCACCTTGTATTCTATTGTGGATCAATTAAATTTTACGAGTGCCTTAAATTTTCGGGCAAGGTACCACAAAGTACTTGAGATTTCCGAGAGTCGGGCGTGTGACCAAGCTAAACTAGTGGGTCACCGTCAATATCTTATCTATCTTGTTTCCATGGGATATATGTACATATATATTTGCACGGCCATGTCCCTGATTCCCGGGATAATATTAATCGATGATGTTTTCTGAAAAGTTGAAATTACAGGCGGGGGGGAAATGGAAAGACAGAATGAATTAAGGTTTTCCTGGGGAATTCCCCTGTTTCTGTTGAGGCGCATACCTTAATACCAAAGGCACACAACACACTCGATTTGTTTTGCAAAAGTCGCCTTATTGGTGGGAGAAGGTGGCATTCAGTCTAGTGTTTTGTTCTTATTACTAAGCTTGGTTGGCTTTGGGTGGGTCGACCGATAAATATCCAAGGGTAGGTAGGAGGACTATGATGGATGGAAGGAGAAGCTCAGGTTGACTTAATGGATTGCGTTGGAAAGATACATTTCAGTATATCTTAAATGAAACTTTCTAATTAATTAGCTTATTTATCTAGTATTTCTGCTTTCGAAATCTATTTGGCATATTCCTTGTTTTGAGGACTTGACAAAGGATTTAAGAAGAACCTATGAATTTTTATTTGTATATGTTAAATTAATAAAAATATATATATTTTTTTAGGTATGATATCGGGGAGCCCAAGGAAGAGCCTCTCTTCAAGATATCATGAAATATGCGAGTAAAACTTATATACAAAACCCGCATAAACTGAAATCAAAATCAGTTATCGTAGCAACTCTTCAAGCTGCCCTCAAATATCCCTGTCAAAACGCATTCACATCATCATCAGCATCATGTCTATATATCCACCCAGTTTCCCTGTTCTCTTTAGGTTTAATTGCCCAGAGTCCGGGGGCAACCAGATGATATAAACATTTATAATGCCCACATTTCATTGTACGCATTACCATTGTCAGCCCCGAGCCTGGAACCATCATCAGTGCTGTCAATTTTCGAGATCTTCAGCTTGGCTTGGCTTCACACTAATTAGCATGTCTAATTGCATATCGTCGCGACTCATTTACCGAGTGTAGTCATTGCTTATATGGTAATGTGTGGAAAGGTATGGTAATTTAAAGGCTATTACATAATTGCCGAGATCTGAATTTGTGACATTCACACTTGCAATGAGTCAGATACAGAAAAATCTGTTTGGATTTAAGAATATATTAAGGATTTTTTAAGGATAAAAAAAATCTACTAATGGTATTATTTTCTTCTTTATTAGATCGATGCTAAACTATACGAGATGTTCAATTCAGGATGAATAAAAGGAGGAGGAGGAAATCTATTTTATTTTAAGTAAATTTCATGATATATTTATATTTAATAATATATTTAAGGGTTCCATAAACTATGTACTAATGGTATAATTTGTTTCTTAATTAGATCGAAGCTAAACTATACTAGATGCCCGATTCAGGATGAAAGGAAGAGGAGGAAATCTATCTTATTTTAAGTATATTAAACGTATTAACATTATTTTCTATTATATCCCATAAATAACTTTTATTAACAATCATTTTTTTTGTTATTCAGGCAAATCTGAGGAAATAGTAAAAGGATATTCACATAATGATGATATCATACTCTTTGACGACGAGTTTGGTAAGTGTTTTGTTCCACAAAATATATATATATATATATATATATATACATAATACTTTATCATCAGATTTTGGGTTTTCTTTATTCCACCACACCTTGTTTGCAACAGTAACAACAAAAAGGGGGGACGAAAAACAAAATCATAAAACTAAGTGGAAACAATGTTGTAGGCATATATAGTATATATATATACAAAAACAGAGAGCCAACTACAAAAAAACTGTTTAAAACCAAAACAAAAACAGAACAAAACAGCAGAAAAAAAAAAACAATAAACACAAGTTGAAACGCATTTGTTGGGATCACGCGGCGGGTGCGTGACAGCCTCTATATAGAATATCAGATCGAAGGAGAACCGAAACTGTGGCCTTGATCGGGGTCTCCTGTTTCTCCCCTCCGGCACGAAGTTTGGAGCAGCTGTTTCTTCCCTGTCCGTCCGTCTACGGCGGGGGTGCAACCAGAATACGCTTCAGATACAGATGCAGATACAAACACAGATGCAGATACAAAATATAAACACAGATGTGCAGATACAGAGATTCAATGGTCAGGTAAAAGCCAGGCTTCGCTTTTCCTTTTCCAATTTGATTGGAATTGTTTATAGCTTGGCATGAGATTTCTTTCTACAGAAATATAGATTTTGTTTTCTATATAAACAAGCAGTTCAAGTCTAATCTAAATAAAACGATTGAAGAAAAAAATATCAAAAATATCAAATGCAATTTTCAGATAGATCTTTAATGGTTTCACCCTCTTTAAATTATTGATTATTGTTTTATGGCTTTTAAAAATATAATTTCACATTTGGCAAACGCTAAGTATTTATAATAATTATGTTACATTCACCCAATGACCTTTTTTTTAATGAGGCTTAAGTCGCGTTCCATTAAATATTTTAGCAGCTAATTTGAATATATACATTTATCCTGTCAATAGCTTAGCTGTGTTGTCCATTAAGGGATTTATTATTGATTAAGTTGGCCCCAGCAATAAGCCAGAAATTACAGATATAATAGCCATAAATCGAACGTACGTGGGTGGGGGCGGGGCGTGTAAACAAGTGAAAATGCGTATTGAATATCGTCATATTTCATATTTGAATCTTATCGTGTTTTGGCCAACTACTAAAATTCGTGCTAGGTAATAACTAACCTATCCTAAGCGCAAACCTTGCAAGTGAGGTACTGTGGGGGTTCAAGAGGTCATAGCCCCCCGGCACCAGTAATGGGTTAGCAGCTAATTAATCGGAATGCAAATGCCTCGAACTGGAATGTGTGTGTGTAGCAATATTTAGGGGTTTTCCAAAAGGGGTGTCAATACTTACGTTAACCAAACTAACGCCAAAGCAGGCCACCCAGCCCCATCCGCCATCGGGTGCCACTTTTCTGGGCTGTTTGCTGGCCATTTCCTCTGCTGCTCCGCCGCTGCTCTTTGTTGTGTGTGTTCGTTCTCCTTCTCCGTCGTCTCCTCGCCTCCCTGCTGCCGCGTCTTTTGATTTTCCTGGACTAACTGACTGCTGGCGGCTTGCTGCTTTTCTGCTTTTGTCTAGCTGCCTTTGGTTTTCGCTGTTTTTCTCGGGCTCTTTCTCTATATATACATATAGATTGTATAGATGTGTGTGGTAGTATATATAGATTTATGGATATTTTTTACGTTGCGGCTCTTTCGAATTTTTTTGATTTAGATTTGCGTTTTAATTATTTTATTGCTGTTTTATTTGCTTTGTCAGGTCTAATTAGGATTTTTTACTTGTAGCACATTTAAAAAAAATTGGGAAAAAAATATGTATTGCTTTTGATTAATGTTTGTTATGTTTCAATCATGTTTATCACTTTCCGGTGTTGATATCTTGCGAGTTTTGGTGGGTTTGTCGTGGTTTTTTGGGTTTTTTTGTTTTATTTTATTTTAAGGCACTTGCTGGAGTAATTTGATTTATATAGATTTTTATTTGAATGTTGTTTTGTTTTTATGTGGTCCCCTTTTGGCCCTTTGTTTTGGCCAACAGCAACGCGTTTTTATTAGTTTTTATTTCCAGCTGTTTTTGGACTTGTTCTTTTTCACGTTCACTACAGTGTTCTCCCTTTTGTTCAGGGCAGGGGGTTTTTTGTGGGTGGTTGTTTTTCTTCTTTTATTTTTATTTATTTATTTTTTTTTTTGAGCGTCGCTCTCAGCGGACTCTTGCCGTTTGGTAGCGTGGTCGCCGCGCACAGCGCTATTTATTACAAAAGAGGGGGCGGCAGGCGCTCACTACTGTCTCCGTCTCCGTCTCCGCCTGGGTCTCGGTCGCTGTCTGCGCTCCCTTTCCTGTCTCCTTCTCTACTGCCCTGTCCCTGTCTCGCTCGCTCGCTCTCTTCGCGTCTCTTCCTCGGTTCTTCGCTCCGATGAGCTACGCGCGGCTGTTCAATCGATACTGACTGCTCTGCCGATGGCCTGTCCCGTCGCTGCTCTGCCGCCGCTGCCGCTGCCTTGCCGCCGAGCAGTGGGGCAAAAAAGTAGGAAAGCCCCAGCGTCATACTGTGTTTTCTAGTTGCTTGCTTTTGGGTTTTTTATTTCTTTATTATACCCTTGCAGGGTATTATAATTTCTATAAAGTATATAATATATTCTTGACCAGGATCAACAGCCGAGTCGATCTAGTCATGTCCGTCTGTCCGTCCTTTGTCCGTCTGTCCGATTAAACCCGAACTAGTCCCTCAGTTTTAAAGCTAACTGAATGAAACTTTGTAGTTAGTTTTCTATATACACTCACTCCTACATATGTCGGAACGGGCCGGATCGGACAACTATATCATATAGCTGCCATAGGAACGATCGAAAAATGTTTCGAAAAAAATCATAACTATGTCAGTTTTCAAGATATTTTCACCAAACTTGACATTTGGCCATCTAGTATTATTTTAGAATTTCGCTTTTAATTTCATGAAAATCGATCAACTATATCTTATAGCTGCCATAGGAACAATCAGAAAAAAAACATAACTTAGCCGTTTTTTTTTGAGATTTGGCAACTAAATATTATTCCATAATTTCCGTTTTAATTTTTTGTTAAAATTCTGCAAGGGTATAGAATCTTCGGTGGGCCGAAGTTAGCTTCCTTTCTTGTTTTATTTTGAGTTTGAGCTGTGAAAGATCTGCATTCAGTTACCCGCTGTGGCATGACAAAAATAGAATAGAAAAGAAAAACAGAATGATATTTCTGATAGAGGCAAGGCATTATTATTATTATTCTTTTAAGCTTGTTAACAATATTCTATTGAAATTAATTATTGATTGATTATACCATTTCAGCAGGACTTTCAGGCTTCCTAGTTAATGTTTAAACTCGCACCTTGGACCCACTGTAGAGACGTTCGCTTTGCTGCCTATGTGTTGTGCCCCAAAGGCAATCGGAAGAGAGCCCCCGCAGCCCCAGAGAGCAGCTCCGCTGCTCCAGTGTGAGCACATTTGTTTCAAGATCGCGTTCTAATGCTGTCTGCTGTGAGGGCGAGTGAGAGAGAGGGAGAACTGGCTTGCACTTCGCTTGCCAAAATCCACAAACAACAACAGCAGCAACAGCAACAGCGCCTGCCTGCCTTCTTTGTTTACATTTGTTCTTTGTCTGAAGTTTTGTTGTTGTTGTTTCGCTGCATTTGGAAAGTCATGCTGCAATTGTGCTGGCCGCTGCTACCTGTCCCTCCGTAAAACACCACAACCATCCTGCAGGCTTCTCCACCTCCACCACCACTCTGTCTCTCTCTCCCTCTCGTATTGCATTGTCTGTTTTGGCCTTTTGACTCAGTTGCAGTTGCGCAAATGCTCTTGCTCAAACTCTCTCAATCTCTCTCTTTCTCTGCCTCATTTCAACGTTAACTTGTTGCACCGCTCTTCAAGTTTGTATGAGCGAGTGAGCGAGGGATCGTCGTTGCCAGACGTTTCTTTCATTTGTTTTCATTAAATTAATGAAGATTTTAAGAGTCTGACGGCCATCTGATCAATCAGCTGGTCAATCAGCTGCTTACAGTGATCTTTGGGATATCAAGACCTTAAATTAATGAAGATTTTAAGAGTCTGACGGCCATCTGATCAATCAGCTGCTTACAGTGATCTTTCGGATATCAAGTCCTTGAGAGGATTGTATTAAATTTGTTAAAACGAATATCTTTTAAGTTTCATTCCAAAAACAAGAAATAGTTATCTGTTTGTGCAGTCAGACCCCAATTTGGTCGCCCAATCCATCTTTTGGCATCGAACTCCCCTCCATTTGGGACTTGGTAAACTAATTGGCCAAGAAAAATCTTTTTATTTTGCTCCACAAATTGAATGCAGTGAGGTTGGCGCTGCATTGACTTACAATTGAGCAACTGAAAATGGAAATTTACATTGATAATGAAAATGTACCCGCAAACAGTCTCAACCACCCCCCTTCCTTTTCAAGACTTATTTCTATTCATGGCAGTAAATGTCAATAAATGCGAAGAGAAGAAGGCCAAAAGGGTGTCCTTTATATTTTGTGGTCTATGCAAATTATCAATTTCATTTATAACATTTAATTTATTCAACTCTAATCATGTTTTCTGTTCTCTATAAAATGTACTTTTCCAGAACTTTAATTATAAAATAAGGCCAAAATTTGTACTCCGAGTAACCAAGAAAAATAACCAAAAGAATCCATAAATGTTTCAAATTAATGATATTGGGGACTTGTGCATTTGAGAATTTAAAGCTGCTGGTCGCATGCCTCCATAGATTGCAACCCCTGCTTCCTTGACATTCCAAAGTCAGCTATGTTGCCACCATTTTTGTTGTAGAAAAACAAACTCGGTGTTAAAGTTAATGACCAGATTCAGCCTGTTATTTAACTGAATGAGATAGAATAGCAGCTCTCACAATTTTCTATTAGACTAGGAACCGCCGGTTCTTAATACCATTCTAATTTAGAAATTGAGCATTTATTTATGTCTTAAGTTTTAATAAACTACATAAAATGAGACTAGTAACCGGTCCTTAATACCATTCTAATTTAGAATTTAAGCCTTTAATTATGTCTTAAGGTTTTAGCAAACTACATAAAATAGAGCAAATTAAAGAAAATAATCATGCTTTTTTCTTATATTTTATTTAAGCTATCAAAATAGATAGAAAAAAATAGCTAAAAGCTCAGAATCGCCTTCAGGACGTATACTATCTGTCCTTATGTGTCCTTTCTTACTTTCTTCCTGTTTGCAACTTGTTGCTCAGTCGGTGACGCCACACTCTCACACCCTGTTTTCCCAAGCGCTGGCTTTGTGCGTAAATGAGTAGGGTTTATGGGTGCTTTCCTTTTATGTGTGTAGCTATCCCCTTGTTGTCCTTTTCGTATCAGGATTCAGGGGAGAGGGGGAAAGAAGGAAATGCTTGATTTATTCATATACTGATATTATAGGTGCGGTCATCATAATGGCATCAAACACCCACCATATATACATATATAGAGACAGAGACTCCAATAATTTAAGCAAAACTTCATATTTTACATACAAAAATCGGCATGAATTTTATTAATTAAGTTACAAATAAAAGACATTTTAGATATTTTATTTTTTATTTTAATTTAACAAATTAAGCTTACCATAAAATGCTAAACTTAATATTAAATTACCGAGCACTAGCTGCGGGGGCCTTCGACTAACGAAACGATATCGAAAACGATATAAAATATATATTCAAAGAAATACCGAGTTTTTTGTAATTTTTTGGGACCGACTTTTACAAAAAGTTTTGTGTGTAAAATAAAACAAAACAACTTTGAAGCCCGTGGAAATCAAAGAAGTTTATTAATGTTTTCATGACAAATATTTACTGAAATCCAAATCAAATACATGACGGATTCGTTAATATTGCTATCCTACTGAAAAATTTTTTTCTTATTTTTATTAATTAAGATTTGTGCATTCTTTGACAATTTAATGGGCAAATCAACGTGTTTTTTTTTTATAAATTTCATATATACATTTTTTAATGATTCCCAACTTTGTTTAATTAATTTTTAGGTTGATTAATGATTTTTCTCAATGTGTACCATTTTTCCCATTTTAATATTCTCACAAAAATGATCAATAGCGGGAAGGAGGGGGGAAATTTAATAAAGGTTACAACTTAACGACTTTCGAATACTTTTTTGCCCCCTCGAGCGAGAATCAGGAAATATCTGGGCTGGCCCTCATCTGTCTCGCTGACTCGCCTGGTGTTGCCCACCAACAGTTGGCCCCCATAAATATCAGTGTATGGAAATTGTGTAAGACAACAAACAGAAAAAACTGTACGTGTATGGCGTTTTTTTGGTTATTTTTTTTTGTGCATGTCTGACAATGACGTAGTTTTTGTGCTGTTTTTACACACAGTTCATGGGCACTGGGTATATTGTAATTTTGCAAAACGAAAGCCAAATGGCGGCTTCTTAGCGGGATCACAAAAGGTTGTTCATATTTTTAAATTTAATTAAATAAATATTCGGAGCACAAACGGTGGAACTTTTGGATATTATGCCGAGAATCAATTACTTTAAGTTAATTTTATTAGATTTCTTTATAAACTTAATGATTATTTCATTGTAAATTATAGAAAAAATAAAAATCTATATAATTCTCGCTTTTATAAAATATCTAGTCTTTATATAAGAGTCTTCAAACAACAAAGCTTTCAATTCTATTAAATTTGTCTGCTAAAGATATTATTAGCAGTTAATAAACCTTAAATTCTGGGTTATACGAAAGTGGAATTACGGGGTAGATAATATTCTAAAAGCCTCGTTTTCACCATTTGTGTTTATTTTGCTCTCATAGCCCATTCAGTTGGCCGATGTTGACAGTGGCAAACAAAAACAAATGGCAATAAATTTGTTTAGCATATGAACGTAACCAGAATTTCACAATAGGGCAACATTTATTATTAAAAATTCCATAACTCTTCACATAGATATAGCAACAAAAATAGCAATATTAAAATATCAATTGACCCACAGACTTTCGTGGCAAATATCAATAAAGTATAAATATATTTGGATAATTTCCTTTTTTTCTATAATAAAATAAAAGCAAAATATTTAAGATTTCAAAAAATAAAACTAGAGAAATAGGTTAATTAAATTAAAAATGCAATTAAATAGTAAATTATTATATTTTTAATATAATAGTTTTTTTTTAATAGATTTTAACAATTACAGATATAAAATCTCATTCAAGTTTGCCTAAGGGGTCTAAAAGGGTTTTTTCTTAAGGACCTTTTTTTTCTAGATACTAGTATATCGTCCTGTGTCTGACTGCTTGGTTTTTGGCATATATTTTCCGGCATATAAACGCATACTTGTTACTCTCAGCGTCTATTTAATAAGAGATACAGCCCCCCGTCAGGCTCCAAGGTGCGTTGAACCTTCGCCGTTTAATATATCTCGTCGAAGCTGTCGTTGCAATATTTTCGAAATTGTTTTTTTTTTGTTTTGTTTTTAATTTTTGTTATTTTGTTTGCGATTGTAACTTTCCGCTTTGTGGGGAGAGAGAGCACATTTCATTTAAATTTCGATGTTCAGTTATCGGTGCGAGGTATAGGCTCGGGGAACTGGTTTCGTCGCCTAATTTGCAAGGGTTCAGTGTTATCAATTGCATTGATAACAGTTTTCAATGCAAAAAAAAAAAATGTATAAAATATAAATACACACTAAAAACAACCAACACAAAGCAATAAAGTTTAATGCTTATCAAGAATAAAAAGGAAATCAATCGGCGATATTTGGAAACTTGCATGACATATTAATAATTATAATAAATAAATAAAATAAAATAAAATACTCTTCAATATATAAAAAAAATAAATATTATATACTGCTCAATATTTATATATATATATATACATATATATGATTCATCTTCTGATGAAAAAAAACTCTGTGAACTTGGCTTGATTTTTTCCGCTTTCCGCTTCCATTTGCAGTGTCATTGATCGCTTATTGATGATCAGCGCTTTGCTCGTGATATTCACGTGCTCGGGGGGGTCTCCTCCTTTTCAGTCATTTCTGAGCTCCTCCTCGTTGTCTTCCGCGCTCAGCGGCGTCACAAGATTCTTGTTAGATTTTGAACTTTGGATGGGACAACAAACGAACACATTTTGATTAGACTTTATTGCTGCACCACAAGACAGGATGATGAGATCATATTTCTGTACAAATATATGTTGGAAAATAATTGATCATTCGTTTCGGTAATTGTTTGTTTATGAAAATTATTTTCTTTACTTGCCTAAGCCTTTAATTTCTAAATTTAATTTTCTGATCCTCTTTTCCATGGTTTAAAAATAATCCCAATTGTGTATTCCTGTTTACAGGTTGTGGATCTACACCCTTAAAGAGCATCCCCCATATTCCAGGTGAACGTCAGCAAGCCTCGGTGGCGCAGTTGGCAGCGCGTAAGTCTCATAATCTTAAGGTCGTGAGTTCGAGCCTCACCCGGGGCAGGTAATTTTTTGTCTAGAATTTTATAATCTGTGTCTTGAAATCCTTATTAATTCAGTATTTTTTATTAATTTTAGGGACTTTTATCAGATGATGTGTTTTCCAATTATTTACTTGGAACATAATGTGAGTTCAATTTGTATCAAAATCAAACTTCAATCAACATTAAAATTTAAGGTATGTCACATTCCATATTATTTATATTAAATTTTGTCCAGTCTTTCGTTTTCATTTAAAGGAATATATTTTTTATTTATTTATATAGAACATCTAAACAGTTTTTACACAGAAATAATGCTAGAAAATCATGGTATCTTCTGGGGATATGTATTTAATAATTTATTTCTAAAATGTATAGCATATTTTAGGGTACATGGTAAGCCAGTGATAAATAAAATAATAAACTTTGAAGCCAAAGAAATCAAAGAACTAAAATTAAAGTCAATAAAAGATTAAAAACTTTAATAATATAATTCTAATGAATTATATGAATATAAAAACTATTCGCTTTTTGTAAGATCTTCCAGTAAATGGTATAAATTTAATATAATTTTCTGAAAGAACTTGCGAAAAACAAACGGTTGACTTCCTCAAAAAAGAGACATTTTGCATAAGTGCTTTATTGTATTTAAAAATATAGTACAAAATTTAAAACTTTAACAAAATGGGATACAAAAAACAGCCAAGAAGCTGTTTGAACAACATTTTTCACTGAACAACAGAGACATGCTACTTCTGAATAGCAAAACCGTTTCTAAGAGGATGTTAGAAACAGTATGTATTACTTAGCGAGGCTATACTGTGGCAAGCAACGACTTTATAACATCCTCCACAAAATTCCATCGCACATGGTGCTTATCTGGGGCGCTGGAGGCAGGTCTCCTAGTGCTAGTGCCTAGGTCTTCCGATTATATGGCCCCGTGTCACGATCCTCGTCATTGGGGGACAAGAAAGAAACTGCTGTTGCCGCTGCTGCCATATTTTTTGGGTCGACACACCCACCTTGGTCTTTGTACCCTAGCAAATATTCAAAAGAACAAAAAAATAAAATAAAAATGCCAAATGGCAAATAAAATGTGTGAGCTCTTATCGGTGAATTGTAAACGGCGCAAACGAGCTAGAATTCGGACCACACTCCAGATGATGATTGGGGGGGACTAAAGGTCTGCCGCCAGTCCAGATCGATATTGTATTCCGTTCATAATTGGTATAGTTCAGGTAGATTTTCTTCTGTTTACGATAATGAGTTTGACGCTCCCCAGTAAATAGGGTGACAAAACTAGAAAATGACTTTAATTAATATTCTAATTTATTTATTTATAGCTCTCTGGCAGCTGATAATTCGCCAGAGCCGAAGGTCGATCTCAAGCCGGACAATGCTGGACTCTAAATCTGGACAGTTTTGAATAAAAACAAGGAATATATATATATATATATATATATATATGGAACCGATGATGTCCTTGTTTTGATATTGAAATATTCATTATTTATTATATGCAACAGGTATTTATAATTTATTTTATTATAAATTATTTTAAGTACAATTAGTATATACATTTAATATAATTTTAAATACTTTTAATTGCATATCAAGCAATATACCCGCGAATTCTATAAATACCCTCGTTTGTATGTTTTTATATATCATATATTAATCCGGAACAGAGTCGAGCCTTTCACTTGGTTCGCTCTGACGACCCCTGGACCCCACCAAACCCCCAAACCCCGAAATCAATGAAATGGAAGTTCCCCAGATCTAAAGATAAACCCCCGGCAGCACACTATCAAAGATGGTGCGTAATCCTCGATCGGCGTCATGCGCGTCACAGGTCCCGATAGCCTTGGAACCTTTTAATGCCCACCGACCGGGTGAAGTGTGTGTAGTTACGACATCCTACGCCCTGGTCTTGACCAGCTTGGGGTGCTCTTTCCTTGTTAACCGGTTGACGGGCTGTCAACATCACACCCGAGAGGGCTTATACTTGAGGGCTTGTGGGGTTCCTGCCGCCTGTCACTTGCCGGCGGCCAACTATGCGCATTTCCTCCCGTAGCAGAGACGTCTCAGACAAGACAAACAGTGGGCTGGGATTGATTTGAATAGTAGATAAATTTATTATTTTAGAAGATGTTCAATTTTGGGTGAAATCAATATGTCTTTGTTTTCAAGTTAAAGGTTTTAAAATTTAAATGTTAGGTCATAGACAGATATGGTTTTATGGGTTTTAATTTCGAATTGTTGTATTATTATTATTATTAGGTAACGAGCAACTTAAATTTTAATTAAGCTGTTATCGTTATGCCTCTTGCCAAGGAAAACTTATTGATAACATTCGCAACGACTATTGATTGCCAGCTCCCGAGTACTTCAAACATTCAATTTAATAATAAAAATTAAAAACAAATATATATAAAAGAAAAATATGAAAAAGATAGAGAGAGATAGAGAGAGAAAGAGAGATAGAGACAGATAGAGAGAGAGAGAGAGAGATAGAGACAGATAGATAGAGAGAGAAGATTATTAGATAGAAAGAGGTAGATAGAGATATAGAGATTGAAAAGATTACGAAAGACAGATACATATACTATATTGTTGGCTTAATATAAATAAAAAAAATATATTAAATATATTAGAAAAGACAAGAAGCCAGAGAAAGAGCTTAAGTGAATACCAAATCTTTATTTATTTATTTTTTTATTTATCTTTTGTTTTTTTTTTAACAAAAATAATAATCTAAAACTAACTTACATCCATGGCCTATAGCTTTGGCAATTTTCTCGCTGTGCATTACCTTGCAGCCAGAAAGGAAGCCCCCACGCGTTAAATGCGATTCGTCCCACGGTGGCTGGCGATGACAAAATCAAATTCTAATCGCCGCCGCCACCGCCGCCGCTATCATAATGTATTTATGAGGTTGTGTTTGGTTTTCCTTTATTTTTTTTTTTTGTGTATTTTTTTTCTTTTTTTGCGTGCGCTTTACGTATACGTAATACGTTCTGATCTTGATGCGTGCATTTGTGTGAGTGTTTGTGTTTGTATCTATGTGCGGATGTCCGTGTGCATACAAGTGTTCGTATGCATACATACTTACATATATTTGCCCCTGATAATCGCGCCTGCGGCGACAAAACTAATTACAACAACAGTAAAGCAAATACAAAAGGTACAAAAAAAACAAAAAAAAAAAAGTAATTCCCTTATCAAAACGGCAAATGCAGCAACAACCACACAGCAGGGCATAAGCAATAACGCCAAAAAGGCAGCGAAGGTAGAAGCAGCCGGCAGCGGCAGCGGCAGAAAAGCCAAAAGACCAAAATAACACGCACACTGCCACAAAAAGCAGAGCACTTGCAAGTGTGCGTCGCAGTTAGCCTGCGTATGTGTGTGTGTTGTGTTGTGTTGTGTTGTGTTTGGTTGTTTAATACTATAATTCACAAAAGTGTTCAGCTCAGTTCGCGCTGGTGAACGTAACGGAAAAGTCGTCGCCTGTTGAATATATTCTATTTACTCGATACACTTCGGGCCCGTCGCCGCCGCCGCCTCCTTGTTTTGTTTTAGGCTTTTTTTTGTTTTTGTTTTTGTTTTTATGTTTTGTTTTGAACTCTGCTGCACACTGCGATGCGACGAGAAGCAGCGACATAAAGGAGAGAACTAAGCAAGGCGCGCGACAGTAACGCAACAAAACAACAGCAGCAGAAGAAGTAACAACAACAGAAGGAGAGAAAAATCATTTACAAAAATAAAACGTACGGCCCCAATACAAAAAAAAGAAATAGATCTATTCAAGAGAGTGTGTGTGTTTTAGCATTTGTATTTTAGTTTAGTAGCAATTAGCACTAGAGCAAACCAAAGATATTTTCTATTTTGTATTTATTTTTTTCACTCAAAGCGCGCGCTTTCCACAAGACACGTGCTCGGAATCCAGAATATATAGACGCTAAAGATATAGGCATATATATACAAACATGCATATATGTTGATTTTTGAATAGCGTAGCGGTCAAAAGAGTTGTTTTCGAAAGAATAAAATTCATCTATAATCTGTTATCAGCTTATTAGAATGCAAAGAAAAAAACAACTACAAAATATTTTGAGTTTTGAGTTTACAACAAATTTTATTGTTTTGTAAATTGGCAAAATTCAAAGAAACCTTTTTATATATTATAAAATATAAATATTTGGATAATTGGATTTCTTTTTTTTATTAATTGTATAAAATCATAATATAAAATCATCATAAATTATAAAAAATATCATAAAAAATCCCTATATTTTTGAAAAAATATGTTTTAAATTAATTGTTTACTAAAAGAATATATATTGACAAAATGTCGTTTATAGGTCATTTATTAATTATAAAAAAAAAATCATACAAGATCTACCTATATTAAAAAAAAAAAAAATGTTATAAATTAATTGATTACAAAATGAATATTGTTATAAACAAAAAAATAAACTTTACAATTTCTATTAAAAATTATTTCAAATATTATTTAAAGCATATTTTTCAAAGCATAAAATTTCATAATGACATAAATAAAAGTCATACAAAGTATTAATTAAACAAAATAAAATAAATCCAATTAAAATACCTAAAAATAAATCAATAAATCAAAATAATAATAATAATAAAAAAAAAAAATTATAGTAAAAACATCTTTGTATATGTTAAAAAGCTAGCGAAATTTGAAGAAACTATGTTGAAATCACTTTAACCATTTTCGCTTTTCCAAACGTTGTACTCCGGTGCATACGTGATGTGTTCTCCTAACCATCAATCACAAATCAATCAAAGTCTCGCCTTTGCCTTTTACTCTCGGCCAACATCAGCGATTATGGCTTACAGGGGCACACCACAGTGGCTACCAAGAGTAGACAGCAGCAGTAAATGTTTTTATTGCCCCACGGGCATCCCCAAAAGCATTGCTCTTTTTTTATAGAGTGCGAAGAGTGTTTAATGCGGTAAGCTCTAATTATACAGATGTTTGTTTTTAGCTTTAGACGTCTTAAATGACGACGATGATGACAACGACGACGACGGCGTAGCGTGTTAATCAACACTTACTACCAACTGTGTTCATGCAGCTAGAGTTTGTTCAAGTTTTATAATAGAATTTCCAAAAAAAGGAAACCTTTCTAATCTAGGAATTTATAATTGTTTACAATCGGGAGTGTTGCGTTATCAAGCCAGCCTTTCAGTGTGAATTATTCACTGAATGAACAGGAAACGGCAGAATCGATCAGCGATCAAAGTTTAGTCATGGAATAATCACACCATCTGTTGTTTCATTAACAAAAAACGAGGAAGAAAATGTTCCTTAAAATTCGGAATAGCTATTTACAGAAAATGAAACTGACTAAATTAATTCCAATTTAATTTTGTAATTGCATTTTAAGAGTGATTTTAATACTAGTTAAAGTTTTTTAGCAAGAAACCTTTTGGTAATAATGTCTCATAGGCCTCATTTGTACTATATGATTAATTCAATAATGATATTTAATTCTGTCATATGCCATTAAAACGATATCAGCTGCGTGGTGTGTTGCGGTGTCATTGGGAATGATAAACAATTAAATAGGTCACCATGCCCCGAGGTCTTTACTTGCGGAAGAGGTATATGCTTTTATATTATAATAATAATTAATTGTATCTAAAAAGATCTCGAGTCTTTTGATTGAAAGTTACCCTTACTCATCAGTTACCATTAGACGTGAGCTCAAAAATCATCACGTGTGCCTCTTCTCCTGCTTTTCCTGTTGCCCACTTTTGCCACGTGCTAGCCTGATCGATTGCCCATGGTACGATCGCTGGTGAAATGGCATTGAAAAATTCCATAGCCCTCCTCCTTGGTCGTCGTTATCCATGTTCCCTGCATATGCCAACATTTTTTTTCCGCAGATCGATAACAAAAGAGCCGATTCACTCACTCGATGGCTTAAGGTCAATTAGCGGCAATTATATATGTATATATATAACATGTATGTTATATATCGTATTGGTATCGGTGCGAATCGTGGAGTGTTGTGATAAGCCAAGTCAAAAGTCTGCTCTTGCCCACTGTGCCTTGCTTGTTACTGATTGCCGGACAATTAAAACGCTGTAAAATTGATATTTGAGCAGCATTTTAATAGCCGTGCGACCTTTAGTACACACAGTTGTCCGCCTCTACATATATATAGTATATATCGCAAATAAAGCGAACTTTGCCAGCGAATCTTATCTTCTGCTTCTGCTTCTGCTCGCGGATCGCTTCGGTTTGACTCGGTTCAGCTGCTGGAGCGATTGCCGTTGAACTACAACAACATTTGGTCTCCAGTCAGACAGAAGTCAGTCGGGCTTCAATAAGGCAAGTAGGCAAACAGCAAACCCAATACGGCGGTCGATACACAGGAAATAAGAACGGAAATTCGGTGTTTTTTTTATAAAAATTAAAAATGTAATCTCTTAACCGGCTCTTAACCGGGAGTTAAAATCCCTAAGAGACATATTTTCCTGTCTTTTAACTGTTTTAAAGTATTAAATTTATGACCATTGGGACGATAACTTAAATTTAACCGAGAATTAAAAACCGAGAGTCCAATTAGCAATCTAAAATGAAAATTTTTATAAAAATGAAAAAATTCTATCTCGTAACCCAGAGTTAAAATGCCTAAGAAACATACTTTCCTGTCTTTTAAATTTGTGACGATAACTTAAATTTAACCGAGAATTAAAAACCGAGAATCCGCTTAGCAAATTTCTAAAATGAAAATTTAAAAAAAAATGAAAAGTTCGATCTCTTAAGCGACTCTTAACCGGGAGTTAAAATGCCTAAGAGACTTACTTTCCTGTCTTTAAAATTTATCACCATCGAAACGATAACTTAAATTAAATTAAATTTACATAAATAACCACCAAACACCTAAAATTTCTTTCAAAACTTTATTTATATTTTTACCGCCATTTAACCGGGAGTTAAAAAGCAAAAAAAAAAAAACCTAATTCCATCTTTGTTAACCTTATTGCTAGATATATTATATTTATTGACATTAAGACTATATCTTAAATTTTTTAAAATATTTTATATATTCCGTTTTATAAAATTGAATCAGTTAAATTTCCCTCTTAGCGAAGGTATATCTTAAGAATTAAATTTTCTTGTGCAGTAACCATGGCCCTGAAGAGTGTAAACTCTGCTTGTACTGCTTGGCACCTCGTGTTGCGGATATCTTTGCTGGGCAACAAAATAATTATTAATTAGAAGATACCGACGGAGGGCGGCCCCTGCACCTTATCATCACATGGCTGGCACCGAAATGATCTCATATAAAGCCCAGGGCCCGGCGATAGCTGGGTGTTTTGCGGTGTCTTTGCCGCAAGTAGTATTTACGACGAACTCATTGCTGGTCAGCAAACTCTCGGATACGACATTCCGAAAAGGAAAATCAAGCCCGCTCGAACAACTCGTTCGATAAGGCGGCGCTCTCTCGGCCGATCGACAACAAACGCACCCATTGAGGTTTTTTTTTTATATAATGGGTGTTAAGTCGGTATTATTTACTTAGTTGCTGCTCTTCTGGCAGTCACGTTTCCAGGCATATTTCCAAAAATATATCTGACTTGGAAAGAAATCCGAATCGGAATCGTTTAGCGTAAGAAGAGTGAGAGTTGCCCAAAATATCACTGATCGGCTTTGATCGGTCAGTTGAGGTTCAGCCTTCCGTTCCGCCGTCTCGCGTGTAGCTCTGAGACAGTTAAAAAGAAAATAAAAAAAAGAGGGAAATACAAAGCTCAATTGAGCCATAATCGATTGTCGAGCAACACAGACAATCGGTTCTGTGTGCAAATCAATTCAGTTCGAGTTCAAATATTGACTTGTCTGTTTCAGTTCTTTATTTGTTATTATTTTGAATGCCGCGAAAGTAGTCAAGCAGTGGAGGAGGTTGTTATGGTATTCCTTTTTTTACCTATTATATATACATATGTATATATTAATTAGTGCAAATCTAATGCTTATTATGTATGATATGTTGGGTGTGAAGTAATCCAGTGACTGACTATGAAATAAAATGTGTTTCATGCAAATTGCTAAGCCCTATGATAAAATAATTTATGCAAAGCTAAAATGTATAACAAAGAGCTTGGGCTTATGGTGAAATATTGCACGCGGTGGAATAGATAAATAAATTGTGAATGAGTATAAAACTGACTGAAATGTGAAATGATTACAAAAAAATAGAGAATACTTTTAAAGCGGGTGTACGGAATATATATTCAGAATCGTTCACAAGCCGGCAATGACATCAGTTCAATTTTATTTAATTATGAGAGTGATTTGTAAATTAATTGTGATTACCAACGTAGTTAGTTAGTTAGTTATTATCTCATAAATAATTTGTGATTATAAAGTTGTTTTAGGAAAAAATCGTGGTTATTAAATAACCTTTCATGTTAATAACTAAATTGAAGCTGAATACGTTTTAGTTGTCCTAAAAGAATAACATAAATAAAGTGATGTTTGTGTGTTTGTGTCCGTGAGTAAATGTAAAAAAGTTAATATCCAATTTAATTCGAATTTCTTTTAAGCTAATACAACAATTTTTCTTAATCTTCAACAGAGTTGCCATTAACATCACTGTTTCCCATAAAAACCTGCTCTCGTCCAGCCATCCAGGGATGCAACATCCAGACTTTAGACCCCAGCGCTAACTTAACCCAAGCCCTAGCTCCTAGCTCCTAGTCCCCATATCCACACCAAGCCCGCCCTAGCCCAGGCACACGATTCCAAGATGACCGATAATGGAAACCATCTCAGCAATAACAACAATAACAATAGCAACAACAACAACACGGAGGCATCCAGACTGAGACTGCCCGAGGCCGAGCAGACCGTGCAGCTGCTGCCCAAGAATGGATCAGCTAAGATATCACCTCCTCCCACCACCACCACCAACACCACCCATTCGCATTCCCAATCCACGCCTGGATCCCATCCGGTGAAGAAGAAGAGGCGTGACAAGAGCGACCTGGGCGAGGACTTTGTGGCGCCAGATGGTGGATGGGGCTGGCTGGTGGCTGTCGCCAGTGGCGTCAATATTGTAAGTACAAGCCAACTCAGGCCATGTTCCCCAATGTGCAAGTGAGGGGAGTGAATGAATGAATGAATGAATGAATAAATGAATGAATGAATGAATGAATGAATTCATTGCTCAGTTCACTCACTTTGAAAATGAACATTTTTGGGTAAAACCTTTTGGACTTTAAAAACACTCGAAACTAATTTAATATTTAATTTCCCTACAGCTCGTGACGTTCGCTTTGGCACAGCAATTTGGCATCCTCTTCCGCGGTCGCATGGCCAGTTTGGGAATATCCAGTTCCGAGCTGACCACCATCATCAACACACAAATCGCTGTATCTGCATTTACGGGTGAGAATATATACATTTTAATACAGTCACATGGATAGTATATACAACTCGATACAACACTAGGAATATAGTATAGAATCATTATCATTGGATGGCGTATTAAAATTCGCGCTGCAATTTATATTTAGCTGCATCGACGTTTGTTTTGCTCAATTTCTGGATAGCTAAATGAGCTATATATATATGTATATGACACCACCGCTAGATAAAAGTCGATATAGATATTAAAAACGGGCGACAAAGTATTTCAAAAGTAAATTTGGCTTTTAAAAGTCAATTTAGAGGCTTTACATATATGAAAATGTAGACTCTTTGCTTATCTTTTTCAAGCTCATGAACTTGGAATAAAGATAAAAACTATAGTGTACATAATTTAAATTAAAAATCGGAATACTTTCGCAACCGGAAATAAATTATAGTTTTTTTTTTGTGGAATTGTATGTGAAAAAATATAGCTTTATATTGTAAATGTATTATCTTAGAATATAAAATTGTATTGTACTTGTAAAAAAATTTTAAATGTATATAAATTAATGTTTTGAGAATAATTTAAATATTTAATTCCCTTCTCCCATTCCTTTCAGGTCTCCTCAATGGCCCGCTCTTCCGCCGTTACACCTACCGAGTGGTGGCCCTTTGGGGCTCCGTGCTGACCTTCGCCGGTCTCTTTTGGATGGTGTTTGCTGATACCTTTACCGTCTACTTGTTGAGCTTCTCAATCATTTACGGATTCGGACGCGGCCTGACGGTGAGCGCATCCTCGCTGGCAGTTAACACGTACTTCAAGGTGAAGCGACGCACGGCCACCGCTTACCAGTTTGGCGTGGCAGGACTTGGACCCATTGTCTGCCCCTATTTTGCCACCTACATGCTGCAGGTGTTCGGAGTCCAAGGCACGACCCTGCTCTTTGCCGGCGCCTCGCTGCACACTATTGCCTGCTCGCTGATCTATCAGCCAGTGAAGTGGCATGTGGTGAAGCGGGATCGCGATGCTGAGGCACTGCAGCCTGTGCAACCGCTGGCGGAACGTGAGGATCAGGACGAGGATATCATTAAGCATGTGGTGGAGCCTGAGACCCCTGTTCTGCCGCGGGCCAACGATGGCTGGTTCGGATCACGGGCCTCACTCAACAGCAGTGGGACACGCAATCGGCTGAACACCTGGGACAAGACCGAGGGCAATGGCCATGTGGAGCTGAAGCGGCTGAGTAGCAAGGACTCGAATCCGGGAGGAAGGCAACAGCGTAGCATTTCCGTTAGCCACAGCATTAAGGAGGAGGAGGCCCTGGGCTATGAGTCCGAAGAGGAAGAGGAAAAGAAGGAGCTAAGGGTACACTCCGCCGAGCTCACGGAGAAGGAGAAGCAGGAGCTGGAGGATGAGGAGGAGCGCCAGCGACGCAAGAAGCTACCCTTCTACATGAAGGTTGTGATCTTCTTCGATCTGGATCTGCTGCGGGATATAACGTACGTGAACCTGGCCGTGGGCATTACGCTGATCAACTTTGTGGAGATCAATTTCGCCATCCTGACGCCCTTCATCCTCTCCGACCTGGGCTTTAATGCAGATCAGATCGCACTGGCCATGTCCACACTGGGACTGTTCGATCTGCTGGTGCGTTTCGCCATACCGCTAATCACTGCCAAGATCAACCTGAGCAACCGCACCTTCTTCGTGGTGGGCATTTTGGGCATGTGCATTGGCCGCATGTTCCTCTCGATGACCACCAACTTCTATGCCATGATGGCCATCTTCCTTTGGCTGGGCCTAAACAAGGCCTTCCGCACGGTCTTCTGGTCCCTGATTATACCCAGCTATGTGCCTCTCAAGCGACTGCCGGCGGCTGCCGGGCTGCAGCTGCTCATGTCGGGAACCTTCTCCATGGTCTTTGGACCCTTGATTGGTGAGTCACCTTTAGTTCTAGCCGATTGTCTGCGAGTTTTCTCTAATCCCGAATTAATTTGCAGGCCTGATCCGCGATCACACCAGCTATGCGGTGACACTTAACCTGCTGAATGCCCTGTGCGTGATGGCCTTTGTGGGCTGGTACCTGGAAGACTTTATACGCGCTCGCACCCGAAAATCGCCACCGGTGAAGACGATCGACTGAGCATGGAAAGGCTCCTCCTGTCTAGTCCGGGACCAATAACAACAACCATCCATCCTATGTTAACTCTAGCGAAATGTTCTTCTTGTTATCGCCTTTGCCCAGTGTTTTTTTTTTACTCTATATGTTTATGTAAATTATATTCTGCGTGTACATTGTGTATATACTGTATATTCGAGTGTAGCTAATTATTTGTATTAACTATTGATAATTGTTAATTAATATGCATAAGCTGCCAACAAAAGAAAACAAAATTTAATGAACCAAACAAGTTGTGCCTTTTCAATGGTCATATAAGTGTAAAAGGGTTTTATATCATGTTTAAGGTGAATACAAACATTCCTTGCTATTTATATATGTATATCATATACCCAACCCTTATCGAAAACTTTAAAAAAATGGAATTTGTGTTTTGCCCTAGGGGCATTAAAACTTTATTATTATTTCGAATAACGTTGTTCACAGCGAAAAGCTATATTTATTTTTATTTGCATACATTTTTTACGATAAGCGGTTATACATATATATATTTTTGAATTTATCAAATCGAACAAGAGAAACATTCATGATTAAGTATTTTTCTCTGACAAATATCATAAAACTTTATTGGTACGCGTATATATCATATATGGTAGATATTCTTATATAATTTAAGGAGAAATTTGCAGTAAATTTGCTATGGTTTTATTTCGGATTTTATTTATTTTTCCGTTTAAAGAGAGATTTATATTTGCATCAAAAAATCACATAATTATGACTTTTTTAAAAAACTTTGGCTTAGCCTTTTCTATGATAAAAAAAAAATTAAAAAATATAGAAATCACAGCCGTATTCAAAAGTTAGGGAAGTATTCCATTCATTGTACGAATTTTGTTCCAGGTATCCAAGAAGTAGTTATTCAAAATTAGCTGCCTTTATATTATTGTTTTTTGTATAAAGGTACATCTTTTCCAAGATCTAAAAAATATAAAAACTAAACAAAAAAAAATCGAATAATATAGTTCACATTTTTTACATTTTCGCAAATCTTTTTGGTGGTTTCTGATTACATTATTTCGAGTTTTTCTATAGTTTTAACCTTTACTTTCCAATACGCATGTTAATATGAAGTAATTTCACCCAGTTTTCACTCTTGACTATAATTAATATATTTAAAAAAGAGACTGCCGATACGTTTATATTCAAATATCCATCGGATTATTAACATGTCTATACACCATTTTCGAAAGTTTGCGAGAATGATAAATGGATGGAAAATATACATGTTTATTAAGGTGTGTATATATTTAAGACAATTAAATTAAATGTTTTTAATTTTTGATAAATAGTATTTAACCTCTGTAAGAAACCAAATTCAATCAGTCCGACATTTTTAAATAAGTATCACTTTCTTGATGTTTAAATATATAACTTTTTGTTCAACTTTGAACGACAAATCATTATCAAATATCTTATAACTGACATTTCCTATCAGTATTTTCGAATGTCTTGATAATTTTGTTCTTTAATTTGATAAATTGCAAAATAATTAACATTTTTCGAATTTAAAAAACTTGTATCCAATCATATCAATTCATGTATATTTAATATTAGCTTAATAATAAAAAATTTGATCAAGAAAATAGCTAACAATAATAAGTGTAAAACAAGAAAGGAAGCTAACTTCGGCTCACCGAAGTTTATATACCCTTGCAGAACTTTAACAAAAAATTAAAACCGAAAATCTGGAATAATTATTAGTTGTCAAATCTCAAGTTTGATGAAAATGGTTTGAAAATCGGCTAAGTTATGGTTTTTTTTTATTTTCCTATGGAAGCTATAGGATATAGTCCACCGATTCTCACGAAATTAAAACCAAAATTCTGAAATAATATAAGATGGCTAAATATCAAGTTTGGTGAAAATATCTTGAAAACTGACAAAGTTATGGTTTTTTCTTTTATTTTCCTGATTGTTCCTATGGAAGCTATAGGATATAGTTCGCCGATTTTCATGAAATTAAAACCGAAATTCAGAAATAGTAAAAAACGGCTAAATACCAACTTTGATGAAAATATGTTGAAAACTGACAAAGTTAAATTTTTTTTACTAAAAATTTTTCGATTGTTCCTATGGCAGCTATATGATATAGTCGTCCGATCCGGCTCGTTCCGACATATATACGAGTGAGAGTATATAGAAGACTAACTACAAAGTTTCATTCAGATAGTTTTAAAACTGAGGGACTAGTTTGCGTAGAAACGGACAGACGGACAGACGGACAGACGGACAGACGGACATGGCTAGATCGACTCGGCTGTTGATCCTGATCCAGAATATATATACTTTATAGGGTCGGAGAGGTCTCCTTCACTGCGTTGCAAACTTCTGACTGAAATTATAATACCCTGCAAGGGTATAACAAGCATGTTTAATTTTTTAATATATTTTTATTTGTTTTGAAAATCTCTTTAAAATAATTAATCAATTATTTCAACTATTATTTTTTAAAGACTAAGACCAATTTTTTAGGTCAAGTTAATATATATTAATAATTTATTGCTGCTTTTAAGTGTTGTCATATTTATTTAAGCAAAGAGAATACTGAATATTGTTATTGTTTTGGTAGTAATTCAGATTATAAATATGTATGAATAAATATTTGTAAGTAAACTAATTTATTTTAATTTATAATTATTTATAATTTATAATATTTTTATTATTATATTTTTTCTGGAGTGTAGACATTAATTTTTAATTCATATATATATTAATATAATACTTTTTATTTGGAAACACTGCCAAATATTTAAATTATTTCTTAAATAATCATAGAATTAAATTCTAACTTCTAAAGATAATTTGCAAATATTTGTTTCCTCTTGGTGAAACTTTAAATATTATTTATTTATTTATATTTATAAGGTTTTTCTTTAGGAAAAACACTAACAAAACAAAACACTAACAATTATTATTTAATGTGGGTGTTATGCTCTTTAAATTAGTTTCCAAAAATATATGTACTATATATGGAGGTTTATCTCTGCTAATATATAAGTGTAATTTATATACATTTATTTTTAAACTTCTGCCTCAAATATGTTATTAAATTACCACTTCGAAGTGTATCCAAGCTTTTGCTTATGCTCTTTCCTTTTTTATTTTCAGAGTCACTGAAAAATGTCAAGTCACCGCCGACCGATGTGTCATGGAATCGCTGATAGTTGGTTAGCCGAGACCTCTGCGAATGGCGATCTTCTCCAGCTTCGACTTCGAACGCCCCTCGGGGTGGCAAAAGTATGTGACAATGTGGCGAAATTAACTGCAATGCCTGAGCCAGAGCCAGAGCCTGAGCCTAAAACCGGGAATGAGCCTTTTGGCCTGCGCTGCTCTCTGTTTGCGGCTAATGAAGCGATGGCGTGCGGTCTTGGTATTATTATTCCCGATGCAAGAGAACCGGTTAGTGGCTGGAACTCGGTCAATAAACTAACCGCAAATATGTGGATGCCAAAAGCTAAAGACAGCAACAGGCCCGCCGATGTTTGGACACCAGAAACATGTTGTTGCTCTTGCTGCACTTCCACTAAATATTTGCATAAATGCCTGGCGAAATTGGAGTGTGTCGGTTGGCAGCCCGAGAAGTCCAAGACGAGGTCCGATTCCCTTTACCATTTTCATTCCCATTCCTGAGACTGTTGGTCTCGGTATGCTGCTCCAGCTGAAAGTGAATCTTTGCAGGAGGATCGGGGGTAGGTTGTTGAGTTTTATTCCTTCTTTATTATTTTGTTTGCTTTGCTTGGGATTCTGATTTGATTTCTTTTGTAAATATATTCCTAGATCTTCATTCAGATACGAGAGAGTTCAAATTAAAATAGATGTTGTTTTGCCGCCAGCGATGTGAAGCATTCAGTTTTCAGCGGAAGCATTGTCAAAAATAAATAATTTAGGTAATTAAAGCCAATTTCATGTAATTTTTTATTTATTTTGTTAATACAAATTATTAAGAAAAAATTACAAGATTAGGATGGATTTGTATAAATCTATGCGTTTAAAAATGCCATAAAAATGGTAAATAAATAATTTTGTGTAAAATGCTTTTCCTTTATCTAAAGTTTTTTATTACATTAAATTATTTTTCTTGATATTGCTTTTTGTTATTTGTTTGTTTTTGTTTTTAATTAGCAAGTTCATTGTTTGAAGTGCACTTGGTGAACTAATGGGTTAACGCGTCTGAAGTATCTCCATTGAATTCAGTTCCAAGTCAAGCACTAGGTCGAAATCTAAATGGATTTGTTTGTATTTCTTATGTATTATTTTTTTGTAGCTTTGCCCGGGTGTCTTTAGACTTGATCACGATGAGCTGTGAATAATTTGGCGAGGCTCACAAAAAATGTCATTTAAATTGCGATAAGAGGAGTCCGAATAATTTATTTAAAAATATTCATGTATAAGTCATAATTCAATTAAATTGAATAGGTATTAACAACAAAGTTCTTTAGTTAACAACAAGATCAGGGCTTCATTCATAGCTAGCCTGGCTTTGCAAATTAATTTGTTAACTGGTTTTATTTTTCCAATGAAGCCTCATGACGTGCTTTTCGCACATTTCCTTTGGTCCGATCATACGTTGCTACAACAAAAAATATTCCCAGTCACTGCTGATGACGTATGACTATTTTAAATTTAATCAAAAAGAGATAACGGAAATTATTCAATAGGGAAAAAAATTGCACATAATACTATTTATTTGTTAAATTTGCTTGGAAAAAAATATCTATGTATATATGTATTTGTGGCCATGAAAAATAGTGTAATTAAATCTAGGTAGACTCGAGCTATTGAAAACTATTCTTTTGCTTCCAGAAGACTGTCTTGGTTAGCTGGGGAGGACCCGGAACGACGACGTGTGTCATTATTGCCAACCGAAAAATTGCCAGTAATTATAGCCAAGCTTTTTGGCTGTGACTGCTGTGAGTCAAGTGCTGGCCTGGCCCCCGCCAAAAAAAGAATCTCAACAATCACGGTTCGCCAGAACTAAAACGGTTTGGTTTGATGTACGCTGAGTGAGTGACGCATAGTGCTGCGGTGCAAAGTTTTGCCCACAAATTACAGTTGTAAATATTTAACGTCTGAAAAGACCCAGATTGCGACAACGCAATCTTTTATGGAGCGCCATTCTAACTATCTTAAGCTCGGTTATGACGCTAATTACTCTATGGCCCCGCTCTCGCCCATTTTTTTTCGGGAATTCGTCAGTCAGTCAGGGAGTCCGTCTAATCTAATGGCTAATATTTGCCCAAGCAAATTGGAAGGGTCTCCGACTAGGAGAGCAGCTGCTCACTTACTCGCCTGCTCGGTTACAGTGCCTTGTGAAAGTTTAGTTCGCGAAGCTTCTATGAAATAAGTTCAAATATCTTTGATGATCTATGTGGGTACTGTATAAATTAAAAATAATAATAATTACTTTCTGAGATCTAAATAATTGTAGAATTTTTCAATCTTTGTGCATTTCTGTACATTTTTGTAAATTAAATGTTTATGAGTCTTTCTTTCCGACACTACAAAATAATTAAATTGATATAGAAATATATACCTAATGTGATTGGCTTTTTTTATTTCAGGTTTATGCCAGGGAATCGCTAAAAAATTGTTTAGCTGAGACTCCTGCGAACGGTTCTTCCCCAGCTTCAACTTCAAATGCCTCTCGGGGTGAGACTATTTGCAAAACCATAAATCTTTCCGATCCTATCAAATGGCCTTAAATTTTAATGTTAAGAAAGAAATCCCTTGAGTGAGGTAGTATGTTTTATGATGAAACCAAAACTACAAAGTAATTAAATTGATATAGAACTAATGTTATTTTCTTTCTTATTTTAGATTTGCTGCAAAATGTCAAGCTACCGTTGGTCTATGTGTCATGTAATCACTGAGAATAGATTAGTCGAGACCCCTGCGAATGGATCTTCCCCAACTTCGACTTCAGACGCCTCTCGGGGTGAGACTTCCTTGGCAAATCCATAAACCTTTCCGATTTATATTCATATTGGTGGCTACTTGATGGCCTTTAGTTGTAATTTTAAGAAAGAAATCCCCTGAGCTAGTTATGTCTTATGGTGAAATCAAATAGTACAAATTATTATACATTTTGTCTTACGATTGATTGCCTTTCCCCGATTTGAATTTCGAAACGCGACGAAATAGATTGGATGGAAACAATCTCTATAAGTTTCTGTGCGAGCTCTTAGTGCTTCTCAACTGATTTGCTAGAGCCGATAGGGATGGAGGGGCGTGTGTTTGATAACAACACTCTGCTCTGGAAATTATACGAATTGAAGTTCAACAAGTTGCTCGTTAGCGTTGCCGCTACCGGTTGCCGTTACGTTCGAGGTTCGAACTTACCTATGTTCGTTCTATGTAGAAACTTTCGCCTCAATTAGGCGGAATAATATTTTTTGTCGAGAGATACGAAATGCAAACAAAAATAAACGCACGATCCGCGACTCCGTATATATATATATGTTTTTTTATGGCCAACACCGCGCCTATGGGTTGTAAAAACATCAAAGCAAAATTAAAACAAATAACAAAAAGCACGCAAACTGCCGTTGAGCGGCACAGCAACAGATACAGGCTAGGGCTAGCCTAGCACTAGCATTACAGATACAGATACAGATACAGAAAGAGAAACATATACAGAGATTGAGATACTAAACACCGATACCGAAACGTGTATTTGTTGTTATATTTTGTTTAAAAAATCAAGAATCACAACAACGTCGGCAAAAAGTTGCCCTGTCATTGGCTCCGAAGTTAATTCGCTTTCCTATGCTGACTGACTGACTGGCCGATGTCCCACGAAATAGTAATTCACCCGATGATTTCCATACGAGGGAAACATATAGACATACATACGTATTGATATGTGGCTCACACGGCCTCCTCCCCCTGCCATAGCCATAATAATTGCACGGAATCGCTTTTGATTTGTTTGCCTATTTATCTACGGAGAGCAGTGTAATTGCCCATTGCCAGTGGAAGTGGGAGTGGCAGTGCGAGTGCGAGGCGAGGCGAGTGCCAAGCAGCCACCTGTTGGCCAGGCGGCAGAGAGGGACAGCCACAGCGAGAGAGGAGAGAGAGAGCGTCCTCCAATGTCATAAATCGAACGCACAAAATAAAAATAAAGGTACATATGTTAAAGGAGTTATAACTTTTGATTTAGGAAAATAATATCAACGGAAATTGCTGTAATCATTACAAGAATTTGATTTAAAAAATTAAACAAATAATTGTATAGCTATTTTATAGATATTTTTCGATAATATCAATATTTTTCGATAATAGCAATATTTTCCGATATCAATATTTTTAAGTGACGATATGTTACTATCAGATAATATCAATATTTTTCGATATCAATATTTCGATAAAATCAAGATTTTTCGATAAAATCAATATTTTTTGATAATATCAATATTTATCGATAATATCAACATTTTTCGATAATATCAATATTTTCCAGTAACGATATGTTACTATCAGATTTTTCCTCTCGATATATACATAGCTAGTGACAAGGTGAGATAGGATTTTGATGAATGCATGCCAACTTTAAAGACAGAGGACCTATCCTGTCTCCCATAGGTGCTTACCCAGCTGATAAACCACTTTTATTTCAAGTGTAGTATTCTTAGGTGACATTGATACGATTGGGTGTAAGTGGGTGGCAGAGAGCGGTCGTAGGGCTACCGGAATGAACAGCAAGTCAAATCAGAAAAAATTTTGCGTTTCCAAGGAGTTTTCGCGTGGGTGAGAGTATACGAGCGAGTGGGAGAGAAAGAGTTCCAGTGCGAGCGGAACAGAGAGAGAGAGCGAGAGATAGAGTAGCCTGTGCACAGTGGTACGAATTTAGAAAAATCATAAAAGGGGTATGAGTCACGGTGATTAATTTGCTGGCCATATTCGTTAACTGATTGATGAGACAGCAAGGATATAGATAAATGATCGACGGCTCATTTAAAAACTGATTTATGGCCGTCGGCTTTACTTTTCCTTTTTGGCTGATGCAACAGGTAAAAGCGTTTACATCATAATTACTTTATAGCCGTCGTAAACTAAAAAGGACATAAGGTGTCCTTAACTATTTTTCAGGGAAAAGAATCTGGGTAATTTAAGGATTTAATGAGTGGTTAACCTATCGGCGATTAACCCCAGAAAACCCGAAGCGAAGCTGTTTAAATACTCAGTTTGTCTAGAAGTCAGGATGCCATAGACCCGCACATCAATCATGTTTAGATACACTGAAGAAAATATTTTAAAAATATGTAATGAAATGGGAATTTTCTTAAAGAGTTTACTAAACCAAACAGTAAACTATGTTTTGCCAACTGAAACTTCAACATTTGTTAGTTTTTCGACTGTTAAATAAGAAATGATTAACTTTTTGTTGTATTTCTCACCGTGTAGCAGTGGCTGTCTGTCGACCAATTAGTGACTGATGCCTACCTGGGCCGCGACCTTTGAACTAGCTGTGTGGCTCGTAGAGCGGCTATATCAAAGTTGGCTATCTCTCTCGCCTAACGTTCTCTACACTCTTTGACATTGAAAGGCAGGTTCTCCTGCTTTCTAAAGAGATGTGTGTAAAGAGACGGAGAGCGATCACTTGCAGCGATGATCTTGGTTCTCAGCCGTTTCCCATTCAGCTGGCGTCACGATGATGCTGCCCACTGTTAAGCCCGGCCTGGGCCAGAGCGAAAGAGAGGGGCTGAGCGATAGAGAAAGAGAGAGGGAGACGACGTTAGCTTCCGCCTGGCCAGTACTAATTGACTGCTGCTGGTTCTTCTGCCGCTGCTGCTACTGCTGCTGCATCCTCTGTGCGTGCTGCTGCTGCACTTGGGCTGCATTTCCATGGTGCGTTATCCTGCGGCTGCTGCTGCTGCTGCCCACGCAGCCGGTGGACCTGGGAGTGGGCGAGCGAGAGCAGTGCGCTATCACTCTCTGGCGCCGTCTCTCTCTCCCTCTCTATAGCCCAGCGCGTATGCTATAAAGCAGACCGCAACAGTTTGCCAGCCAAGTCGATTGCCGTCCGCGTAACTGAAAGCACGGATACACGCACACACATACGCACGAGGAAAAGCAGGGCCGAGCCGCAAGAGCACACGACGAGCAGTTCAGCGCAGCGAAAGAGTTTTTTGTTTGTTTGTTAACATTAACATTAACGCAGACACAGACACACAAATATTACTGGCCGAACAGCTGAGCCACAACGTTGTGTTTAGCTCCCTGGCACTTGTTGTTGTTGCTGTTAACCATTAACGGTCATTGGTTAACACCCAAGTGTTTGTTTTTTTTCTGTGACTGTGCCCCTGTGCCCTCCCCCTCCCCAGTGCATTCCCACAAACAAAAGTGTCGAAATTAGCAGATCGTCAAAGCAATCAACTTTAAGCACTTGCCAGCCAATAAGCCAAGGAGAAGTACCACAAAGTTGCCGTAAGTTGCATTTAAAGAGCGTTAAGAAAGTGCGCGAAGAATTTGCCAATGCAAGAGAATCCTCTGTGCATCTACATATCTGTGATTATTAATGTAGATTTATTTGTCTTATCGAAAAGCTGAATAATTGTAAAATTTGTTTTTAAAAATTGGGGGTTAAAAATATGTTTTGAGAGTTTTTTTTCTTCTGAAAGTGTGTCAACAATAAATACTACTAATTATATTGTGTTTATAATTAAATAATTTAAAAGAATCGATTTTTTACCATGTGAAAAACGCACCCACAATTTAATATTAGAATTATTAAAAATATCTTTGAAGTTGAATTTCCTCTTTAGCAATATCTTTAATGTGTGATTTATTTCACTTTAATATTGCGAATTGTTCTAAAATTATTTTGCTTTATTTTAAAGTTTATAGTGTTATAAAAATAAAATCAATAAATTTAAAATTTAGATTAAATTATTTGCTTTATTTGAAAGTTTATAGTTTTAAAAAAATAAATAAATTCAAGATCTTCATCAAGTAACATAATGGTATCGACATTTAAAAAATTAAAATCATTAATACTTCAATAGTAAATTGCAATATCTTTTCTGTGATTTTCGTTACCTAGAACGTTCATATCTCTTCACAAGAATATGTATTTATAATATTTAAAATAAATAATTTATTTTTCTAGAGCTTTATTTCCCTATATTCCTTAAAACAAAATAAAAATTGCTCTGTAATTTTGGTATTTCGAAATATTTGAACAGATTTTCCTGCATATATCCCAATACCCTGGCCATGCATCCCTTCTTCCGTGGCTGAACTCGACTCCCTGCTGGAAGATGATCTGGTCCCGGGACCAAATTGAGTTTTGCCAAAGGTTTCAGCCTGTTTCTTTTTTTGTTATGCATGTCGGTTTATTTTTATCTAACCATCGCAGGGAGCAGAAAATGTTTACCAAATTGAATTACACATTTTTACGATGTGATGTTATTTTTTTTTTTATTATTCTCTTCTCCCGCCTCCGCCTGACAGGCCTCAGGTGCTGGCCTGAATCCGGGCCGGGCATGGATGGCTACGGTACCGGAGAAGCGGAACCAGCAATCGACGATGAATGCATTTAAAGCGGCGCCATTAGGCTGGTGGCCCCTGGTTTGAAGGGTGGGCGGTGTGTTCCGGGTCTGGGCTTACTTAGAAGCAATTACCTTAAAGTTTAAACGTGATCGAGTGCTTGAAAAACTAGCCTCTGCATTGGATGGATGATAAGATAAGGAAAATGCAATCAAAAATCGATTTATTTAAGGTCTGTGAGGGTATCAAAGACTCATATAACTAATAGAAATGTGCTTGATTGGGAGTTTGTTGCAATTTCTAAAAATAAAACATTTCAAGAGAACGAAATAACTTCAAAAAGTATAGGAAATATAAAAACAGCTTTAGCTTTAGAAAAATTAATTAAAACCCCCTTTTGACTTGGCTTTAATATCCGTTTTAACGCAGGAGAGACTCTCCTTCCTGGGGGATGTCGTTGCTGCTGTTGCTGTTGGTTCTTGATTTGGTTCATTTTACATTGGTTGCCAAGGCTTCGCGCTTGCCAGTCGCCTTCTGTCTGTATCCAGATATGCATATATGCAATATATATGTATAAAACCCACTCTGATGGCTTTTGATTTTTCTCATTTAACTGCCCTCGGGATAACCTGTTGCAGTTTTAAAGGCAAACAAAGAGCTCATGTCTCAATCTCGGTTCGGAAATGGCTTCACATTTGCTGACAGATTTCGCATTTAGTTTGATTTTTAATTGAATCAACAGTTATAAGCTGCTTATGTGTTTTCGTATTGTGATTATCGTATAATGGAATCCTCTAAAGGGAGATTATACAATCGATATGCTAGAATCCCAGAATCTCGACAAGGTTCTCAGACAGTTTTGATATGGCAGAGAAAGTCTATGCTAGTTGGACTATAGTTTTCCAAGTTTCTATAAGATTTCTTGGCAATATAAGTAGTAACGTTTAAGTTAAGCTTACCGTTTTGGTATGATTATTAAAAGAGTTTTTAGTGCCTGATAAGAACTCTCTCTTTAGCATTTTCTTTGTAATATATTTCTAGACTATTCAGTATTCTCTTTTCTTTATATATTTTTAGATTATAGAGCAAACATTTAATATTTATTATATATTATATTTTAATATTTAACATTTAAAGTAGATTTAATATTTATTATATTTATTATTATTCAGATTATTATTTATTATTTTTATTATTAATTATTATTTATTATTATTAAAAAAAATTGTTTACAAATATTTTAAAAAATGCCAAGCAATATTAGGGAATGAAATTAGGAATCTTTTCTATAAGATCCAAGTACTTACAGAATTTATTGACTTTAATAAGTCTGAAAACGTTTTGTTTTTGACTTCTTAGGTCTTAGTTTTGATCTGGAAAGGGACATATATGCATGAACCTCCCTCCCCCGCATATATCGTGTGTCAGACAGCCGTCTTGTTTGACAGCTCACCCAAGTGGAATTAGCATTTTGGGATTTGGGATTGGAATTGGAACCAGAAACACAACCAAAACCCAATAACCGAAAACTAAAAAACCAAAGAACCCAAGTGCATTACTGGGAATGGTGTTGAATTTCACTTGCATTCCTTGCACTTCACAGGCAAGGCACTTTGGGAGCCGTCTTGAAGTACGTGAGTTTATTCGGTTGAACCGGACCAGAGACTCGAAAAAAAATTAAAAATTAAATAAAACAAAGCAATAGTGTGGAATAAAAGAAGTGCCTAGGAATGGGTCTGAAATGTGCGCATTAAATGCTTTGCATAGACAAGGGACCCGGTATAGGGGATTGGGCCAGAGATTGACATTCCCATTCCCCTTACCTTGCCCCCCCATACCCAAACCCATAACCATTGCCATTGGCATACCCAATCCCATTCTCATTCCCATTTGCAGTCCCATTTCCACACCGAAGAATCACACACAACACTTACCGCCGCACAACACAACACAACACATGTGAGAATGCGCCGGGTGTTGGGATTATTTTGTGGCCTGCCGAGCCGCGAGGGCAATAACAATCACTCGAAAACGCTCCTAAAAATAGCTAGTCCCGAACACGTTGCTCATAATCTCGGATGCAATTGAGTGCTGCCATCCAGCCGGCACATGAATGATAACTTTGTCCAGGCCCACTGGAGTATAAATAGCCATTTGTAGTCGTCTATTGAAGCCGAGCATGACGCTGCTACCGCAACTCCACGCCACATCGCACCACGCATCACCACCACACTACACCAGAACAAGAGAAAATACAGCTCAAAAAAAGAATACTTAAAAAAATATGCAAATCTGTGCAGCATTTAGTTTCTCTAAAAAGCTAAAAAATAGTCCCTAAAAAAATATTTCATAAATTCAGGCTCAACACATATTAATCTTTTGCTACAAATTATATTCTTTGCCTTATCCTTTGACTCGTATAACTTTCCATTTGTTCAATTAATTCTTTGTTTATATTTATTTGTGAAATATTTTTAAAAATTATCTTACTTCTTTGCTCAAAATTATATTCTTCACCTAATGCTTTGACTATTCATTTGTGTAATTAATACTTTGTTTATATTTATTTATAAAATATTCTTACAAATTGTTGTGTTTTATACTATGGTTATTTATTTCGTTTCTTAACAAACAATATTTGGTTTTTGGACCTTTATTGAGGTTTCAGAATAATGTGTATTCTGATCCCTTAAAATATTGCTTATCTAAACAACCGGTTTCCAAAAGAATTTTCTGTTTATTATTTTTCATATTATAAGTATTATTACTTTATTTTTGATTAATTTTATTACTGTATTATTATTGTTTTTATTAGTCCTCCAAACGCAATATTAGCTGATCATTAATAAATGGTCATAGCAACCGTTTGACAATAAAAAAACAAATATACATCAAAATTTAGCGAAACGATTAAATTATATATTTAATATATTTAAAAGCTTTAATTAATAATAATTATTCTATTATTATATTTATATTTAATATATTTAATAGCTTTAATTAATAAAAATGATTCTTAATTATTTTATAAATAAAATACTGTAATTTTATTTTAATTATACACACTTTTCTGAGAAGTTGTATAAACTCTAAAACACTCTAAAAACCATAAATACTTCTTGAAAATAGTAGAAATAAAGTATTCATTATGATTTTCAACCCAGCCCGTATATAATTTCCGATTATTCAGATAATCCTCAAATCAGATCAAAGAATCCCTCTCCCTATCCCTCTTAGAAAACAGTTTACTATCCATCCAAAGATGATTCTTATTTTAGCAGGAAGATATGTTAGGGTGATTATAATCTTTATTTATGATCACCTTGACTGATAAATAGTTTTTCCGTTTAAGAACTTCCCTAGAAATTCTTTTATATTTTCCCTGAGATGGAGAGCAATGTGTTAGGTGACATTCTAAACTATCTGTTAAAAGTTCTCCAAGTTCCAAGTTCTCTAACCTGTGGGTAGAATATAAAATATATATATATATATATATTTGTAACACTCGTATTTGATCAGCTGGGCATTTGGCACTCTCTTTCGCTCTCTCTCTCTTTCTCGATTTTCATTAGCTGCGAATCAATTACTCGCATATCTGTTGCCGCTAATCAATTCCCATTGACACAGTTTAATTGAAGGCGCTTTGGCTTTGGGAAATATAGCAACGATCGGAGCGACAATTGGTTGTCGCCTCGCTTAGACCCATTTACCACTGAATGAGCACTATACGCTCCATGTCTTCATGTCTCCATGTTGTGTATATACAATTCGATTCCGTTTATTACACACAAAGCAGGCGGCAGGCAGGCCGATTAATCTCAATTAGAGGCCAATTGACTGAGCGAAAATGCTGGAGAAAACTTCCGTTGCGTGTTGGAAACACTCGAAGGAAAAATTTGTTGCAAGGAAAATAAATATGGGTTTAATATGGGTTAATTTTTGGGTATTTTTCTGGCATTATAAACTTTTTAAGGAATGTCAGAAGATATTGTTTGCATTGAAATTTAAGTAAATAAACCTTTTATATAGAAATTTAATATAAAATACAATATAAAAATTTAAATATAAAAAACAATATAAAATTTAAATAATTATAATTAATTATTAATTTAATTAATTTAATTATAATAATTAAAAATAATTAAAAGATTTAAATAAACCGAATGAATTTTCGAGAATATTGACAGTTTTTTCGAAAATATTGGTGGTAAGCCTTTTTTAAAAACTTGTTTGCAGCTAGATTCCATTGGGAATTCCAGTGTAATGTTAAGGATAAGTACTTTAGAGGCCCCTAGTGTGCTTTCTTAATAGATTTTCATTAAAAAAAAAAACAAATTATTTGTTGTAATTTGATAATTCCAAAGAACCAAATGTGGTAGATAATTTTTACGTATTTTTTTTATAACCATTTCCCATTGAGTTTTCGCCGGGTGTATGATTGGGCGGCTTGTTCGATGCTTGTCCGCTGCTTGTCCGATACTTGTTCGCCCATTAGCTGCACCTGTTCTACACACAACGTACACACAGCATACGAGGAACGAGTCTGTATGTGCTCATCGTGAACTTGAGGGGGTATACAAGTGTTTCTACTATTTGCTTTCTGGCTCCGTTTGGGCCCGACCGGAGATAGCCTCGTCCGACCGGCGATCGGGGGAACCTAATCAATGGTGCCGCCATCGGTGCCCTCTATCTGTGTTATCTAGTGCTGGCCCACTGAGTCATCTCCTAGACCCCGCCTAATTGCCACTCGAGGGCGATAAGGCCAGAGGCACCACAAAAACCAAACAAATTGTTTGCATTTCCTACTAAAAAATTAAAGGGGAATAATAACCTTGCAGAAATATTTTCCATGAATTTCGCAGCTTGCTGAAATCTCCAATTAAAAATTGCTCTGTATTAATTATCAGTATAATAATTAATATTTGAGTTTAACAAGATTTATTTCCAGAACAGCACGCAGATTGATTCTTATCTGAGCAATGCGAAAAGTATTTGCCAATCCTTCTGGGTTATTATTGTATCAGCGTCTTTGTCTGCAGTCTTGTCTTCCCTTCTTTATATATATATCATATATATTTTTTGTTCATTCAGGCACAGGCACCAACCTTACCTTATCGGCGTTAAGATAAAGCCATTCCAGGGACAATAAGCCTACCGAAATCCCTTTGTTTATTGACTTCTTGGTCTCTTGGCCCACAATGCAAATTTATGGGCAGAGCACGGAAATAGGATCACTATATCAGCATATATGTATATATATTTGGCAAATCGGGGCTACCTCTACTTCTTCGATCGAAGTACAAATCTAAGCATGATTCGGATCTTTAAGGAATGTTGTGAAATTCCAAAATGAAATCAATTTCAACTTAAAGGGGAACCCAGCACTTCTCGGCTTTATCTGAGCACGTCGTCTCTCTAAGCATGAGTGTTTTTTTTTTATTATTTTCACATTCACAAAATTGTTGCCCACGCCGCATGACAGTGCAAAATACAAAAATACAATATAAATACAATATAATAGTTGTTATAGGAAAAAGCATCGGCGACAAATTGCGGCAAGAGCGAGCGCTCAGCTGGCTCCCACTTCGTTCTCAGTGCCCCGATGAAACCGGAATATATATATATATATACATATGGCGGAGATCGCGCAGCAGCTCACCACCATCATCATCGACCTGCTCGATATTCCCGGCCGACTCTCAGCGAAAGTTTCGCTTTAAATACTCTCGCAACATGAGCGGGCATTATCGATTAGACATGCTGGTCATGGCAGTGAGTTAGCTATTATATTATTTATATTATATATGTATTCTTGGTAGGCCTGCACTCCAACTCTTATCAGTGTCAACAGTTGGTACCGAAAGGGTTTAAACACAAACTGAATATTCTTTTCCTCGATTAAATATGTGAAATATGTGCAAGTTCAGAAAATTAAAACCAAAACCCCACTGTGTGACACGCTCTTCAATTACAAAAAGTCATAATTGGACCTTGGTATTGGGTTTCTTTTGAGTTGTCTTGTCATTAAGTGGAAATAATGTTGCACTTTTACCTTGAATTCTTAATTTTTGCTTGCAATTTGGATAGAATATATCACATTTCAGTTGTATGCGAGGATTCGCTTTCATGAACAATGTGTAATTACATTGAAATCGTTAATTAAATGTCAAAGCGCAGATTGAATGACCTGTTTTAATAAAAGAGATGCGAGGCAGGTAGGATTTTCTTTTACATTTTTTTTTAAGGGGCATCTATTTGAGAAGTGTATTATTGAGTGCCTCTTGAAAGATTCAAAACTTGTGATGATCAGCTTCCCAGTTTTCTTATTTTCTTAGTTGATAAATTGTGTTTGGAGTTGTGAGACTGTTAAGTGCCACTGAGGGAGGGGAGGAACCCGTTTTTCCCCCATCCCGCAGCCCAGATCCCAGACTCAGCTCCAGACTGGCTGCGACGGCGGGTGGCGTCAATTTGCGGCACGCTTCGATGAAGTTCAATGGCAAATGAAGCTCTCTGTGGACTCTCTGTGGTGGAATGTCTGAATGAAGACATCCCCATACCAAGCTCGGCACCGATCCGATCCGGGATCTCTCTTTGGGTGTCGTGACGGCTGACGGCTGCACCGGCTCTGTCCTCGCATTATCGATGCATAAATAAGCAATGTTGCCATGTTGCTTTTATTTTTATTAATATTTCTTCCACTTTTTTTTTAGCATTTACAACTTGTCTGTTGATTATCACCAGAACAGAGAGGAGACGGTCCGGTCTGGCGGCTTCCACTAGGCTCTACGACATGCTCCATGCTCCATGCTCCTTTCTAAGTGATTTCCTTTCCAGATCACTCGATCTCGGCATGGGGAGACAGACGTGCTTTGCATACATACCAATCTTTGTCGCACCCATTAAGCCGTATCGAAAAATAGACAATATACAAAATTGTTATATCTATGATAGAGACCCTATCCGGTCATAAATGCCAATGATTGTCATAATGACGCCGCATGCTATCTAGCTATATATGCACGCAAAGAAAATTATTAATTTATTATTAAAAATTCAAATATTAATAGAAATGGTACAAATATTCTGGAATTTATATGCTTAGATTTTATTATATTGAACAACTCTCTATAAATTTATATTCTTTCTTAAGATACACATTATTACAAGTTAATAAATGTTATCTACCATATATCCACAGTTGGTATCATGGTATCTTAAGGCTTTTCTTTCGGTGCAGATATCTGTAGCGAAGTTTTCACAATGCCGCCTCAATCCCAATTAGCAATTAGAGCATTATCTTTACCTGCGCCCCCGCGTTGCCTTTCCGCGAAGCTTTATTAAAGGTGTGTCATCGATAAACTGCAGATAGAAATAGGAGAGGCGGAGCAGCAGGAGGAGGAGTTCGAGTTGGGCAGGTATCTAATAACAGCTCTCTTCCCATTGCCTGATAATTTCGTAGCGATTGAGATATGTTGTTGTCTTAAGTGGTTCTCATTTGTAACGTCTTTCAATAGATCCCGATATGGGTTTGGGTATTTAGCACGAAAGACGGAGGGTTCCCAAAAGGAATATGGCGATTTTCACACTTCAAATTCGATTGATTTGTAGATTAGCACATGAAAGCTAATGAAACCCTATAGGGAATACTGGAAAGGAAAGATTTTAAAGAGGATCTTAGCTGCTTGCAGCTGGTAATTAGTATATATGGTAGAATATATCAATTATTAGTTATTATTATTATTTCATTATTAAAATCTTTTTAAACAATTTATATAAACTTAATGAGCCCTAATGAGAACTGCTTGTAATAAACCAACGATTTGCTTTTTTCAGGATCACATTCCGCTAATATGGAGAAGTCCAACCTGACGGAGAAGCATAACATCCATGTGTACAATGACACCACAAAGCCCAAAAAGCCCAAGAGGCGTGACAAGAGCGATCTGGGTCCGGATTTTGTGGCTCCAGATGGAGGATGGGGATGGGTGGTTTGCCTGGCTGCCGGATTGAATAATGTGAGTTAAAAACAGCATAATTGGAACATAAAATTAACTGATTTAAAAGTGATGCCTTGATAATAATATTAATATTATTAATAAATATTTCAATTTATTAACAGAAACTTCACTTGTTTTGTAAAATATTAACTAAACACTAAGAGTAAAGAGTTGATTTTTTGGCTAATTTTTTATTCGGAATATTTACAGAATACCATACACCTATAAACATTTTATTTTTTATTTAAGAACAAATTTTTACTTGAATATGAAAAAGTTTCCATGAATTTAGGGATAACCCCACCATAATTACAAATTTTGTTGATTTAACTTTTTATTTTCCTCAAGTTTAATGCTTAGTTTACTTCCTTTTTTTAAATTACCATTACCACAACCATGGCCTAAACCTTTCCTAACAAAACGATGCCCTTCTCTCCGTTACAGTTCTTCCTTTTCCCGGCCCTGCAACAGTATGGTCTCATCTACCGTGTGCGGATGCACTCCCTGGGCTTCGACGCCAAACAGACCACCACTATTGTCAATGTGGTGATGGCCATCTCCTCGCTAGTGGGTAAGTGTCTTTGATTCCATCCATATCCCAGGAGAAGTAATTCTAATTCTATTACCAATTCCACTCCGACCAGGCATCGTCAACGGAGCCATGTTCCGGCGATTCACCTTCCGACAGGTGGCTCTAACGGGCACCACACTGGCCTTCGTGGGCATTTTTCTCTCCGCCTTCTGCACCACCTTCTGGCAGTACATCATCTGCCTGTCGGCCATCTATGGCATTGGTCTGGGCCTGGCCATGGCAGCCACTTCGCTGGCCGTAAACACATACTTCAAGCAGCGTCGGCGTCGCGCCACTGGCTTCTCGTGGACAATCACGGGACTGGGGCCAATCTTCTTTCCGCAGGTATCCACCTTCCTGCTAAGCTACTACGGCGCCCAGGGCAGTATACTGATCTATGCCGGCATTGCCATGAACGCCGTGCTCTGTGCCCTCACCCTGCAGCCGGTGCTGTGGCATGTGAAGAAGCCCGAGAAGCCCGCTCTCCAGGTGGCCGTCGAGGGTGAGACGGACAAGGATCAGACGGAACAGCTGCAGGAGGCCAATGGCAACCTGCTAGCCCCCGCCAATGATCCCTGGAAGGATTACGAGTGCAAATACTGTCAGTATCAGAAGCGTGGCAAGCGGGGAATCTTTTCGTCGCAGTACCTCTTTAATGTGGACGACCCCGAGCGGCCGGGGTACGAGATCACGGAACCTGGAACCCCTATGCTGGCCCGAGCCAATGATGGCTGGTTTGGCTCTAAGCTCTCTCTGACCTCGGAGCATGCCGGCGGAGCCCGTTACCGGACGCGCCAGGCACTGATGCGTCAGGTGTCGTCGAGGAGTCGCGAGAACCTCGAACGTTTGGAGACAACGCGAGATCAGGAGCAGCAGGATCACACCTCCGCTGAGGCACCGCTCTACAAGCCGAATTACTTTAATCGCGAACGCGAGGACATGGACCGGTATGCCAGCAAGACGAGCGTTTACTCGCGGCCCGGCCAGGAGGAGCTTCTGCGCTGCACCTGTGCCGAGGACAAGGCGCTGCTGCAGAAGACCGCAGAGGCGCTGCAGCTGGAACGGATGAGAGATGAGGATGATGACGTGGTGGCCGAGGAGGAGGCCAAGCGACGCATGACCTTTTTCCAGAAGGTTAGCAAGTTCTTCGACTTGGATCTGCTGAGGGACTTCACCTTCGTCAACCTGGCGGTGGGCATGAGCATCATGATGTTCGGCGAGATGAACTTCTCGGTGCTGACGCCGTTCATTCTGAACAGCTTTGGGTATACGGACACACAGATCTCGCTGGTGATGTCCCTGCTGGCCTGCATGGATATCTCAGTGCGCTTCCTGGCTCCGCTGGCCCTGGAAAAGGTTAAGCTGGACAATCGCGTGCTGTTCGCCTTTGGCATTCTCTGCATTGCCGTGGGCCGCGTGGTGGTGTCCTTCACCAGCTCGTACGAGGTGATGATTGGTGTCTTCCTGCTGATTGGCTTTGGCAAGGGCTTCCGCACCATTTTCTCGCCACTGATCATACCCAGCTATGTGCCGCTCAATCGTCTGCCCGCGGCCTCGGGACTCCAGCTGATCTTCAATACCATGTTCTCCTTTGCCATGGGTCCCATTCTGGGTAAGTTTGGATTTTTCTTTGCATTATTTCCTTATAATTATTTATAATTTATTTTTTTTAGGCATCTTGACGGAGGCCTTTGGCTATGCAGCCACCATTCACACCATCAATGCTTTGACCTGCATGGCCCTGGTTCTCTGGCTTACGGAGTCCGTGGTGCGCCGCATCCTGGGTAAACCCTCCAAGGGCCTGGGCCAGTAGAAGTCCTCCTAGTTGAAATACGATGGGTGTGCATAGTATTACTCGAGGATACTTAGTAATGATACCTAAGAAGTTAACTCTTAACTAGCTCGTAGGATAGCCTAAATTAAACGCGCGTCTTTTTTCAGTGCTTGATACTCTTGATACTAGACATACGGAATGTACTTAGTGATACGTGATAAGTGTATTTTGTTCTACAATTTATAAATGTATTTTAGTGAAGCAAATGATGTGTTTGTGTGTACTTTGATTGGGTGCCTATAGAGAGGGGAAATTTACTAAGGATAATAAAAAGAGATATCTTTCGATTCTTTCGATCTTTCGACAGTTGCAAAATAAACAAATATTAAGCCAGGTTAAAAAGTCTGTTATTTAAAGTAAAGTAAAGCAAGTACTTAAGCTTAAACTCGAACAATATGAAAGTTAACTAGTTCCTTTCAAAAGCTAGGCTTTCTTTTCTTGTAATCAATATCTCTTCAAAGCCCAAACTTCAAGATACGATTAAGTATCTCAATAAAGCAGAGTGATCCAAGAAATAACTTTATAAATATCATCATAAATAAAAATAATAGTGAAAAATGTGCAGCAAATGTTTCTAGCGTTAGGGAATTTTTTTTAGAAAAAGAAAATAATTTAAATTTTGTAATTACCATAAACTAAACATATGTAGATTTTAGGAAATATATTTAAATAAAATACGCAATTATTTTTGATAAAAAAAGACAGGATGGCGACGATTTATCCAATGAACTTAAGTTGAAGTGTCCCAGCTCAATTTAGCCTACTTTTGTAATAAAATATATATATAATTATATATTCTTTTTTTTGCCAAGTAAAATAAATGTTTGGTTTGCATATGATTAAATTAATAATAATAATAATAATAATTTAATAATATACAAATGTCTAATAAAGTGTTGTAATTGCATTTAATTGCCATCCCAGCTTTTTATCTAGTAAAATTATAAATAGTTTTAATTCGTTTTTAGTTTGAAGCTAATAAAAATATCTAAATAAATTTCTAAATGGTTTTAGTTACATTTTTATTGAAAATCAATTTTAAAATTAAAAAATTTAAATTTTAAACCATTGCTGGGTTTTATAATAATTTATTAGAATATTAAAGTATTTATAAATATTGATTTAAAGCTCATAAGTGCACGTATTTATGTTTATCTTTTAGTTAAAAATATATTATTGGGAAATCCGTCTTCTAAATTTAACTGCCTGTTATTAAAATTTGTAAAATAAATGCAAAAATAATTTTCTTAAATTTTTTTCTTCATTAAAAGTTAACCCAAAATATTTTATAATCAAATGAAAGTTAGCACAAAAAATTGTTTTAGATAAAAATGAAAAATCGACTTAGGTATGCCATAAAAATAAATAAATAACCAATTTTAATAATTATTTATTTATTATTGATTTTGTTTTTCTTTTTATTATTAAATTGTTATAACAAAGCTACCTTTTGGTAGCAAACTTTTGGGCTTTTGGACGTTGGCCAACGGAAATCCATACCCGGCACAGATTATAAGCAACACGTCAATCCGCCTGGCGAAATTCGCATGGAAAATTTTATGGTAATAACAAAACTATTTGTAATTTTCGTATTATTAAATTCAATTTTCATTTGATCAATTTCATGGCTAGACGAAGCTATTGCCTCAGAAGAGAACGAAAGAGCACGGAGCAGCGAGATCTCAAAACTATATTTTTGGCACAATCAACATACAGATACAGATGCGGATTCAGAGATACAGATACAGAGCTCTGTTAGCTAACAGAGCGCGACACTGCTATTACGTGGAGGTAGCACCGATCGATTGGCATTAGTCGATCCGATCTTCCCATTGACGTTATAGCGATTCTGCTTCGCTCGGACTCGGACTCGGACTCAGAGACGCGGCTACCCGATCGGATTCGAAATCGGTTCAGTTTTAGAGGCGGAAAATGCTAATAGTTTTGGGTTTGGCGGAACGCTAATCAAAGGCGGAGGAATAGGAGGAGAAGGTGTGGCGCCCGCACCTGGAGAATCAGGAAAAAGCCGAGCATCTGATCAGTCGCATATCAACCTTGAACTTGCGCTGCAAATCGCTTTTTAGTTGTTTTTTTTTCAACGCTGCCGCCGAGTGAGTGCAATTCGCTGCAACCGAGTGTGTATAAAAATAAATGAAACAAAACAAAATAAAATAAATAATAGAAATAAACCAAAAATAAAAGCTAAATAAAGTGCAAGCGCAGGAAGTGCTCTGTCGCCAATTTGCGTTCTTGCCAAAGGAGATACTATAGGGGGAGTCCGTCGTGTCCACTGATTCGCTGCTCTCAGCGAGGCAATATAGGTGAGTTCTGGCCAAGGGACACGTTCCCAACACGCACCTGGCAGCTGTCCCCTGGCTGCTGATTTATTACTGCATTTCAAGTAGATTTCCGCTAGAAGCTGACAACGATTTTTCATAATAATTGAATTAAGAGGCACTCGTAACTCATGATCTTTATGTCTTTTTGCTAGGTTTTCTCTTATATCTTGTAAAGTATTTTAAATTTTTTTTTGTTTCTGTTAAATTTTTTAGTATATAACCCATTTTTTTTTTTAAGTGTGTCTGAGGCGGGAAACTGCCAATAATCTGAAGGGGAGCAACACAACTTGCCATAAATTAAGAGTACCCACAGCCGCCATGTCAATGTAACCACAATCTTATCATTCTTATCGAGGGATTCGCAGTCAATCGGTATGCTTATCGCGATTATTAGTATCTAGTGCAGAGTGTCAATTAGTTTAAGGGAATAAACAACATTTTGTTGTTAGTTTTTGTATTTCTTTTTTAGCAAAACTAGCATTAAAACAAAATGAGTTTGCGACGTGCCAGAGTCGTAACAGAGGAAAATATTACCAACCCCAGCAGCTGGGCATCATAGTTTTATATATTTTTTTATTTTCTAATACCTTATATTATATTGTTTTCAACTGAGCGTTACATTGTTTGGCAGAAACGTGTGGAAGCTCACAATTATACACTGAAATTACCTGCCTTATATATTAGCAAAGCTTCAAATTTAATAAGATTACACATGTGTACATAATCTCTAAAGGAGAAGTAGAAATATATATATATATATTGCAGAATGTGCTAATGAAAATACTGCCCAAAATTGATTTAAATTGATTTCTAGTGGAATTTTTTTATGGCAAGATGTTACAAAGAACCTGAAAGTTCTCAACCATTAATTATAGCTCTATCTCCAGACCCCACAATGTAGGGATTTGTTTTAAGTTTTCCCGCTAGCTTTATCAATAGCATTGCGTGTTGTTAGGGCCCCCCTTAGCTATCAGCTATCAGTTCGATTCGTTATCTGATTTATACAAAAAAAATCATATCACTACTAGATGGGAAAACTATGAAAGAGTATGCTACTTTTTTAGTTGGAGTTTTGCACAAAAAATAGGTTTAAAGTAATGCAAAATATATAATATTTAATATATTTATATATATATATATATTAAAAATATAGTTAAATTATTAAAAATATTGACTTAAGTCAGAAGTGCCCAGAGTCCTGACTCAAAAATCTTTTAAAACTTCAACATAATAAAGTTTACAATAATTTTCATATATATTTATTTATTATGGAATATATTTCTATACACTAAAAGAAAGTTAAACTTAGAGCTTTATTAACTTTCTTCTAGTGTATAGAAATATATTCCATAATAAATAAATATATATGTGACATTTTAATTTGTGGCCAAGTTCAGATAGTTTTAAATAAATTAAATAAATTATAAATAATATAAATTATATTTTTGAAATATCTATTCATTACAAGAAAGATCAGTTATAGCTTAGATAGTTTGTTATATTTCCCACACAAGAAAATACTAAACTAAACTAAATTAATAAATAATTTGTAGTACAAATAGGGGTTTTTTTTTAATGAATTACTTAGGATATCACATATTATATACAAACAAGAAAGAAGTATGTAATTAAAAATCGATTTAGATTGTTAAAAAGATACATATACATATAAAAGATTTATTCATATGATAAAATCATAAAATTTTAATCAAATGAAATATATTATTTTAAATAATTATATCTTAAATTTTATATTTCCTGCAAGCTTAAAATTATAATAGTAAAATATTGCTCTTGAAGCTTGAGTTTCATAGGGTTTTGCTTGCATTTACTTAGGATATCATCTAGATCCCATAATATACCCTAAATATAAGATTCTTTATCCCACAAACATACTTACTATATATAAGGATCATGCATTTACCTACATATTTCACCATCCATTAAGATCACTTTCCAAACCACTTCATCTGTCGCATTCACTGAGATTCCCATGGATTATAGTTTGTGATCAGCTGGAATCTCACGCTGTCCCTCTTGCCGCACTATCACAATATAATATTTGGTGGCACAAACTACTGATAAGTACTGCTGGCTGACCTTGGGCGGGGCTTACTATCCGGAACCGTGACTATGTAGAGGATGTCGGGCGTGATTCACTCATCGATTTTTGCGTGCTAACTTTTGGCCCATGTCTCTATGGGTGCGAGTCTCTGTCTCAGAATCTTTGGCGGTCACATGACGCCGCCGCTGCTGCTGCTGCTGATAAGGGTGACTTCAGGCGACTAAAGAGATCCAGAGATTTCCAAAATTTCTTGGTTGCCAGCCATGAACCCGGCTCTGGCAATGCCGCTGGCAACAACAAAAAATGTGGGGGGGACTTGAATGGGAGGCAATGGGTGCATGTTGGAGGCATCTACAGAGGGAGAGACCCTCTGTTACCCAGCCGTGCAGTTAATTGTGACAAGTGATCGTTAACGTATTGCGTCCAGTAATTGCCAACGATCGGGCATCGTAAATCACTTATGAGCCCGGAAAGCAATGGAATTTTTTTCTACCCAGTGTCATGGTCATTTAATGTAATTTTTTCTCATTTCCCGATTGTCTTTCAGGCACACATCATCATGGACAAGAAGGTGTACCAGGACACCACCAGGCCGTTGCCCAGGACTAGGTACTATAACAAGCACGACAAGAGCGATCTGGGCGAGGATTTTGTTGCTCCCGATGGTGGCTGGGCCTGGGTGGTATGCGTGGCCGCAGGCGTTTCCAATGTGAGTTTTTTGATAAAAACTAAATGAAAATTATGATTATTAATATAAACATAACCTTGTTCCCTTAGCTATCCATTTATCCCTGCCTGCAGCAGTTTGGCTTCCTGTTTAAGGATCGCCTGGGCAGCCTGGGCATGTCCAGCTCACAGATCACGGCCATTATCAATACGAATCCAGCCATATCTGCCTGTACGGGCTTGCTGAATGGGCCCATGTTCAGGAGATTTACCTTTCGGCAGGTGGCCATGGCCGGGGCCCTGCTCATCTCCAGCGGCATCATGCTGACCGCCTTCTGCGAAACCTTTCTGGGGTATATGGTGGCCTATGCTCTGCTGTTTGGTAAGAAATTTACTGCCCCCTAAAATCCGCCCAAAAATATCCATGTTAACATCTGCGTTTCGCCTCGCAGGCTTTGGCATGGGCATCAGTGTCTCTGCCTCCTCGCTGGCCATCAACACGTATTTCCAAAAAAAGCGCCGCCGGGCAGCTGGCTTTTCTTGGACCATCACTGGCCTGGGTCCCATCTTCCTGCCCCACCTGGTCACCTTTATGCTGACCATTTATGGTGTCCAAGGCACTACGCTGCTCTTTGCCGCCATCTCTCTGCACGCCTTTGTCTGTGCCCTCATCTATCAGCCGGTGCGTTACCATGTGAAGCCACATCACGCTCAAAAAGAAGATTCGGTGGAACCAGAGCTGGAGGCCGGGGCTGGGGCACCACTGTGCGCCCACTGTGCCTGGCAGCAAAAACGCGAGCCGGGCGGCATATTCTCCAGCCAGTACCTGTACCAGGACGACGATGCTCAGCGGCCCGGCTACGAGATCTGTGAGCCGGGCACCCCAATGCTCTCGCGGGCGAACGATGGTTGGTTTGGCTCCAAGCTCTCCCTGACCTCGGGTCGGATGCGCTTTCGCACCATTTCGAGCTCCAAGGATTTGGAGCAGACCCAGCGCCTGCATTGCCCCATCAGCGAGGAGGAGGGCTCCGGAGCGGCCCCGGAGGAGTTCCTGCGACCCAATAACTTTCGGCGCGAGCGGGTGGAGTCCACGATATGCTGCCGCTGTCAGGAGAACAACAATGCCAGAGAGAAATCCCAGGAGGCAGAAGGAGTAGCGACAGCGACAGCGGTGGAGACTGAAGATCAAGATCCCTCCCGCATGTCCTTCCTGGCCAAAGTGGTGACCTTTTTTGATTTGGACCTGCTGCGCGATTTCACCTTCGTGAACCTTGTCACCGGCCTCACGTTCATCAACTTTGGGGAGCTCAACTTCTCCATTCTGGTGCCCTTTATCCTGGCCGACTTTGGCTTTGATACGAGCCAGACCACGCTGGCCATGTCCCTGTGCGCCGGCTTCGATCTGCTGATGCGCTTCCTGGTACCGTTCATCACCGAGAAGATGCCGTGGGATAATCGGGTCTTTTTTCTCATCGGTGTGGTGGGCATTGCCCTGGGGCGCACGGTGGTGGCCTGCACGCGCTCCTATCATCTCATCCTGGGCAGCTTTGTGTGGATTGGGCTGTGCAAGGGCATACGCACCATATTCTGGCCGCTGATCATTCCGGGTTACGTGCCGCTGAATCGCCTGCCCGCCGCCTCCGGCCTGCAGCTGCTCATCTCGGGCCTGTTCACCCTGATCGGTGGTCCCTTTGTGGGTGAGTTTGCTGGGAATCTTTTTAATATACTTTTGTATATATTTGTTAAAATAATTCTCTTCTTTTCAGGCTTAGTGCGCGATCGCTTTGACTACTCGGTGGCTTTGCACTGCCTCAACACCATGTCCTTTGTGGCGGCCGGCTCCTGGACCCTGGAAGCTCTGATACGGCGGCATCGCCGCAAACAGAGACTGGTGGACAGATGATCACAGGAGCATATAGATTAGTCAGGAGGCACCCTGGCATCCAACTCAAAGACATCATTGCAGCTAAGCAGCAAAGATTTTTATTATTTTTTTTGTTTTAGATATAAGGACATTTTTTTGTAATGTAATGTAATATATAAAGTTATATACAAACAAGAAAGTATAAGTATGTAATTGAAAATCGATTTAAATTGTTAAAAAGAAAATAAGAACAGGAGATATACATATAAAAATCATTCATATGATAAAATCATTCGATTTTAATCATATTAAATATATTATTTTAAATATTTATATCTTACATTTTATATTTTCTGCAAGCTTAAAATTATAATAGTAAAATATTGCTCTTAAAGCTTGAGTTTCAGAAGGTTTTGCTTGCATTTAGAATTTTTTGTATTCCAAAAGTTACAAAATGCACAGAAAAAATATATAAACAATGGCAACAGCTTTCTAAATATCAAAAATTGACTCGGCTGCTGTTCAAGAATGTTTTTCATAGGCTCGGAAATGACTCCCTCATTAAGCCATCATCGCCATCAAGCGGCCGCAGTTTGAACTACAGCTTAATGGCGACGGGAAAGAGAGGAATATAATTGTTTATTCTATTTTAAGTTTCGTTTATTGTTTATTTCGTTTATTTATTTGTTATTAACTTGCCTCTGGGTTAATTTAGCACTTTTTAGGCTGAACCATAAAATAGCAATTTTTGTGGCATATTTTTTGGCTTATGCTTATATATACTCACCCTTACCTCTAGTTTTTCTTAACTTACATAAAAAAAACACACAATTTTTAAGGCAAGTTTGCTATATAATTTATTCAAAATCCGAGGATATTTATTGGTTATCAATCGTACTTACAAAGTAGGATACATTTAAATGACTTTGTTCTTCTTTTGTTGTTCGTTTTTTGCTATATTTTTTTTCTTTGTTTTGTTTGCTTATTAAAATTCGCTTTATAAAAAAATGTATATATTATAAATATATATATGCAAGTATATATATTATTATTAATTAGAATTACAGCTAGCAGCTTGGAAGGGTTAGCCACAAGAACACAGAAAGTTCTAAACAAACAAAAAAAAAATTAGAAGGAAACAATATAAACTATGGGAATTTCCACTCCTTTGGTCGTCTTTCAGATCGGATTCTCCCTCGATCCTTGTCCTTGTCCTTGTCTTTGTCCTTTTCTATGTGTTTATAAAGCTACCAAATGCAAGAATACTCTAACTCTCTGATTTCGGGTATCTCTTAAAGTAGAAGGACTACCAAGGACTCTGCTCTCTTTCTCTCTCTATATATATATGATATATCTAGGGTTCATGTTGTGGGGGGGAGGGAAATTATATTACAACAGGCGGGGGACGGTTACGGCATAACCTCGTGACCTCCGTTGGCCTTTATCTCGGCGAAGGCGACATTGTGGGCTTCGCTGTTGGTCGCTGGAGCGCAGCTGCCGTTGGCGCTGCCGTCACAATCGTGTGGACCTGCGGTGTGTGTTGTGAGTTTTGGGTATGGGTTTTTGGTTGATGTGTCAAAAGATTGATGAAAAGATTGCAATGTAAAGCATATAGCATGGAGTGTTAATTTGCAAAATTAAATGAATTGTGTAGTGAAGTTTTTGGTGCAAAATATTAAGATGAAAATAAGCGGAATGATTGGTGTAAAGTACATCGTTTAAAGGTGTAAATATATTAGGTATTAATGTGAGGTTTTTTTGGGTGCATTGCAATGGGTACAGTGTGCGTTTGGAGATAAAAATAAAAACGGGAGCTCGATTACATATCTAATTAAACTAAAATAGGTCGCCATTTACTTTGGAATTCCCATCGATTATTTCCACTGGCTCCCCGGGCACATAGGCGGACAGTCCCATTAAGCCGAATATGTCCGGCGTATAGTTGCGCAGCTGCGAGGAGCTGGTGGTGGGCGTGGCGGCCTTTATTTCGCCAGCTAAGTGAAGGTAAAGACAGATATGGAATAGTATAAAAAATACATATATTTCCCAAGGATTTATGGACCAAAAATCCTTCCCCCCTGCTTGCCTGGAGTGGGTCGCATCCGTGGAAATCGCGGCGCTGGCGTCTGGTAAACAGGCCTGGGCGCCGAGGCCGAACCCTCGTGATGATCCTCCGCCGCCAGGTGATGGTGGTGGTGATACTGATGCCTGGGCTGCGGCGTCACCACATAAACCTTCTCGTTGGTCTGCGGCAGAATGGCCACTTGGGCGGGATTCCAGGGCTCCTTGGGTGCCGGAGTGCTGCGCACATAAAGTGGCGTCACCTCGGTGGTGGTGGTGGTGCTGGTGGTGCTGGGCCTGTGGGTGGTCATTGCAGGCGTGGATCGCGGCCTCTGTTGGGCTTCATAATAATCAAAGGGCAGGCGATTGTCCTCGATGGGCTGGAAGCGTTTCGATCCCCGCTCGCCCAGCAGATGCAGCTGTTCCAGGTTATTGATGGAGGTGGACAGATCACCGGCATCTGTGGGCGGAGCAGCAGCGCCCAGCTCGAAACCCTCGCCGCGCGTCGTCTTCGATTGGCGCTGGAACCCAGCACTGGGCGCCGGCGTGGTGGTCGTTGTGGTGGTCAGATACTCCGAAGGTATGTGCTTGGACCGACCCCGGATGGTGGGTGTGCTGGGACGATGAGAAAGGGAGTTGTACTCCTGCTCCGTCCAGCCATCGATATTGTGCTGCAGTTGGGAGATATCGACGCCGGAGATGTGATTGGGTGGCCGCCGGGTGGCTCTTTCGCGCTTCAGTAGCTCCCGCAAATTGGTGGCCAGGATCTTGGTGAGATATGTGGTAGTGCGACTGGAGTTGGGCGCAAATGGTGGTGCTGTCACCGTGGCCGTGGCCAGCTTCGATTCCTGCTGCTCATGCGGCTCCTCTTCCAAATCGTTGTGCTGCCGATGGTGGTTTTGATGAGCCTGGACACCCAGCTGCTTGCTGGGCCGCCAGCTCTCAAAGGGACGTGGCTGCTGCTTGGTGGTGTAGGGTATGATCACCTGCTGGGGCCTCGGTGGCGCCATGCCTGCAAACTGGCCACTGGCATCGATGGCTCCGTATGTGGAGGTGGGCGTCGGCGGCTGCGTGGGTGTATACACCTGGCTGAGACGGAAGCTCAGGTCGGCCGGATCGCGGGTGAAGGGTCGTCCGCCGGTGGCGGCGCTGCCTCCTCCGATATGGTTAATAGGTGAGTCCAGCAACCGTTTGGGCGTCTCCCTACCCCGATTGTAGGTCTGCTTGGCCGCCAGATGATTGTTCAGCTCCAGGACAGGCGCTGGCGGTGCGGATTGTGGTGGCTCTGTTGTGGTTGTGCTAACGGGCAAATCTGTGGTGGTGCTGCTATACACTAGCGTGCTAGTCTCCTCCTGGAATTGTTCGGCATAGTAGAGGGCCTGCTCCTGTTCGTGATCCTGCTCCTGCTCCTGGTGCTGATGCTGCGACGAGGCCGCCGGATAGTTGTCCGCCGGCGGGAGCTGCGTGGTGGTCTCCGCAAAGTGTCCCAGCTCCGTCAGCAGCTGGGAGGCGGGCAGGTGCTGATGCACCTGGCCACTGCTCAGATCCTCCAGCTGATAGCGCACTGTGCTAATGTCCTGCACAGACTGCTGCTCCTGACCCTGGCCCTGGCCTGTGAGACCCAAATCAATGGCATGCGACTGGACAAAGGTCGCTGGGTACTCCACGGAGGTCACAAAATCCGTGACCTGGTGGCTGGGCACAATCTCAAAGCTGGAGGTGCTGCTGCTCGACTGCAGCTGCTGCGGCTGCTGTTGCTGCTGTGGCTGCTGTGGCTGCTGCTGGGGATGTGGCAGGGAGACGGGCACCGGCCTCACCTCCGACTGGGCCACCACGTTCTCTCGCAAAGGCGTTGGATTCATGGGCCTGAAGGGTTGGGCATTGTACAGCGGCGGCAGGGGAACTGCCAGCGGCAGGAACACACTCGGAATGGGATTCGAGTTGGTGAGGGTATTGGGATGGGCATTGGGATGGAACTGCACCGCTCGCTGGCGCTGCTGGGAGGCTTGGGCCTGAGGCTGTTGCTGTTGCTGCTGCTGCTGCCAGACGGCATGTTGCTGAGGCAGATGTTGGAGCTGCTGCTGCTGCACCTGCAATGCTGCATGTTGCTGATGCTGCTGCTGGTGATGCTGCTGCTGACCCTGACCCACCATGGGCACCCAGGGATACTTGTTGCACAGGCTGCAGGGCTTGCCACCCGCATCGAAGCCCTGATGTGGCTTCGGGTAGGCGTAGCTCAGAGAGTTGCTGGCTCCTGACTGCTGATCCTTTGACTGGCCACCGCCGCCGCTGCTGCTGCTGCTGCCGCCCAGGCCCAGCCACCGGGCAAAGCGATTCATCAGACCGGGCTCCGGCGGCACCACAATTGGTGCTGAGCTAGGCGGAGCAGCCGGAGATCCGGCACTTGCATGCTGCAGCCTCTGGGGCACTGGCAGGGGCGGTGGCACAAGGTGATCCGCCGGCTGGGCGGGCAGCAGATGTGATCGGCCAGCTCCTGATCCAGATCCAGATCCAGCTACCGCCGCCGACACCGCCAGCCAGGAGGCCAGGATCATGGCCAACGCCGGTCGCCATTGGAGAGCCTGGAAGAGAGTGAAACAAGATGGAAGGCAATTAGAAACCAGGTTTCGGGATTTCACTTTTCATGAGCCATAAATAAATCCCCGCCAGACTCCTAATTTATCGAGAGCAGGCGTTCCGATCCGATCCGGTTCGGTGCGGGTAGAGATGAAAGATGAAAGATGTGCCACCGGATCAGGTCGCCGAGCCGGTTTGTTTTTTATTTGTATTTTTATTTTTAAATTTATTTGTTTTGCATTGCTTTGCAAGTTATGAAAGTTAAGAAAGGAATAAGCGAATGATTCAGGAGCCAAGACACATGTAGTGTAATCATAGGGAATAACACAAAATTCTATTACATTTATGCTGCAGTTTATGGAATTTACCAGCATAAAATAATAAAGAAAATAAAAATAATAAAAAATTTATATCAGATCTCCCGATAATGGCATTCAAATGGAAAGACTTCCATGAACTGATTACACAGAGAACAACAAGCAGGCTGACTAAGACACAAAAAATTAGCCAAGATAAAGATATCAATTATCAGGCATATCAGGTGGGTGAGTGGAACACTACTAACGGCCACAAAAGCTTTCCATTGAAATGCTAAAAACATTTCTTGAGATATTCGCATTTCACCAGAATATTTGTAAAGTTTCATAAAACTGAGAGACTAGTTTGCGTAGAAACGGACAGACGACCAGACGGACATGGCTAGATCGACTCGGCTGTTGATCCTGATCAAGAATATATATACTTTATAGGGTCGGAGATGTCTCCTTCACTGCGTTGACTTCTGACTGAAATTATAATACCCTGCAAGGGTATAAAGATATAAAATATGCAACTTTTAAATCAAAGTCCAGGCCTTAAGAGAACTTTCCACCCTTGACTTAGTCTCGCCAAAGTGTCTGGCAAATAAACTTGGTCCAAAAAGCTCGGCTTTTTAATGGTCACATTCCAAACGAATTGGAAGATTGACAGTTTTTTATTTTCAATTCGCACGGCAGCTTTCTCCGGGCGCGGTGATGGGTCCGTGGCTGGGGCTGGGTCGATCGGTGGTCACTTGTTCAATTTGCTAATTAGCCAAGGTAAATAGCCATCGGCTACTTGCTGCCACTCCACTCCCCTCGAGCCCCTTCCTTCCACTTCCTTCCACGCTTCGACCGCAGCGATGAGAGAAAAGTTATATCCACGACTTCCTCCTTCAACTCATGTGAATCATCTGAACGACAATTTGCCATTATTCATGGCCATCACCCATTATTTTCAGTCTGATTTATGGCCAGCCAGTGGCTGCACTGCATCCAATTCGATCTGAGTGATGATTGGAGCCACCCCCTGGCAAGGTCGCTGTGTGGGGTCAATGCATATCGGTGAAATTGTGGGAAGATATCAGTAAAGTGTGGGCAATCAATCAAAAAAATATTTCTTTAAATGTGGAAACACAGATATTGGCAAGAGAAATATTTTTAGAAAATATAAATTAGAAAAGAATTTAAAAAAAGGTATTTTTAAGTCTTTAAATAGTTTATACCAGTTTCTTGAGAATGGAAGTTAAAGATTTTATTGTAAATCAATTTTAATTAAGCCAAAAGTAGCCTTTAATTTAAATTATAAAATATTAAAGGTATTAAATAAATATTAAATATTTTTTACTGCCTAAACCATTGCTTTCCTTCCCTCGCCGATGACCCAGAGTGGAGGAGTCACTCCAGTTACCAAGTCCCAGTCCCCCACTAAGCTTATACCTCATCTTAATTATGTGAAAATGAGCTCTCATTAATGCGAGTTATCAATAAAATAAAAGCAGCCAAAAACTGGAAACTGGAGACTGGAGACAGTTGGTAGATCCAACAATGGGCGTTCACTTTCCCATAATTATTATTATTTTATGGTTTTTATATTCAGCGCCTCGGCTTATTTGGGATACTTCCACCTAGAGAAGCTGCGGCTCAACGTAATTCAATTATACTTAAACTATATATATGTAAGATATCTTTATATATATATACATATATATAGTATGTGTGTAGGGGTAGGCATCAAAACAAAGGCAATCCGCGGGGGCCCACTGCCAGTGGCAGTCAAAATCCCACTCCGCTGGAATCCAACATAGCCTCCACATGGCCATGTCGCTGGGTTGGCAATAAATCGAGGTCGCCGCAATTTGAAAAGAAAGTGAAATTCTGCAACTGTTGGCAAAGCAACCGAGCAGCTGACAGATGGAGGAGGTGAATCTTACACTTGGATTAAAGCAGGCAGAGCCTTAAGGTGGTCACTAAAATAAAATTTATAAAAATATATCAATTTCGATTTAGGTTTTGCTGCTAATAAACACTTTTAAACTGCAAATATTTAGCAGGAAAATAAATTTATTATAGAGAGGGAAAAATATATATTTCTGTAAGAAATTTTTTTCTAAAATAGCATTTAATTGAATTGAATTGAATCTTTATAAACTTATTTAAGATTTAGGATTATTAGCTCTTAAAATTGTATCTATTAAAAAACTTACTAGACAGGGAAATATTTATATATTTCTTAAACAGAAATTTTTTTAAAATTCTGCCTATACTTTATAAGATTTATTTTATTTATTGTAAACAATTTATAGACAATACTCAGTACTTAAATTTTTAATTTAATTGTATGAATTTTAAATGCTCTTTAATTAAGCTATATAACCGAATACATTTTTATAAATTAAATAAATCTTATAAAATAAAGCCAGAATTTTAATAAAATTTCTTTTAAAGAAATAAATATATATACAAAAAGGGAATATATATTTCTTTAAGAGAAGTTTTATTAAAATTCGGGCTTTAATTTATAAGATTTGTTTAATTAATTATAATAATTTATTCGTTTTATGTTGCTTATATATAAAAAAGGGAATATACATTTCTTTAAGAGAAATTTTAATCAAATTTCGGATATACTTTATAACATTTATTTTATTTATTGTAAACAAAACTTTAGAAGTACTTAAATTTTTAATTCAAGCCATAAAATCGTATGAATTTGAAATGCTTATAATTAATAAGCAACAAATAAAGAATAAATTATAGAACTTCCTTAGAGAAGTTAAGATATCCTTTAGATTTTGTTTTTGGTTCCTATTCCTGAACTTAAATATTTATAAACATATTTATTATAGCTTTAACCGCTTTATTTTTTTTTTATTAAATTTCTTATTTATTTTTGATATCATATATATATTTTTCCTAATTAAATAACAATGATCTTGTGTTGGGCTTTTTTGCCAAGTGAAAACTTCACTAGAGACCGAGTCTGGATCTGGTCTGGCCTGGCCTGTTGTGGCAGCGGCATCTCTGCGGAACTCTGGGAACTCGACCCAAAAACCAGTTTCGTGTCGATAATAAAAGCGCCTCCCGCCGCCGCCGCCGCCGCTGGAGAGGATCTCAATGAGGGCCAACAGTGGGCGACATGCAACCTTGGCTTTGCACTTGAAAAACGCCAGCCCAGAGCGCCATAAGGTTTGACAAATGAGCCAGGGGGAGAGATGCTATAGCTGAAGCTGGACCTGGAATTGGGTATTGGGTCTTGGATTTGGAGGGGATTGCACGCGATCCGACCATGTGCTTGGGAATCTTTTTCGGGGGGAGGGCAGACCAACCACCGCACCGCACACCGCAATTGTTGGAGGGGAGACCTGGGTCTGGCTCTGGGCTTTTGAGCATCTTCATCATGCAGCTCTGCGGCTGCGCAAAAGTGAAATTGTCGATAAAAAGGAGGAAGGAGGAGGCAAGGGGGGGAGGAGAGCCCCAGCCATGAAAAACTGTCACAGAGCAGCAGCACTAGGTTTTCCAACAGCAACTGCAACAACAACTACAACTCGCAGCCATATTTCACTTCGGCACAACAAAAGCCAAAGAAATTAATTATGAAAATACACACTCATATCGCATGGCCCGGGCTGAAAATATTGCTTGCTGGCAAAGGAAAATGCTGCCAGTCGCAGTGTGTAAAAACCAAAACAAAGTAATGGCATCAACAAATGCTTTTTTTTTTATTGGGCCACAAAGAGTCGTCAACCGCCGGCGGACGTGGAGATGGAAATGCCTGATGATGGCCATGGATTGTATGGCCCCCAGAGGTCACCACTTGAAGGAGATGCATTCAAATTTATTGGGTTTCCAGGAAGGGGAATGATCATAATGATTTATTTTAAAAATATACAAATTTTGGATACTATTTAAGCCAATCCTTGATTTTTGACAGTCATTTGGTAAGAGTTTGCTAAAGGTTAAAGTTTAAAAAAGGAATTGCTTACACTAAGAGTTGGAATAGAAACAAATCTTAAATATATTTAGTATAAAATATTTTTCATTCATTAAACTCCTAAAGCCTTAAAGAAAAATAATATATTAAGCTACAAAGCCATGAAAAAGATCTCTCAATTTGTGAATAGTAAAGTCATCATTGCTTTAAACCCTCTCCAGATATTCCCAAAATTTAAAATCTAACTGAAATGTGCTTGTGCTTTTTATTAGCTTTAATAAAGGCTCTAATAGCAGCTACTATTAGAGTTCATTAAGACATACACCGATCTCCGTTTTATTTCGTGTCACTTCTTGACATTTGATGGACACGATGACGCCTTGGCAGTCAGCTACCAGACACAAATTGACTGTCTAGCTGAACACACAGCCCAGGGAAACCAGGGAACCTGGGGAACCTGGGGAACCCGGGGACTTATAGGTAACTCTTGGAACCCACTGCAATTCTATTGTTTACCCAATCTCAGCCCGGATCGTGACACTCGGCGCCCCCGAGTAACACCTGGGTTCGCGTATCGATCCATTTATCTGCCAGCACTTTCGCTGGGCGAGTGGAGAAAAAGGTTTTCCGTATTTACTCTGGCCCAGTCAGTCAGTGGGACGGACGGACTCCTGCGGAAATGTCTGTTGTTGTGCCACAACAGGTGGGGATCTTGGCTTCTTGGGGACACACTTGCTTTTTGCCCAAAATGAGACGGCACAAAATGTCATGAAAATGTGGGACAGACCAGACATCGATGATGACGATGACTATCAATAAATAATTTCACTCATATGACACTCCATAGGCCACTTACAACTCAAAAAAAAAGATAATTACAAAGACTTTCGCGCAGTGACTTTTATTGACAAAACGGACTTATCTCGCAGGTCTCGGACAGGTGTGTGTCCAATGTTATAGGAATAGGAATGCCATCAGATATGAGTTGGGCCCCAAATAATGCGGAGTTATAGGTAATATATAATATATATATATACAAAATTGTCTGATTAGTTTTTGTTGACAATGGGCAGGAAATTGATATGAGGGCACAGAGTGAAAAACATTAAAAGTTCACCTGAAAGAAGTTGTTCGAATATTAAATGCAAAATTGAAATTGGTTTTTGTTAGCTGGGAATATAATATATTAAAATTTAGAATATCCTCAAGATTTATCAGCAAGTAATCAGAATCAGAATACGCTTGAAATTAAGTATTTAATAGCCTTTTAATCAGATTTTCAATCACATAATTCCATTTGTTTTAATGATACACATGAAATTATGTGATTGAAAATCTGATTAAAAGGTTATTAAATACTTAATTTCAAGCTTATTCTGATTACCTTCTTAGTCGACAGACTAACTGAGAATTAATTTGATAAATCCTTGTTGATCTTTGTAAGATTCCCCAATTCCCATGACACCTTCAGGTGGCACATCTCATTAAAGTGTAAAGTTTCCCCTCGATAAATCACTTGGCCAAAGTCGGCTTAATCACAATTTGCACAGCTTCCATTAATCCGGCCACAAAAGTATGATGGCTTTATCCCGTGAGACATGAAAATTGCAGCCGGATAATGAGTCTCACCTCGGTGTTGGGCCTGGCTTTTCGGGGGGGTTTTTCGGACATTGGCCTTGTCGCAGCGATGACCCCCCGAGAGAGATCCACTCGAATGGATGGTTAATTTATGGAGCTGGCTAATTTGATTAGCCGCGCGCGCCCCACAGTTGGAAGTGGATCTCGGTGAGGAGTGAGAAATGCATGAAGACATTTGCGAAATGTCTGTTACGGTGGTGCACAGGCACAGGCACAGGCACAATTGAGCGATGAGCAATGAGCTAAACGCAACGATGGCGCCAATAGGTGGAGGGGATGACGGTGTGTACTCCACTCAACGCAATGCGGAATCGCCAGCAATTGTGACAGCACGCGAGCAATTAACAAGTTTTTCCATCATCCAGCATTTGTCGCATAACAACGGCATTCATTATAAACAAATTAAAGCATTGTTCGACAATCGATCTGTGTAACCGACTTTGCATAATCGCAACAACATTTATATAAATATATATCTAACCATTAGCCAAAGATCCAAGACAATCCTCATGTCCCGGAAGACCGCCAGTCGCGGGGCATTCAGCGATCATTAGCTGCCTATTTTGCGGTATCTTTCAGTCCCGCGACTGACGATATCAATTACCACTTTCTGACTTTCTGACTTTCAGCTCCCTGGCATACGCACAGCGTCTCACGGCTATAATGTGGAGCCAAAAACAAGGAAGGATGAAAGTGAAATCCACTATCTTCATATGATATATCGAGAGATCTCGGGTAATTACAAGTTCTAGCATTCCTTTAAAAACTTATTTATATAATTAAGAAATGTTAAATATTATTTATTATCTATTTATTATATACAACCTCCTCAAACAACAATTGCAACTGCCTTGGGCTAGCCATCAATTATCGGATCGCATCTTAAATCAGGTAAGACAATGCCATAATTGACCAGGTGACAGTGATATGGGTAGCATTCCCCCCACTTGATCCCAGATCTCAGATACAAAATAAAGTAGAAACGAAATGGAGACCCGGCATGTTGATAATAATAATAATAACAGCGGCAATAATGATTCCCAAGATTGCCAGCATAATCGCCGTATTGTGGACTTTATTGCTAACCCTTTTCCATTGTGCGGAGGGGTAAGGGTCATGCCGCTACTATATACATATACATATATCTACCATATACGCCTATATCCCCGCCAATCCGATGTGACCCAGCGCTGGAACAATAAGAAAAGCGACTGAGTGAGTAAGCGAATAAGAGAAAAATCCAAATTGGTGGTGGAGATGCTCAGGAAAAAAGTGAAAATTTGTCCGCGTCCAAAAATTATGCGCTTTTCACACGCGCTCCTCCTCAAAGGGGGCCTCGAGGGGAGGGGCTCTCGCGCTCTCTCGACACTTGCGTGTAATTGTCGTGCGACAACGTGAGCTTAACTCCGCTTGGCAACCTTTTCCCCAAAGAACCGGTCCACCACTCCGGCTGGTACGGATTGTGGATTGTGGCCCGGGCCTTGCATTGCTTTACTTTTTTGCAGCAACTAATGGAGGCGGAGGAGTAGGAGATGGCCGGTATTCCGGCCGCCAACGACCTGGCTTGTGGGTTAGCGGGCAATGTGTCGGCACTGTGGGCTTAAGTTTGGAGAGGCAAACATCTATTGTTTATATTTTAACAATTAATTTAATTTAACAAAATTGACTTGGTAAAATCAGAAATTTTATGTGCTGACTCTAGATAAAGCTCTTAAATTGAGCAATAATTTTCTAATATGTTGCATGACTAAGAAGTGTTATTTTTAAATTTCAAATAGTAAAAATCTTGCATTTAAAATATGAAGAAGTTTCCATTTATATATTATATATTTTATAAAAAATAGGATAATCGTGAAATCCTTTATTTAAAAGTATGAAGAAGCTTTCTTTTTCTATTATATATTTTATAAAAAATATGATAATGTGATGGCAACATATATTACTGTCTAAAATTAAATTTTTCATAAATAAAGTTATATAAATAAGACTTTTAATATGAACCCTGATGCCTCTCGACTTTCTCGCTTTCCTACTTGTTGCCACCACCACCTACACTTGCCACCAATCTCGACCCACTGTGCAACACTGAACTTGGTCTGGTTGAAAATCCAAAATCCCAATAGGAAAGAAGTCGGCGCGAAAAAAATCAAAACTGGCTCGAATGAAAACAAAAGTAAAAGTGGTTGTTGTACGAATTGTTGTTATTGTCGCCGCTCTCATTGTTGTCTTTTGGACTTGAAGTTCACTTTTATTTCTAGGCATTTTCCTTTGTTTTTTTTTTCAAGTGCCACACTGCGTGTTGTGCGAGTTTTCTTTGCTCTTTATTTTCTTTTTATATTATTTTGTTGTTAATGTTGTTGTTGTTTTTCTCCTCGGGTTCGGGTTGAGGGCGAGCACCTGCCCGGCTATCTTTTTTTTTCACCTGGTTTTTGGTCCATGCGGTAATTAAGATTGTTCGCTGGCCTAAGTGACGCCAATTAAGTTACGACTGACCAGTGGCGGCCCTGTGTTTTTTTTTTTGACTCTTAACAGCGTCTCTTTATTTATCTATTATTTTATATGCATTTTTCCCACTGCCGGGGCGCTTTTCCTCGTCTCGTTATGCAAGTTCTGCAAATGGATTAGCAGGGGGGAAATCTAAGCTATGCTGTGCTCTGTGGGAAACGGAAGGAAAAGCTTCAGCCAACCTTCTTCTTCTGCTTTTGCCAATTACGAAAGCCTCTGGACCGAAATTGAATAAAGCTGACACTCGGCGTGAAGTGAAATTGCCGCTGAAATATATTTAAGGCCCTAAGCTCGATTTCTTCTACCATAAAGTCGGTCATTATAAGACAGAGATAATATTTTAATTATAATTAAGTATGGCTATGGCAGTGCGATGGCCGGCACAGATAGACAGTATTATTGTCTTGGCCCGGCTCGTTAATTGGCCATCGGCCATTGGCCGTTGTGCATGTAACACATGGCGTATGCGTAATCTGCTAATCACATATCGCGCATACGTCTCGTAACTGCTCTCGTTTCTCATATGTATATATTTACTATTTACTTACTATATCTTATACAATTTGCGATCGGAAAAGAGTCTTCGGTAAGGGGGAAAAAATGTAAATTTTCGATTGACTGCGATTTGCATAAACGCAGTTTCCCTTTCCCAGAAATGTACTTTCCCAAAATCTAAACGGAAGGAAGCCAGTGAGTTGGCAAATTTTAATAAGGGAAATCGCTGATGAAATATACATACTTTTTTTTTGTAACTCCCACACTTGTTTAACTGAAACTGAAATCAATCTTGCAAAAAACATTGTTGGTGTCTCGAGGCTTTAAAATAAAAGGGGACTATAAGACTATTGCTAAATAAATAAGGTTTACATTTAGTTTTTGATGTAGAAATATGATTTAAATGGGTTTATAAATACATTTTATTTTTTTAATATTAAAAACAACAAATATTTAAATAATTTAAGATGGAAAACAGGTAATATATGCTTTTTAAAATTATTAAAATATCTGAAAATTGGTTGAATAAAATATTTTTGATATGGAAATCATAAATTCAAAAGGTAATTGCAAAATAACAAATAATTTAAGTACAAAAATTCAGTTATAAAATGTGATATAAAGATTAGATATTAGATTTTAATATGCAAAAAAGAAATGATGAGAAATCCGCTTAAATAGCCTCAAAAAATGGTCATAACTAGAACTATCAATATTATTAACAATTAAGAAACAATGAAAATAATAACAACTTTAGGCCGTAATTTTACTTGAAAACTTCCCCAAAAACAAACCAATCTAAAGCAAATTTGCGACAAATACCATAAAAAAAGACAATTTCAAGGAAAACGTATGCAATTATGCCATGTAATATTTAATATTTAAGGCGTATTAAATATTATACAACACTCAACACGAATGGCAAGCAACTGTATAGCTTTAGATAGTGCAAATTGGAGCGTTTTTCGATTGCGCTTTTATTTAATGGAGCTCTTTAGCTTCCTCCTGAGAAAAGGCTGGAAAATGCACTTGCCATGAATTTAGCAATTACATGAATTATCGCCGCCCCCTTTTCGCCCATCCATTTCACGCCCAGCCGGCCGTTTCTTTCTAGTTAAACCGTTGACAAGAGTTGGGCTTTGGCTTTCCTCGTGAATTAAGGTGCCATCATTGGAGGCGACGCAGGCGCTTATGCAACGGTCGGTGTGCGTCTGGCGGGAAGCGCATTAAGCAGTCATTGACACCTCAACTTACCAACCTCCCAACCCCCCTGCCCATTGGCTCCCTGACCTGGCATACACTGCTAGATAAAATGGCCATCAAATTCTAAAATATCTTACTCTTAGATGCTTTTAAATTTATGCTTATTTGCTGCATAAATTAAAAATATCTTACTTTTAGATGCTTTTAAATTTATGCTTATTTGCTGCATAAATTAAAAAACATCTAAAAGTAAGATAATTTACAATTAATTTATAAAATATTTGATTAACTTCCTAAACATCTTAGATCTAAACTGTATCACTAGAGAACCTAAGAAATAATGAATTTATATGAGCAGAATTTAATTGAATTTGTTATTTTTGAGGGATTTTTAAAGGGATTTATAAACATTAGTTTAGTCTGCTGCAGCTGCACAGCAATTTCAAAGATTTCGTTTAGATATTCTATTTATTTATTATATGCTGAATAACCATTAAATAAATAAGTATAGTAAATTTTCTCGTAGTGCATGCTTAACCCACGCAGACCTCCAGTCTGCTCCAGTGGTCACCACAACCATGCTTGGCTGCTTATTGGTTTTTATGATGCATGGCACACAAATACATAAAAAAAAGTGCTAAAGGCAAATAACAAAAATAATTTAAAAACTAAAACAAAGACACATGAATCCGAAATCAAGAAATAATCATAAAAAAGGCGGACAAGAGAGTGCCGCCTCATAAAGTGCAATTCAACAATTACACAATGGGAATAGCCCATTGCCTACATATGATAATATCCATATATATATATATATGGTATATATTTTCGGGGGTGCCCAAAGACAATATATGTACAATTTCTGCACTGTTACAATTACGTGTACCGAGTACCGATCCAAATTCGTTATGCATCTCGCGTGGAAAACAAAGCCAAAACTCGCACTCTCTTTCAATTTTCGATTTCAATTACAATGCGAGAGTACGGCAATTACAATTGAAATGCACTCAACGCACCTGTTACGCGTGTGTTACCTGAACCGAACAGCCCGGAGTGGGGCTGAGCCACCACCCCAATGGCAATGGCCATGTCCGATGTGTAATACACTTAGGCGTAATGTTTTCTGGCTCTTGCATAACCCCAATTGCTGCCTGCCAGCCAGCCATCGATCTGCCGTGATCGGCATGCCGGAGTAACTTACAGAAAAAATATTAATAATAAAGCCCAAAGCTAAAGCCCAAAATCACAGATCCATCAGATCATCCAATGATAAGGAGATATTGCTGCCTTCAGGTACACAGCAAATAGTTGGAGATGTCTTATATTGTTAAGGGGGGAAATAATAACAATTAAATAAATTAATTTATAATATTATGCTTTCTATTATTTTCTACAATTTCTACTTGAGACTAAATAATCTTTCCTTTAAGTAAATATTTTAGAGATACAATAAATATTATTCTTGTGCCTCTTGCCTTGATTAGATTTCATATAATTAACCTAAATTATTTCTAATAAAAATTTAAGATATATAGCTTTGATCATAACTTGAGTTTTCTTTATTATTGTTTGTATATTTTGGTTCTGCCCCCTTTTTGTCTGAGTGTAAATAGTAGTATACCATTTAGGGCCATGGGAAAGGGCACTCGCTCAATGAATCAATATTTTTACTGGAGCATTGGCATCACGATCGGCTGTGGGATCAAAAATTTGGCAATTCAATGAACTCGTCAAATTGATTAATTGGATATTTTGTGGCCATCAAAGATCAATTTGCGAGAGTTGGTAATGGATCATCAAAGATTATAGCCATAACAGCTAATTGGTGGTTTGTTTTTCATATTGCCCGGCAGCAGTTATTGCTTGCCAAAAAATATTTAAATGACGTTAAAGCTGTTTAATTAATTATTACAAATTATAATAATTATTTAGAGTCTGGTTAATTATTTTAAAATATAATAAACAAAGAAAATCCAAATAATAATATATAAATAATGATATTTATGAATGAAATTATACATTTTTCAATTGATGTTGCTTAGTTTTAAATATTTAAAACAATTCTTTTAAAGTTTAATGTTTTGTATAAAGAAATTTATAAATTTATTAAGTTATTGGTTGTATTATCTTTTAATAATCCAAATTTAAGGCTTCTATTTTATACCTCAGATTTGTTTCATAAAAATATTAAAATAATTTTACTTCTACAATTACTTTTAATTAGAAGATCATTAAAATGTCTATCTATATACAAAAATACAGAAAGAAGGAGACTTATACTTCATTCTAATCCATCTTTGTTATAATTATCATAGATATTTTGTATATAAATAATGAATAATAATCCAGTTAAGCCGGCAAAAGCCAGTCGGGCTTGTGTGTGTGCTTTTTATTTTTTAGAAAATCCACCATAAAGCCGCACATTTCTAAACTAGCCAACTAGCTATCTGGGCTGATTTCCCTTTCCATTGTTCTCTCTGGGTTCCCATCGAAAGTGATATACATATATATAGTCATATATATAGCCAAAAACACGCAGAGAGCTGCCATAAAAAATTCTAAATCGCTCTGGTTCCCTCGCTGCTAAAAACCTGACCTACGGCGCTCGTAAACCCGATTTAAAGTGTGAAGAGAATTCTTAGAAAATCGGCTTACTTGTCTGGAGTTTTTACTTACCATTTTCTGGGGTGTCATTTCCAGGGAAGAACTCAGGTGGCACTTAGGGTGATGTGCACCCCGATTTCCAATGCTCGATGTTCGATGATCGATTCTTCGATCTCTGGACAGGTAAGACTGTCGCTACCTGAAATTCCTTAGAATCTGGCAAATAAATACACACTCGTGGTCAGCACTCAAACAAAAACGAAACAAAAGATTCGATTGTGATTGGGATTTAAGGCACTTCTTTCTTTTATATATATATTATATCTTATTATTTTTTTTGTCACTGCTCGTTTTCACTTTTATGGCTCCAACTGGGAGGAGGATGATGCTGCACCGCTACACAGCTCGCAAAAAATTATATATCTCTGGAACGCGCGCCGACGGATGTATCTGTATCTCTGAATCTCTGACTGCACATGCGCGCAGGCGCCCACGAACTGAGCGCTGGCTGTGGAAAATGCGGCAGGTAAGGCGGTCGATGGTCGTTCGCCAGTTGCCGGAGAGAGTAACTCTGCCCGGCAGAGTTTGGAGAAACGGAGAAGAGCTCGGCTTCAGTCTGGGTCTGGGAAGAGAGAGTGGTGCGATCGTGGGGCCCAACATTGGCTACGTGAGCGGCATCCGCTCAAAGGCAACATGCAAAATGTTGCAAATATCTGTGACAACGAGGCAGCATCGCGGATGAGCTAAGACGGAATAGCAACTTGGCCAAGGCAGATCAAGATGGAGCCCGGGGGCAGACACGGCCTCCTTGCAACATTTACTTAATGAGAAATTGAGAAATTGGTTCCAGAAGCTTGCTCTAAAAATTTCAGAGTACCTTAAATTATTTCCAGCTTTGTTCTTAATTTTAAACTTTAATTTTTGGAATATCCTCTGGTACCATTTACATATTTACTTTAAGCTTCATTTTTAGCTATTCTAAAAATTGAAAAGAAAAAGAATTGCCAGAATAATGTGCTTAAAGTTATAGTTAAAATATATAATTTATTAATTGTAAGAATAATGTGCTTAAAGTTATAGTTAAAATATATAATTTATTAATTGTAAGAATAATGTGCTCAAAGTTATAGTTAAAATAAATAATTCATTAATCAAGCGGCTTAATCAATATTTAAAAATTTAAGCATTTCTTAGGTAATCATTTTGAAATTTGTAAATATCATTTTAGTAAGTCCATTTAGTAGTCATTAAATTTAGGCTTAATCACACCAACTTGCAGTCCAGAGGGCAAGGACTGAGTAATTAAAAAACAAACAAACAAAAATCTTAACACAAAAGTTAAAATTGTGCATTAGCTGCAAGTTTTAATTACTTGCATAAGCACTTAAATTTTAATTAGTGTTTGACATGAGCGAATAGCTTTCATAAGTTTTATTATGGCACTTAAATAATAAGATATTCCACTTTTAAATAATTGATATTCATTCAGTTAAAATTGAAGCATATATTGTGGAAATCACAATTTTAATTACATATATAATTATTTACATATATATTCAAGGAACCTAAATACTTTTAACTGGAATTTTATAGCCACCTTCTTGGTCTCCCTCCCCCCTCGGTTTCACCTGCCAACTCATTGGCCACAGATTTCCTCAATTACGCCAGACGTCTCTTTCTCGTCTCATCGATGGATGGTTTTGGCCCATCGTCAGACCCTACTAGGTTGACAATTTTCTCAATTTTTCTCAATTTCCAAATCATCATCACTATTACGGCGCGCCGTTTAGTTGCCCAACTTCAGCAGCTACATAGCTTCCTAGTGAAGCTGCCACACATAATCTTAATGGGCCACAAACCCAACAGCCCAACAGCCCATCGCCAGCTCCATCCAAGCATCGCATAATTGTTGTACAACATTTAAATGTGATCTCGGCTGGCTTGAGATAAACGGCATTAACGAAATAATAATAAAACACAGAAACAGAAACAGAAACGACGACGTGCAAATGTGCAGGTGACATAACAAGTGCGCATCTTCGTCACTCTAAAGATACAATTGTATCTGCCGGCATTTATCTTGGCCTGAAAACACTTTTAAATTTGAAAAACCAGCAACACCCAGAAGGGAAACCCAAAAATCTCAAATAAAAGCTGCAGAAATCTTCGCACGCAAATGTTTGTCGTCGGTCCGTCGATTGTTCCCCCCAGTTTGCACAAATGAAAGTGGTCAACAAGAGCGATCCACTGTTCGCAATGCAGAATGGGCCAGGCCCGGGTATATGCCATGTATGTGTCCATGGTGACCCCGATATACCGCCGGCTACACTGTGCGAAAGTAAAAGTGCAGCAAGTCAATATTTGCACTAAATATTTAAGGGAAACGAACCAAAAAACAATCTTAAATAATCCGTGAACTGTCAGTGTTACTTTAAGGTGGATAAAGAGGCAGGATGGGGGGGCAACTAATATCGAGGTGGGTGATCTATAAATTATCAATATATCAATTGATATTTTAATTTATTAATAGTATAATTGTTTCTCTAATACACTAAAGATATATACATTTGCAAACGTTAGTTTTTCTTCTGTGTAAGTTTTATTATTATTTTCCCCAACAAATATTTAGCTAAGCTTAAATAAAATTAAATAAACCAAACAATTAATAATTAGTTAAAATTAAAAAGAAATTTTAAATAAAGTTAAAAATTATATAACATTTATTTTAAATTTGTATTTAAAAAATAATTCATTTCTTATAGTATTTCAAACCATTTGAAATAATAAGTTAACCTCAATTTTGGCCTAATATTAATATAATAATAATAATATAATAATATAATGCATTTTTCTTCATTTATTTGTTTTATGCACAAAACTATACAACATTTTCTCCATGTGCATGCAAAAATCAGTTAAATCTCCATTTTGCCTATGACCGTTTAGGGCCAAATGGCACATCTCGTTCGCCAAATGGCACTAGGCACGTATCCGGGGGCTGGCATTGGGATTGGGATTGGCCGGAGCAGCTGATGCTACGTGCCTGGACTGCAGCCAAGCTGTGTGAGCTCTGCTCGGCAGAAAAAAAGGCATTTTAACGAGCAACGCGCATGCGCAATTGTCCAACGAAGCCTCGAGTTTTATGCAACCTGCCGAGGCGATCAGCGGAGCAGGTGAGAGACTTTCACTCATTTGAGAATTCATCGGATTGTGTTAACCTGCGCACTTATCGCACTCGCCGCAGATCCAACCCATCCCGAGCCCATCATCATCATCTGGCCTCCCCTGGCCGTGCTCGCCCATGCGGAAGTCTATCAACCACTGGCCACGGCAGCACCACTGACCCACCGAGTACAGAGCGGAGGCACGGAGCCACCAGATAACACCAACCTGGTCATCATTATCGCCCGGCACGTGATCGAATGCGGTCGGGATAAGGGCACATCATTAAGAGGAACCCAAAAATAAAATATAAAATAAAATATACCATATAAAATATAATATTTATTACAAAAAATTCGATTCCTAATTGAAATTTCTAGGAAATACACAAGAACCTTGATTTCCGTATATCAAATGCCAACAAATTTTCAATTATAAATCATTTCATAAAAGGGAAAATAAGTGGTAATTATTTATACTCACTTGACAATGATTAGATACCAAAAAAACGGGGAATTCTAGATTGAGTAGTCCGACCTGCGTAGGGTTACTTAAATTGATATACCAGAGACTGACTGAACAATAGAGCATAATAATAGATAAAGTATGGGAAATACTTGGCATTAAATATATAATATAGTATACATAAAAAAATACCTACGCAAACATAGAGAAGATTTAAAATGATAAATAACATTTAGTAAATTCCATTAATCACTGACACTTTGCTTTTTTACGTACAGGTCAAGATCAAGAATCAGAATTAGGCTGATAAGATAATGTTCCAGGAACTGTTGAAGACATTTTAATTGTTTTCCAGGAAGTATCAAAAAACTGACCATGTGCTTGCTGGCCTCCTAAAAACTTATTTAATATTAATTTAGTTTTTAAATGTGAATCTTTCACATGTGAAAGATGAATGAAAGTAGGAGATATAAGCATATATATCAGGAGAAACTAACATATAACCAATGACACTATAAACTTCTAGCTGAATCACATCTTGCTTTTTACACTTTTTTTCGAATTCTTTTAGGCATTTGACGCCTTCCGAAGGTTTCCATGCTGATTTGTGATCAGGAAATTGACTTGACGACATCTCCAGCAGTCTTCTTTTTTTTTCGGAGTGCCTCCAAGCGGACCTTTAATGACAGGCGATAAGATATGGATGGATGGCACCTTATCGCCGTGATGGATAATGCGAATGAAATTGGAATTAAAGTCCCCATCATACGCAACCACTTGACGGCCCATCAAGATGCCAGATACGATTTCAAATAAATTAATAATAATTAAACTAGAATTTATTCACTCAAAAAAAAAAAAACAAAAAGACAATGATATTAATCAAGGAAACAAAACAAGGTACAGGTTCGATTTGTGTTTGCTAAAGGACTCGCAGTGGATTTATTGATCCTCATCCCAGATCTCTCCGAAGTCCCAGATCCTCTAAGCCTTGCAATCGTAGGAGTCGTTGCAGAACTCCTCCACGGGATCAAACTGCATGGTTCCCGGACACCTGCGGGTGAAGGGCTTTAGCTCGCCATCCTTGCCGTAGCTGCAGAGAATGAACTTGGAGCAGTCGTCCGTGGGGAAGAATCCAGTGTCGGCGCACACATGATCGGGGGTATCATCATCGTCGGTGGTGTTGGTGTTGCCATCGTCTTCAGTGGTTTCTGTCGAGGGTTCATCGGTGGAGGGCTCATCGGTGGAGGGCTCATCGGTGGAGGGCTCATCGGTGGAGGGCTCATCAGTGGAGGGTTCATCGGTGGAGGGCTCATCGGTTGAAGGTTCATCGGTTGAGGGTTCATCGGTTGAGGGTTCATTGGTAGCTGGCTTGTCAGTGGTTCCCGGAGCATCCGTAGCAGGCTTTTCTGTGGTTCCAGGAGCATCCGTAGCAGGCTTTTCGGTAGTTCCAGGAGCATCTGTGGCAGGCTTCTCCGTAGTTCCAGGAGCATCTGTAGCAGGCTTTTCGGTAGTTCCAGGAGCATCCGTGGCAGGCTTCTCCGTAGTTCCAGGAGCAGCAGTAGGTGCCTCAGTGGGAGCCGCAGTGGGTGCCGCAGTGGGTGCCGCAGTGGGAGCCGCAGTGGGTGCCTCAGTGGGTGCCGCAGTGGGAGCCGCAGTGGGTGCCGCAGTGGGTGCCTCAGTTGGAGCCGCAGTGGGAGCCGCAGTGGGTGCCTCAGTGGGAGCCGCAGTGGGTGCCGCAGTGGGTGCCGCAGTGGGTGCCGCAGTAGCTGGTGCCTCGGTACTATCATCCAGATTACTGGGCGGAATGGTCGGGTTCTCGATGTTGCCATTGTCGCGAGCCTCCATACCGGCGATGGGCATTGCCGGCTTGGGCAGGGACTTGGCCTGGATCAGCATTGGGGCCAGGACTAGAGCCAGGCCCAACAGCATCGATAGCTTGAACATTTCGTTGTGTTCTCGGTTTCGTTTAGGTTGGGTTTATCGGTACTTGGTTCGACGGACTAACTGATCGGCCAATCGGTCCGCCTCTTTTATAGCCAGGCCAGGACCGAATGGCCCAAAGGCCAATCTCCGAGATTGCGACTGATTGGCTGATAAAGACGAGGTGCGTGAATAACTACGACACTATCGACGGGTGGCCGAAATGTCTGGGGTGGTGTGACTAAGCCACCGATAAGAGATCCACCATTAAGCTTTAGTTTTTGGGTTATTTGAAATGTCACAAATGTCACACCGAAATTTATACTCCTCATGAGAATATCTTTAAACTGTTATTTATCTGTTGTTGTAGTGTTTTTCCAAAGTTTACAAAATATATAACCCCGATTAGACTACCTATTTATCTATCTATTTATTTACTTAAAATAAAAGCCAGATATAACAAGTGGAATGCATTTAAACGTGACTTGGGAATAATCTTTATACTACTTCTTAAAGACTTATCTTTTGCACAATGAGTTTAATTATAATTTAATCCTTGACGTTTTTTATCATATATGATATATTTTTAAGTAAGGAATAAAACCTGGAATATATAGTAAAGCTCCAAGGAATAGTATTAATTATATTTTAATCCTTGACGCATTTTATTATATACATAATTTTAAGTAAGTTATAAAACCTCGAATATTTAGTATATAGTTCCAAGGAATAGTATTTAAAAGACTTAAGAAGTTTATTTGCATTCAGAAGTCTTCACACCTGTTCAAGCTTTCTAATCTCTCACTGAACCTCTGAGAAATTCCACTGGGCGACCTCCTATATGCGTATTCAGGTTTTATCTGGGGGAAAAGCTCTTATCTCCTAAGCTATTTATGGGATCATTCAGTCTTTTTCTCGTTTCCAGGTTCCAAGTAACCAGCCCCAATTTAAATACATTTATATATTTTTTTAAGATCTTTATTCATACCAGGAAACAAAATATAGAAAAAAAAAATGAGAGGATAAAAATATAAGAAGAAAAAAAAAAGCAGAAGCTGGGAAAAGATAATTTCACTAGACTAGAGCAAGGGACCAACATAGAAGAGGGGTTTCAGGGATGCTGCCTACTCCGCTGACTCGGCACTCTCGACGGACTCGCCCTTGGCCTTGTCCTTGTCGGCCTTGGCCTGCTGCTTGGCCTGCTCCTTGGCCGCCTTCTTGGCGGCCTTCTCCTCCAGCTTCTGCTGCTTCCTGGCCAGCTTCTCCTGCTGCTTCTGGGCCTTCAGGCGCAGCTTCTCCTCGGCCTTGTATTGCTTCAGCTCCCGCTTGATGGCCGCCAAATCGCTAATCTCAGTGGCCTCCTGTCCGGGCACAATCTGGGTCCAGTCGTAACGCCAGCAGCCACCGATAGTGGCCTCAAATCGCTGGCCACTGGAGCAGCGCACCACGAACTTGTGGAAGCCGCCCTGCAGACTGGCCACGCAGCTGTAGTAGTAGGTGTCGTCATGTCCGGCAAACCGGCCCACGCCCGGGCACTGGAAGATGTCATCCGGGCACTCGGCTACGTCGCGCACACATCGCTGGAGGCTGGGCGAGAAAACGGTCAGTTTGGGGCAGGTCACCTCGATATCCTGGAGCTGATTCAGCACGGGATTCAGCAGGCAGTTGTGGTAACGCTGGCAGTCGCCAGTGATGTCAGGGAAGAGTCCAGCCGTCTGGCACTTGAAGGTGGGCGGAGTGGGTGCAATAGTCGTGTCCGGAGCAACGCTGGAGCTGGAGCTAGTTGTCTCTGGCTCCAAGGTGGTCGTTTCCTCGGGTGCGGCGGTAGTCTCTGGAGCCGCGCTGGAGGAGGAGGAGGACTCGGGTGCTGAGGAGGTGCTTTCTGGAGCATCGGTGGTGGTTTCTCCATCCCCGGAGCCACTGGAGGAGCTCTCCTGATCGGCCGGTGTGGTGGTCTCACCGTTGCCAGAACCTTCCTGGTCGGCCGAGGTGGTTGTCTCATCATCGGTATCAGCTTTAGTGGTCTCCTCTTCGGGCTGAGTGGTTTCCTCTTCGGGCTGAGTGGTTTCCTCTTCGGGCTGAGTGGTTTCCTCAGGCGCTAACGTTGTCTCCTCATTGGCCAGCTCGGTGGTGGCGGCGGTGGTGTCCCAGCCGCCGCTGCCCTCTTCTTCCGGCTGCAGAGTCGTGGTGGTATCGCTCCAGAGCTCTGCCTGGGCCAGGGCCTGGCCCGAGCCGGCGGATCCGCTGTCGCCGTCGCCGCTGAGGGCCACAATGCCGCAGGACTTGGTCAGCAGCTGCAAGTTAGCAACGGTCAGGTTTCTGATATCTGATATCTGATCCTCCAGCCACGGATCCTCACTCATCCGGAGATACTCACCAAGGCGGCGCAGAACAGCAAGATGGTGGACAGCTTGGAGATCCTGCGGCCCGTCATCTTGCGCACTGTAAAAGTGGTGCTAGTGGTGGTGATTGTCGTTTGCATCGTCATCGTTGCCAGTGGCCACGTCGGTCGATCGTTGTATGAGCTGCCGGCAGGGCCGCCGGCGATTATATAGCCAATTCTGGACGGGATGCTGGAGCGCCTTATCTGTCGGCTTAGCACCTCCGCCTGATAGATGGCCAGATAGCCAGGCAGTTAGACAGATATCGTGCAAATAAAGTGGGGCTATACATGGAGGGTGTTTTTCTCAGCTCCGCTCTGACGTCGTCGCCGCTTTTTTTTGGGTTGCAAAATACAGTTGTAAACCCATAAAGCCAAGGGGTTTCGGGGCACAGAAGCTGCCCCCGCGGATCTGAAACGGAAGTGTGTAAAGATAACTCTCAGCGCGCCAGATAAATTCGAAAGGGGAGGTCAGGACGCCGGCTGCAGATATCAGAGCCACCTATGTATGCACATATCTGTATATGTGAATATCTGTTTGTCCATCTGTTTATCTTTCGCGGATCTTTCCAGAGCAGCAGCGGCACCACAACAAAAAACGTGACGCATCGGGTACTGATCGCCGGGTGACATTCCCAAACGGAATCTTGGCAGCCTAAATGCAGCCTCATTTGGTCTTTGCTTGGCCCACTTCAAGGTTACCAAGTACCAAGAGAACTGCCTTAATTGCCAGCCATTTTAAAAATTAAATAAGTAACCTTTAATGTCCTCTGGATATCAAAGTATCTATAGGAATAGTAGTAAAAAACAGAATATTACAAAATTGGAAATTTCACAAATAATTTTAGAAATTTAACTAAAATATTCATAATTTCTACAAACTATAAATTTAGATATACTCCTTTCTTTTTACAGTTTAAAAATATTCTGCTTAAGAGGCTCTCTCTTGAACGGACAGCTTCCTCTACCTTTTAGTCTTGACTTTCAAGAATAATAAAAAATGGGCAAATCTTAAATTTGATAAACATATTAAACAAGAAGTTTGTATACCCTTGCAGATTTCAATAAAAAACAATTATCAACTTAAAGTCCTTAGAATTCGGGGAGTCCTTTTACAGTCAAAATCTTAAAATTGTTTTTATTGAGTATGCAGATTTATTATCCTAATAAAAAACAAGAAACGAAGGTAACTTCGGCTCACGGAAGTTTATATATCCTTGCAGAACTTTAACAAAAAATTTAAACCGAAATTTTGGAATAATAATTTGTTGCCAAATCTCAAGTTTGATGAAAATGGTTTGAAAATCGGCTAAGTTATGGGGTTTTTTTTTTATTTTCCTGATTGTTCCTATGGAAGCTATAGGATATAGTCGACCGATTCTCAGGAAATTAAAACCAAAATTCTAAAAAAATATAAGATGGCTAAATATCAACTTTGGTGAAAATATCTTGAAAACTGACAAAGTTATGGTTTTTTCATCGATAAAAAAAAAACACAAACAAATACGGCAATGTTTTCCGATTTGAAATTGGTGTGTTTTTGGCCATGATATGATATTTCATTTTTGCAATTTGCCATTTAAAATTTCAAATTCTATTCCCTAATTAATATAAGGCTTATGGTGCCGAAAATGATAAATGATAAAACAAAATTTATAATTTAGTTTGGTTAGAGCCGAAAACGCCACCAAGCGGGCGAAGCTTGAACTACAGCTTGAGGGCGAGAGGAAAGGGATGGAAACAGCGCGATGGATTTGCTTGCTCTACGCTCTTTCCCCTCGCCCACAAGCTGTAGTTCAAGCTACAATTTTGTTCAATTTTGAGATTTGGAAACTTATTATTATTCCAGAATTTCGGTTTTATTTTTTTGATTAAAATCTGCAAGGCTTTACAAACTTCGGTGAGGCGAAGTTAGCTTCCTTTCTTGTTTTTAATAGTTTTTCAATAAAATCGAGTGCAGTATTTATATTCGGAATGATAAATTCTTTTATTATATATTTTTATTATTTAGTACTAACTAGATATATTTTTGTTAAATCAATTGATAGAGTCCACACTTAGATATGTTCTAATAAAACATAAAAAACAAAAGTCCTTGCAATAACTTTTTAATTTCCAAAACTATAAGATGCTTTTTACACTTTTTAGTTTATGTTTTTCTCTTAGTGTTGCTTATTTATTTATTTTCTCGCTGTGCACCATATCTGTTAAATATATCGCCCAAAAGTATGATATATTTAACACACACTCCATGCTTTGATGCCCAAAAATAACAAAAAGTAAAATAGTAAAGAACTTAAAGTAAGATCAAGTTGATCGCTTTATTGGAATTTGGCATAAAAGAAAGTCACCAGAAGTCACTTTGTTTTATATATTCCAAATTAATTCTTGTTAATATAGAAAAATATTCTGTAAATATATATAAACATATAACATTTTACCTTCAAACGATCCAACTGCATTAATGCTGGAATCCGCGTCTCTGTATCTCTCTCTCTCCCCCCTCTCCGTGCTCAGTATCCTGGGCCATAAACATAATCCGTTGCCCGCTGACAGAATTGCAAACGCAAACGCAAACGCTTTACATATCTGACGTTAATCTCACGGATACTCGGCTGGCTGGCCAGATAGCCAGATACTCGGTTACTCAGATACTTAGATACGCAGCTGCGCAGATACACTTGCGCCGCTGTGTGGACACAGATATCTATTTGGCTGGGTGATAAGCGCCCCGATGGTTATCAGTCTCCCTCTCCCGGGGTCTCCGTGCCTCCGGCTCTCCGGATCCGTCAGCCAGTCTTTTTTGTTCGCCATTATATCTAAACGTTTCGGTTTTTGGGTTTCGGTTTCGGGTTTTGCCTGTGGCTCTTGCTGGAATGATGAATGCCAGCGGCTAGACGGGAGTGTACACACACACACAAGTTCCACCAAGGAGCCGGAGTGCAACTGACTGCTGTTGAGCCTTCACCAGGATAGGAACGGATTGTTCTCGGTCACGAAAAACGGTCCACAGAGAGCGAGGAGAAAGCCAAAGCCAGAGCCAGCTATGGCCACCACAGCAATCGGCGTGGGCATGGGAGTGGCAGGCACTGGTGCCGTTCGCCGGCCCACAGCCAGGGCCACTGCGGGCATCCAGCGACGCCGAGTGGTCAAGAAGCACATCCAACAGAAGTACATGCTCTGCGGCTTCGCCATACACGTAAATAGCAGCTCCTCTTTCGTAACGCGCCTCTGTACATATTTTCTCTCTCTCTGAAAAGCATAATAATTATTTTAATATATAAAAATATTAGAACTTTTATGGTTTAAATTGAAATTTACTTTCCCTTTCGCAGGCCTTCCTGGCCACACCTGCCTACCTCTACGGCAACGTGGTGGAATCCGACAAGGATCTAGTGCTTCGAATCTGGCCCGCTATAGTCTACCAGGCCACCGGGGAGCTGTGCCGCTCCATAATGGAGCATTTTAACACGGAGTATAGCGGCAGATCCCGGGAGACCACACAATATCGCAGGGTCTTCCTGCTGGCCACGCTCATTGCCTGCGTCTCGCTAATGGTGGCCGGCATACTGTTCTCCTCCGCCTGGATAGTGGTCACCACCACCACCCAGGTGGTGGCCATTGTCTTCTACGGCTGCTTTGCGGGTAAATTGAAGAAGAAAACCCGAAATTATGTTGCGTATACGCAATAATGTCACGTATACGCAATAATGTCACGTATACGCACACAACACATGTCAAGGTGTCAATACTGCAGCCTAATTTTCAGTTTGGATTGGTTTCTTTCACTTTTATATGTTTGCATTATCTGTGGAAACAACAAAATGGATTTATAAAACCGAATTTTTATGTATTTTAGAAAATTTCATAAAGTAAAGCAGATTTACCTGACTTAATTAGTTAGTTTTAATTTAATTTAGTTCAATTTTCCATGAAATTCCCTTTAAAATGCCATTAATTTATCGTTATTTTCCTTTGCAGGCATTGGCTCTAGCCTTTACCTTTGGAAGACCCATGTCATCCTGGAGGCAGTGCGTCCGCGGGAGGACAAGTATGTGCGCAAGACCATCCATTTGTGCGGCGAGGCCTTCTGCCAGCTGTTCCTCTCGTTCGTCTTCACCAGCCTGCGGACCCTGTACGGCACCGCCCAGTCGATTGTCCTTATGTCCGCCCTTTTGGTCAATCTCATACCGCTGAGCCTGATCATCACCAAACATCGCGAGGACGCCTTCACCACGAAACGGATCTCGGTGATTAAGGCGGAGACGGGTTTCGCGGCATTGCCGCTTAGAGCTGCCCTGGCGGCTAATTTGGTGGCAGATCAGCTGGATGGCCTGGACACGCTGTCATGGCGAAATCCGGCCAACGAAATGGGCGCCCTAACGGCAACGCCGGGCGCAGCGGTGGCCGCCGCTGTGGTGGACACGCACAGCAACTATATGCTGGCCACCGATGAGGCCTATGTGACATATGTGAATCCCAACGGTGTTGAGATCATGGAGATCATACCCGAGGAGGATGAGACGGTGTCCATGATGCGATCGAGCAATGCGACAATTGACAACTATGGAATGTCTGTCTCGCAGACATCGCACAAGTCCCTGTCCAATGGACGCCTCTATCCGCTGACGCCGCTAAATCCGACAGCCACCGGAGCGGGAACCGGCAGCTCCTCGCCCCTGCCACCCGACCATGCCAATCTGGTAAGTGAAATGTCATCTTTTTTGTTGTTTACTTGTGATTGTGAACTCCTCCGTTTGGTCAGCATCGCATTCGCCGAATGTCGCGGGCGGTTACCTCGCATTTATGGTGGAATCTGCTGGACAAGATCGCCATGCCACTGCAGCAGGCGTTGCTGGTGCCGCAGCTGTACGCCACCACGCTGCTGCTCTCGGCGGACATCTTTAGCTATGTGATGTGCCTGACAGTGCTGCCGGGCCTGGCCGTCAGCCACCATGCACTGAAGAACGCCGAAATACCGTTCCTCTTCTCGCTACTGGCCTTCCCCTGGATGTGCTTCTCCCTGATGACGCCGCGCTTCGGTACCAGCCTCTACAAGCGCAAGCTCCAGTGGCACACACTGGGCAGCCTCTGCAAGTGCCTGGCCCTGATCTGTGAGTCCGCATTGTCGAAGTGTCTCTCTTCCAGAGACTGGTTATAATAATGGAAACGAAACTCTCCCTTCGCCTTCGCAGTCATTAGCTTCTCCACCTCGAAGCTGCTGCTCAGCGTGTCTGCCGTCCTGCTGGGCTTCGGCCAGGTGGTCACCGCCTTTCTGCAGGAGCTTGTCTTTCAGATGGGCATGACGCGGGCCAACTGGACGGCCATACGGCGACCCGTGCACTTCACCAACGGCCTGTTGGTGCTCCTGTGGGGCGCCCTTGCTCACTGGGTGGTAGAGCGATACTCCTTCCAGGCCACCGTTGGCCTGGCCGGCGCCCTCTACGGAGCAAGCACGCTGCTGTGGAACTTCCTCTTCTTCTGCTGCCAGGGCAAGGATTAGGGGGAGGGGGGCGTGTCGCGATCTCGGTGCTCTGGAGGATCGGATGGGATCTTGGGCACCAAAAGGGGATCCTCCTAGTCCGTCTATTGTTGTTGTTGTTGATCTTAATGTTGTCGGCGGTGTGTTAGTTGTTGTACTTGTGCAGTGATATTAATAAATAACAAACAAACCAAAAAGAAACTACATTATTGAAGCTTATTTAATTGGATCATCCTCTAGTAATATATATATATATATATATAGCTATATATAGTAATCACAGGATCGTCACAAGAGGTACTAATTGAACAGTTGCAGTTGTTAACGAACAACATGCCAGGTGAATTTGATTTTGGTATCTTGGTCATCGGAAACCTTTGGCATTTGGTTAAACAATCTCAAAACTCCTCCGCGACATTGGCATTGACCTGCACCTCACCTTCTGACACCTGCTCCACGCTCCGGGAATGCACAATGCTGCCTTACATGATAATTGTTTTGTGTTTTTAAAAGTGGTTTTAAAAGCGGACTTCCCAGTTATTCCCCGCCGCGCTTCTGCAGCATCTCGCCGAAGCGCTGCGTGATGAGCAGCGAGGTGTCGATGAAGCGATCAACGCAGTTGCTCAGGCATTTCTCGGTGGCGCTGTCCAGCTTGTTGCCCGGCTTCCCGATGCACTTCTCCCAGCAGACCTCATTGAACTGATGGATCTGCGAGGGCCAAAAGTGTCAATGTTTGATATTTAGGCAGGCGGTGGATTCTCACTTACCTGTGCATTAACCTGCTGCTTCTGTTTTTCGATCAATAGGAATTCCTGCAGCTCCTTGTCGTTGCCGGCTAGGTTTTCCAGCTCCGACATGGTGTTTTTTTATGGGACAAATCCTCAAAAGTTACCAAATGTTTGTCAATTTTTGTTAAATGCCGGGCGGGTCAGTGTTGAGCTTCGGTGTGAATGACAGTGTTCCAAAATATGCCTCTAAAAAAGTGTTGGTTAATCGGCGTCAAGATAGTAACGAAGGCGGATAGAGAATAAATTTAAATGTTTTTATTTAAATTAATTTTAGTAAAAAAAAACGAAAACAAATTCATTTTACAAATAAGATTATTTTCATTTCATAATGTTATGAAGTTCCACTTTTATATCATAAAATTTTTACCTATTTTAATCACACATTTTCTTTAAATTTAATACATGCAAAACGGTTGTCATTTTTGAATTTAAAAAGATAGAATAACGAAATGCATCTCTTTTCCTCTAATTCGTGCTTCCCTGTGGATTGCATGATTTAGAGCGAAACAGCAATAGCAAAGCTGGTTGGCAAATTAAATTGTTTCTTTAAGGTCAGACATTAATAGCTTGATTTCATGTTTTCCATTTAACTGGATTTTCATCACATTTTTCCAGTGAATTTAAATTTAAAAAAAGCAAGTCCCCATTAACAATAAAACTAATATATAAATAAGCTATAAATTATCGATAAGTCGAGGCACTCGGACAGTTGGTATTTTCCATTCATGTAGTATTCGTTGTGGCATTATTTAGGTTCCCAGCCTACGGCCACTCTGGTACCAGCACGCCAAAACGAAAATTCTTTGATGTCAAATTAATTTAGTTTTTCGTCGTGCTGTCGGTTTGTGTCAGTAACGAAGCTATTCGGGCCCAACTCCAAAGTGTCCAGCAGCATATCAAGCGGTAAGTGAGCGTTTGGGCTGCACTCGGCGGCTGCCAGCGATAGTTTGGAGGCGACATTTTCCGGGGCGGCCAAAAAGCGGGAAGAAGCGTTCGGCTCTCAGCCGGCTTTCATATTGCACTTTTTTTTCGTACATTTTCACGAACGCTTACGACGCCGTCCGTCAATTCCTTGCAGAATTTGGTTTCGAGGAAGCGGTAACCCAACACGCATGTCGCAGATTCCCGATGGCATCGGGCAAATTGCGTACCCTTTGATATCCCACGCAGGCCCACCAGAATCTGGATCGCTAGGCGGCGATACCATTTACACGCTCGCCAGCACTGGCCAGGAGCAGCAGCTCTACAACCTAACCGACTTCGCGTCCAGCTACGTCCAGCCGGACTATGATTTACAACAGCAGCAAGCCAGCAGCACACTAGTGCAGCAGCAGCAGCAGCTGTATCTGCAGGCGGAGAGCGAGCAGATCGAGTTAGACTACCAGCAGCAGGCGGAGGAGCCCCAGGCACAGCCCGACTTCGATGAGCAACGCTTCTTAACTGCAGACGGCATCCGATATTTGAGCTACGATCAGACTGGGTCCACAATTGAGGTCTATAGCGAGGAGCAGGGGCAGTTCGACAACGAATTTCACATCCCAGTAGCTGAGCAACACCAAATTCCTGACTACAATCAAAACCTCATCGAGCAGCCGACGCAGCAGTACATTTTACTCGAACCAGAAACTGAAACACAACTAGAACTGAGAACAGATGACGGATTAGAATTTCCAGGCGAAGAACAGACTGCTCAACCGGAGCAGTTTTCACCAAGAGATAGCCAGTACATATTAGAAGATCAGCCGGAGGAGCAGGAGGAGGAGGAGCTTGTCATTGAGGAGGATCAATACCAAGCAAAAGCACAAGAAGAGCGCCGTCGCGAACAGATATTTTTGGACTTTGCCAACTGTTTACCTGAAGAACTGTTCAGAGAGCCAATAAATCGTCGCTCCTATTTGAATTACATCACCCAACGAGTTCACCAAAGCCTCGAGTTTCTGCGCGAGAGCTGCGAACGCATCAAAGAAGCAGAACCCGAACCGGAAGAGGAACGCGTCCAATTGCAGATCAGCGGGCTCTCCAAATTACGCGAGAGGCTGGTCCATGTGTGCCCCAATCTAATTGATGACCCCAATCCGAAGGCTTGGACTCTGCTAAAGGAAATCATTCTGGGAATTGATTGCTTCACCTTCACCAAGCAGCCGGGCGAGGGGGCAGCCGAAGTCTGGAAACACAATCCTAGTGCTCAGCCAGCAGATCCGATGGGTTTGGAGCTTTTGGGACGTATTCGCAAAATTATTACCGGCTGGTATACCAACGACACACAAGCGGACCCGGACGAAGCCGCCACCGGATCGGCTCCCGCTGGGGACCAACAACAGCAGCGGCACAGCCGTAAGCGACGGTGAGAAACATGAATAAGCTTAGTTAACCATTAAATTAGAATTTATTTAAAATATTTCTTGTGTACAAGACATTCTACAGATCAAAAAACGATCAGCTTCACTTTGGTTTCTATGTTAAATGTATTTTTTTGGACTCACTGGGAACCTGCTCATGGGTTCTGCTGTTGACTTCAAAGTCTTCGACTCAAAAACTTCAAAATATCTAAAAATTGGTTAATCTTGTTCTGACCTATAATTATTATTATTGTTTTTTTTTTTTTTCTCTTGGTTTCAACAGCATCGCTGAGGACGAACCGCCGTTAATCAAATACCGTCGCGTGGACAACTCCTTTCCGCGCTTCATACCGAATGAGGTTGGCGAAGAGCATATACCCAATACGTATATGGCTGGACGGGAGAGGGATAATCAACGGCAGGGCGCCAAGCGACTGTCCTTATTCAATTCACCGAAATTCACTCAGCGGACTGTCCGTTACAATGCCGCCAATATAAACATAGATCTGTCGGACGACGATGAGCCGCAGCCGTCGTTTGGCCTGGGTGCTTCCAATAGACCGGCGCCGCCGACTGGCCACGCCAGCATGAACCCTGATTCCTCCAACTGCCCGCTGCCGATGCGTTCCCAAATGCTTTACTCGGATGCTGTGCGCCTGGGACAGAATGGCTTCCCCGAAAGCCGTATGAACGGGCATCCCAGCACCATGAGAACCCCAGCACATGACGAGGACAGCTTGCTGAAACGGGAGGATCGTCGTGCAGAGCACGAGCAGTATCTCGCATTGCTGCGCAATCTTTGCCACGACAAGTCCTCGATTCGTGCTATAAACAACCAGAAGCCTCCGCCTCTGCAGCTTATATACAAACCCACCGAGCGCTCCAGCACCGAGCCCTCCAACACCTGGCGCTCCAGCAACGAGCCCTCCAACACCTGGCGCTCCATTTTGGCCAACAATAAGCCACTGTCATCGCGGCAGCAGCCACAACAGCCGCCATCGGCACCGCCACCGCCACCGCCGCAACCTGTGGTTAGTGGCATCGCTAACCTTGAGTTTGCGGACTATGCCAAGCTTCTGGCTCGACAGCAGCAGAAGATCACGCCGCCTGTGCCGCCGCTTCAGCGCGTGGATAGCGCCAAGAGCATTACAAGCCATGCATCCACAATATCCATCTCAGAGAGCACATCGAGTTCCTCCAATAGCTCAAATGCCTCCAATGCAGAACCGGCCATTAATGATAGTTCCAATGGACAGGCTGCTGCTCAGCAGGCCAACAAAACGTAAGTGTTTCACATGAATCCTACGATTCAAATTAATATCCAAGCCTTTCCACAGTAGCGCAGTGCCCTCGAAGAGTTCGCGTGATACTTATCTTAATACCACAGTGTCCCGTCATGAGCTCATGCAGCGTCGCTTCGAAAGCTGCATTTTCCTCAAGGACTCCTACCCCGATGACTTTAGAAAGAGAATGGATCGACAGCGCGAGGAGTTGGAACACCGTCAGGAACTTGCCTTCCTCCAGTAAGTGTCTCGTCACTTTGCCAACTGCTGCTGCTCCTTCTATCATTTTTTTTGTCCAAATTTTAGAGCTAATAAGGCGAGCGAGGTACGCCGCGAGTACGAGAAGAAATACCGTGCGAACATGTTGAAGTTATGCCTCTCGCACAAGCCGCTCCTGGTTATCGGGCCAATCGTGGAGAGGACCGAGGATAAGAAGGAGGCCGAGTTTATTCCGTTCACCGAGGAGCATATGAAGCGCTTCAGCGAACTAATTAATGGTTCTCCACATCAGGTGAGTTTGACGGGAAAATAATTAGAGATTTGAGATGATCAATCCACTGGCTGACCTGACCTGCTCTCATCCATTCAGGTGATTGTCTCCAAGTTTAGTCTGCAGATTACTCGCAACGACATTCGCACATTACTCGGCAGCAGCTGGCTTAACGATGAGGTCATTAACTTCTACATGAACCTCCTGACCGAGCGCTCGGAGCTACGCTCTGGCGAGCTGCCCAGCGTATACGCGATGAATACATTCTTTGTTCCACGCCTGCTGCAGAACGGGCACGGCGGTGTGAAGCGCTGGACGCGCAAGGTAGATCTGTTCTCCAAGGATGTTATTCCGGTGCCAGTACACTGCAATGGTGTCCATTGGTGCATGGCCATCATTCACATGCGCAACAAGACTATCCGCTACTACGACTCGATGGGCAAGCCCAATCAGGATGTGCTGGACGCACTGGAGCTGTACCTGCGCCAGGAGTCGCTCGACAAGCGCAAACAGCCCTTCGACACCAGCGGCTTTAGGATCGAGAGCGTACCGAATGTGCCGCAACAGACCAATGGCAGCGACTGCGGCGTCTTCAGCTGCATGTTCGCCGAGTACATATCGCGCGACGCACCCATCACCTTCTCGCAGGATAACATGGACTACTTCCGCAAGAAGATGGTCCTGGAGATCGCCGACGGCAAGCTGTGGAAGTAAACGCTACTCCACACCGGGCCCCTAATTTAAGTGGGAGCAACCTAAGCTATAGCCTACGATTAGCTATGCGACAAGCGGAACAGGGGGGGGATATTAATTTATTAAATAGCTAAGTATGTCCGAGGTCAGCAACAGCAGAAATATATATATATATAGACATCTAGTACCGATCCGAAACCTTTAAGAATCCACCATCAAGTCGAGCCGCTCCCAACACTCGGGCTCAGGCTGTGAGGAATATTTTTTCAAATCATATATTGTTCATGTCAAAAAGAAACACAAAAAGAATACATCCGAATTATAAAAGATTACATAGTTTTTCAATAAAACACGGAAACTTAAACAAAGTCGAGAGATGTGAAATCTATTTTAAGGCTGAATGATGCAGGCACATTGCCGCAGTTTTAAACTTTGAAAGGAAATAGAGGAAATTATTAATAATAAATAAATGTTTTAATTTTCAGCAAATATTTTAAGGAGACATATCGCCCAGTTTCGTATGACATATCGCTATCGATGCTATCAGTTTATCGATGATTTTTGAGCAGAAATTAACGGTATACGGCTGGGAAACTTTCCGTCTTCTAGTGTGACCATCCCGGTTGGATTGCCAGGAGAAAAGCGAGAAAAGCGTGGGAGGAAAAGAAGGAACAAAAAAAAATACGGAACAGACCGAACAAACGTCCGTCGTGGAGCAGCAGTTGCGAGAGAGGCGCGCGCGCGGTCATAACCTGGTGACGGCGGCGTTGGGGCATGCAAATTATGCCAAATAGCATCCACGGGCACACGAGCAGCAGCAGCAGCAGCAACAACGCCAAATCCACAGCCATAGCCAAAGCCGACCAGCGAACGGACACAGAAAATGCAGCGGAGCACGGACGCGGCGATGTCATCGGCGTCAGATAGCGGGAAGGGAGCGAAGTCGGAGGCAACGGCGTCCAGGTCCGGCGGAGTCGGCGGGAACAGCTGCTCCTCCACCGCCGCCGGCGGCGGCCTAGGATCCGGAACTGCCGATACAGCAGCGGTGAGAGGCGTGATGGGGGAAAACCCTTTTCTTTTTTTTTTTTTTGTAATTTTTTTAACAGTGCATGTGCGTGTGTGCGTGTGTGTGTGTGTGCGTTGTTGTGTGTATATATATTTACGGTTTGTTTTTGGCCTGGCCAAAAATTATATAACTTTAAGCGGAAGGCAGCGCACGCTTAGTGACCTGACCCCGCACCCACGCCCTCCCCTTACAGTCGTCATGAGCTCGCATTAAAACCTGTGTGTGTGTGTGTGGGAGTGTGTGTATGCGCGCCTGTTTTATTTGCCATGCTCCTCGGCTCGTTTGTTGTAATTTTCCGCAGCCACCGCGCATGCCACCCTTTTCCCCGCCACCATCCCCATTTCCAACTACCCCTGCCTGCTCTTGGTCCTGGCTTTCCACAGCGGGAAAATTTGTTGTAAAAATAATAATATTCATCTGGGGATCTTAATGATCTTTCATTTATCAAACATTTATATACAAAATTGAATCTTTTTTAATATAATTGAAAAAAGTATCAAATGAGTTGGGCACCCTTTTTTTTGGCAACTTTTCGATAAAATAATTTCGATAAATTAATTTTGATAAAATAAAGTCGATAAAATAATTATAATATAATTTCAATAATAAATAGAAATAATTTCGATAAAAACAATTTCGATAAAATAATTATAATATAATTTCAATAATAAATATAAATAATTTCGATAAAATACTTTCGGTAAAAAAATTATAATATAATTTTAATAATAAATAGGATATATATTTTTTTTATATACAATCATATCAAATACTACTTTCCTTCTCTCAAAAAATACGATATAGAAAAGGACTTTTCAAGTCCAACGTTTGCCTAGAATATTGATTAAAATTTCTTGAGTTTGTCAGTTTTTTTTAGCATTCTCAGCTTACAAAGACTTTCTTTTAAGATTTCAAAAATATTCGTATTTATAATTTATTAAATTTAAGTATGCTTTAATGTTTAGTTATTAGATTATATATTTTTTATTGTAATAAGTATTATGGAATATTATATTCAAATAAATATATATATATAATTTTTTCGGTGCATCTTAACGTTTCCTACATTAATTTTTTGTTTTCTGGCTCTGACTAATTTTTGGAAACGCGTAATATTTACTTTTGCGGCGCTTGTTTGTTGTGTGTTCTCGGTTTTAATCATTTATTCGATTTTGGCCATGTCCTTGCGGCTGCTTTACCATTTTCTTACCAACTCTCGCATCGTTTCGCCCGCTTCCTGTTCCTGCTTCCGGCTCGCATTTAATCGCAGAGCATATTCAATTTCATTCCTGACGACGCCAACTTCCCATTCATTTTGGTGCTAATTAATTTTGGCCAGCAGCTGCTGCTGTTTGATGATGATGATGATGATGATGATTACGTCAGGCATGCTCATCTATTTTTGGCCCTTAATCCTTTGCTGGATCCGCTCCCAACCGGAGAGAGCTACATCGTAGCTGGCCTTGCCAGGAGAGAGGCCTTGCCAGGAGGGGGAGCGGCCTTGCCACCCTCCATACCATACCACCTCAGCTCTATTCAGATCCATTCCCTGGCCAGCTCAAGGACTGGTTTATTTATAACTCCGGCTCATCAAATTTGGGATGCCATGCGGGGACCTTATGCATTATTCAGCTTACACTCAGTTGGCACATTCGCATAGTTCCATAGCCGCTGTGCCGCCCCTGTCATTGTCTTTTGTTTATTGATTTATTCACACATATGTATCTATATATATATATATACCTTTTCTGTTTCTTACCTTTGTTTTTATTGTTTTTTTAGCGCTTTTTAGTTGTTGTACTACATTTAACAATATATCGAATACAGAACTTAACCCAGTTGCCAGGTAAGGCCGCCACCCATCAACAAGGTCTCTTCTTATGCCAGGGTTAATCCCACTGTGACTCTACGAAAATGATTTCATAGCTTGAATGTGTACATATAGTATATATCCTTATCATCAATATAGTTTTGTGTTTTTGTTGGAAAATCATTTTCGTATTTGAAATATGTTGTTACAGCGGAGTTATCCCTTAGTTGGAACTCGATTTGAATGTCTCGATTTAATTACAGATTAGCACAACAACGATTGGCTCCACGCAGCAGTTGGACCAGAAGGAGCAGAAGGTTGCCATTCACTTTTTGGCCAGCTTCCATGAGATTTGCGTTGTCACCGCCCTGCTGCCACTGGTGACGCTGTTCACGTGCTTTGTGACCGCCTACGTCTTCCAGTACGACGATGTACACGAGACACATTGCCGCGTGAGTGGTTTCTATTTTTTGTTTTTGTTTTTGTCCTTAAATACGGAGCTAATCTACCTGAAATCTCGGTTAATCTCCTGGCCAACAAATCACTGGTCCCATCAGGGGGCTGCCACGCAGACACGCAAATTCAAAAAACAACAAAATAACAATAATGAAGAGAATATGACAGCACTTAGTCCAACTCCTTGAGAAATATTAATTATAATTAAAGTAAAATAATTAATGGCCTAAAATCAGGGCACTTATGCCACAAGTCACGCAAGTTTTTCTTATTGTCCTCTTTTTTTAATTACTTTATTTCCAGTATGTCCTTGTATTTGTATTAGTTACTTATCCAGTCTTCTCTTCCTCAACAGGTCTATAACATAATACCCTCGATAAGTGCAATTACCGGCGTCAGTCCGCAGCGCTACTTCTGGCGCTTCAGCATTGCGCTGCACATCGGACCCCGCATACCCATTGCCTTCGTCTACAAGAACTACTACCGCTCGCAGCTGGAGCGGATCAGTCCCGCTTTGGTGCCGAAGACTAGCCTGCTGATCACATTGATCCTGGTGCTCAACTGCATCGAGATTGCGGCCCTGGGCGGTGTCACTTATATATCGAATCGGGAGAATTATCGTATGTCCAGCTATGGAATTCTTGTTGTGATGTTAATTTCTTGAATTGAATCTTTATTTATAGCTGTACACGAGCGAATCTTCATCACATTTATGGTGTGTTCGCTGTGCTACATGTTGGCCACCATTAAGCTGAACGGCATCCTCAATGCGGGGCAATCGCTGAGCCACAATCAGCGCCAGTCCATCAAGTGGAAGAAGATCCTTTTTATCGTCTCCATACTGAGCACCATCGGGCTGCTGGTGTTCTTTGCCAAACATCGTTTCTACTGTCACGACTTGGGTGAGTTATCTGAAACTAATGTAGAGTGATTTAATATTAAATATAACATTCTCTCTTATTTGTCTTTCTCCTTACAGCCTTCAGTTGGTTCGCCTTCTTCGAGTATTTGATTGCCATTGCCAATATGCTGTTCCACTTCACCATTATCTGGGATTTCCCCTCGCAGTTCATGATTATTGTCCAGGGACCCCGTAAGAATCTCGCCCAGTACTTGAGCAATCGCCCGAAAGTGGACTAGATCCAGGAGGAGTCCAGTGATCATCGTGCACAGTGTGTGTGTGTGTGTGTGTATAATTTCCATACGAAACGTACAATTAACGAACTTCTTCAACTTTAAAAACTAAGCGCTTCCATACCAAAAGAAACTCCCCCAAGAAAAAAAATCTTCTATTAACTTCGATTCTCCTCCTCTACACAACCGAAACGGAAAAAACGAAACAAAATGATGATAACCTAAGTGAAAGCGAAATGTTCCATAGAGTTCAGCAAATTTATAATATTTATGACATTCTGAATACACGATATATAAGTTACCTAAGGACTAAGTGCACCCAAAAAACAAAAAACCAAATACCAAAATAGTGGATTGCAGCTCGCCAGATCTCAAGTCAATTTCGAATCGAGCGCTTCAGAGTGTTTCATTTGTTAGTAAATAAAGTAAAGTAAAGTAACTTAAAAGTGACGTAAATAAAAATAGAGATCGTATTAACTTACTTACCACTTAGTACATATCGTTTATACAAGATGAAAACGGAAGCAGGGCCAAATCTGGGCCTTATTGGCCAGGCCCTTCTCCTCCTCCTCCTCCTCCTCCTCCCACACACAATTCAGACAATAGACATTAAGCTGCGACATTAAGGGCAACGAACGAATACAACAAAATATATATACTATATGTACCAAAAAAAAAGGGAAAACAACAGTGATGGGAAGTCTATACTATATAGACTATATAAGGCTTGGAAATGTTCGATTTAAAGTCTTGGTTTTAAAAGTGCAAATTAATAATCAAGAAATTTGTATTTTTTCGAAAAATTTAAAGCACTTTCCACTGATTTGTTAGTTTTAAGCGATTTCAAAATCTTCCCTTGCAGATATATATTCCTTATTTGTTTATATATGAAAATGATCTCTGTAGTTTAGAAAATACGAATTTGGTTTAATTAAGCAAACGATTTCTTCCAAAAAATAATCTATGAAATAAGAAATTATTTGTTTCCCAGCTTTAAAAGTATTTCAATTACTTTCTTTAATACAAAATATGATATTCAAAACCTTAAATATCATTTAAAATTTATGATATAAACAAATAGTATTTTCTATATATTTCTTTTGAAAAACATATAGAGTACCTTTCCCGTCACTGTTTATGAAATAGGAAAAACCTATATAGCAGAGGAACGGGAACGAGGACAGCCTAAAAAAAAACAGTGGTCCGTACCAATAAATTAAATTAAATTAAAAAATTAGCCACAAAATTACAATGTGACAGCACTGATTCATATTTTCTGACCCGTTCGGAGGATCACTGAATGAAAATCAAGTGTAGCAAATAAACAATTGTTCTTTTAGCCAATTAAAATAGCAACAAAAAGTACTACAAATCGAAAGAGAAATAAATAAATAAGGACAGGCGCAGGCAGGCAGGGCATCCCAAAGTCAAACCAAAAACCGAAACTATTTCTAGAGCGATCATCGAACAAACAACACTTTCCATGTGGCACACACACCACGTACATATATGTATGTAGCTATAGTTAACCAAATTGTAAACCAATATGGTTTATGGCAAACAGAGATGCATTAAAATAGGTACATATATTTTTTTTTCGTGGAGAAATTAAGTATTTAACTTTGTACTATACACACACGCGGACGAGCAGCGGAGCTAAGAGAGCCAAGCGGAAGCTTTTATTCCATAAGTAATACTATTATTATTATTATTATTATGATTATTAATGCATTGTAACATCATCTACCTGGGTAGCCTTAGCCAGGAAGAGTGTAGCCTTTGTACTTGTATTCCCCGACAAAAACCCACGTACATTCATATACGTAGCTAAATCAATGAAAACAATTGTTAATTCTCACACGATTTATATACACTAACTTACTATATAAATTGCCGTATGGATGATATGTGTATGTTAGGCAATAGCACCTTGCGATCGAGCAAATATACATTCATGAATTATTGTTAATGTTTACATGCCCTGAGTTTAGCTCTACGTCTCCCTCTATCTCGATTCCGTTTCACTCTCTTTCTCTATTTTGCATCTCCCAGAAGATCTGTACTTCCAGTTTTGGATATATCCATCGGCAGCGCTTCTCTATTTTCGATTGATTTTATATATACAACAGAAATTATATGGCAGTTTTTAAAAACAACAGCAACTTTTTACCTTTGCATAAACTTTTTAGGCGAACACAGAACACAACGCAAGTGAAACCCGATTTGAAAACCAGAAATTAACTATGAAAATATGTAAACTTTGTAGCTTCCTAAATTAAATAAAGATTAATACCACAATTATTGATACAAACAATTCGAAACATTCATGGCTTTTTCCAGAGATTCAGAGATCAATAATAAGTATATATGGTGAATGCGGATCAAGAAAATAAGTTAGATGATTATATATACCAATATACTCCATAAGATATATGTACATATATATATATATATATATATATATATCGGGGCAAGATCTTAAATGACACTTATTTTAGGCTTAATTTCCAAAACCATGTTTAACAAAAAACAAAAAAAAAAAGTGAAGGTGGCAAAAATAATAAAACAAAACTTCTTCCATCCTGAGCAAAAGATTCGATATATCAAATATATGTTTAATTATACGGAAATCGGAAGACTAGCCTGTTGGACGTTGCTTCTTATCTGCTGAAAGAATTTAATGTGGAGTTCTATGGGCATTTCAGAATTTAGCAAGGGTTTCAGACATCAGACATCATTGTATTCTGTATATGATTCCTTACTCCTTTCTGATATATTTACGATTTTGACTTCCAGTTCATGCATTTGTTTTTTCTAGAAGTAAAGTATGGTTAACAGGTTTTATAAAGTTGCAAATATAACAAAATAAAATACCTCTTCTCCGTACAAAGTGTATAATCCTCATAAGGATAACTCATCAGATAACTTCGGCCGATAAATAATATACAAAAACAGGAAAGGAAGCTAACTTCGGCTCACCGAAGTTTATATATGTTTTTTGTTTTTTTTATGTGTTTTGTTTTATTTTCCTGATTGTTCCTATGAAAGCTATAGGATATAGTCGACCGATTTTCATGAAATTAAAGCCGAAATTCAGGAACAATAAAAAACTGCTAATTCTCAACTTTGATGAAAATATGTTGAAAACTGACAAAGTTAAAATTTTTTTACTAAAAATTTTCCGATCGTTCCTATGGCAGCTATATGATATAGTCGTCCGATCCGGCTCGTTCCAACATATGTACGAGTGAAAGTATATAGAAGACCAACTGCAAAGTTTCATACAGCTAGCTTTAAAACTGAGGGACTAGTTTGCGTAGAAACGGACAGACGGACATGGCTAGATCGACTCGGCTGTTGAACCTGATCAAGAATATATATACTTTATAGGGTCGGATCCTTCACTGCGTTTCTGACTGAAATTATATTACCCTGCAAGGGTATAAATATAGTATTTCCCTGAAGAAATAATTAAATAGTCTTCGCTTTCATTTTGTGTGTATTTTTTTGGAAGCACTTAAGTCGATATTTCTTTTGTTTTTTTTAATCAATGTAATTTGTAAATTATTTACACTTTTTCTCGCGGCATTTCATTTAGCGTGAGCGTTAATAACATATAATACTAGCACATACAGACATACATATATATATATATGGTATATAGGAGAGGGCGGGGGAGGGGGGTCAGAGGTAAAAGCCGACTTTGGTTTGGATTTTGGACTGTAGTCTGTAGTCTGTAGTCAGTGTCTGTATGCATATATGTATATGTATATGTACAGCTATTATATGCTAGGAGTGCCTGGCGGTAGGGGATGGATGAACGGGATGTGGATGGGGATGGTGTTAGCATTTGGCTTACAATTAAAGTTCAGTACGAGTCTAAAAGCTACGGCCGATGTGTGTGTTTGTGTCTGAGGGGGGAGTATGTTTAATATAAACACCTGAACAAAGGTGCGCGTGTGTTTGTGCTGAGAGTCTGTCCTTAAGTCTACGTGTGGTTCTTGCTATTTATTGTTTGCTGTAGCTCCATGGTGCAGTGCGTGCTCTCTCTCTTTATCTTGTCCACTCTTATTCTAGTCCGGCAGATCGATACTGACAAAGGGCACCACCGGCTTGAGGATATCATTTTTGGCCGCCTTCTTGGCCTTCTTGTCATGCCGCCCGAACTCGTGCAGCTGCTCACTGCCCGTCCCCGTGCTCGTTGACGAGGATGTGGCATCCAGCGGCACCGATTGCCCAGCATTACTGATCGTCTCAGCGTGGTAGCTAATGTTGCCATACTCCTGCAGGAAGGGCATTGCCGACAGCAGAAACTGGCTAAAGGATTTGCGAATGCCGAACCACCACATGTTGCCGCCCTTGGCCGTAAAGCTGAGTATGATCAGTGCCAGGATGGAGACAAGCAGCGGCGAGAATACCACAACATAGGGGAATTTCAGCTCACCATCCAGCTTGTCACAGATCACCACCTGCATAGCATAGGTAAAAACTAGATTAAGCACAAAGTTGGTAGCTATAATATTGAACTGGGGACCCACCTGAAAGCAGAGCAACGGCAGCACCGTGCATATGTTACCCACAGCCGCATTCAGTGCCGCCTTCTTCTGCTGCAGCGAGACCTCAGGCGTACGCATCATGATTCCACAAAAGATGATGTTGTACAGAACGCTGACCAGGCTCAGGCAGATCACAATCCACATGGGCACAAACACCACGTCCCAGTTCCAATAGACAAAACGATCCAGCTTCAGGGGCAGCGAGACAAACTGCAAGGCATTGACCGCCAGGAAGAGCTCCAGTTCGAACGAGCGATCGTGCTTGACGGCCCACACGCAGGCTCCCACGCTGACCACTGAACCAAAGATCAGCGGTATGAAGACCAGCACCCAGAGATGGCGATCCGAGGTCAGCTTATCGCAGGCCAGTAGCTCGAACATCAAGAGAATCAGGTGCAGGGCCAGGGATATAAGCATGGCCTTGAACTGTGTGTAGGCATCGCCCTCGAGACGATAGTGGGGATAGCGGCACCAGACAATGGCGCCAACTATGGCGCCCAGGATGGCGGTGCTCTTCCATATCCAAAGTGGGGTAAAAATGGCCCAAAAAGGCCAATCTGTTGAAGGCAACATTTTGATTAGAACCGAGTAAGACCAGGAGCAGAACCTACATATATGATATATATGTTTTACTCACCGATATAGTTGTCCAGCCGCAGGGCAAAGAGCGTGACAAAGGTGAACAGGCTGCAGTGCACGATGAACTTGCTGCAGGAAAACGAAAACATCGCACAAGTTTCAAAATTAGGAAAGCTCCCCGGTTGCACACACAAAACAAAGATCCGTTCCGAAGCGTTTCTCACCAGGGATTGAAGTCGCGGAACAGCGATTCCAGGTTCATGTTGCTGGCGCCACCATAGAGGGATATACATAGGCTGGATACGGGACACCGTAACTGGACACTAGTTGCTCATGCTCTTCCAGCGCACTGCGTCCACTTCACACACACACAGACACACTTCCGCTCCGCTCCGCTCCTCTCGCTCTCCACTCGCCACTCTTATCTGTTGGTGGGCCCCACTCCCCCGGGTCTGTGGCTGGTACAAAGAGCAAGACGCCGCCGCCGCTGACGCCTGGAGACGATCTGCTGCTGAGGCCGCCTGGCCTGTACTTTTTTTCCTTTTCTTTTTCAACTTCTCCCCTTTCTTTACGTTATTTACACACATCCACTGGCATAGTCTTCGTGTTGTCTTGTTGTGCCTGTGCTCCGATACGATAACACTGACAGCGATAACGATGTGTGTCCGATAGGTTGTTTGACGCAATGCAACACTGGCAGGGTCATCGAAGTTGGCAGTTTGGTTTCTCGTTTGTTTTTTTATAAAAATTTTCCTTTAAATTATATATTTTCCATTTTTATTTATAGTATTTATCAGTATTGTGGGTTTTAAATTAATTTCCTTTTAAAAGTTATTATTGGTCTTGGGTTTAGCTAGCCAAATCACACTCGCACATTAATCAGTGTCCAACACTGGCGACGACATGGTGGTCGACGAGGAGCAGCAGCGGGAAAAGGTCTTTAGCCAGGAGGAGGAGCAGGAGCAGCTGTTCAATGTCCAGGAATCCGATTGCTGTGGCAATGGCTGTACGAACTGCATCCTGGATAACAAGCCCAAGCCGAGCAAGCGCCTACTTTTGGCCGGCAAGCGGAACATTATCTTGACATATACCAAATTCCGTTTAATTGAAAAGAAAACCCATCCATCCGATGACCAGGTGCTTCTCCTGCATTTCGCAGCTGCCGACGACGGGGCGGAGGACTTTGTGCTGGACATACCAGCCGGTCACCATATTATGCTACGTGTGGGCTCTCTGCTGCGTCCATATTCACCTTACTGGAGCGATTTCCAGCGGCGAGAGTTCCGGATTCTGGTGAAGCTGCAGCCGGAGGGACCCATGTCCCGGCACTTGGCCGCCGTGCAGCCCAACGATCTGCTCGAGTTCCGTGGTCCCATTGGGAACTATGCCAATGACCCCAACCTGACCAAGTGCATCTTTATTGTGGCCCAAGGTGTGGCCATTGCACCCACATTGCCGCTGGTTCGGTCTGTGCTGGAAAACGAGGAGGATATGAGTCGCATCTGGCACCTGGTGTGCGCTCGGGACCTGGCGCATGTCTTTTTCCGCGAGGAGCTGCTGGAGTTCGGACAGAACTGGAACTACAGAAGCTGTCTATATCTGCCCCACCAACAGTGCAAGTCTCCTCCATGCCAGATGGCGGGACATTGTGTGGCAGCGTGTCAGGAGCTCAGACAAAGGCTTCGCTACAAGGAAGTGGCCAAGGTGGCCCGATTGGAGGCCACCGAGTTGGCCAGTCACGTTAATTCCACAATTCCCGGTCAGCGAGTCCTTATTGTGGCTGGAGATTCGGGTTTTCAGAAGAAGATTCAGGAAATGGCATCCCATTCCTTGGCAGTGGATCCTGCCAATGTTTATTTGCTGTGATTTTCAGGGACCTGGAATTTGAGCTACAAAACTGAAGCCAAAATGGAAATATTCTTCAAAGTCCTACCATCTTCGACTAGGTGGAAACTCTCTAAGAGAGGTTTAGCCCGGCTTTCGTATGGCTTTTGCCTTAAAGCCTTCCTTTCTCACTCTTTTCCTGTTAAGCTTGACCGCTTGCGGTAAGGAAATAAAGAGGAAACTATTCAAATCGACGGTCTAACTGGTCATCTCCTGTGAGCCACCATTTTGGATAATTAATAAGAATCTTAAGATTAGAAAAGTGCCCTTTAAGGCTTTGGTTGATCCTAAATATTTAGAAAATTTGTAAATAAATATTTATAACTTTTTTTATTACAAAAAATAATATATATATAGAGAAATATTAAATATTTACGATCTGTGGGTTTCGTTAAAGATTGGTTTTCGGCCAGGCAGCCGCTGCATTGATCAGCGTGGCATCTGACTTCTCTTCCGGCACCTGTGGCAGCGGCGGTGGCATCATCTGTGCATACTTGGCCAGATACGGGGTCAGCAGTTCCATGGGCAGAGGGAACACAATTGTGGAGTTCTTCTCCGCCGAAATGCTGCTCAGGGTTTGCAGGTAGCGAAGCTGAGAAAAGCAAAAACTTGTACAATATTTTCTGTTCCATAAGGGAATTCCCTTTCAAAAGGACCAACCTGCAGAGCCGAGGGACTGGAGGATATGACATCGGAGGCCTCCTTTAGGGCAGTGGCGGACTTCTTCTCACCCTCGGCGGCAATCACCTTGGCGCGAGCATCGCGGGCGGCCTCGGCCTCGGCGGCCATGGCACGCTGCATGGACACGGGCAGGGATACGTCCTTGCTGCAAGTGGATTAACAGTTGAGATTAATAAAAAGCAGCTTCAGGGGTAGCATCTCCCACTCACATCTCCACGCGCTCCACCATAACGCCCCAGGGCTCGGTGGCCTCGTCTAGAGTGGCCTGCATGTGGTGGGCAAGGATTTCACGTTCGGTGAGCAGCTCCGAGAGATTCCGGGTGCCCACAATATTACGCAGCGTGGTGGCTGCCAGCAGGCGCGTAGACAAGCTGTAGTCCTCCACTTGGACCACCGCATAGAGGGGATCACTGATGCGATAGTAGACCACCGCATCTACGGTTACTGTCACCGAGTCCTTGGTCAACATCTCCTGCTGCGGCACATTGAAGGTAACCGTGCGGAGATCCACCTTCCGGTATTCATCGATGCAGGGCAGAATGAAGAACATGCCGGGGCCACGGGCTCCACCACTCAGTCGGCCCAATCTGAAGATAATTGCCCGCTCGTATTCCGCCACCACCTTGAAGCAGATGAAGATGGCGATGGGAGAGGTGATGATGAAGACCAGCACTGAGAGAATGGTCACCACCCATTCCATGCAGCCGCGCGGCTCATTTTCAGCTGCAAATGAAAGGAAATATATACATAGCTTAGCTTTAGGTATGTGCAATGGATCAAGGGGCTATATGTAGTATGTCTGGGATATGTATCCTTTATGGGGCTTTAATTGCTTTAGCTGCAAATGAAAACAAATATATGTTTGTTTATATAAATATGAGCCTGAGATAAGGCACCTTTAGACTCGGACAAAGACCCATTGGAGTTTGTACAATGTGCACTGGGAGAAAATCATATAAGAAATAAAAGAAAATTCACCAAAAAATCAAAATCAAAGATAAGATTTGCTCAAACTCGTGTGTATTTTTTTTTAAGTACTTTTGTCACAAGGTAATTTTCTTATTCCGGGAAGTCGATCCTACTTGAGGTAACTTATCTTTCATTCATTGAGAAATATACATACTATATATAGGTAGGGTCCAGAGGGTGTACTAAAAGGTGAAAGAGAAGCAGTAGTATTTATGTGATTTAATCAAATCAAATCTTCCTCTTGTTTTAAATTATTTATGATTTTTCAATGTAGTATAAAAAGTCAAGATACCATATATGCAAGTATTAAATTTAATTAAAAACTAAAGCTGTGAGAACTTTACATACCCTAGAAATTATATCAAAAAAACTATAAATAAATAAACAGACTAATAACAAAGCAATATCTTGTCTATCACTCGTTCACACAGGTCATTAGTCCTTAAAAATGTTTATCAATTATGTTTTCGATATATAATTTACCCGATAAGGGTTATTGATTTACGATTTTGCATGCCTGAAATATTTTTTCAATGCAATTAAAAAAAAAAAAAAAACTCTCTCATGGCGATCATTCCACAGTTTCTCACACCTTTTGTTTGACCATAATCTTATCTAAAGCTGCGATTCCAAAGAAATTTGTTCAAAATATGTATCTGGCATTGGCCGATTTCAATTGATAAGGGCTACCATAATTATACTGTATTAATACTACAGTATACCATATAAAGTATTAAGAGCTTTTAAAAATAAACATGGTCTTAGCTATGATGACATTTTTAATAGTTAAGGAGTTCATTTTAATTAATTAACTTGCAATTTATAACCGATTTAGATTGTGAACAAGGCAGGAGATCCTATCGTTGCAGCTTGACAATCTAATTAAATACATACATATTTTCTATAATATTTAAATATTAAATATGTTATAAATAATAATGGCTTACAGGTCTTAAAGCCTCGATACTGCTGAGTGGCTCCAGATCGCTTGCGTTGCGGCGGCTGCTCGACTGCCACCGGCCCGGGACCCATGTTGATCATGTAGGCCGTCGAGCTGGTGGGTCCAGAGTTGCGCATATCCTCGTAGTTGGCATACACCGGGGCATCCTGTTGTTCCTGCGAATCCATAGCTGCTGCTGCTGGCTAATAGCTTTCCTCGTTCTCGTTCGCGTTCCTCTCGGTTGAGCGAAGCAATCGAAACTGTCGCCGGTTGAGCTGCAAAAGCCAAACTGCCCATTGAAAGCACAAACAGAGCGATAAGAACCGCCAGAACCCCACCACACAGTCAGAACGGTTTTGGTTCTCAGAGATACCGAAGTACATATCTCGCGTGGATTTATCGCTCCGCTAAGCTTGTGAGAAAAAATATTGCAATTAAACTAGACTTTGTCTCAATTTAAGATCATTTTTGTACCCCATTCACATCCCTTACAAAAAACACTTATTTTTAAAGCAATTTCGAATTATTTGTAGGTTTCTGTTTTAGGATTCAAGTTAAGCTTGGCTCTGGTTTTTCATTCAGTGTAAATATCGGGGGGAAATACATATAAAAATACTATATACAAAGAGCAGCTCTGTAGATTGCAAACTTATCGCCAGTGATTCACTATTGCGACCCTCTGCAGGGGTTACACAAACGAAAGAATCTTTATCTCTATCAGAGCTAAGAAAAAAAACACAACAAATACATTTAAATAAAATTTGTAATAATTTTAGAAAATATTTACAAAAAAAATCAACAACTGCGAGCCGAAATTTGCAATACCCTTGAAAATTAACAAAATCTATCATAACTAAGGTCTTCAAGTTTCCATATTTTAATAAGTTTTAACAAGTCTAATAATTTTATGAACAAATTAATGTTTTTAAAATGCATTGCCAAACCACAAACGGCATTAAAAATGCACATACAAGATGAGTCACATTTTGACTGCAATTTAACAAATATTTAATATGGACCCTTATCTGTGTGTATTGGCAATAGATGTTATGTACATTTAAATTGCAACTCATTATTTTTACCTTGACTAATATCATATAGCTTGTATAAATATTTTGTAAGGCCTTTGCCAGTTGCTCTATATTTATAACTATAATTTATTGGCATTTTCCTGTAAACAATTAATTTAGAAGTAGATTTTAATACTTTCTTTTTGTTCATGTATTATTTATTATTTAAAAATCTTTTCTACGTATGTATATTCAAGTATCTAAAGGTTATTCTTCAAATTTATTTAATATTAAACTAACGTCTCGGCCTTAAACTAAAATGAAAAATTACTTTTATACAACAATAAATGACAACAAAAAACAAGAAAAGTTGACTAAATAATACCCTTGCAGGGATGCTAACTAATTAATGTTTATAATTTAAAAAGAAAATTAATTAATTGTTATAAGAAAGAGCATCAGAAAACTTAACTAGAAACCATCTGCAAGAGCATTGATACGAACACTTTGATGAATCATTTTCCCAAGGGGATTTCCCTCGCGAATTCCGCTGACTGCCGCTGCTACAGCAGATAACCGACGATGTCATCATCGTCATCCGGCGATGGCACTGCATCATCTGCCCCAACCATCAGCTGCCGACGCTGGCGCCGCAGTTCGCAGCGATGCAGTGCCTCCAGATAGGGCTGCAGCACCGACATTGAGCGTCACTGATGGTGCTGATGCTGGTGCCGGTGCAGGGGTGTGCCAGGCGCCGCATGTGGCTGGTGTTGATGCTGTTGCTGTTGCTGCTGTTGGTGTTGCAGCTGCAACTGCTGGGAGTGGGCGTGAGAGTTGAGGAAGGGCGTGAGCAGCTCCATGGGCAGGGGGAAGATAATGGTCGAGTTCTTCTCGGTGGAAATGCTGCTCAGAGTTTGTAGATATCGCAACTAGGGGGGAAAGATGTATGAAATATTATTTATAAATATAAATTAATAATAATATTGCTTACCTGCAGGGCGGATGGACTGGCCGAGATGATCTCGGAGGCTTCGCGAAGGGCTCGTGAAGATTTCATCTCACCCTCGGCAGCAATGACCTTGGCCCGCGCCTCCCTGGCCGCCTCCGCTTCGGCGGCCATCGCTCGCTGGAGGGCAGTGGGCAGGGAGACGTCCTTGCTGCAATAGAGAGGGATTACATTAAGAAAAATGATCAAATCAAGAGAATTATGGAGAACCTTCTAACTCACATTTCCACGCGCTCAACCTTGACGCCCCAAGGATCGGTTGCCTCGTCCAGAGACATTTGCATCGTGTGCGATATGGTCTCGCGTTCGGTGAGCAATTCGGATAGATTTCTGGTACCCAGGACATTGCGCAAAGTGGTGGCCGCCAGCAGGCTAGTCGAATGGCTATAATTATACACCTGGATGACTGCCTTGAGGGGATCACTGATGCGATAGTAAACCACCGCGTCCACAGTGACCGTCACCGAGTCCTTGGAGAGCACCTCCTGGGGCGGCACATCAAAGGAGACGGTGCGTAGGTCCACCGGATAATAGTCATCCACGCAGGGCAGGACGAAAAATACGCCAGGACCGCGAGCTCCGCCGCTACGCAATCGACCCATCCGAAAGATAACCGCTCGCTCGTACTCGGAGACGACCTTGAAGCAGATGAAAACCGAAATGGGGAAGGTGAGCACCATGATCAGGACGGAGACCACTGTGGCTAGGATCTCCACGCAGCCCATGTCATCGTTTTCAGCTGCCAAAGAAAAATTTAAGAAATATCACAAAATGTTTTAATGTTTCCATTGGAACTAGACTAAAAATATATATAAATTTATATATATATTTAAAAAAAATAAACCAGATTTAACAATAAATTTCTTTTCATAATTTTAAAGAATTTTCTCAGTGTAAAAATGTAAAGGGATCCCCATTGCATCGCTTCGGTTATTGTTTATCGCAAATTTCACAAGCAATTGAAAGGCAAATCGAAGACAACATCTGGCAAATAAACTCCGAGGCGAATATATATATTTATGTATATATTATGCACATACTATATATTCCCGGCTGGCACGCTTCGTCTGTCCGATCCAATCGCTTGGGATTCCGTTTCGGATTCCCGCCTCCAACTGGAGCACTTGTTGATATTTGAAATTAAATTCATTTGAATTTCACTTCCGTTCGATAACTTGATTTGAGAATTTCTAGGGAATGATTGTATATGATATTGCAACCATATTTCTTCGTGGAAATTGTAATTGATATTTGGGTTAGGTCCATACGATATGTACATATATATGTACATTCATTTATCTTTATATATTATTCCTTAACAAGTGAGACAATTCTTTGTAGTCACATTAAGTGCAATTCGATGATAAGAATCTTCGAAATCATTAAGTAAATGTCATTTTAGATTTAGGTTTTCATATCCGTCGAGGCAGACACTAGATCATAATTAGGTGTTTCGCTACCCTTTAATTGGATTTTTCCTTTGGCAGCTATAGAATATAGTCGTCCGATTTTTATTAAAATTAAAACTGAATTTCAAGAATAATAAAAAATGGCCAAAGCTCAAATTTGATGAACGTGTATAACACAAATTTTAAATATTAATATATTTTTAATATTTTACAATTTTGAAAAAATTAAAAAAAAAAAATTGTTGCACAGAACTTGGCTTAACATATACAAACAAATACGGTAATGCTTTTCGAATTGAAATTCGTGCATTTTTTGCCTAGATATGATTATTAATTTTTGCCATTTACCATTTATAATTTCAGAACATTTCTAGATCGATTCCCCAATTAATTCTGATCAAGAATATATAAGGTTTATGGGGTCAAAAATAACTCATTCCCGTCTTAAAACATGATTGAAAATATAGTTTGAAAGGATTGTCTGAACGAAATCGCCACCCAGCGGCCGCAGTTTGAACTACAGCTTTTGGGAGAGGGGAAACAGAGGAAAAGAGCATAGAGCGAGCAAATCCATCGCGCTCTTTCTCTCTCTTTCCGCTCGCCCACACGCTGTAGTTCTAGCTACGGCCGCTTGGTGGCGTTTTCGTTATCCCGATTTGGATTAACAGGCAAACATAAGACAGTAGCAAGCGACTAAAAACTGTTATAATCTAATCTAAATGTAAAGCATATTAATATTTTTTCTTTGCCTTTCCATGTTTGGTTTCAGTTAATTACAATTTAAAATACATCGAATTTATGGAAAGATTTATGTTAGTAATAAATAGAATTGAAAGATTTAAACCTAATTGTTGAGTTCGAAAAGTCATTGACCCAACTTATATTCATTTTAAATGAGCTTCTTTAACATTTTTGCTCGATTCATGTTGTGTTTGTTTGTTTATACCGATTGGTAATATTATGAAAAGCAGTTTTTGGGGCATGGCGTTTGTTCCCCCAATTGCCCCAAGCATATTCCACGGCAATTAATTTGTACAAATTGCTTTTGATCTGGTACGAAATGTACTAGAGAGAATTCCATAAATACCCAGGGAACATTATGGATATCTTCAGTCTGTGAATTGTTTTTATATTTTGTGTTTTTTTTTTTTTTTTTTTTTGTATGCTCGACTAGTTGGGATTTGGAATTGAATTTTTGTTTATGGGTAGAGACCTCGTTCGTGAATATAATCTCTAAAATTGTTTAGCTTTTCCCTTATTGCCGCCTGGCCATGTTCACCTAACACTGGGACTATTTATTCCCATGTTTACGTACGGCTGAGAGTATGTATTTTGTATCTGTTTATCTAGAGCTGGTTTTTCGACAATACGATTTATATCACGGATACAGGTCGGTTCATCTGGCCAGGCTGGATCTGTGGTTCGATCTGGAGATAGTATCCGCTGCCGCTGTGCTCCATCATCTTTATTTATTTTCACATGTCGGCGCACAGTTTATATTGCATACTTCATAGGTGGTCGCCGATCGATACGATTCAATATGCTGTCCCGGATTCAGTTCGATATCGAGAGACCATGGATACTGCTGCCTCAATTTGTCGGTTCAATGGCATGATTCATTGCCCACCTTGCGCGATGGTGGTTATGATTTAATATCGCATCAATTTCACATTCCTCAATAGCTTTCATAAATTATGAATTATGAATTATTCTGGGGCACATGGAGGTCTTGGCGGAGTCTGTGTGTGTGTGTGAGGTCATGTGGAAAAACTATTTGTATCTGGCAGTCAATGTGCGTGTAGTTTTATGAGCTAATCAAAGCGTCGAGCGAATGTATTTTGTTGTATGTTTGTACGTGCAACTGGAAATCCGGTCCAGAAATAGGCTTACTTTTTTGTTACCAAAAATATCCTATATTTCTAGGACAAATTATAATAATTGGAGTTGAAGAGAAGGATAAGCCTAATATTATGTGGAATATATTCAAGATTTCTTATTACTTGTCTTAATACTATAATCAATAGCTTAAATTACTGTTAAAAATTTAAACCAATAAAAATAAAATTAATATGGAATTGAATTTTAAAGATTTTGAAAGATTCTTTAATCTACAATTAAAACTCTTTTATACAAATTTAGATAATTAAAATCTATAAATATTGATATTTTATTGATAATTGAAGTATTATAATATTTTTAATTAATATTGAGGAATATATTTTTTTACTAGACATATCAGACTTATCCTCTTGATTAAATCCCTTGTACATAATATAGATAAGATTGTTGGCTATTTAAAGCAGCAAAAATAATGATATTTTATCTATTTAATCTATTTATATCTATTTTATCTATTATATAATAATTATCTTTAATTTGTGTAAGGATAAAAAAATATGTTTATATTATATTTTGTTTTACAGCTCCTTCTTTTTATTTTTAATATTTTACAGCTTTTGTAATATCCATGGTATATTTTTTTTCAATTATTTATATAATTTTTAAACTCCACTTATTATGGTTTTTTCTTACTTCCAAGAAACCTATATGGTTACAAATAAAATATTTCAAAAAACAAAACAAATAAAAAATAACAAAAAATAAATAATATTTTCATCAAAATAATTGCAAATATTTATAAATTTTTTTTGTATCGCCGCAGATATATATCCTATTTTCATAGCCATTATCCTTGTTGCTTGTTGCTTACAGGTCTTGAGTCCCTGATAGGGCAGTGACGTGGCGGGCGGTATATGGACCGTATGCTGATGCTGCGGTGTCAGCGGGAAGGTCTCCGTCGAGGAGGAGGCCTGGACATTACCCGATCCCGAACCCGATCCCGGTGAGCCGACATTCAGACGCGAGCGATGCTGGTGCGGCGAGGCTGGATGCATGGTCGATTTTCCAGTCAAAGATACCGTTACCGATCAGATCAGATTAGATTTTTCTAAAACCCACGGCAGATCGATATATAGAACTGTTCGCGTCCAGCGCACGTTTTTGAATGAGCATCCCGAACGGAGAAGCTGAGAAGTAATTTTGGAAAACAGCCGAGCGTCGTTCCAACAATGGAATACCATTCCATAATAAACACAGATATTGACAGCGTTAAAAAAAAATTAAACCCAAGGAATAGGTATTAAAATTAGCAAAGATTTTGTTTTTATTTTCATTTTTATTTATTTAAAAAATTTATTAAAATATTTCAGTTAGTAAATAAAACGATTTTTATCATCTCTTCATTTCCATATTTCTGTTTTTAAAATTAAGAAATAATTATAATAAAAACACAGGAAAATTTTAATAATAATATTTGTTTTTATTTAAGTTTAAAAATATTAATTCATATCTGTTTAATGGACACTCAGTATACCCTGCTTTGGTATTCATTTAAAGGTCATGATAAACTGCATCCTAGACGCACAATTTCATAACCGAAAATCTTTTCTTTTCTCTCTCCCAATTTTCACTTTAATACTAACACACACACCTACCTAGGTCGCGGATCGTTTTGTTGTTAATTTAGTTTTTGTTTAAAATATTGAAACGAACTACGAACAACTTCGGCGATGCAGATCATTTATAAGGCACTTCATTGAGAGAGCTAACGCTTAGCAGTGCCTTTTTTGTTTATTTTGTTCATCTGGCAGGGCGGGAGGAGGAGTAGGAGTGGGAGTGGCAGCGAGGTAAGATATGGTTAGCACATATCGAAGAGGATGGGGGACACGCCATCATCATCAGGCCCCGTGTGTTGTTGCTCATTTGTCTAAATCAAGCATAGAGAAGCAGGCGCTGGTGATCTGTTATCGGGATGAGTAGAGGAGGAACTCTGGACAATTGCTTGGTTCTCCATATTCCGGGAACACAAATCACCACGGGGATCAGGCCCCGAGGAGAGTATCTGGTGGGGATCTATCTCTTCCCGCACATAAAGCATAAATGCTGACATTAATGGGTTAACCAAAAGATTTGTTATCAACAATTTAAATACTAAAGGCAGGGCACCATTAATCATTGATTTGCCATTGAATCGAATAAATTTCAGAATATTTTTTTAAATTTTCTTTGAAAAATATTCAGTTTTTGTGCAAATTTTAATATTTAAGAGTTTAAATATATGTAATTATAATAACAACAAGAAAGGAAGCTAACTTCGGCTCACCGAAGTTTGTATACCCTTACAGAATAAAAAAAAAAAAAATTAAAACCGAAAATCTGGAATAATAATTAGTTGCCAAATCTTAAATTTGATAAAAATGGTTTGAAAATCGGCTACGTTATAGTTTTTATTTTTTTTTCCTGATTGTTCCTTTGGGAGCTATAGGATATAGTTGACCGATTTTCACGAAATTAAAACCAAAATTCTGAAATAATATGAGATGACCAAATATCAACTTTGATAAAATTATGTTGAAAACTGACAAAGTTAAAATTTGTTTTCTAAAAATTTTCCGATTGTTCCAATGGCAGCTATATGATATAGTCGTCCTATCCGGCTCGTTCCGACACATGTACGAGTGAAAGTATATAAAAGACTAACTGCAAAGTTTCATTCAGATAGCTTTAAAACTGAGGGACTAGTTTGCGTAGAAACGGACAGACGGACATGGCTAGATCGACTCGGCTGTTGATCCTTATCAAGAATATATAAACTTTATAGGGCCGGAGATGTCTCCTTTACTGCGTTGACTGAAATTATAATACCCTGCAAGGGTATAAAAATAAATATATTTTTCTTGGAGAAATTATGATTTTGTTTTCTTTTTTTTTTTAAGTGGAAAGTATATTTGTTATTATTTATTGCTTACTAAACGGAATCTTAACACCTGGTCCGTTCCTTATACCGAAACACAGCTTGAAGCCTTTTTGCTATATAGAAAAGGTAAATAAAATGGTTCTTGGTAAATCAAAGCTATGTATATATGAGTGTAACTTGTAGTAGGTATAAATATTTATTTAGTAGTGAGCACCAAGTCCAAGGCAAGTTTTATTTCCAGTTACCCTTCAATGTACTGCAAATAAACAGCAATGACTAGCTTTTAAATTTCTTTCAGTAACGAATGAGACAGTTCTGTAGATAAGGTAAATTATAAAATAATTACTAGCATCTTTTTAATTTCTTAAAATATTCAGAAATATTAATAGCAAATATTAATTAATTACACGTTATGCCTAATCAGCAATATGAAAATGCAAGCTGCAAAAAGCTGAAAAGCAAGTTCATATAATATAAACATTTCTGTTGAAGTAAACACAAAATAAAAACACACACTGGCACGGTTCGATTGAAATTTGATTTGACTGCCTTTCGCTTTATTGTAATTGTTACATTTTGATAACAACAAAAATATATGTATATATACTAAATATATAGTAATGCAATTAATTTCGCTTGTTTCAGGCCGATTGCTTGTGTGTTGAGTAGGTTTGCTTTTGGTTTCTGCTGCTGGTGCTGCTTCATTTTGAGTTAAGTAAATGCGGAGCATCGGGAGAAGGTCCTGTCGCACATATTTTATATATATATAAATATATAGATGCTTCGTAAGGCACTTTACGGTTTACAGTTAGATTCTATTTGATTGAATGAGTGATTGAGTGATTGCTAATTGCGCTTGATGGATGATAGTTCGATACAATTTGGTCGCAGCTTCCAATATTACAATATCTTGTGTCTATGTATATAGTTTAGTCTCTCTCTAAGTAGATACATATATAAATGTATATCTATGCGTTTCTATCGCTGTTCTTCTTATCGGTAAGAAATGCTTTATAAATCCAAAATGCTTAAAACGTACACAAAATATAATTCCGACATCTCAATTTTGCTTTAAAAATCAGTTTCACATTCAATTTTGGCCGCTTGGAGAGGGGACTTTCCGGTTCCCCTAGCCATGCTATAATTTCTTCGTTTCTTTTTTTTAATTGACTGAGCAATATCCTAGTTCTCCTCCTGTTCTATCTTCTCACTCTCACTAATTCGTGCGTTCGATCCAGAGATCTTGCATTTGATGCAAGCGTCAAGTCAACGTACAACTTTAACAACTAATCAGATGGCTGTCACTCCGCTTAGGGGGGGGTTAACAGATTCGTGGCGTCGTTGGCGCAGAGGAGGAGGAGGAGCCGCCACCGCTGCTGCTCTTGCCGGTCTGAGCGCGCCTTCGTCAGTCGTTGTACATGCCATCCACAAGGAAGTCCATGCGACGATAGTGGCGGGTGCTCCACATGTAGCGGAAACGGCGATACATGATGGTCACCACGCCAATGGCCAATGGCACGGTCAGCAGCACCGTCACAATTGGCACCACATAGCTGGTGTCGCTGCGATTAGCTTGGGTACCGGTTAATTCCTGCACCTGCGGCACCATTGGCTCTGCCAGAGTGGAGGCGGGCTTTGGCAATGGTGGCTTGTCCCCTGCCTTGCCCTGGTCCTGTTTCTGCTCCCACTCGGTGTGAGTGCCCATGCTGAAGACCACCGGGGGCTTAGTGGGCTTTGGCGTGGTCGTACTGGTGGTCTTAGTGGAAGTCGTGGTGCTGGTAGCTGTGACGGTGGCGGTGTTGTTGTTCTTGACCAGCTGGTGGCTAGTTGCGTTGTTCGCCTTTGTGACATCCTTCATGGATTGACCCTCCGACACAATGGCTGATCCTGCAGTCGGTTTGGCCGTATTTATAGTAGCGGTCTTGGCAGCCGTTGGCGAAGCTGTTGACTTGTCGTTTGGTTTAGAGGAAGGTGCAGGTGCAGGTGCAGATGGAGCTGCTGCTACTGCAGCTGTGCTGGCTTTCGTCTCCACACCGGCAGGCTTGGGAGTCGAGGCGTTTACTGTGGCATTTCCTGCTGGCTTCGGGTTGTCCGTATCCGTGCGCTTCCTGTTCTTTGCTACATTCTCCGGCACTGCCGGTGTCTTTTCAGCTTCCTTTGTCTGCTGCTCGATCTTCGTTGCCTTGGGCGGGGATTGTTTGTTGGTCTGAGCCTTATCTGCCGGCGATCCTGCTGCTATCGGAGTTCCTGTTGCACCAACAACAGCCGCAGTGGCATTTCCCAATGTTGTCGAAACAGTGACATTGCCAGCGATTGGAGCCTTGGGGGCCGCGGCAACCGGTGGATCCTGGTCGCCCACTACCAGAAGCAGGCCGCACAGCAGCCAGAGCAATGAGAGCAGCTTCATTGTCCGTTGATTTAAACCAAAATCACAAATGGCAATTTGCAATTCCGATTCTTGATTGGTTTTTCGCTAGTGTGACTGAAGTTGGTTAGTTTGGAAATGCTTCATCCAGTTTGGTCACTTGAAACCGCCGGTGATGCCGCTGGGGCTGTGTATAAAAGTAACGGAAATTTAACAAGAAAAATAACGAAACTTTGGCATGTCGGAGTATATATATCTTTACGGTTTTCATTAGGATCATTATGAAATTAAAATTCTGTAAAAATTTATAATTCTAATTATGTCTCGAATTAAATATTGTTAAAAACGGCAAAAGTTATACTCTATGTATACATTTTCCAACTTTCGATGGCAGCTATATGAAATTTCTGAAAAGTTTCATTCTAATAACTCAAAAATTTAGGAGAAATAATAAAATTTTCAGACTTATTACTGGTCTATGCTTATAAGAAATTACAGAAAACTTCTTTGCATTACCTTTATATTTAATGAAAAATTTTAATTTTTTAAATAAATGAATATAGACTTGTCTTGTGAATCTGTTATAATTTATGTTTATATTATATTGAAAATATACAAAAATTGAAAATTAAGATATGTACAGAGTATAATTGTGGCAAACTGAATTACTTGTAAAAAACAACCAATGGCACACTGAGAACTGTTATTATGATTTTTAAATATGTTTTTTAGCTAATTGTTAGCTACATCCTGGCTATTTTAATTAAGATTAAGATTAAGAAATTAAGATACGTACAGTTTATAATTTTAGCAAACTGAATTATTTTTGAAAAACCAATGGGAACTGTTATTCTGATTTTTAAATATTTATTTAAGCTAATTCCTAGCTACGTCCTGGCTATTTGCCCGCTCAAAGGTCGGCTCTTATCTGGCAACATCATCCCCTCTCGCCTGCTGACGTTGCCACTTGCCAGCTGTGTGTGTCCCATCTACCGTGCGCCGTGTGTGTGTGCATGTGCGTGTGTGTGTGTTTGTGCGTGCGTGGGTCTGCCGCAAAAAAAAAAAATAAAAATTTTTGGAATTTCGACTTGGATTTGGACTGGTAGAAGGGGCTGCGATGCGAGTGGAAGCTGTGTGGTGCATGCTGCTGGGCAGCCTGCTGCTGTGGAGCGGCGGCGCCGATGCCTGGCACTCGGAGGAGCTGGAAATCTTTGATTTGGTCGAGGAGGTGAATCGCAACTTCTACGAATTCATGGGCATTAACCAGACAGCCACCGGGGCAGAGGTGAAGCGCGCCTTTCGCACCCTCTCGATTGTCCTGCATCCGGACAAGAATCCCGCCGAGGATGCCAACATTCAGTTCCGCAATCTGGTCTCCATCTACGAGGTACTCAAGGATCCATCGCGACGCGAGAAGTACGACCGAGTGCTAAAGGAGGGCATGCCCAACTGGAAGTCGGCATTGTACTACTACCGTCGCATGCGCAAGATTGGCCTGTACGAGGGCGCCTTCATCCTGTTCCTGATCATCACCGTGGGCCAGTATCTGTTCGCCTGGGCGGCGTACCTCGAAAAGAAGTACACCGCCGAGCAGGTGTTTGGCACCAAGCTGAAGAAGCTCCAGAAAAAGAACAAGAACATTGACATGGATGTGATACTCAGCGAAATACCGATGCCCTCGCTGCTCAACACACTGCCCATCCAGATACCGCTGGCGCTGTGGAATCTGCCGCGGACCATCAAGAATGGTTTCAGCAAGGCCAACGAGCTGAAGGAGCTGGCGCTGGAAAAGCGCAGGCAGTAAGTTCGAGGGGAAATGCGGGAAAGATAAGAGTCTAACTTAATGCCTTAAATTCGCAGAGAATTGGAGGCCGCCCGACGCCAAGAGGAACTGGAACGCGAGGCCGAGGAGCAGGCACGCCTGCGCAAGGAGCACAAAGAGAACCTGCGGAAGCGCAAGCAAAACAGCAAGGCCCCGGAGAAAACCGAGGAGGAACTGCGTGGCTATTCGCAAATCCAGGCCCGTGAGATGACCGACGATGATGCCGTGCGTCCCGCTTCCCAAAAGGTTCAATATCCCCGTCAGTTTTTGGCGTATTAATATAATAATCTATATGATCATCATCTTGCAGAGCTCTGTGAGCGGTGGCTTCTGGACGGATGAGGATCTCACCGAGCTTATACGCCTGGTTAAGAAGTATCCCGGCGGAGCTGGTAGCCGCTGGAATACCATTGCCGAGTCTATGAACCGTAGTGTTCAAGAGGTCACCTTTATGGCGGCCAAAATGAAGGAGAACGGCTACCGAATTCCCGGCCAAACGGACAGTGTGGCCGAGAATCTTGTTCAGGAATCACAGCAGGCGCAGCGCAAGGAGAAGGTCAAGAAGTCTGCAGCAACGGCGGCAGGGCCTTCACCTACATCCGCCTCCGGGGAGAAGAGTATGCTCATCCCGGAAACCAATTGGACGCAGGAGCAGCAACGCGCTCTCGAGGCGGCCATTGTCAAGTACCGAAAGACGGCCGGCGGTGATCGCTGGCAGAAGATCGCAAATAGCGTGCCGGAGAAGACCAAGGAGGAGTGTCTAGTGCGCTACAAGTATCTCTGCGAGCTGGTCAAGACGCAGAAGCGGGCCGAGGAGGAGGCCAATGAGCCGCCGGGCGACGATGCGACAGTTGCCGTCGAGGAGGTGCTGCCAGAGGAGGAGCCGGCAGCAGAAGCACCAGCAGCAGCAGCAGCTGCTGCTGCGGCGGCGCCTGCCACCAAAAAGCTAAGCAAGCGGGAGCAGCGTCGCCGGAAGCGAGATCTCTCCAGCGGCGAGGACTCGGATGATGCATATCAGTACGAGATCAGTTAGATTCAAATCCATCTGCTTCGGCAGTTCCTCGCGTGGCTCAAACATAGTTGTAACTGAATTTTTTTTATACTTTGCATTAAAGACTCTCTGACCTGGCATTGGAACCATTCTTTGGCATCCTCCATTTCCATTTCCATATATCTGTTTCCCTGAGAAGTGCTTACCTTGTGTTTTGTACATACTTAACATTTTTGTAAAAGAAATTTGAATGTCGATTGATTCCTTTTGCCAAGTAAACGAACTGAAGAAAGGAAGTGGACATGGAGCCTACCTACATTTTGCTTGGTTTTACAGGGAGAGAAGGACAGCTCTGGAAGCTGTAAAAGAATGGACTTGCGGGGGCGACTAGTAAAATTGCAATTTCGCAGAGTTTAATTAAGTTTAATTGATATAATTAATAATATTGTAGTCTTATTAAAGTAAATGAAGACTTCCTCCACCTATGTATGTGTTCATCTGTAAAAAAAAGGATACGAGCTTATAGAAACAGCTATTCTATACCTATCATACCTATTAAAATCAATTTGATTTTTTATCCAGGTAATCAATGTCAAGGTGCTCGACTCACTGCAAGTATGTGGTGCTGGCTAACTCCAGAATTAATCTCTTGCGGAAGTAGGATAGTTCAATGGGAAGTTTATAGCTAATTTTGCAATAAGAATTTAGAAGCTTAAATTAAAAGAAATACTAAACTGTTAGAGTTTGTTAGAGTTTAAATTTTAATTTCTATAAGTATTTTTGGTCAAATTAAAGTAAACGGAAAACCTGTCCACTTATGAAGTAATGCCGGGATAAAAGCCACAGGTATCCTGTAAACATTCTTCTGGTATCCCCAAAATCAATCTGATTCTGTGTCCAAGTATAAAAGGTGCTCGTCTTACTGGAAGAGCTTGGTGCTGGCTATCTCCAGGACCAATCTCTTGCGGAAATAGTTCATGTGACTCTGTGCAAACATGCATCTAACGAATCCAGCGGATCTGATCCGTTATCCCGATATACCTCTCTTTTTATACCCTTACAGGGTATGAAAATTTCAGTAAAAAGTGCAAAAAGAAGTAAAGGAGCCATTTCCGAACCCATAAATTATATATATTCTTGATCAGCATTAATAGCTGAGTCATTTTGGCCACGTAAATTTGAAATAAAATTTGATTTTTTTTTAGGTTGTTAAAATTTTTAAAGTTTTAGGTTTTTGGCAAAAAAAAAAAGACAAAAACAAACAATTCATTGCCTAAAGTCAAATATATTTCGATTAATCATTAATGTGTGTTTAAGGCAACCTTTGAATTATATACTTATATATTTGTTTAACTAAAATTTCTGAATTTCTTTGTTTAAAGGCGTTTTTTTAAATATAATAAATTATTTGGAGTGTCATTTCTGAGTGAATTAAATATAAATCCATATTTACTTTAAGAAACTTTTCATAAATCTATATATTTAATTATATACTCCAGTTTTAAAGCTTATTTCTAAGACGTGAAAACTCCTTCCTAATCCCCCATCCACCTAACATGCCTTTAAAGCCGAATGTTACTTTAAACTCGACTGTCCAAGTTGAATGCTTACTAATTATAATTCTCAGTTGGCTTAAACCTGACAGGCATCAAAGTGGAGTTTCCTTAGAAGGGGCTTCAGATTTATTATTTATAAAAGTTAAGTTAAGCACTTTCGGCGCCCGAAAATGTTTAATCAAAGATACGTATTCATTATTTATATGGCTGCCAGCCGGATTACTAGCCTAAGTCTAAGTCTACCCCAAGTGTGCGTGTGTGTGTGGCTAACCTTGGAACGATTTGCTTTTAATTACACTCAACTTACATTTGATAATTATTGGACTATGACTGTGACTATGACTCTGAGTCGCCGGCTCAGCCAGTGCCGTGGCAGTGCCTCCTCCTCCCAATTTGGTCGGTCAGCATTCGTGTTTGCAATGAACTTAAAACCGGCGTGCACTAGAAACATTGCCGCAGTGCTGGCCAACTTCGATTTTAAGCCGAGAACCCGTCGAATCACTCAAAGCTGAAGTTGAAGTCGAAACGTAAGCGTTAAGCCCCCCCAAGTGTAGGCTCAACGGAATCTAAAATCAAATTGTCAACGCCTTAGCTGAGCATAGATTTTGAAAAAAAAAAATAACCATACGTCCTGTATGATCTTTTAGGATAAAAATTATATTTATATACTTGAACAATTCAATTTAATTTATTGCACTAATCAAATTGTATATAAAGGATATTTTTTATAAATTTTCTTGGTGATTTTGTAAGTTTATACCTTTGCAGGGTATTATTATTTCAGTCATATACATATATATATAGTATATATATTCTTTTTTCAGAATCAATAGCCGAGTCGATCTAGCCATGTCCGTCTGTCCGTTTCTACGCAAACTAGTCCCTCAGTTTTCAAGCTATCTGAAAGAAACTTTGCAGGTAGTCTTCTATATACTCTCACTCGTATATATGTCGGAACGAGTCGGATAGGACGACTATATCATATAGCTGCCATAGGAACAATCGGAAAATTTGTAGAAAAAAAGTTTAACTTTGTCAGTTTTCAACATATTTTTATCAATGTTGAGATTTAGCCGTTTTTTAAAGTTTCTTAGTTTCGGTTTTAATTTCGTGAAAATCGGTCAACTATATCCTATAGCTTCCATAGGAATAATCAGAAAAATAAAAAAGCCATAACTTAGCATATTTTCAAACCATTTTCATCAAATTTGAGATTTGGCAACTAAAAATTATTCCAGAATTTCGGTTTTAATTTTTTGTTAAAGTTCTGCACGGGTATACAAACTTCGGTGAGCCGAAGTTAGCTTTCTTTCTTGTTTTCTAAAATTTTACATTGTGATTTTGTATGTATTTTTGTCTGAGCTTTAATAATATAAATAAACAAATATATATAAATTTGTATCAAGAATAATTGATTAAAATATTTTATTTTTTTTTATGTGAAATATTATTAAAAAAATAGAAAAAGAAAAAAATAGAAAGAGAAAAGGAAAGCCATCAAAAATAACCAAGTACGATTAATATGTTCTTTATATTATTATGTAGTGTTAAATATATATATATAAAATATATTATATCTATTAAATCTCTATTTACTTAACTAAATAAAAAAGCAAATGCCTAAATTTTGATAAAAAATCATCCAAAAGTAAAACTTAGAATCTCTAATTATTCAGAATAATTCTTTTCAAACCCCAATATAATTATTAATTATACTTTTATAGAGCACTCGTTACACTTAATGTATTTTTGCAACAAAATGCGTTAATTGCAACCGATGAAAAGTCAATTAAAATTCGTTAGACACCAATTGGTGCTTCATTGCAATAAAAACTATGATAAGCTTCAATAAAAGCTGGCTTTTATTGGCCTAACCAGACCGACAGGTATTATTAACTTAACTAAGACGAGAAAAAATACATATAAAACCATTCAGAGCGCTGTGCTAGCGTTTCAAGGGCGACTCTAGTTGCAGTTTCTCGGTTCTGCAGTTTAAAAATATTAAATTTTACTTTTATTTTGATATCTAAAAATAATGGCTGAGCAATGCCAGACACTTAATTTTCATTGAATTTCCATTTGGCGACGACATCAACTCTGACTCAGGCCTGGCCTTCAACTCCAAAGTTCAAGCGGCAAGTTCACGTGACGTCAGGTCAGGTGGGCTGTGGGGTCCAATTCATATTAATTCTTCTGAAGACTTAGTAGCCTGAAGACTGAGAACAGAGAACAGAGCACAGAGAACTCACTTGGAGCCGAGAACACAGAGCCCAGAACCAGTTATTGGCCAAAAGTGGCTATAAGCGCGCCACTTGGCGACTTTATCGATAATATCTCGAGTCCGGAGTCAGTAGCAAACGGAGCGCCAAACGAGGCGGTTGTTTCACCTGGCATTAAACCCTACAAAATTGGCTAGATCAAGCGCGAACCTAGAAACAACACATATATATTTTTTCTTTTTTTTTTGTTGTTTGAGTTCGCGAGTTTTTCACTAAGAAGAAATGACAATTTATGGACTTTTGGTGCAGATCATCATTGTTTGCAATTAACTTAGGAAGAGCGGAGCAGATCCCAGCCTCAGCATGGCACCGCCCCAAGAACAACCCGAGGACGATATTACCACCAAGGTGAGTTCAGGGAACAGACGGACCGACGTGTGTAATTAAAACCATCAAATTATGCAGCTGTTAAATAAACTGTAGCCAAGAAGTCTGCCTAAATTAATGGCTAAAAATAAATATATTTTGATGACCATAAATAAAAAATGATATAGAGGCTTTTATCATAATTTTAGTATAAATAATATAATCAAAAGTCGAATATAAAAGAAATAAATAATAATAATATACAAAATATAACACTTAAAGAATCTAAAATAACAATAAAAACATGTTTTTTACTTCTTTCTGCAAGCTAAAAATAAATATATTTTTATAACCATAAATAAAAAATAATAAAGAGGCTTTTAAAATAATTCGGTATATAAATAGTTTATAAATAATATAATAAAAGTCTAATATAAAAGAAATAAATAATATTAATACACAAATAATAACACTAAAGGATCTAAAATAGGAATACAAATAATTTCTACTTCTCTCTGCAAGCTTTTTGTGATATTTACTCAGGGGCTTTAATTTTTATTTCCTTTGTACATAATTATTTCTTGTATTAAAAAAGAAATACTGACAAACAAATAGTATGAGTTGTATGGCTGACTTTTTTTAATTAATAAACTTTACTTAACATTTAACAAGTTTGTGTATGATCACTGACTCTTTTATTAATAAACTTTACTTAATATTTCAGAGTTGAAAATAATATTTTAAAATACTTTTTATATAACTTGTTCTCTTTATAAATATTTTTGAATACAAGTTTTAATAATTTTCTTCCACTTTTGTTGGAGTTTAATAAACTTTACTTAACATTTAACAAGTACAAGAATAAAGAATGAGAATAATACCTTAAAATGAATACCTAGCATTTGGGCGATAAATGAGATTATGTACAAATTATTTATTTATCATCCAAGCCAAATATGTAAGGCAAAGTACACTTTAAATTAAAATATTTCACATACAATTTAAAAAGTTTTATTTTAACTATAAATCAGTGGCTTACAATATTAAATATTCCCAAGAAGTTTTCAAAATAAAATAAATTTAGGAAGGATATAATTAGTTTTCCAGAATATTTAAGCCATTAATAACATCTGCATTAACCAGGGTAACACAACCTTCCATTTATTGTTAAAATTTTGACCGAAATTCGCTACTCATGCAGCAATCCAAATGGTGTTAGCATTGATCTGTCGGAATGCTAATTAGCGGATGAGAGAGGGGCTACATCTTCTTGGGGCACGGTCAAGGCTTCTGGGGGCCATAGACAACATATTTCATCTTGAATGGGGAGCAGCGACGAGCGGGAAATAATAATAAATAAATAAATAAATCAAATTTGTTTAGCGCGGAAGCAAAACGTGGCGAAAACCAGTTACCAACCAGCCAAAGGGCCATCGGACGCTTGGTGATTTTTCCCGTTCGAGTTCGACTGGCTTACAGCATTGCCAGTCAGTCGTTTGCTAATTGATCAGGTCTATATATATGTATATAAAATATATATAATTATAAAGCCAAATATTGTGTGTGTAACTGGACTGCACTCTATGAATCAAAGGTTAGCCAAGGTGAACTTCACCTCTCACCGAACTGAACCTTGGTTTCAACTTTTGAACCACTTTTGGATTTGGAAAATGTTGCAGAGTCAAATATTAGATTTCAAAATATTTAAATTTACTTAATTAATTTATATATTAATTGTTAAACTTGTGCGACTCTGGTATTTATATATTTATTTATGTTTCAATAGAAAGTGTGTTATTTAATAGAAGTGTGCGTCTAATTAGCTCTACCAGGCAGCATCTGTTGATATATATTATTTTGTTTTTATTTAGACAATTAGCTTTATTAGCGTTTAGCAAATGAAGGTTGCACTCGCTCGATAATATTAATAATAAATCGAAAAATAATAATAGTAGCTATATATTAAAGCTTATGCATATTTTGAGGGACAGCAACAATTATTGGCTTTAGTTTTTTGGGGTTAATTGGGTTTTACTGATCTCTACTGATTCGGTCTGGTCTATCCAAGATCTTTCACTTTTCTTCTGCAAACTTGGCCGGGCCACAAAACACCTGGCCAGGTGGATGTTGTGCAATTGGGACAAACACTGTAAAATCAGACTAACTGGGAATTTGATAAAATAAAATACAAATTAAAATTTAAAAATATATTTAAAGGGGTTTAAGCGAGAACTAATATATAATATACCTCTTATACCATTCAATTTCATTAAAATCTCAACAAAACCCTTGGCTAACTTATTAAATTTAATTATTTAAATATTTTTCGCTGTGCTTAAATGGCATACAAAAACGAAATAATAATGGCCAAGCATATGTTGAGGGGGACATTGAGATATGGTCCTAAGGCAGCCGCCTCCTGCCATTCTCGTAAATAATAAACAATTGTAATTTCGGTGGGGCCCAGAGATATAGAAACAGATACATGCAGTGCCGGACAAAGTTAAATATCTGCGGCCGAAACGCTAACTAGCCAAGGAATATCAAGACACTCGACTGCGAGTATCTCATAGTACGTGTAGCTCAGAGTACGAGTATCTATTTGCCTTTTGCGCTCCAGTATCTTAATTATTACTGCGCTCAACGTTGCGGAACGATGACGATAATGACGGGGGATGTCAGTAGATTTAAGATTTTGGAATTAGAATGGGAAAATGACAAGTCAGAATCAGACTGAATGAAACACAAGCTAAAAAAAAATTAAAACTCGTTAAGTTTATATAGAATTAAAAAGAATATTATTAACTCAAGATGTATATATATTTTTAAAGAATATTTTTCAATACATAAATACTTGTATAAATAAATTTAAAGATTTTAAACCATTAAACATAAGCTTCAAATGCCTTCCCTGTTAAAGCATCTTTGACTTCCGCATACTTCTTGTTGAATTTTTAATTTGGACAACAAAAGATGAAGAAAAAGAAGAAAAACCTGCCAACTCATGGGGCCGAACAACAAATAATAAAAAAAGAAGAATTAATAAGTATTAAAATTACAAAAGGAAGCCAAACGAGAAGCTCTTAACGCTCAATTTGGTGCCCCGCCGGCTCGATCAGAGTCAACGAGCGGCAGCAGCGATCGTGACGTGTTCGTGTGGGTCTTTCGAGTGGTTTTATTTATCTTTTTTTTTGTGGAGGTCAAGTTCAGGGAACGCCACCAGTTTATGGTTAATTTTCATCTTCTTTGCTTTTTGCCGAAGGTGTTAGAGTTTTGTTTTCACAAATACTTAGAGAGACCTGAACGAAAAGCAAAAAAGCAAGACGCCGCCACCATTGGCAGGAAATTGATGGCAAATAAATTTTAATTTTTTTTGTTCAGTTTCTGTCATAATTTGCCACTTCCTAATTAAGTTTATGCTTAAAAAAAAATATATATTATTTGATGTCTTCACAAAAGCGTATATTTTCGTCTAAAGGTATATTAACTATTAAAGAAACTGTTTTTTATTTAAATAAATTCATACAAATAAAAAATAGCATTCAAGTTTTTAGTTTAGAATTCAAATTCAAAAAATTCAATTAAACTTGTGATAAATTATTATTAAACAAAGTAAATTATTATTTAATAATTTTATTTAAAAATATATATATTTAGTTTATAAATTTTCACATTGTATTTAAAAATAAAGGGTACATCTTAGCTTATTATTTCATTAGCGTTTTTCCTTTGATGTGGCATTGTTTTAACCATTTTTTGGCCTCTCGTTAGTAATTTGTAAACAAAACAGGTGATGCCAAGTTATTTGGACCCTGAAGGTCGGTCGACAAATGGCGATATAAATTTATTTGATTTATGGTAATTAGCTTTGTGCACCTTGTCTAATTGCAGATACCTTCGATAATTGGATTCCTGAACTTGGACTGACGAAATGTAGCGACGACAATGGGCTGAGACCCCGAGAGCCAAGGCTGAAGCGCTGCATCACAAGAATTATAATTATTATTTTATTATCATTATTTTTTTGTTGTTGTTGGTCTCTAAATAAAGATCCAGATACAATTAATAACATAAGCTAAAAATCAGCATAAATAAACGAGCAAATGTGATCGAAGCGAAGTGAATGTTTTGTGTTTGGTTTTATTTTTAAATGCCTAAAAGTAGGCAATCATCTGGAGCCTTGATTTATTTATTTATTATTTTTAATGACTTTTAATGCCTGGCCAAATTTGTACATAACTTGGCTTTGCGACAGTGACAGATCTCAGAGAGAGAGAAATGAGGTAGACAAAAAAAATAAGTAGGTAATAATGACGGCACCCACAAAAAAATATGTTGAGCCAAGCGACGATCTGAACTGTGAACTGGCTACCATCCTAGGCCGGCAATTGCATCTAAGCTTTTGGAGCGATCCGGACACACCAGAGACGAGGACACACCCCAAGCAAGATACACAGCAGGCTGGAACTAGAACAAGGACTTTCAAGGGTTCAAGGACGAGAAAGAGGACGTGGATGTGGACGTGAAAGCGGACGAGGAAGGAAACTAAGACGCGGACAGGAACGCAGACGCAGAACGACGCTCCAAGGTGGAGCGGAGCGGAGCGGTGAGAATTGGAAGCAGTCTTCGAAGAACTCTTTCCGGAGGCAGAAGAAATGTATTCGGCGGTAAAGCCGCTGTCCAAGTATCTGCAATTCAAATCGATTCGCATCTACGACGCCGTCTTCACAGTCCACTCCAAATGCACGGTGGTGATCCTGCTCACCTGCTCCCTGCTCCTATCGGCCCGTCAATATTTCGGGGATCCCATTCAGTGCATCACCGAGGACAAGAACATCGAGTATGTACAATCCTATTGCTGGACCATGGGCACCTACATCCTCAATTTGGACAGCGAGCTTCCGTTTTCGCCACCGTTTTCCGAGCGGAACAAGTCCCAGCCTCAGTCTCAGTCCCAGTCCAAGTCTCGAACTCGCTACCGAACAAGCCTCCGCCGGCTGGGGGATTACGACGAGGCCTACGCTCGAGCCATGTCGATAGCCGAGGGCGTGGGTCCCGAGATCCGTGGCCAGTCGGAGCGAGTATATCTGCGCTACTATCAGTGGGTCATCATCCTGCTGCTCTTCCAGGCGTTCGTCTTCTACTTTCCATCGTGCCTGTGGAAGGTGTGGGAGGGCCAGCGGTTGAAGCAGCTCTGTTCGGAGGTCGGGGAGGCCCTGCTCTCCGAAGAGACCTACAACACCCGTTTGGGCCTTCTAGTGAAATATTTCACCACCGACTACGAGGACATTCACCTAAGCTACATGGCCAAGTACGTCATCTGCGAGATTCTCAATTTCTCGATCAGTGTGAGTAGGGAAATGATCATTTGAGATCCAGCTAAAAGCAGCCACCTCGCAGGTAGTGAACGTAATTGTTCTGGAAGTTTTCCTAAATGGTTTCTGGACCAAATACCTCCAAGCACTGGGCACCATACCGTTGTACGACTGGGATCGCTGGAATCGCATCACCTCGAGTGTCTTTCCAAAGATTGCCAAGTGCGAGGTTTTGAAGTTCGGTGCCAGCGGCACAGCGACCATTATGGACAATCTGTGCATCCTGCCGCTAAATATCCTGAACGAGAAAATCTTTGTGTTTCTGTGGGCCTGGTTCCTGCTCATGGCCTTGATGTCCGGCCTGAATCTTTTATGCCGGCTGGCGACAATGCTGAGCAGTTATCTGCGCGAACAGATGATTCGCAGCCAGTTGAGGTTGATGAGCATGCGGCATGTGCAGCGTGCCTTAAGGAACCTGACAATCGGTGATTGGTTCCTCCTAATGAAGGTCAGTGTCAATGTGAACCCGATGCTCTTTCGGGACCTCATGCAGGAGCTATGCGAGCTGCGCACCTCCTCCTCCTCGGTGAGCATTCTGGAAAGCAACGTCTAGGATCGGTCCTTGCCTTTGTTAAACTAATTCAAATTTTTATCAATATTTTGTTCCTCTACCGAAGCAATATCTGAAATCGTCTGAAATCATTGTAAGCTCGATGCAAAAAAAAAGTCTAAATTGGTTGAAATTAATTAATAATAAATAATATTTTAATATGGCGAATTGAAATACTTAAAGAAAACTTTATTGTTATTACAAAACTTATCAGTGAAGCGTTTGCATGCTTCAAATGTGTGATCTCTCTTTAAGCCAAGTTGAGTGAGTCATTTCTAAAGGGTCTCTTAAGACTAATAATCGTGGTACTTGTGAAACTATAAAGATTATACTGGACTTTCCATTAGTGGGAATTGATTCACCCCTCTTTTATTATTTTTTTTTTATTTTTTGTATAAATCTTGTCAAATCTTCTAAACCTGAAATGCTAAATTGATGAGCGTTTCGTCAGTTTGCTGCTGAAGTACGAAACATAAGAAACGATTGTCTCACAACTGACTGGCTTCTTATGCCTTCTGTGCATTGTTTATAACTAGTTGCTGCTATAATTTCGTCATTTATATTTTGCTGAGACGATCCCCAATACCCAGTACCCAAAAACCCATCCTCAAAAGTTTCAGCATTGTTTTTGCGCACATTAACAACGCAACTCGCTCGCGTTTTTGGCCTCCTCCGTTGCACAGTAAAAAAAAATATTATACTAAAAATGGTTTGTTTTCCAAAAACTTACAAAACACATTTTTAAAAATTTTAGGTTTTTGTAAATATCAAATGTAGGTATACAGGCTTTATATAGAATATCACCTTAATGCATTAATAATAGAAATTGTTCTCTCTGCACTCAAATTACCCACTCACACACTCGCTCAGCGAGACTCGCACTCATGTGAATAAATGTAAATATTATTCAAAACTCATTCGAGTGGCGTTTAATATGCCCTACTCACACGTGAGGCATATCAGCTGAAGAACCTCCATTTAGCTCCCAGTGTGACTCACTTGGGCGCTGATAAAAAATTTCCCCAGAAAGATTAACTAATTTATGAACTCATGTGCCAACACTCTCATTACTATTAAATGACGTTTCATTGTATCATCATACCCTGTGTATTTCCCTATCATAATTTTAAATTAAAAATTGCAAAGCAACTGCTCAACACAAGACCAAAATGATAACAGTTTACAGATAGCCCTGTGTATTTGCGATTGTAAAATAGGGAGATAGTAGGATAGGGAGATATTTTTAAAATAATTTAAAATTAATTTTGTATACATATTTATATATAAAAAAAAAATAGGATCTTAAATATAAATGTAATAAAATAATTGTCAAAAAGCCTTTAATTTAATTAAGCTTTGCAAAATAAAAAGAAGAGTTTCACAGTTGAAAAATCCTTTTGTTTTAATATTGTGCTAATTAATGCTTAATAACTCAACTCAACTTAATTTGATATAAACAACTTTTATTTTAGGTTTATAGATTTTTTGTATATTGCCTTAGCTTTGTTGGAACATAATTTTTCCTTAGATTACTTCATTTATTTCCAGCATTTTTATATAAAAATATTACGTATACGCCATGAATGCCAGTTTTATAGAAGAAACAACTTTAAATCAAATGTTTCAAGGAAAATGAATAAAAACAACCTATATTTAACTAAAATAAATCACTAAATCTGAATCTAAATTTAAACGAAATTATTTTTTGTATTAGCACAGCACAGCAATATTATAATTTTCAATTTATTAGTTTATAAAACTAATGTAACTCCCCACTAAAGAGAAAATATTAATAATTTTAAACTGGAAACTGAAAATGTAAAGAGATCTATAATACATTTTAAGAAATTTATATTTAAATAAATAAGGTAAAATACTAATTCATATTCATTTATATAAAGTTAAGTAATACTAAAAAGACGTTAAATAAATAAAATAAAATAATAACTAATATGAATTAATACCAAAAATAAAAATAATATTTAAAAGTATTTCTCCTTCTTTAAAGAAATAAAATAAACTAATAATTAAAAATAATTGTTACTAAAAAAGGATTTAAATAAATTATATGACATATTAATAATAAAAAGGTTTTATTTATTATTTCGAGTTGGGCATCGAGTGTTTTTCCATTTAATACGATTTTTTTATATAAAAATCATGGATTAATGTGTTTAAATATTTATAATTTTTTATTAAAGCTCACAGATATTTGATATTTTGATATTTGATATATTTTGTACTTATTTTAAGATATTTTATTGATTTTTATAGATATTTTATTTATTTTTTTTAGATAATTTGTTTATTTATTTATTTTCTTAGATATTTTATTTAATTTGTAATATACATATTACATATATATACCATATTACAAACCCAATAAAATATCTAAAATAAAAATCAAAAAACTATCTAAAAAAAACATAAAAATATATACAAAAAATCAATAAAATATCTAAAACAAAATATCTACAAATAAGTACAAAATATATAGAATATTTTAGATTAATGTGTTTAAATATTTATTTTTTTTTATTAAAGCTTACAGATATTTTATATATTTTGTACTTATTTTGAGATATATATTTTTTTTGTTACATATTTTTTTTCTTTTAGATATTTTATTTATTTTTTAGAATTTTTATTGATTTTTTTAGATATTTTAAAATATTATAATTTTCATATATATATATATATATATATATATATATTACCAACTTAGCTACCATGGTTGGGTATAAAAAAAGTTGGCCTACTGACGATGTTACCACTTTTGGTGTCTCTCCCTTTTCGTTTTTTGTACGTTTGCGTGGGCGCCGCTTACGTTGACTGAGGCAGCGACTGCGACGGCGGCAGAGGTGCGGCCGGTATTTCTTCAGCTTTTTGGTTACATCTATTTCCATTACCATTTCTATAGCACTCGGATTCGTATTCCTATTCCCATTCGGTATTGTTTTGCGCGGCCGTTGTTTTGCTTGGATTTTTCGGTTTTTGGTTTTTGGTTTCTGTTGATTTTTTGTTTATTTTTCGGTTGCCGTGTGTGTGTGTGTGTGTTTGTGCCTTTTGTGTGCCACTTGGCCAGGCCAGGCCAGTTAGTCGCTTGGCTTTATTTTAGTATTTTAGTCGCCTGTCAACCGCCGTCCCTTTCGCTGCTCTCCGCCGCCGCTTTTCTTAATTTGTTGTTGATTTTGATGCGATGCGCGCCGTGTGGTGTGCCGTTCGAGTGCCGAGCGCATTTAATTAAGCTGCGTACGTGACGATTGCAGCTGCAATTTCTGTTGTGTGTGCGGTGTGTGTAGTGTGTGATGAGCGGCAGTTGCACTGCCAATTGACGTTGCACTGCATCTTCCGCGGCAATATCAATAGTGTATCGCTATCGCTGCAGTGAGTAATGCACTCGTAATTGGGCCTGTTGCAGAGATACAAAATCAGCACCCAAAATTGAGACAGTTGTGGTTAAGCTAATTGTTAAATAATATATAAATATATAAAAAAAGGCTTCCTGGAAAATAACATTAGATAGTAGATAGAAGTAGTGGTTTGAATAAAATTTTAAGCCACATAAATATATATATTTTTTTATTATTTTTTGTAGTTTTTTCAAATTAAAGATTAAGCAAATATAAAGTTATTATATCTTATATCTTTTTTAGTTTTTAAATAAAAGAATGCTTGAATATAATGTTTTAAATTTTAATTTTGAGTATTTATAGTCCAATTTACATATAAAAATATTTAAAATGTTGATAATTTAGCTGCTGAAAAATGTGTTCAAGATTTAAAAACCTTAAAAAAATGAAAACAAAAATAATCTTTTGATATACCTCATTTACACATACAAATATTTTAAATTTATATAATTTAGGTGCTAAAAAAAATGTGTTCAAGATTTTAAAACCCTAAAAAATGAAAACAAAAATAACCTCTTGATATATCTCAGATGTTCATTCAGTGCAAGATCGCTTAACCGGCAACAGCTACAATTTTGACTGCATTTGTGCGTTAACACACACACCTTACACACACACACACACACGCTGCTATTAGCAGCAAATAAAAAACACAGCGATAACAATATAAAAACAAAAACAAAAACAACAGCGGTGGGCATTGATAAACAGCCCGCGACAAGTGTGTAAAACATTTAAGAGCACAGTGGGCAATTGCATCATCTGCGCGCGAGGCTTATTTTCCTTCGTTTGGCTATTTTCGGTGAAAGTCGTGATTGATAAAGCCCCCCGTATATACAATAGATATATACATATATGTTTTTTTTTTCTCTTCCAATTTGTGTCACTATTGTTCTCCCAATCCGCTGCTTTTGTCATTGGCATCTGGTTTCAGGTTTTCGGTTTTCGGTTTTCGATATATTTACATACCGCACATTGTTGTGGGTCGATTTGTATGCCACGAACTAGGCGAAGAAAGCTTTCGGGGTGTTTTGTTTAACCAGGCTAAAAAAAGGGAAGAAATACCTTTTATAAATGTCACCTTTCGAGCATGAAACACGCATAATTGGCCCCACAGTGGTTAGAGCTTGGAAAAATCAATGTGCAGTATAAATAGGGGAAAACCCGGCAGGTTGATTGCTTTTGAAAAACATGTTTACCAAATCAATAAATCAAAATGTATAGCATACAAAAAGCTATTACCTGAAAACAGTTGCAGAACAGGTTGAGATACCAAATCGGTACAAGATAATGCCTTAAAATAGAACCTTTAAATATGAATATTTGAACTTGAAACTAGTTCTTAAGCTAAATCTCACTTTAAAATTAAGTGCCAGGAAAATATTTAACATTTTGTAGTTTCTTAACATTTCATTATCATAACATATATTTTTTTAGATAGTATATTTTACATATATTTAGAAAATAAAGTACAAGGCAGATATATCAGATAATAATAAATATACAAAATTATAATAATAATTCCAATTACTAGGATAGGGAGAGCTTTGTGTGCCTGACTGAAATCTAATCTACAGTCATTCAAAAAACAACTCACACCCACTGTGCGCCTAGAAGAGCGCCATAAACAAAACAAACGCCAAAAAAGACCCAACACGGTACGCAAAAAGAAGAGGCAAGAAAAGCGATTACGCCAACGAGCCCGGCCAGGTCCGGCTCTGATATTAAACAAATTATAAATACTATTATTAAACTAAAAAATACATTTTTCTCCTAAAGATCAGCTAAAACAAGAAAGGAAGCTAACTTCGGCTCACCGAAGTTTGTATACCCTTGCAGAATTTAAACAAAAAAATTAAAACCGAAATTCTGGAGTAATAATTTGTTGCCAAATCTCAAATTTGATGAAAATGGTTTGAAAAACGGCTAAGTTATGGTTTTTCTTTATTTTCCTGATTGTTCCTATGGAAGCTATAGGATATAGTTGACCGATTTTCACGAAATTAAAACCGAAACTCAGGAAAAATATAAAACGGCTAAATCTCATCTTTGATGAAAATATGTTGAAAACTGACAAAGTTATATTTGTTTAAATTATAATACCCTGCAAGGGTATACAAATCGTAGTAAAATCACAACGAAATTTATGCTTAGAAGTTTAATGCAATTCATAAATTAATTGAGTTTTTTTAGTTACACTTAATTAATATATTATATTCCAAACCTAAATCCGGACCTGTGCTCTCTGCCACCGTTGACGTCTCCAGCGGCGGCAACGCTGGCGCCCAAGACGGTTAGCAAAGCGTCGCGCCAAGCGATTTAGTCTACTCTAAATCGTCGCGCTGCCCGAGCCCGCGTCTCCCGTGCTCTACTCCCCCCACTTCACCAACCACCCCAACTCTTCCGCTCCACAAGCGTGTAATTTTGATTATAGTATTTCTCGGTGTGTTACTGTTCCAATTATTGATTTGTTGGAAGACTCGGAACACTCGGAAGACCCGTCTTCACACCCCCAAAAAACAGACAAAACAAAAAAAAATGAGATAACAAGTGGCAAGGTGTTGCTCATGTCTTGTCTTTGCATTTCTTTTCGACATTTCCAAGTTTGGTTAGAGCACACTGCAAAAAAAAACCCTGTCATTAAAGAGACCTTTCAGTTTATGCAAAACAATACCTTGAGTCTTAAGGCCAAAAAATAATTTAAAACAGCTTAAATGCAGCTTCTAGGTAACAAGTTTTTACTAAAACCAAATGAATAAATAAATAATCAAATTAATAATCAAATTAATTAAATTAATAATAAAATAAACCACCAATTCTTTTTTGTGCAGCTCTCCCACACAACAAATAAATAAAAATAATAACAAAAAACTCATGAGTGTTAAGTGAAAAAAAAAGAAACCGAAGCAGACATTTTTTTCGAGTGCAATTTTGTTTGTGAAATTTTGTTCTTAAAATGGCTGGCGATGCGGAGAACAAAAGGGGCTATCGCACCATTTTCCGAAGCATTTCCCAGGTGTTCTATGCCAATGCCAAAAACTCCAATAATTCCAATAACCTCAACAACTCACACAACAATCTCACCAACACGAACAACAACACAAGCAGCTTCAACAACAATAACAACAACAGCAACACCAACAGTGGCAGCATCAGTGAAAACAATAATAACAATAGTCTCGGCCGTCTGACAGTCACGCTCACGAGCATAACACCACCCACAGCCACATGGACATCGACATCACCAACGATTTCCACATGCACCACAGCATCCACAGTGTCATCAGCTGCCTCGGCCGAGTATATATCCTGCAATGAATGCCCGGAATCTGATAATAATCAAGAAATAAAGGAGGAATCAGCTGAAAGTCAAAATCTGGTTGAGGATACGAATGCGGCAGCCCCCAGTCCTGCTTCAAGTTCGGTTCCGAATACGGCACCAAATCCCGAACAAAATCGAAAGCTAAGGGCCAGTTCTATGCTTGACTTGACAGCCAACAATCGCCAGCAAAGCGCCTTGAGGGTGAGTCTGATCACTTTTATATACGATATATAATATATGTATATATACAATTATCTATAAAATATGTGAGGAAATATATCAATTATTTTTCTTGCTTTTATAATTTTATAATTGATTCGATAATCATATCAAGTGATCCCATCGATCACAGGCACTAAACATTCATCAAGGCAAAGGCCTTTCATAAGGTCAAAAATAAGGAAAAGTTATGATAAAATGAGCTATGATAAAATCAAGAAAGCCCTGTAAAGACTGGCCAATGAAAACTGTACCAGAAAATGCTGATTTATAGCCAAAGTCCACGTGCAGACAACAATAAGTATTATATGCCATATAGAAATGTAGATTAGCGCTGCTAATAGACACAGGTGTTTGCCTTTTAAAGCCCCGTGAAGGGGCAACCGCAACTCTTCATCCAACTGAGGCGCAGCGATCTTGGACTGATAAGTTGTGGTATCAATTTGATTTATCGCCAAATCCGTAGGATTTCCCTGTTCCACAAATTTCACCCGACTGGCGGATTCAAACTCGTTTACGGTCTGTTAGCAGCGATCTGCTTTTATCGGAGAAGAGCTGTAGGGTTGAGTGCCAAAAAATTTACATTTACAAGTGAAAGTGTATTGAAACAGGTTCCACAGTATGCAGTTTTCTTTATATATCTGAAAGTGAAGAAAAAAATGTAGAAGCCTCTAGAATAATTCGGAAAGGAGAAGAATTAGTTACAGATTTAAGGGGAGATTTTAAAGATATTTAAATAAAAAATAATACAAAAGATTTCACCTGATGGAAATTACGCTTCAGAATGTTATAGCAAATATTTGTTTATCTTCTGGCTGCCGGTTTTATCACTATCATCTTTATTCTCATCAGACATATTGACAATATGTATAACTTATCCTCAACAAATATATATTTTACGTTCTTCTACTGCTTTTATTAACATTTGCTGGCCTTGTAGTTAAAGAGCAAATAGGAGAGATATTAACCCTAAGATCGGTGGACTCATAGCATTTAAATTCTCTTAGAAAATTCTATATACAAAAATGGAATTTATACTTCCGTTTACATGGCAAAATGGCCTTAACTTTATTTTTCAAGTGCCTTGAACTGATTTCCCTATATAAAGATAATAATTATTTGAAAATAACATAATTACGACATGTATTTTAGGGGGCCTTGTCAACATTAATTTGATTTCTTAAAATGTAGGAATTTGGGTTTTAAATTCATTGTTCTATAACAAATATTAAATATTAATGATAAAATTAATCTTAAAGTATCTAATGGAGTCACTCAAATTACATAATTAATAAGTAATATTTTTCTTAACAAAAATTTGATTACAAAACTTAGCCTGAATTAATTTGTTTGTACTAAAAAAAAGAAAATAAGTCGTAAATCATTTAAAATAAGTTTGGTTTCAGTAAATATCATTTCGAAATGCGATTGCGAGGGGCCAAACAGATTGCACAGAAGTTTCCATTGTGCTCACTGCACACCACACACTGCACACCGACCACACACACACCACATACCACCCCCTCCTTCCCCCCTTCTCTCTGTTAACCCCATGAAGTGCACTGATGCAATGGCAAAATGCATTGCGCATGGTTTTTATTTCGTGTCTTTGTTTGCTTTTAGTTGCGTGTTTTGGCCTCTGCTTTTGCCTACTTTATCATCTTCTCGTCTTCGTTTTCATTTTCATTTTCGTTTTGCTTATTTATTATATATTTTTTTTTATTTTTAATTATTGTTTTTCTTGTACACTTTGTGACTTAATTGCAGTTGCAGGCTGCGCACGCGTTTTAAGGGCGACTTGCAAGCGTTTTCAGAGCGACTTGCTAGCGATTTCAAAGCGTTTCGCAGGCGTTTTCATTTTTGCCCGGCAAAATGAAGTAAAGAAGCCGGAATAATAATAAACCAAGTCAAATTGGCAAAGAAATTACTCTGTAATTTTCTCTCAAATGCAACCGAGTGGATGGAAATGATGGTACACAAAACAAAAATTTGTGTAATTATTATTTAAAGTCTTTCTTCTTGGTTTTGCCTTGCTTAAATCTCAAATTTAAGAATTAGACTTTCTTTTTGAGATTCAATTGTAAATTATTAGGAAATTATAGTGCTAATCAAGCTTATGGACTTAGATTCATTTTTAAAATGTATTAACATTTTTTAAGAAGCCTTGTCTTTGTGGCTACCATAATAAATAAAATTATAATAGATAAAAAAAAATAAAATGTATAATTAAATTACCTTCTTTTCTTGCCGTGGAGATCTGAGCTTATCATTTGCTTCGCCCAAGAGTGGCGACTGGGACAATTTTGTCATCAGTCCATAGACTGTGTGTGCATTTTCATTCCCAGTTGACTTTATTTATGCATTTCATTTTCCCATTTTCTCGCTCTGATTTGCCTCGTACTTCTGATAGTAACAACAACAAAAACAAAGCAGAAAACACCACCAGCAAGTTTCTCTTTTAATTTTGTTTATTGTATTTTTTTGTTGCCTTCTTTCTTTGTTAATGCAGCGCCAAGTAGAATTGTCGTCAACTGATTGACACTTGAGTTGACATTCTCATTTCAATTCGAAATTCAGCTTCCCAAAACCCATTTTCAGCTTCCATTTTTACCCACTTCATGTCACACTTGTATCTCACATTTATTGCAATCCCTTTCGTTTTTCTCGGATATTTTCTTTTTTATCTTTGTTTCTTTTTTGTATCTTAAATGGTTCTCTGAGTCACTTTTTTAGTATTAATTGGACAGCAATATAGATAGCTGGGGGTTATTGTAGGTTCAATGGGAAAATGGGGGAAGTCTTGGTTTGGTTTTCAGTAATTATAATTATTTATATTATATATTATTATTTATATTATATTTTATTTTTATTTATATTATATAATTTTTTATTATTTATATTATATATTTTATTTTTAAAATATCAGGAACTATATCTTCGGCTTGTTACTATTATAGATTTAATTTCACTTTTATAAATTAATTCATTTTATTTTTAATGCGTTTGTACACATTGTTTCTTTAATTTCTGCAAATTTTCGAAATATATTAATTAAAACTAAACCTTTAATATATTTAAAACATTGCATTAAAACTTTTTTAGTTGATTTATTATATTTTTTATTATTATTCACATTTTCTTTAATTTGAGAAAATGTTTCACATTTATAAATTATTTCATTATATTTTTAATGCCTTTGTACAAATTGTTTCTTTAATTTCTGAAAATTTTCGAAATATATTAATTAAAACTAAACCTTTAATATATTTAAAACATTGCATTAAGCCTATTTTAGGATCTTTGCTTAAGTTGATTGATATTCTCTCTTTTATTATTTAAATTTTCTTTAATTTGAGAAAATGTTTCTAGTATAACTATAAAGTTATTTCCTAATTCCGCTCCTTGAAATTATTAATTTCCAGGAATTTCACAATATCAAATGTCACAATTATGCAAATTGCATTTGTCACGTACCTGAAAAAAAAACTGATAACAAAAAATTAAGTTGCAGTAAACGCAAGGCAGGAATACAGAATGATAGCAGCACCATGTAAAAGCTATAAAGGTTTAAATTATATACATTTAGATAATATATATATAATAAATATATATCTAAGTTATAATTCATTTAAAATATATAAAAATCTAAATTATATTTAATTTAAAATATATAAAAATATATATCTCAATTATAATTTCATTTAAAGTATATAAAAATATTTAACTAAATTATATTTCATTTAAAAATATATACCTTATATCTCCTTATAAGCTTCCAATCCGACCAATTTCATTTATCTCCGCTTTAATTTTAATAATTGCCATTAAGAGGGCCATAATCCCAAATAAAAACTAAAAAATTACATTTTTATCGCTTATTCCACACCATTTTCCACAAATTGTTTTATTAATCAATTATTGACTAATTCCCCGGATTAGATTTCACGCCTGAATACTCTATATAAAACACCGAATGACTCACCCATGCTGGCCAATAAAAATAAAAAGAGCGAACTAATTTGAGTTTCAGTTTTCTTTTTTTTTACCACCATCTCTTTATTTTAATTTGAGGCGTCGAAGTCCCCTCCTGGTCACCGCACGGGCATCACCACCGCCCCTTCCCACCCCTCCAGCGGTCTCCACTCGATCTATCTGTTGCTGTCGCGCTTAATAAAATTCATTAAATAAAAACAGGCGAAGGAGGAGGGGATGAGCGGAGGACCAGGGGCCCAACAGCAACAATAATAATAATAAAGTGGAAGGAAAGAAGTGGGTGGGTGGGGGGTGGTGGCTTCAAGGGGTGGGCACCCATACAAGCATAGTCGGCGTGCAGGGCAGCATCAGAGTTGGCCAGCTTGGCTATATATAGTTTAGGAAAATATATATATTAAAAAAATATATATATATATATTAAGAATACTTGAACTTGAAATACTTGAATAAAAATGTATTTAAAATACCAAATCGATACACAAACATTCAGATTTCTTTTCGTCTATTTTTTTTTTATACCCTTGCAGGGTATTATAATTTCAGTCAAAAGTTTGCAACGCAGTAAAGGAGACACCACCGACCCTATAAAATATATATATTCCTGATCAGGATCAACAGTCGAGTCGATCTAGCTATGTCCGTCTGTTTTTCAAACCATTTTCATCAATTTTGAGATTTGGCAACTAATAATTATTCCAGAATTTCCGTTTTAAGTTTTTGTTTAGATTCTGCAAGGGTATACAAACTTCGGTGAGCCGAAGATAGCTTCCTTTCTTGTTCTTTATAAAAACCTATTTCAAATACCAAATCAATACACAAACATTCAGCTTTTTTTTTATATATATATATTTTTTTTTTTAAAAACATTTTTGGTTATTGTTATTATTATTTTAATATACTTTTTCTTGTTTTTTAAAATTACTTTTACTTTTGGCTGTAAGTTCCCCAACATCACTGTCTCTGCCAGCGTCTCAGTCAACTCATTACGAACAAAAAACATAATTCTGCCAAAGACGCGAGTCTGGATCTGGACAGGGACTTGGATGGGGACATGGCCAACCGTCAGTCATCATCCACGGGCCAGAAGCCTAAGGCCACCCCTTTTTATTTTTCCTTGTTTTATTATTTTTTTTTTTTTTTGGAAGAAGTCGGCCGAGGAAGACCCGCAGAAAAACCAAACCAAATATGAACCGGGTACAAAAAAGAAAACCAACAGCAACTGAAAGCGAAAACATGGAAAAATATGTTCTTAAGAAATTGATTTTTCTCTAATGGCAAATGGACAATACCCTGTGTTAGAATGATGAAAAATGTTGGTTAACAACAATTTAGCAAAACTGAAAACTGCATAGAGATTAAATCGAATTGGGTTTCTTTATATTTTAAAAATAAATATGCACCTTCAAAAATGTACCTATATGTTCCTAAATAAATTTATCATATTTTTCTAAATGCAATAACATTTACAGGGTATGTAATTATCCCTTGTTAATAACAAAAAGTTGCCTGCAATGTTGGTCACAGCCTGGAATGCATTTCTTGCTTTCTCGCCGGGCTGTGTATCTGCTGGATACATTTGATGCTGACAGAAACGGAAAAACAAGAGGCAGCAGCAGGCAGGCAGGCAAGCCAACAACAACACTGGTGTTCATTGTGCTTAATTAATTTAGTTCAAAGATCAAGCGACCATAATGCCTGAACATCGGCTGCTGCATTGCGATTCTTCCTCAAGTCGGAGACTCGTTTTCGTTTTTCGTTTTTCATTTTCGATTTTATATCTCCACCCTCCCCTGGGATGGCAGTTTTCTCCCCAGATGCTTTCCCCATCTTGATCTCTCTCCCTACGCCCTTCCGTATTTCCCATTGGGTTTAGCTTCTACAGAATCCGTTGTTTGCCCAGTCTAAATATCGGACACTTGCTATATGGACTATAATATAATATATATACGTATATATTGGGGATATATCATCTGTGTGTGTGTTGTGTGCAAGACAGCTTGGGGCGAATTGCTAGCATTGAAGATAAGTTTAAATTTCATTTGAAATTCTTAAGAACAATATTAAAATATATAATAAATATTTATAAGTTGTATATATTATTTATATATTTATGTATATATATTTACTTATTTATTACATCCTTAAACTTGGAACAATTAGATTGTTAAAATATTTTCAGAATTATAATTTCAAGCTAAGCTGTCAGGCTTGTTTCATGTCCAAAGTACAGCTCTCATTTCCATATCTGAATCGCTTGCAAAAACTATAATGTAATGGGTTTACGAAACTGTTGTATATATTTCATATATATACATATAGATATTATATATATATAGGGGATTGCGGATCTTGGATTCCCTCTGCGGGTAATACTCTCGATATGCTTAATTAGGCAACGGGCGTTGAGTATAAAAAGCGTCTTTTGTCGCTGCCACGCCCCATAACCCCCCACCCTCTACACACTAACACACATACTGGAACACCCCAAAGGGGGCACACATGTTGTCCATGTTCCATTACACACATGTTCCGCACTGCACTGGCCTGCCTGGTTAGCTGCTACTCTGGGCTTTTACCTCCCCATTTGAGCTGATCTCTAACCAACATTATTCAGCAGGAAATATAATATATAAATATAAATAGGAATATTTATAAATATAAAAAAAAAATAAATATAAAATATAAAATCTCAGGGATTGATGTATCATAATTGAGACTATTTTTATATAAATACATTTTATATAAATTTAGAAATTTTCTAAGTGAATGTGTCATAAATAGAATTCCCAACTTTAAGTTTGAGGATTCAAAGAGATTTTAATTTTAAACATATAAATATAAAGAATATAAATATATAAAGAACTAGAAATATCTATAAAAGTTTTGACAATAGATATAGATATATATATATATAGATATATAATCTATAATAAATCATTTAAAAATTTTTGATAAAATTTGAAGTTCTTTTTAAGCAAAAGAAAATATATTTTATCTTTTAAATTTTATATCTCATAAATTTTGTATCTTTTAAATTCTGTTTGTTTTTATTCCAATAAAGGGATATATCTTAGAACTTTGTAGACTAGTGTGGGAGTGGTGCTCGCTTTCTGTGGGTGACCGGAGGTCGGCATCGCTATAGCCACCCGACATCTGCTGTCGACGTTGACAGAGACTGCGGCAGTGGCGGCGGCGTCGACGCTTACGAGGCGTACCGCCGTTGCCGCCGCCGCCACCCAAGAAAAAATGCTCAGCGGCATCTTGAGTTCAATTTCAGTTGATATTCTGTTAAATTCGCGAACGCGTCGCGCCTGCAGCTCCGATCTGTAGGATCTATATAGAAGAGAGAACCAAAAAAATAAAAAAATAAATAAAAATAATAAGAGAAAATCAAGCCCGATTTCGTAATATCAGGCTCCGCTTATCAGTAAAACTGACTAAACTTTATTTTTGTTTTGTGCATTGCAAGTTTTGAAAAATGAAAACAAAAACGTGATCGATCGTCAATAGTTTTCAAACCAACGGAAGAGTGGATCTATTGTGAGAGAAAATAGGGTAAAAAGTGAGAGATAAATGGCACAGAAATGGGAAAATCCAGGGGCCAAACCCCTTTTTTATATATAGTTACATATGTAGATATCGGTACATATATGCATATCGTGTGTGTTTTCAATTGCAATCGTACATTGTAAGCATTCATCATCGTTCATTCATTTGTCGCTACCCGCAAATGGATGTCAGTGAATCATCGTCAGCGTATAGGCAAAACCAAAGATAATTTCCAATCCTCATTTTACATGTTGTTATTTTTTTTTTTTGCCTGCATAATTTAAACGGATTCTATGGACCGAGGTCATTGAGGTCTTGAACCAATGCCCAAAAGTATGCCAGTGATAAGGATGTGAACTTATCAGATTTATGAAGAGGATTGATCATGGTGATCAATAGTGACAAGAGGGGGAGCTAAGCCTTGTTTTGGAAGAGGCCAAGATACAGGGATAGATACATTGATCTTCTTATAAAATTTATTTTTGAATATTTTTCTGTAGAATTTATTAAAATACTAAAGTGTAAATGATATAAATGATAGGGAATTATAAGCCACAACTTGCATAATTAGTGACTAGCTTGAGAAAAGAAAATTAAATCTATTTTCATAACCATTTATTTAAGTTAATCTGTTCTTTAAACATAGTTTCATTGAAGTTTTCAATTTTTTGGTATTTATATTTAAATAATTCAAGAAAAAAATTATCTTTTTAATTAATGATATTTTATAAATTGATGTTACCATTTGCATATATTTTTTAAAATATTTGTTAAACTATTTTTGTATTCAATACCAAAACACATTTCATTCACCATTGAACTTAACCAGTTTCCCTTTTCTGCCTCCAAGCCGATCATGATTAATGGCCAAGATCCTAGATTATGGAATGACTAATAACAAGAAGCCAGCCGAAAAAAAAAAAGATTTTAAGATCTCCCATTGCGATAGGCACTATGTTCTCCACTTACGACGATCAAGAGATTAATCTGCGGAGCCTCGTGTCTTGGCACCTCCTCAACTCCATTAGGGCCTTCCGTTTTTTTTGGACTGCACTTACAAAAAAAAAGTACTTAAAAATTTAGAATAAATTTATTTTTCAGATAAAATTAGTAAGAATATTGCAAATAAAAAATAAAGCTAAAGAGTAAAGTATTAATACAAAAATCTTTAAATAATTAAACCCCATAATTCACCAATCCCTTAAAAAATATAAACTTTCTAAATTCTCAAAAAATAATATACAACGTTTTTAGAATACACTTTTTTTTTGAGTGCACATTCCATATTTTAACATTCCAACATTCCAATATACCTGGCGGCACCTGTGAGGCGTAGGTGAGTTGCACAGTTCTCGGCAGGGCCAACCTGTTTCTCCAGGGTTTTCTCGGCTCTCGTCTCTTGGTTATCTTTGTCTCACTTCTCACCTCTCTTCGAGAATTTCATGGCCTTTAATTTGGGCCCAGGGACTGAGAGAGAGGGTTAAGCCCCTTTTTGCTCGACATGGTTTGCTGGATCGGTTAGTAGTGACTCATCCCCATTATCAACGCAGAAACCAAAAACAATACATTTTTCAACTAGAAGAAATGCAAACAGTTAATGTTTTAACCCTGAAGCGTTGGCTGGGAAAAATGATTTAGGGGTTTTCTATTTTCTAATGCCGCAAGGAATGGATTTTCCTAATTGAAAGAACGATCAGAATTAACTTTTGTATTTAATGAAGCGCACATAATTAAACGAATCATAAATTATACATTTTTGGGGGCTCAAAAAGTGAGTTAATCCTAAAACTGGTTATTAATTCGGGCTCAAATGTTGCTATATTTAAATTTGGGATAGTTTTAATATAAAGAATATAGCAATACATTATTAATTATGCGTTTTTTCTTTAAAAAACAATATCATTCACATCTCCGCCCACTAGACTACACCAGGGTTAAAGCTCAAGGAGAGCTCTGCCAAGGTTTACCATGTGGCAGACTCGTCTTAAAAATGACACTGGAAGTGGCAGTGGCTCTGGAATGACTTGGGGGCCAATTGAGAAGTGCAGAGTGCAGTGACTCTGGCTTCAGTGTGAGTAAAAAGAGATAATGAGCAGTCGCTTGAGGCAGGCCATTGAGCCATTGAGATAGCGCCTTCGCTGGAACTTAAACATTAAAGTTTTAAATATTTTCAACAGATTGTGTTCGTGCCAGCGCCACACTTGAACACCGTAAAAATGCAATGGTTTTAAAGTATACAAAAAGTATAAAATAAAATAATATATCAAATGCTAGGCAGATTTAAACTTACAGGGACTTTAAAAATATACATTTTCTTGGGACTGTAAAAAACGGAATGATTATTAAATCCTTGTTGTATTTCACTTGCCTTATCTGGATTTTCTTTCTGTGTTCTTCTCTCACTCTATATCTCTCTCCTTCTTACAATAATATTACTATCTCTCCAAGTGCCTCATTTTGTTGTTGTTATTTTCTCACTTAACCATGAGTTATAGTCCCATAACTCACCATGCGATAAGCTAAATCTCCGGAGAAGAAACGACAAGGAGCTGCCAGCGGAGTAAATCTCCAGAGAAGAGACACCCCCCATACGAAATCAATTCGAAATGCCGGCGCTACCGAACGAAATCGATTGCAACCGATCATCGGCGACGGCAGATATTAACGACAACTTTGGTATGGATTCACACATTTACGAGAATCTGCCGGGTACATCCCCGAAATCAGTATCTGCACCCAAAAGTCCAAAGAATCATCCCGTACCGATTCTTCGCAAATATTTTCGCCGTGAGGCAATCTACGAGAATTTATGCGCCGGCTGCGGCTATGGGGTATTTGAAGCCCCAGGGCGTTACTGTCATTTCTGTCAATGCATCGTCAGTGGGGGAGTGGTGGTGCATGCAACCTCACCCCTGGCGGAGAATTCTGCGGAGAATCCTCAGGAGAGCAATATCTATGAGAATATCTGTGAGCTATGCCGCGGCATTTACAGTGACAACGAGAAATGTCAGTGTCAGAAGGAGTATGATAAGGAAAACAGTCAGGACAACAACACCACCACCCCCATATCTACGCCACTGCCCACGCCTACGTCCCTGCCAGCGGCAAAAAGCAACAGCAGCAGCAGCAGCAGCAGCCGTTCGCGAACGCTTTTGAACTACTCCAAAAGCAGCGCCGCGACCTTGACCCGTCTCTTTGGCTCCCTCAAGCAGCTAAATCGCTCTGCCTCCCTGCAGCGCAAGCTTTTCCAGCGCGAGGTGAAGGCCCCTGGCGGTGGCTCTTTGGAAATAATTCACAACGTGGACGAGGTCTTTCGCACCCAAGAGACCTTTGACATGCAGCGCATTTGCCAGCTTAAAAGCGAGCTGCAGCTTAAGAGCAGCCAGAGTGATCAGCACATTTACGGGCGGGTTAGAGAGCCAGAAGCGGATAAGGCGGAGCAGCGCAAGCGGCCGCGACTTTCACGCATGCGTTTGCTGCAGCAGCACGAAAGAGATAGCTGCAGCGACGATGGTGCAGCAGCATCAGCAGCAGCATCAGCAGCAGCATCAGCAGCAGCAGCAGCAGCAGCATCATCATCAGCAGCAGCAGCATCCTTGTATTTAAACGAAAGCATTTGTCACTGGATGACATCACTGCGGCAACAAGTGCATCCCTACGACGAAGGGGCAGGGGATTGGCAACAGCTGCCAAAGAGTGTGCCAGCCTCCTACGAAAGAGAGACGAGAGAGGCTGAGGAACCTGTAACGCTGCGCAAGGAGGACAAACAAAGTTTGATCAGTGACTTCAAGAGAAAGCTGCAGCTAAAAAGGGAGCCTCAGAATCGTAGGTGCGGCATAACGGCCGAATTTGTGAATGAGTTTCTCAGTCAAAGCCAACACCCCCAGCCCCAAGAGAACCACCCACAACCGCAACCACCAGCAACTATCGTGAGCAGAGTAGAAGAGCAGGCACTGCCCAAAATTCCGCTCTTGCCGCTCATGCAGAGCCTCGCTCTTTCGATAAGCCTGCATGTGTGTCTGCGTGGCCCGCTCAGTGCCTATGACAAATCGCTCAGCCAATGGCTTTGGCAGCACCAACAACGCCTGCTGATCAATGTTTATCGCGGCGCCGACGAGAGAGCGCGTGACCCAAGGCACGAGTGGCGACGTCTCTTTGCTCGTTCTGCGGCCCCAAGAGCCCCACGCTCTGTTAGCAACAGATCGGCTCTCATCTTAACAGGAATTCCAGTTGTAGTTGTTGTTGGCCGGAACTCCATGTCTTCGGATAGACGGTATTAGTTAACATACTAATGTTTACAGTCACTGTTAATTGGAATTCGCGAGCGCGGCTAAACTTTCTTTGCTGCTTATACAGATATTTTTTGTTTTAATAATATCAGCTTTATTTTACGAAATCACTTAAAGTAAATGCAAGAAATATATGTAATTTCTTTCGTCGATCAGCGCCCGCGAATTCCGTTTAGCAGCAGTTTTGTTAACATGGGAGCTAGCAGCAGAATGCTACTCTCATCGTAACAGAAATTTCTGTAAGCCGGAGCAGTGCACTCACCAGTGCTGACAGTATCTCAGAAATACAAAATGTTAGATTTGTACATAGTTCCTAAAAATGGCTTAAAATTATTTTAAAAATTGCCAAAAAAAAAAAAATAAAAAAGATAAATATATAAATTGTTTCATTTATAAAAATAAATCTAGGTTTTTAACAAAAAAATGTTTAATCAATTGAATAGATATGTAAAAATAAAAATGTTAAGCCATTCAGACAGAGATATTAAAATAAAAAAGAATACAAAATTACTAGATTTGTAATAAAATATCAAACAACATTTTAAATTATTCAAATAGAGATATAAAAATATAAAAAAAGACTAGATTTGTGATAAAATTTTCCAAAATTTTTAAATCATTCAAACAGAGATATAAAAATAAAAAAGAAGAGAAGCTTTGTAATAAGATTTAACAAAATTTACTAAAGAAAATGTTAAAATAGTTTTTAAATATTTTAATATTTAGTAACAATAATAAATGTTGCATATATAGCAACAATATTGTTAATGTGTCAGCACTGGTGCTCTCTTGCTATCGCCACAGAGAGGGCGCCGTATAAAAGTTGTGTGTAGCTGAGAAACAATTTCAAAACATTTTTTTTCCAGCGTACGTGACGACGTGTATGCTGCCGCTGCGCGTTCGAAGCGGAATCGTCGTGAAGAGAGTGGGAGCGGTGCGAGCGGAAGAGCGCGAGAGGGTGCCAGTGCCAGTGTTAGTGCGAGTGCGAGTGATAGCGCAATAAAAAACAATAGTAATAGCAACTGCGCAGGCGGCAGAGCTTTGATGGCAGCGCCAAAAACAACAAGCGAGGCAGAGCGCCCCAATAATAATAATAACAGCAACAGCAGCAGCAACAACAATAACAATAGCACCAGCAATAACAATGATGACAATGACAGTAGCACGAACAGCAGCAGCAACAACAACAATAATAACAACAACAACAACATGAGCAATTGCAATGTCAGCGATCAGCAACAACAGCAACAAAAGCCACAGGAGCAGCAGCAACAAATCACTCAGGTCAACATTCATTAAGAAAATGACAAGCAACAACAAAGAGTAAATTAAAAATAAAATAAAGCAAACACAGGGAGAGAAAAAAAAACAAAATAAAATAAAATAAACATTATTTTACAAATTAATATATATCTAATTTTTTCATAATATTAAATTCAAGTGATAAAGTGATAAAATGTGCAAGTACCCTAGTGCTGTCCCCTGTTTTTGCTCAGTGTACTCCTTGTTGCGTTTCACTGCAGTTCGAAATTGACTAACGATTTGCGTGCGACAGGGATGCCAATATTCAATTGGCTATTGGAAATAAAAACAACGACAACAACAAACAAACAATCACACAACCTTATCTAATTAAAAACAACCATTAAAAAAAGAAGAAATGTGCAGGAAAAACAAACAAATTTGCTATGAAAACAAAAGATAACTATAAAATAATCAGCGTTTAATTAACGTTCTTTTTTCTTTTCTTTTTTTTGCTGTTGTTGTGGTTTGGGGTGATTGGATAAAAAAGAGTGTTTCGTTGTTACAAAAAAGTTATTTATGATTACCGGTAAAGAAAATATAGATATTTTTTTAGTAAGCTAGCTAATTATTTGCATTTATAAAAGCATGTTAATTATGAAAATTAGTAAAGAAAAAAGTACACCCCCACGAAGCTAAATTAGGAAATTAACTCTTGAAAAATGAGGCATACAATTTTGTAATGCAATAATTTAGAAAAATTCATAGATATGAAATATTCCCTTAAATGTTGTGAAAATTAAATAAATTTTAATTGCTTAAAATTCCCTTTTTGGTATATTTATTATCTTAAAAAAAAAAAGAAATATAACGCCGCACTCCGTAAGTCAATTTCGAAAGCATAACGCCGAATATTTTCCAAATATTTTCGAAAATATATGTCAACCTGAAGTCGCGATCTTTGTTTTCCCAATTTAATTTTTATAGAATTGCGTTATCAAGGTACGACGACCGGCGCCAAAAGTTCCGGTTCGAAGTCCCAAAACGGCACTAAGTAATCCCCGTCAGGCGGATGGAGAGCAGGATAAGGAGAAGCATAGTCCCATGATAGACTGTGGCCAGGATATGGAGGTGGAGGAAGAGGAGGAATCCATTTACCAGCCCATTTGGCAGTTTAAAACCCTGGAGGATCCGAAACTAGTGGAAGCCCAAGCTACAATTGCGGAAGACGCAGAGGAAGAGGATGGGGATGCTGATGATGATGATGAGGATGAGGAGGAGGACGACGACGACGACGACGATGAGGATGAGGAAGAAGTCCTGGAGGACTATGACGAGTCTCTGCCCTCCGATGCCGATGCCGATGTAATGGCCCTCCAGGCAGCCGCTGTCTTTGCCGCTGGCGTTCGCCACAAACTCTCCACTTCGACGCTAACCAAACGCTCCAAACTGATGCTACCCACGCCCCTGCCATCGCCCACCGCCTCCATGGACCAGGGTGCCTGGGAAACAGACATGGAGTTTATGTTCCACCGGGAAAGCAAAAACGCCGATGAGGCCGAAGCGGCAGCGGACAGCCTGAGTTTGGGTAGCACGATCACGAATAGCACTGCCACCCTGGGCTCCATTAGTAGCACATGTAGTAGCGCCAGGCAACCAACTGTGCCCAAGGATCAGGTGCCCATAGAGCAGGCCCCCCTAATTCATCCCATTCTGCGGAACATCTGCGTCTTCTACAGCCCCAAGGAGCCCAAGAAGTACAGCGCCATATTCTACGAGTACCAGCGATCGCAGATCCACCTTCGCTTCATGACCCGCATCCGACGTCCTGCTCCGCCGCCACCAGTTCCATCCTTCCAGCATCATCACCACAAGCAGCCACCATCGGCAGTCCAGCAGCAACAGAATGACGACAGCGGCTGCAGCTGCGAGGCGGAGGATCAGGCGGAGGCGGCCATTCCCCAGCCCCTCAAGGAGGAGTGGGCGCGGGCTGTTCTGGCCGCCGGTGCGGTGGCTGGCAAAAGGGGCGTGGCCTCGCGAGCCGGTCGCAAGCTAAGGGTCCGCTCCAATGCACGGCTCCTGCTCACCGATTCCGTGCTGGCGTGGCGGGAGCAGCTGCAGGATGTCCACTGCTGTGAGGACGAGGAAGATATGGTAAGGAATCGTTGATTTCGGGTATTTATGGATAAAAAAAATACTATAAATAAAAACAAACATTTTATTAAAAAATATATTTATAAAGGAATAATTTTAGAATATATAGAAAGACAAAAGTTGAAATACTAAATTAATCTTTAAATCCGTTGTTTTAAGGCATGTAATTAATTTTTAAAGTTATAAAACGAACAAAGAAAACTTGCCAAAATTTTAATTAAGACTTTTTTCACTCTCCACATTCTCTATATATTTTTAATAATACAAAAACTTGAGTTTATGGCTCTAAGCTGAAAAATAACTCTTGAAGTTATGTCATCAATATTTGTATTTGATTCATTTTTATTTATTAAATTATTTTCATAGTTTTTTGAGCATTTTAAGAACACAAAAACTTGAGCGTATAGTCAACAAAAATTTATAATGAAAACCAAAAGGAAAACCTATAAAATATCTATCTATCTATATATATTTAAAGTAATTTTTAATTTACCTTGCAACAACCTGAAGCATGATTTTATTGTTATTTGTGACTAAAATCTTTTGATTTGTAAATCACAATAATTTCAGAAAACGTTTTCAATATTATTTTATTTTATTTAATTAATTTTCTCTGTGTGCACTCTTTGTCACCCACAATTTGCCATGGTTACATTCCCTCGTCTTCTTTATTTGGCCATTGTTTCCACACATGTCACTTGTCACATCAATTAAATCCCACAAATGTATCTGTATCTGTATCTCTGTGCCTTCCAACGGAAAGGTTTTCATTGCAATTGTTTTAGCTGATCTACTATGCGAACTAGCAAAACCTTTTCAGCGAGGAATGGGCCTCAACCTGAACAAGTTACTCAACCTTCCGTTTCTTTGGGGTAACCAAAATTTTCGAAAAAGTACGCTAAATACTATGAATATCTCAGGTTTTTGGTTTATATATTAAATTTCAATGGATTTGTGTCATATTTTTTTTAAATTAAATGTTTAAAATTCTAGGGCTGATAATAAATATTATAAAAAAACTATTTTTCCCCATAAAAATTCGATAATTTTCTTTTACAGTTGAGTATCTTTGATCTTTTGATTAAAAAAAATATATAAAAATAAAGGAAGTCGGTAGAGTTAACGGTAAAATCAGGTTGTTTCATATTTAAAACAAAAAAAACCGTATATAAAAATTTACATATATACCTATATAACTGCTGCTTTCTGCATAATGTATCTTTATTTATTTTTGCCTCTCACGTTTGTTGCTTTCTGTTTGTTGCATTTGACGCTGCTGCTGCTGATGCATTCAGAAATTCCATAGAAATTCGCTGGGAAAAAAGGGGGCTTTCCCCTTATTTTGATACCCCGTTTTTTAGCTTGGTTCCCCCAAAATGTTGTGTCAGATTTCGTGAAACGACAATTATTTATTTTATTTATTTTGTTTGATTTATCTTGCTCGTTTTTCTGCCTTTTTGTGGGGTTTGCATACATATATTCTGCCGTAACACGTATGTGTTGTCTATAGTTAAATTTTTTATGATTTTTATTATAAACTTTTTGGCAAACCGGTTCTCTGGTTGAGTGGAAAGAATTCTCTTTTGGTTTTTAATACCCTTTTGGGGGGGTGATATATATTAATACCTTTGTTTTCAGCATGGCTTTAGTTTTTTGTGGGCTTTAAAAACGATTTAATTGGTTGTAATGAATATAGCAGATATTGTTGTGATTCATATTTATATGGTATAAGTTAATGCATTTTTTCTTAAGGGCATTTGTTAGGCCGGTTTTATTGTTGAATTTCCTGCCCAGCCTCAGAACGTTGGCTTTCGCATTTATCAGCATTTAATTGGTTAATCATTAGTCAAATATGTATTTCTGTGTAACTCTTTTGAGTTGTTCAAAATGTTTTTCCTGGCAAGATATGCCTTCAAATTTGAGCATATATAAACATATATATATATATGTATATGTATTTTTTCCTCATTTTCTCCTTCATTCTTATTCTCGGAACCGAACCTTTGGCTGAGCCACAAAAATTTTATCGCTTGTATTGTAAAAATTATAACGGAACTTGAGTGTTTCATACATAAGAGCCCGGACTTTGGAATGTGCATTTTTACTTAATATTTCAGTGACGAGGATTACCTATAAAAAGTTATAAGTAGGGCTGATTAAGATCTTAAATATTATATATACTTACCATTATGTTTAATGCGTTTAATACGCTTTATAAGATGTAAGAAATTGGCTTCCAGTTTAAATGTGAAAAGCAGTCTGTCAATTGGTTTCGAGATAAACTGATCACGAATTAACTGTTGCAGATATGTGAGGGCCATTGATCCAAGTTATATATATATATCTGCCTTTGGGGCTGGGAAAAACTACAACAAAAAAAAATAATAATAAAACAAACTCAACTCTCTGCTGAAAGCCACAAGACCAAAACAAAAAGGTCGAACTGAGCCGCCTTTGTTTGGCTTTCGGTTTATTTGTGTATTTCCTTTGGTTCGCTTCGGTTTTTTCGGTGTGGCTCTTTTGGTGTTTCAATGAATCACGATATAGCAACAATATATGTAGATACAGATACAGTATCTGTAGCTGTAGCTGTGGCTGTGCGAAAGCAAAGCAAACACATGTACTAACGGCCCCGAGGTCGTATCAATTAAATTGGCGGCTGGCTGCCTTCTGCCGTTATTATTTCAACACATAAATTCCGATTCGGCAGAGAAATATATGTTAACTTTACCGTGTAAAATATATATTTTGAAAATTCACAAAAATAACAAATATCGGAGAGCCTAAACAGTGCTACTTGGGCCAAAAAAACCAATTGACTCTAAATCAGTTAACAAAAGTTGTTCTGCTTTCACACCAAATTGTCGTATTTATCGATTACTCCGCCCACTGGGCATACATATGTTATCGAAAGTGATACGATGACAATGATTTCGATTTTATGCGAACGTAATAATTAACTCTAAAGTTTTCCATTGTTTATAATATAAACAAAAACCCTTGCCTCATTTTTCGATAGCAGACATCGAAGCACATGTGAGGGAATTCGAGCCGAACTAATATACTCTTTGTGGAAAAGGTTTCTTTCATTTTTTTTATTAAATAGTATTTTACATATTCTATTAAAGTTTTTAATATATTAATAATAATATATTTTTACAATATTTCCCCTTAAATAGATCAAGGTAATATCATCATAATTTTAAAGAAAAATAGCATACATATAACGATTTTCTTGTCATATTTCCCCATATTTCACTGACTTGGTTACTCCGGAATTTATAAATAATATTTGATATATTTTATGCTTTAAATTTTAAATAAAAATATTTCTGCAAATTGCAACTTTGTTTCAAAGCAAATCATATTTTCATATAACTTAATTTTGATTGCCTTTAAATTTGCACATTTTCAAGTTTCTGGGAATATTACAATCATAAAGCTTTCAACTTGTTTAGGATGTTTTGTAGAATTATTCTGTTGCTGTTACCCTTGAGAGGAAGGCACAGAAAACAAAAAACAGATGTTGCAACAGACGAATTTCAGGGAAACTCCAGGTGCCAGCAGGAAAAACTAGCGAAAACTACCAGAAGGTTTTTATGGTTACAGGTTAGATTAGGTAAAGGAAAAAGATAATGGATATTATTATATATACTACATCTACTTTGTTTACTAAAATTGCTGATATAATTTAAATTTAAAATTCTACAGCATATATAGTTTTTAAATTTTCTGTTGTTTTCTATTAGCTTCAATTTATTTTCGACTTTCAGTAGTTCATAAATGTCTATAAGCCTAAAGATATTGACTATTTGACTGTTTAATATATCATTTTTTATTATTATTATTAAAACTATCATTACTATTTATTATTATTCTGATAAAATCCAGATTCTTTGGCGAAGTCAAACATATATAGTTTTTAAATTTTCTATTGTTTTCTATTCGCGTTAAATTTATTTTAGACTTTCAGTAGTTCATAAATGTCTAAAAGCCTAAAGATATTGACTTTTTGACTGTTTAATATATCTTTTTTTAATATTATTATATTTATTTATAATTATTCTGCTAAAATACAGAATCTTGGGCGAAATCTTTGCGTTTTTTCATAAATTATTATTTAAAGTTTAATAAGAAATTTTTTTATTAAAGTCATTCAACTAAGTATATAGTATATGCAACCTGTATTTTATTATAATTTATTAATTTTTTAGTTTTCTTTAATGTAAGCCATAAAAGTAGTTATAGTTCGCCCATCGGAAGTATCTGCTGTATATATGTATGTACATATATAATCAGAGAACGGTTTTAGATATCCCCCATATATAGTCGACTGATTTTGTTTATGACACTGTAAATAAGGTGGACTTAGGCACTGAGGGGGTGGTGGCAGCTGCCGCCGGGGTGGGGACGTTGGTGGGTGGCTCCGATATCCGATAAATGCATTCGCTGCGACACCTTGGAGCGGCACTAAGCGATTAGACGTTATCTTGGACGCTTGCAGCAAGCTATAGCTCTGCACGATTTCTTACAAATCGCAATCAATTTCTTCTTATCAATATCGCTCCATTTTCTGTTTTTTTGCCTTTTTGTTTGGTTTCTGGTTTTTTGTGATTTTTTTTTTTTTGTTTTTGTTTTCTGTGTTTTGTATTTTGTGTTCCGTTCCGGACGGAGAGCAAGATATAGCTGGTATATATATACATATATATAGCGTGCGCGAGTGAAAAAAATCGACGGAGATAAGAAATGACGGGCAGATTGAATCCGAAGCGAAGGCAAACAACGGTGAGCGATGGGCGGAACCGAAGAGAGCGAAAAAAATAAAAATATAAGGAAGGAATATATCTGAAAAGTGAAGAAAAAAGAACCACGCAGAAAACCCCTCCAGAAATAAGAGTTAACCGTGTGCTGTGCCGAAATCAATGGCATATTATCGACCACCAAATACCATCTACTCTTTGTTGAGATCGAGTTTGGTGGAGTTTTAATCAAGAACAAAAAAAGTGCAAGTTTTGGGTATAATTTTAGATTTTTTTAGTAAAATATAGTGCAAGTTTTGAGTATAATTTTAGATTTTTTTCTGTAAAATATATATTTTAAATATTATAAAAAATTAAGGACTAATTTTCCTTTATCTAGACGCCTATTTAATTTTCTGTCTTTAATTTCTTTTATAAGGTGTATAAGTATCTTTAGGATAAGTTCACCTTAAAATTGAACACTTAAAATTTAACATTTAAAATTTAACAAAAACTCGTAACTATTTTATGTAATATCTAGACACCTTCAGCTCTTTCTCTGTTTAATTTTTGAAGCACTTTCAGCTTGTACTATTTTTAAAATAAGTATCTTTAAGATAATTTTATGATTTTTACGTAGAAACATAACGCCTTTGTTTGGTCTAACCCTGCCTAATGGGTATTGTGTGCCGAAGAGTAAAACAAAAAATAGAACTAGACATCGACAACGGCACGAAAAGCTGCAATTAATTTGCAGACGTTACTCGGATTGTCGGATTGTGTATCTCAATTGTTTGCTTCCATGCCATGAAGCTCTTTTCCCAACTCTCCGCCCCCCCTCACTCCACACATAAATATTTCCCTAACTCTTAAGTTTGCTGTATTATTTAACTGAATATTTATGCGTGTTGCATGTCTTTGCAGATTGTGCCAGTGACTGACATTCTGCGGGCACAGCAGATTCAGGAGGACAATGAGCTGCAGCAGACGCAGCAATCGACGATCCTGCAGCGCTTCAAGAGCGTCTCCATTGGCAACCTGCTGGACCTGCCCGGCGAGGATGATAAGAAATCTATCAAGAATCGCATGCGAATGAAGTGTAAGTTTTTTTTAAGGTTTATAACTATTATTAGCTTTTATTATTTACCCTGAATGTAAGCTATAGATGGTTATTTTATTCGAGGCCTGGTCTTTAAGTCTCTGTTTGGATTTTAGTTTCAAACAAAACTTATTTTACGGCTTACGGCAAACGAAATATATATCTTTCATTAAAGCAAATGTAACTTATATGTTTGCTATATATAGTATATAAACAAATAAACATAATCAACTGATTCTAATAATTCATTCAAACAGCTGCAAACATAGTCATCATTTTCTTTGTAGCAATATTTTAGAACTTGATTTATACACCAGAAAAATAAAGGGAAAATATTTAAAGCTTTAATGTGACTTCTTCCGGTTCAAATATAAACCAATCCAGATCTTAGTCCGCTTAGCTTTAGTCTTTAGTCATCATCTAAAATTGGATTTTGCCTCTCCAACATTGACTTTCCTATCGAGTAAAATAACGAAGAAACCGGTTAAAGGAGGGCGCCCGACTGTCTGCAGAGAGCCTTCGATATCCAAGTAGAAAACTCGAAAGAGCACTTGAAAAAATTAGTTAATTATTTATATAGATTTATTAATTAAATAATCATTTAATGGGTATTTAAAAATCAACACAAAATTAAGCTGCAATCTTTACAGTTTCAAGTTTAAAATTTCTTTTAAATTTGTATTTCTTTAAGTGCACATAAACCAAGCACATTCGAGGTGTTGTTGGCCTTTTAAGGTCGTTGCAGCCCACACAGCAATTGGTTTGATCAATTGACTGACTGACTGAGTGACTGATTGATTGAGCTAAAGCGGGGACACATGAATGCTAGAAGTATCTCTCCCTCTCTCTGGGATTTTTTAGTGAAGCTCCAAGCTGGTTTCACTTTTGCTGGGATTTTTCTAGCCCCCCACACATAAATATCCCTCAATTTCTATATATTCATTTGACTCGCCAGCTTATTTTGGTTAATGCAAATGAGTCGGATGAGAAAAATGAATCATGATCTTCGTAAGGCGAGGAATGCGCGGATGCCGATTGGCTTTATTGATTGACTGACATTCCCTCAACTGATTTGTTGCTGTTCCTGCTAAATAAAACAACAACAAATAAATAAATTTCATACGCACTTGGCAGGCAGCCGGGAGTGGCACGGCTTGATCTCGGTCCTCTGGGAAATATCAGAAAGCAAAAAATAATTCCATTTGCATGTCCCGCTTTGATAGGCGCTTGTCGGAATGTAGGAGAAATATATAAATAATATTTAAAGCTGAGCTGAAAAATGAGCAAAAATTCCTAAATTTCTCAATAATTTCTAACAATTTCTCTTTTCATATTTGATGAACCCTCGAATTTGTTATGGAAAACCTTAAACAGTTGCCGTCAACAGCAATGTTTTTCGCATGTAAGTATTTAAAAGTTAACCCTTATATATAATATGTACTATATATACAACTTATTAACCCTTTTCCAGTAATCGCTCGCCGAAGAGTGAGAAAAAATCCCGTGGTCGCCGTGGTCAGGTGAACAGCCTTTATCTTGATGAACAAAAATATCCCCTCTTTGCCGCCCCCCTCAATACACTGGAGCTGAACATGACCGATCATCCGAATGTGCCACGATTTGTGGTCGATGTGTGTGCCTATATAGAGAAACCCGAGTGCATTGAACAGGATGGTCTATATCGTGCCTCTGGCAACAAGGTGCTGGTGGATGAGTTACGTCGCAAGCTGACCCACTTGTATGATCCACGTTGGCTACAAACCGACGATATTCATACCCTGACCAGCCTGCATAAGCAGTTCTTCAGGGAGCTCACCGAACCGCTGATTACTCAGGAGGCCTACGAGCGTCTGGGCAAGACCCTGGCCGATGATGCCGCCATTGAGCGGATGAGTTTGGCCTTTGATGATATGCCCGAGCCGAATCGTTCCACGCTGCGCTTTCTAATCAAACATCTGACCAGGTGAGGGGAGAATTCGACAACTATTTCCTATTAGCTCATTAGTAATGAGACATTTTGGGTTTGTGTTTGTGTTTACAGAGTGGCCGCTGCCAGTGGTTCGAATCGGATGCCGTCCACCAACTTGGCCATTGTTTGGGGACCGTGTCTGCTGAGTGCCAATCAGATCCATTTGGATATTGGACGCATGAATATGCTGGCCAAGGTGCTGATTGAGAACTATGATCGCATTTTCCATGCCGACAATGAGCGTCTTGTGTGTTAATGGGATGTCCATCCTTCTCCTGCTGCCACGACCACATCATCACACATCATAATAATAATTTTTAGCCCAGCATCGATTTAAGTGCCTCAAGACTTTAGGGAACACATCACACATTACATCAAACATTTTCCACCTAAGTTTAGTTTATGTTTCCCTTTTTTTTTTTGTGTTTTTTTTCTCGTCTTTTGTTAATTTTAATGTTTTTTTTTTACTATTTTATTTATTCATTGGAAGCGTTCCATCGTCATCCAGCAAATACTTACCAAAAAGACAGTAGCCTAAGTTAATTACTAAAAAAAAAGCTAATAAAAAAAAATAGAAGACAAAAAACTCGGATATAAGAACTGTGTGGCGGTACAGTGAGCACTGCCTGCGGTTTACAACCATAACATGACGGAATATTCATCATAATAATTATTAATTATAAATAAAATTATTCTTATTGTTTTTTTTTTGTACAACATCGTATATGAGTTGTGATATTCGCTGCATATTGCAAAACATGAATTAAAATATTGTATTTATAACTATTAAAGAACCCTATGAAATATATATACAAATAAAGTGCAGTAAAGAACAGATATTGGTGTTATTATTTATAAAAATTAACTAGTAAATGTATATTTATACAGTTTAAAGTTGCTTTATATAATTTTGATAGAAGGAAATATTAGAAAATTAAATTTAAAAGTCTAGAAAATGCCTAGAAGATCAGCCAGCATTATCTCCATTTCAGAAGCTAAGCAAACTCTGTTCTGTTATAAAATAAAATCAAAATTTAATGAAATACAACACAAATCTAAGTGAAGCTTGTCAGCAATTAGTTATTTTTAAAGTTTAAAACATCAATTTTAAGGTTGAACTCAATAGAAATAATAATATAATATAAAAAGATGATATAATAAATATAATAGCAAAAAAAATAATGATGATATTATAATTCCATTGGAACTATAGAATATTTTAATGTTCGTGTTTTCCAAGTTTATAAAGCAAAAAAGAATAAAAACTGCTATTAACTGACTAATTTATTCCAGCTTTTGTGTATAATATATATAGTATATTGTGTATATAATATAAAGCATATATAATATTTATTTAATTAATTCGTTATATTCGCTTTTCCCAAAAACAAACACTGTAACATCAGATAGGCATAATCACATTTGTCTAGATCGTTGATTTCATCGTTCTGCTGCTTACACTCGCCCAAAATTCGTTGCTCTTGTGCACTGGCTTTATTACCAACAAGTTTCAGATCGATTTTACCATCGCTGCCGAAATAATCTTGGATCACACAATGGCTATAGCATTTGATATTCGAGGGAATATCATTCACGGGCGTGTGGGGAGCCACAGCTTCCACTTGCAAGTTGGTGACATTATGCGTCTTTAGGCAATCTTCTGATGCCAAGGTAAAGGTTAACTAAATATAATATATATAAGGGTTAACTAAGGTTAAATGACATGGAAATAAAACCCTCACCAAGGCCAACCAAGACAGTGATAATACAGCGGATCCAACCTTCATGGCGCACAACTATTTTCAAACTAAAACTGAATCATGAAACCGAAGCGTTATATATACGCCCCCAACTAATAAATTTATTAAATTACAGCCTAAAAGTAGTCAGTACAAATTATTTATGAATTACAGAAACTTAAACTTTATAAACTTCAACTTGGCTTCTATAATTCGCCTGAAGGACTTCAAATAATTTTCCAAGTCGCCGAGCGCTGCAATTTGCGCATAATTGAAATGCAAAACCGAATGCCATGTGTGTGGTAGTCATAATGAAGCTGAATCCTGCCCCACAGGATGCTGGGAAAATTTCAATTTAACCAGCAAATCATACGTAAAGTTTTCCCCAAAAAGCCGCCCCAAAATACAGCCCAAAACGATGTCAAATGCAATCAGTGAGGCCATTTGACTTGGCCTTTCATCAACCCGGCGACTCCGGTCGAGTGCAAAAAGGATACAGGGGACGATGCTGCGGCAGAAACTTTTCTGCTGGCCAATCATCAAGAAAGCATTACTTGTAAATCAGCCAACAAATTTTGAGATTACACAAAAAAAAGCTAAAAAAGGGGGCGTTGCGCAAAGTGCTGAAGTCAACCGAAAATTTGTGGGCAAAATATGTTGATGACAAGCAAATATCCAGCTAATGCAATTACGTTGGCAGGGGCCCTGGGCCAGCCAGGATAGCGATTTAATTGACAATGCAAATTGAATCAACATTTGTAACTGTCTAATCGAATTAGCCGCCCCAAGAAAGTGTCCTTTCTGGGCTCTCATAATTCAATTTCTGATTTACCAAAAGGGGTGGAGGGAGGGCTTTCGAAGCTATATACTCTGTGCTGATGGCCCCCCGATCCTTATACCGACCGATTTTGCCTCTGACTCTGGCGTTTTGAGGTTGCCAACGTTTTTCGGCCCAGCTCAGCAAATAAACTTTGCGTTTTCATTGCGGCAATCGTCGACTGCAGTTGCCCTTTGACCACCGCACACACAGCAGTGAGGCCAAGGGGGGGTGCTGCAATGCTGGCCAGGATTTTGAGTGGACCTAACCACTGGAACGTGCCTTAACTTATAAAATGTTGCCAGTGCCAGTAGGACTTTCAGGCTGCCAATTGCAGGCGGACTCCAATACGAATTTGGTTTTCTTCAAAAACGAACCTCAAATGCTCTTGAAAAATGGAAGTATAAGATGCATAGCGCCATATGATTTTTGTTGTATATTTTTTCTTTAAGAAGAAACTTCAAAGTTTTATAGTTTTACATGCAAACTAAACAATTTTTAAAGTCAGGAATAACTTATAATCTTTGTAAGCAATTATACAATATTAAATATATATTTAAAAGGTAAGCCAGTCATATTTTTATAGGGTATAACAATTGCTGCCGCTGCACTTTGGTAGGGACAATATCTTATCTCGCTTTTGGGTTGGCCTTTTCAGCAGTAGCAGAAGCAGCCCCTTGCCAAGGACCCACCTGTTGGCGAATTAGAACGAAACACTCGAGAGCCTTCGTCAGGCAATCCCGACATTAAGACGCTGGGCAAATGTGTAATAACTGGCAGCTTGAAGTTGAAGGACAAGAGCGAGCCGCAGGACTTAAATGGGGGGGGGATTGGGTATAGGGGCTGACTGGACTAAGAGCCGATATGACAGGACGCTGAGCTGGCAAAGCGTCATCATCATCATCATCAGCAGCAAGAGCAGGAGCAGCGGCTAAGGATGTGACAATGCTGAGCCCGTTTGACATGAGCATGATATAATAAAAACCGCAAACAAGTAATGCCTATGAACCAGGGCCCTATTCCCCGGTATCCTGCGGACCCCAGAGTCCTTCATCCTGGCGCCCTTGGCTCAAGTCGCAGAGATAACAACGGATGGCGGCACTCGTAGGAGGGGTGGGTGGGGATGACTATTCAAGTGCTGTTGTCAGAGCTGAATCCTTGTCCTGTCCGTATCGTGTCCTGCATGTCCTATATGGTGCCATTGCACTCGAAAAATATGCCAAAAGTTGGCTAATTTTAAAGAGAGAGTCGAATGGATTAGGACTATTTTATTTTAAATATTAAATTGTGATAACAACCTCAAGGATAACAAATAAATATATACAAAAATATATACAAAAAAATAGGTATATATAAAATCATGCATAGAAATATTTATTTAGAAGTTATAGATCTAGGAGCATTCCCCAAATTGTAGAAATTGTATTCACCACCCATCCCTTCGTTTCGCTGAGTGTCCTTGAGGCGCCTGTGGGCATGCCGTTATCCTTTGGCGTGATTAAGCCACAAGTGCGTGACATTTTAATGCGACATTTATGCCCGGGACAAGAGATTATTATTGAAAATGCGCGACCGGCTCGCGTGACAACAACATTCAGGATGGCAGGACAATAGCGAAGGCAATGGCAACAGCATCAACGAAAACATAAATATAAGTATAAACCGCAAGAGCAGGGAGCAGGAGCCAGGATAACAGCACAACTTGCTTAACGCCCTGGACCCACAGCTTATTTATTTATCTTCCTCCACTGACACCCGAGTGACAACTTTTGTTCCTCGCCTTTTCCTCGAGGAGATTCGCAGAAAGACAACTATGTCTATGTCCTGTCACAGTCTCCGCTGACATTTCTGAGCCACCTCCTCTGCATCCACACTAACATCCTGGCGCAGCGAATTCTGTGCAAAATATTTAATTAAAAGCCAAGGCAACCCAGCTGACAAATGTCTCCGGGGGATCAGCCAAAAGATGACGGCCTTAAGGACGATCTGGAAATTAAATTTCGCTCTACCGCTGTTAGTGTTAATACTACTTTCCTATACATTCCTTTACATTCCTTGTTGTTTGGCTAAATAAATGTAAGCATAAAGCTCTCAGCAATTAAGTGCAATATGTAATGGGATACCTGGACGCAAGGATAATGCACAGCAAAGAGGGCACTCGATGTGCGTCAGGATGCTCTGAACTCTCGAAGGAAATCAATACCCGTAATAAGCTTTTGGGCAAAAACAGGACTAGAACCATGCACACAAATAATAATATGATATATCGAGTAACCAACCGTCCATATCCTTTCTTACAGCATCAGTGGGATGGGTTGGGTAATCGATCTGTTTGAGTACTTGTTATCGATAATGAGTGTTTTGATGAGCTCTAAGACTTTTGATGGCTGGGTAATAATATCCAAAGCCACTGCATTATAGCAGCGCAGCTTTTATGCGATATGTTAGAGGGAAATGACCAAGGGAAATGTTATGGCTACTTGTGGATAAGGATAATAACATAAATATCGCATTTAATATGCCCTAAAGAGTGGAAGGGTAGTGTAAGGGAATCAAGCTAGTAGGAAAAAAAGAAAGGAAAAAAATCGTATAAAACAAATATATCTAGGGTTTTAACATGCTGAAAGATTAAAATAATAATGGTAATAGACTTAAAATATATAATTGTGAAGGTTGAGTTTTATAAAGTTTTATAAAGGATTTTTAAATTTCTGCCTAGAAAAAATAAATGTAAACAAAGGCAGCAGGTTTTCAAAATGTAAAATTGAGAATCACAAGAGTGGATCGTATTAGGTTCTTAGGCACTTAGGTTCCACTTACCACAGCGAGAACCAACGAAGCGAGTAACACCATTGCAGCGAAACGAGTACTGAGAGACAAGGAAGGGAAAACAAGGACAAGAGAAGGGAAAAAGGGATAATAAAAAAGAGAAAATAATGTTGTCTCACTCACCCTTACACTGTTTGTTGCTGTTGCTGATCCCAGCGGCGAACAAGTGGATAAAGCACACACAAGGAAACCATTAAAGTTACATAGGTTTAAGGTTTTTCATATTGTTTAAACTTTATAGATTTGACAGTCAATTGTATTTTTTTCTTATGTTTTGCACTTGCACATAACAAAAACCAACATAATAAACTAGCCAATTATTCGCTTTGATCTTGGCCATGTATGTTTGCTTTAGCAGCTGAAAACACACACACACACACACAAAAGGGAGCCGGCTTTCGTTTTGGGGCTGTTTCCGGCGCGCCCCCTCTTTTCTCATACTTTTCACGGCCGAGTCTCACTGTTTTCCGCACTTTTGGCATCAGCCACCGCTTTCCGTTGTTAGTTTTCCGCGTTTTCACTTGTTAAGCGATCTTCTTACACGGAGCTGCTTTCGCTTTTCTTTTTTTCGTCTCTCTCGCCCGGCGCCGCCAGAGTAGCTGACTTGCAAGTTGCAACTGCCACAGGTGCTGTACCGCTGGAGAGTGGCAATGCATAGACTTGCAGGCGAGAGAGAGAGGATATGGCAACGTCTTTAAAATGAGGTGGCAAGACACTCTCAGTTACGACCAGAAATTAATGCATGACAATAAATAAGTACTCAATTAATAATAAATAAATAATAAAAAATATATGTAATTTAATAAATTAAATTCAATCATAATAAATATTCTTGATCGGCCGAAAACTTGTTGAGAAATTAAAATTAAAAAATATTGTTGCTGTTGTTTCAAACTAACAAGTTCGCCTGCTCGAAAACGCCATCAAACGGCTGTAGTTTGAACTACAGCTTTTTGGCGAGGGGAAAGAAGAGAGATAGATTTGCTCGAACACAATGCATATGTGTAAGTGGGTGTTGCTCTTTATGAATAGAATCGACAACATTTAAAACATTTAAATATAAAAAAATAATAATTCCATTACGATTAAAATCAACACAATATTTTTAAATCTTATGTCTTAAAAATTGATCATAAAACTAGTAATAGAAATATATAGTAATACATACATATATTATATATCTGCCATAGGCATTAAAATAAAACTGCTAAAGTTCCGAAAAATATAGTTTTTACAGCGACTTGGTTTCCATTTAAATTTATTCCAACCTTTAGAGATTTTTTGGCTTTGCCCAATGTTTGCAGGACCAACAATATCCTCGTCCTCCTTGCCCCTCGTCCCCCTTCCCCCAGTTTTTGCCTGGAGCTGCTGAAATTAAAATCGAAATCATAACATGTCAACACACATTTTGTAATGCAGCAAAACTAACCAAAAATAATAAAAGCCAAAAGAGTTGCTCGGCAAACAGGGAAAATAATGCAAATGCAAATGAATCTGCGACAGCGGGATGTCGGCAGTGGATGTTGGGAGGGGAGGTTGGAACAGGTGTTCCACTTGCTTCTTTATGCCAATAAAAGCGGTTTGCATATGAGTGTGTCAGTGTGTGTGTGTGCGACTGGTATAAAAATGTAATAACAAAGTTGGCGGCGACGGCGCTACTTTTTATGGCCTTTTTGTCATTGTGTTCATGTGTGTTTGTGTGTGTATTTGAAGTAAAAAACTATTTTCCCAAGGTTCGAGGCAAGGCCCCCCCCCAAAACCCTGCCACTGCGTCCTCCTGACTTCAGTGTTTACCAGCAAAATGCCAATGGTCACAATGTCCTTAAAGGCAGGGTGCATCAATGGGGGCAGGATGCTGGAAATAAAAGTTTTTTTGTATATTTTTGAAAAGATTTTTTGAAATATTTTTAGCAGTATTTTTTAAGGAGTATTTTTGTAGATTTTTAAGGAGTAATTTTGCATATAAATATACATTTTGTAGAATTTTGTATAGTTATTTTTAGTATACTTTTAAGATCTGTGCAGATCTAGTTAAAGTCAACCTGTTTCTTCCAATGTTCTTAAAGGCAGGGTGCATCAATGGGTGGCACGGTGCTGGAAATAAAAGATTTTTAGTATATTTTAAATAAATATTTTTTGAAATATTTTTAGGAGTAATTTTGGTAGATTTTAAAGGAGTAATTTGTAGAATTTTGTTTAGTATTTTTTTAGTATACCCTTAGTACACAGATCTAGTTAAAGTCAAAGAGCAGATTACCTGTGAACCTGTTTCTCCTTAGTAAACCCTGTCAGCATAAATCTCCCTCGTGTCCACCTGCTGCTAAATATTAAACCAAAAACATCTCTAAATTAAATATTAATAATAATAATAATAGTAATAATTCAAAAACAAAAACCCTCAACCGAAGTACCCTTTGATCAGGAACCAGGGTCCGCGTTATCCTATCAGTGAGGATAGGATACCGCACGACGCTGAAAAGTATGCTATGGCACTGGCTGCTGCTGCCTCCTGCCGAGAGGGACTTCAGCTGCAGCACGACCAGTAGTAGGTCGTGGCTCCCAATCCCAAATCCCAACCAAGTCCGAGTCGGAGTCGACGGGGTCCCCGGAGGGTGGAGCCTCCCCCCCCACCATGTGCAATGGCATTGGCGTTGGCCGTCAGCGTTTTCATTTCAAATTCAAATGCTGTTTGCATAAAAAACGAGCCAAGACATCGAAAGGCATCACGTGCCCAGGATCCACATCCCTGTTCTGTCTAGGAATGTGGGTAAAAAAAGAAAAAAACAGGAAAAAAACGGGAAAAAACTGGTGGAATTCGAAAGGATCCCCTTCTGCAGCTCCCTTTGGACCGTCAAAGGAGTGACAATAGCAACAAACGGTTGCCTGACGAGATGGATGAACATTGGACAGCGGCTACACAGGAAAAAATATATTATAAAATGTGGAGAGTTTTAAAAATATATAAAAAGAAGTGTGGGAAAACAGGCATTTATTAAAAATAGGAAACCAGGCATTTCTTTTATTGGAAAATTAGAAAATATTAAGAAGAAATTATTTCAAATAGGAAATTTGAAAAGTCAAATACCTAAAAACTAGTTAATCCTTTTATAATACCTAATACAAAAGTGATTTCCATTTTCTTGTAGTGAGCTTCCCTTACTGAATTGAATGGGTTAAGTTTGGGGGGATATTCGCAATATCGCTGCTGGGGTCTCCTCCATTTCCAACCAAAAGTGGCGAAAAAAAATCGAAACGAAATTGCCAAAGACGTTTCTTTGGGAGCAAATGGGATAGATAGATGCAGAGAGGGATAGAGATAGCCAGCTGGCAGTCGCTTTGCATGTCCGTGTTGGGTTAAGTGGATTGTTTACTTTGATTACAAAAATATGGCAAATGTTTGCACGTTTGATGTCTCCACTATATACATACATATATGTGTGTGTGGCCAGACAGGAGATGAAAGAGAGAGAGAGATGACAGGGAGTGAGCAAGAGGAGAGATATCAAAACTAAATATTATAATATTTAGTTATAGGAAAAAGTTATACAATCTCTTAGTTTCTATTCAAAAATTCAACAAAATGTCTTTATATTTAAAGCAAAAATCTCAAGCTTTCAATTTAAATAAAATGATCAGATTTTAAAATCAAATTTTTACATTTTTAGTGTGACCTTCTTGATTGACTAATTATTATATATTATATTATAATTATTGATGATTATTAGATATTATTTTAACATTTATAATGTACTTACTTTGATATGTAGATCTACTTATATGTACATATCTAAATATATACAATAAAATTAAGCTCCTCACGCCGTCATCTCCGATTTATATACAAATAGATCCATTTGAGTATTGTAGAGAGGGGCGGAAGTACAGTCAGACAGGGAGACAAATGACGTTTGCTTTGGCGCTCTTCTGATATCCAACAGCTAACAATATTACAATAAAAAACTGCAGTTATACATTTGACTTTGGTTTATTTTTATGATTTCCACAGTTTGCAGTTGACCAACCGTCCAGGCTCTTCACACAGTGCCCCTCATCAGTATCCCCCCAGTTGTTGGTTGGCTGATTTTTCATTGTGTCCTCGCGAAAGTCTGAAAAAAGCCAGATGGAAAGGAACTGTTGATTGCCGGCTATATATGTACATATTTATGTACACTCAGATTGTACATATTCAAAAGGAGTGGTCAGACCTTGGATTTGCTTTTGAGATTTATTTTGAGTTATATGTTATATGGTAATTATATTTTTTTTATCAAAAAAAATCTTTATTTTGAATTTATATATTTTTCAGTCAAATATGATAATAATTTTTAATGGCTAGAGAAAATTCAATAACTTTCTTGATTTTTATATTTAAAAAATCGAAATAAAAAGTATTTAATGCCCTTAAATAATGAAAATAACTATCTTTAACTTAACAAAATAACAAAAAATAATATTAACCGTTGGCAATCATTTCCTTTTGGCCTTCATATACCACAAATAATACCGAAAATGTGTGCCTTACAGGGACAATACATCAATATCATACAAAATCATTAAAAAGAAACACGGAGCAATGTTTTGTTTATGTCCCCAAAAGTTAATGCCTAAAAAATGGTATTGTCAAGAAGAAGAACTCAAAGTTGCATTAATAAACTATCGGCTAAGCACGTGGCGAATGGATCACTGCTATAAATGACTAAGCAACCCTGCTATAAATGAACTATGCAACCCTGAAAGCTATCGAAATATTGCCACATTTGACAGGAAAATTTTTCATTCTTTGTGGCGAACAGATGCCTAAGTTTTCAATCTTTTTTAGTGAATAAAATAAAAAAAACCCTAATTTAGCGGTAAGTTATTGCATTTCCCAGCATATTCAGGTAACTCTTTACTCGCCCATGCACCAGGAGCTCCAGTGCAGCTTGCCACGTTCCGTTTTTGGCAACTTAATATCAGATTTAATAATGGGCAAAACCCACGCACATGATTTGGGACTCCCGGGCGTTCTGCCCAAGTTGCCCAAGAAGCGTCGGTAAGTATCTTAATACCTTAGTATTAATGCTTATAAATTGATTAGTTATTATAATTAACTTATTATTAATATAAAAGAATACATTTTTCGAAGTTAAAGTAACTCTTTGATATACATACAGACATATATGCTTAAGATCCTGTTTGGCAACTGATTTTTGTCTTTCTTCATCTATTTGTGGCGCAGCGTAAAGAAGAAGAAACATCCGAAGACCAAGTCCTCGTCTGGTATTGAAGACGATAAACCATCTACTTCGAGCTCTTTCTCGGGCTCGTCTTCGAGCTCTTCCTCGGGTTCTAACTCGGGCTCCTCCTCGAGCTCCAACTCGGGCTCCTCCTCGAGCTCTAACTCGGGCTCTTCTTCGAGCTCTTGCTCGGGCTCCTCCTCGAGCTCTAACTCGGGCTCCCCCACGGACTCCAAACAGTCATCACAGCCGCCGCGTAGGCCTTTAACGCTTTCGAAGGAATCACCGCAGAGCGACTTCCCGATCCCTGATCCAGACAATAAACAGGCCACCATGGGATCCATGTCCAACTACACCCTTGGCTCCCCAATGGACTCCCCTGCGGGCTCCAGTTCTAACACTATTTTAGGCTCAATAACATCTCCACAGCCGTCTTCAAACTATTCGCAGGAATCATCGCAGAGCGTGTCCTCAATTCGTGATGGAGACGATCAACCTTCCACTTCGGGCTCCAACTTTACCTCGCCCTTGGGCTCCAACTTTTCCTCCCCCTTGGGCTGCAACGTTACCTCCCCCTTGAGCTCAATACCGTCTCCACCTGTGCCTGCGCCATTGCAATTATGGAGAGAAAGACCAAAGAGCGAGTGCTCAACTATATTTGGGGATGATCGTCAGTCCAACTCGAGCTTCTCCTTGGGTTCCTTGGCATCGCCGCAGCCGTCGATACTATCCCAAGAATTATCGCAGAGAGAGAGCTCGATTCGTGACGCAGACGACGATAAACCGTCCAGCTCGTATTGGTATGTTAAAAAGTGATTCACCTGACTTCTGTGTTGGCGATACACTTTCTCCATTCTCCTTTCTTCACTTTCTTCATACAGTGCTGAGTTAAAGAAGATCGATGAGTTAGTGGATAACATCAAAGCGAGAATAGCAGCCGAGCTAGCGGAGAGGGAGAGGATTCTAGCACCGGCCATTGCCGCGTAAGTCGCCACCCAAGTCAGGGGCTCCTCTAACGAGTTGTGCACATTTCAGGGCTAAGGCGGCAACGGAAAAGCGAATTGCATTTGAGAAATTTTTTAGGGCGAACCTCCGACCTTTTGGCCATCCCGGCAGTCTTACTATGATATTCCGCGGGAACACCGAAGCTTGGCTGCAGCAGCAGCAGGAGCAGTCGCTGCAAAAAGACGATCTGCCGCTTCAACAGGGACGTCCGCTGTTTTCCACTGAGGATCAGGAACATTCTTCTTGGCCGTTTCCCGAAGAGCAGAAACAGCTTTCCCAGCAGGGTTCTCAGATGAAAATATCTCAACAGCAACAGAAGATGCATATAATGCAAGAAAAGGAAAATCCTCTGCAGAGTCCTCAGGAGGACGGTACACAGGAGGAGAGCTATCCGCCGAGTCCTCCGCAGCTCATGATTAACCCGCTGACTTTATATAAGCAGCAACAGCTTTCCCAGCAGCGTCCTCAGATGAAAACGTTTCAACAGCAGCGGAAGATGTATATAAAGCAAGAACAGGAAAGTCCTTTGCATAGTCCTAAGGAGGACGGTACCCAGGAGGAGAGCTATCCGCCGAGTCCTCCGCAGCTCATGATTAACCCGCTGACTGTATATAAGCAGAAACAGCTTTCCCAGCAGCATTCTCAGATGAAAACGTTTCAACAGCAGCGGAAGATGTATATAAATCAAGAACAGGAAAGTCCTCTGCAGAGTCCTCAGGAAGACAGTACACAGGAGGAGCGTGCTCAGGAGGACAGTCCTCCACAGAGTACTGAAGAGTACAGTTATCCGGAGAGTCCTGAGGAGTACAGTCAACCGCAGAGTCCTGAGGAGTACAGTCAACCGCAGAGTCCTGAGGAGTACAGTCAACCGCAGAGTCCTGAGGAGTACAGTCAACCGCCGAGTCCTGAGGAGTACAGTCAACCGCAGAGTCCTGAGGAGTTCATTCAACCGCAGAGCCCTGAGGAGTACAGTCAACCGCAGAGTCCTGAGGAGGAGAGTACACCGCAGTGTTCTGAGGAGGACAGTATGCCGCAGAGTCCTGAGGCAGGCAGTACTCAAGAGGATAGTACTTCGGAGGAAAGTCCTTCTCAGAGTCCCCAGGAGGACGGTACCCAGGAGGAGAGCTATCCGCCGAGTCCTCCGCAGCTCATGATTAACCCTCTGAATGTATATAAGCAGCAACAGCTTTCCCAGCAGCATTCTCAGCGGCAGATGATGAATATTAAGCAAGAACTGGAAAGTCCTCTGCAGAGTCCTCAGGAGGACAGTACACAGGAGGAGAGTGCTCAGGAGGACAGTCCTCCACAGAGTCCTGAGGAGTACAGTTATCCGCAGAGTCCTGAGGAGGAGAGTACTCAGGAGGAGAGTCCTCAGGAGGACAGTACACCGCAGAGTCCTGAGGAGGGCATTTCTCAAGAGGACAGTCTTCAGGAAAATAGTACTCAAGAGGAAAGTCCTTCTCAGAGTCCTCAAGAGGACGGTACCCAGGAGGAGAGCCATCCGTCGAATCCTCCGCAGCGCACAATTAACCCGCTGACTGTAAATCATCGAAATGTCTTTAACGCAATCATGGGGGGACCAGTGGACGCAGTGAGTTAAAAGGGGATCTCCCACGTAATCAACAAATATCATGATACAATTATAATATTTTTATAATACACATATATTTAAATAATATATTAATAATATTAATATTTGATCCTTCTCCGCTTTCCTTTCAGATCATTGTCTCCAGGTTCAACCTAAGGATCCACCGTCGTGATCTTCACACCCTTATACCTGGCCAATGGATCAATGATGAGATTATAAATTTCTACTTCAATATGTTAACCGAGCGTTCGGAACAGCGTTCTGGTGAGCTGCCCTCGGTGTATGCCTACAGTACCTTCTTTATGAATCGCCTGATGCTCAGCGGCTACCAGGGAGTGCGCCGCTGGACGCGTAGAGTGGATGTATTCAGCAAGGATCTGTTGATCTTTCCCTTTCTCTACGACCAGCAATTGTGGTGTTTGGCCATCGTTGATTTGCGTCATAAGGCTATACGTTACTTTGACTCGCTGGCCAAATCCGATCCGGCCCCAGTGCTAAATGCACTAGCATCTTACCTGACGGACGAGTTGCTGGATAAACGCCAACAGGTGCTCGATCTCAGCGGCTGGGATATTGGGCCAGAGCTAAATCTGCCACTACAGACAAATAACACAGATTCCGGCGTCTTTACCTGTGTGTTCGCCGAGTATATAACACGCAATACAATGATCAACTTTACACAGAGTCACATGAACTATTTCCGCAAGAGATTGGTCCTGGAGATAGCCCACGCCAAGTTCTTCCAGTAAGACGAGCACCTTGGATACTTGGACACAGAATCAGATTGAAGAAGAATGTACACAGGATACCTGTGGCCTTTAGCATGGGATTACTTCAAAAAGTGACAGGTTTTCCGTTTACTTTAATTTGACTAAAAATTACTAATTATACAATTTGAAACTTAACCTGTTAACAAATTGCTAATATTTTAGTATTTCTTTTAATTTAAGCTTCTAAATTAGCCATAAGCTTCCCTACTCTTTAGATTCCCAGTGGGTTATACATATTGCTCCGCTGGGAGGCTTGTTGGGTTGGTGTTGGGTATAATGCCCTAAGTAAACACCCCTGTTGACCCCATGTGGGTCACGTCATCGAAAGGTCAAAGGCATTTATCAAAAGCCCTATCCTCAACCATTTGCATTTCCACTGGCCGCCTGGTGTTTGCTCTGGCCAAAAACTAATTTTGACAGGCGAATAAAGGAGTGAAAAAGCCAAAAAGCAAGCCGCCGCTTTTATTGGAAAAATTTGTATTTGTATTTGCTTGGTGGATGTGGGTGTTGGGGGGAGGGGGGAAATCGCAACGGGTCACGCCCACAATGCCAAATAGTTTTCATTCTTAGCCGCTGGCTGCATTTTATTTTATTAATGGGAATTTGTTTACCCAAAAAGTGGGCGGGCGAGTAGGATGCGCGTCCAGGATGCGACCAGGATGCCGCCTCGTCTGCTATTATGGCAGCCCATTTGTTTGCACGCGAGCAAACCAACCGAGTGCCGCGGATCCGGCGACTCCACAGGGCGTATACGCTATATATAATTTTTCTCGCGTGCTCTTGGCGGTCTCCCTACAGTAACTCCTCCTTCCAGCTCCACGTCCACCAACGACCACATGTCGCTCATGATTAATTGAAAGATTCTCTCAACTTCAACTGTTTTCGGGTTTTGCGTTTGTGCTTTCCTTCCCCTTTCTTTTATTATTATTTCTATATATATGTATATATATATTTTTTTTTATTTATTTGTTGTTTATCCTAGGCGCTTGTTGCTGTTGTGTTTGCTTGTTCCAAGTGTTTTGATTAATGATTTTGAGCGGGGCAAGATTTAAATAAATTTCTTGGAATATCAAATGCTTTATTTTCCCCATCGAGCTGGCTTAAATAAATTTTTTTTTAAGTGTATATGTTTATTTAAATAAATACTAATAATTATTATTAATAAGCGGTTATTTTATAATTATTTAAATAAAATCAAATATAGTATTTTTAACTATATTAATGCTGAAATAATGTTCCTGAAATATCAGAGAATGCAATATAATTATCATTATCAGTTTTTATTATGATTTTGTATTTTGAAATAATTAATTTCTATTCATAAATTTCAGTTTCTGCGAATCTTTGCTTGGAATTTAACAGACCTTTAACAGAGGGAAATTTTATTACCTAAGGAAATTTTTTTAAAGTGAAATAAATCCTGGGTAATAATTTCTTTAAGTTTTGGAGAAGTGAAAAGCATTTTAAAATACTTAATTTCGAATCAATATCAGTTTCTGCGAATCTTTGCTTTGAATTTATCAGTGTTTTAACAGAGGGAAATTTTAGCACCTAAGGAAATTTTTTTAAGTAAAATTAATCCTGAGTAATAATTTCTGTGATTTTTGGAATAGTGAAAAGTATTTTAAAATAATTTATTTCTAATCATAAATTTCAGTTTCAGCGGCTATTTGCTTGGAGATTTAACAGAGCTTTAACAGAGGGAAATTTAATTACCTAAGGAAATTTTTTAAAATGAAACAAATCCTGGGAAATAATTTCAGTGAATTTTGGAAAAATTAAAACTGTAACAGACTTATCGCATAGTTTGGATTTCCCGGAGCTAAAATATCTTTTCTGTGCCCACTCTCTCCTTTTTTCTCCTAATTTCTCTCCTATTCTCGCTATTTCTCTCCACCTCTCCACCCTCTCCTTCTTATTAGTCTAATGGAGCTGATGTTCCGGAACCGGCGGCTATCAGTTTTGGCATTCAGCTTGTCTTATCTGAGCAGAAGAGGCCTGCCTGTGCCCCATCGATAAGGGCTTCCGTATGGCCCACTTCACCTGCGTTTATTCTTTGAGAATCAGTGTTAGAATGGACGGGGAATATATCGCAGTGGAGCACCCACCGCCAGCTTACCCTGGCTATGGCTTCAGTGGCACCGTCACCGCTGCTGGCCGACATCAACGCGCCAACGGAAAGCGTCTGCCAGCCAAACACTTGGTAATTCTGACCCTACTGCTAGCCACCCTGGTGATCATCCTCTATGCCTACTGGGATATATTGATGCTTACGGCAGGCGCCTCACCAATGGCCGCCAAACGGCACGATGAGAGAGATAATGAAAATCTGGCGGAAAAATTGCATCGGGAGGTGCGAATCCTTTGCTGGGTGCTAACCACTCCCAAGTACCATAAGACCAGGGCAGCCCATGTCCTACGGACCTGGGGCAGGCGCTGCAATAAGATTCTGTTCATGACCTCTGAGCCGGATGACGAGCTGCCCACCATGGTGCTGACCAAGCCGGATCGATATGAGGTGCTGTGGGGCAAGACCAAGGAGGCCTTTACACGGCTCTATGAAGAGATGCGCGACGAGGCCGATTGGTTTATGAAGGCCGATGACGACACGTAGGTAACAAATCATACTTTTCAGTGGAATGGGAAAAAGATATGGCTAAAAAATCTATATTTAATCGATGAACATTAACGTATTTCCACATTCCATTTAGGTTTGTCGAAAAGATAAGTTCTCTCCCTAATCTCTGTAAGGAATTTGAGTTAATAATCAGTGCATAATCTATAATGTTTCCATATATATTATATACCATATATAAAAGATCCAACTGAGGCACACTATAATGGTTGACACCTCGACATATCAGGGGAACCATTTTCTTATCATTTTCGTGCTTCAACGTTTTAACATGAAATGGTACTTCAATTGAAACTAATTAAGGGTATAGTGAAGTTATCTTTCTTTTTAGTTAAATTATACTTTTGTATACTAATCACATCTTCTTATTTTGGTTTCCTTAGGTTTGTGTTTTTGGAAAACTTACGATATATGCTATATCCTTATTCACCCAATATACCCATTTATTTTGGTTTCAATTACAAAATGCTTGGCACACATCCTAAGAATTCGGTGAGTTGAAGCAAAGATAATATAATGATGAGATGCAATATGAATTATAATAACGCTTTTTATAATTATATTTATCATTTATAAATTAATTTACGATTTAGTAAATGATCTCTAGTTTAATAATTAATAAAACCAACAATAGTTAAAATAATAACAATTTCTTTTGACAGTCATACATGTCGGGAGGCAGTGGCTATGTGTTGAGTCGCGAGGCCCTGAGAACCTTTGCCGTGGGTCTAAACGACACCACCAAATGCCGCCAGGAGGACGACCATGCCGAGGATGTGGAGATGGGCAAATGTCTGTTCAATCTGGGCGTCAAGGCCGGTGATTCGCGGGATGATCAGTTAAGGAATCGCTTCTATCCCACTGCACCCTTTGGAGCTCTGCTCTCGGGCAACGTGGGCATGGACTTTTGGCTCTACAAATATGCTTACTACAATGCTCGAACGGTGAGGGATTCCTTTTGGTCCTGGAGTCACTTAATCAAGACTCTCTTTTTTTTGTTACAGTGCATGGACTGCCTGTCGGAGTATCCGGTGGCCTTCCACTACGTCAACAGCCAGCAAATGTACGTGTATGAGTACTTTAACTACCAGTTCCAGTTATCCGGGCGACAGCAGGTGGCGGAACGGCTGCCCGGAAAGATCCGGGAGCAGGATCTGGTCATTCCCGAAAGCGACAACTTGGTGTCCTAGGAGTCGAGGTCCTCTCTCTTCAACAACAATCTCCACTTTACTATATATATATTTTTTTTTTTGTGTATGGTTAGCGAACGTGCCAGGACCACAGTGTTGCCAAGACAGCCCTCTTTCTCAGGTTATTTTGAGGTTTTCTTAATAGTTAAACTTGAAGTAAATTTAGGAAATAAAAATAAATAAAATAAAAATAATAAATAAAAATTTGAAATTTTTTATTGTGTATAAAATTGAAGTGTTCAGTTTTTTTAAGATCTACATTTATTTTGTCATAGAAAACTGTTTTTTAACGACGACATAATAAATATATTATAATTAAATAATATAATATATAAAACATTAATAAAATAAAATACCTTTAATGTTTAATTGGAAAAGAAAATATAATATTAAACCAAATTTTGTTCAGCTTTAAAAAAATTAATAACTTTTCCCGTAGAAACAAAAGTTGACAACACTGCAGGACAGCCAGATGCTGTACTGTTGGGAGTCCTCCTTGCCCACGTCCATGTCATGTATTTATTATTGAGGAGCTTGTGGCAGTCAGGCACAGACACAACGGGTTGGGTGCCCCTGCCCATAAGACCCAGGTGCTACTCCACAAATAGCGCATTTTTTTAAGATCCATAAGGAGCATACTAACTTGTTAAATACTACCTAAGAGTATATGTGTTTTAAAACATTTATTTAATAGTGAAGCAGTTATTTCCTACCCCACATATTCTTGATTTCATCTAATTTAAAATTGAAAATGTTATTTAATTATTTAAATATATTAACAAAAAAAAATTCAACAAAAATTTGTGGATTGTAAGTACGATCCACATTTATGGATTGTAAGTATGATCCACACTTGTGGATTGTAAGGTTTTGATTTTTGATTTTGGAAAAGAAAAATCAACGCAAATCGCAAGAAAACATTTTAATAATTTATTTTTTTTAATTACTTGTATTATATCAAGTCAGAAGTGCTTAACGTTTGTTATCGTCGATACCAAGGGTTAAAAAAATTCAATAAAATATAAGCAAACATTTGAAAAAAGAATTTTTTAAGTATAAAAAAAAATATATTTAAAAAATGCTGTGCACTGAATGTTTCTGGAACTACAGTAGGCTTTTTATAGGTTCTGTACTGCCTATAATCGAAAATCGGTTGTGATAAATGTATCGATACTTTCGCAAAATATCGAAATTAATTTGAGTTTCCTTAAGCTTTACTAGCGAATTCTAGATGTTAAGAATAGGGAACTATTTTTCTAAATGCTTTTCGATCAAAATTTATAGGTCCTACATTTAAATCAGGGGAAACTTTAACGATTTTTAACACTCGATAACTGGCGGATCATTATAGCAAATCTGAGAACTTTACTGCCTTTACTAATCATATTATAAAATATCATATATAATCTTCGCTGGGTTATTATAAATAAAAGGCTTGTTTATTGATTAATTTACTGCTTAAATATATATATATTTTCATGTTGCAGTGGGTCACGCATAGGGATTATGCCTTGGCTTATCCCTCAAAATCCGAATCCGAAAGCACTTAACTCTCATTTTCGATGGCCGCTAATTAAGGTCACTGCTTCCTTTCGCACGCATTTTGGATACTTTGGCTTGAATGGACTTTTCTAGGCTAATTAGGAAAAGTCCCAGTTCCCCCCCTTCCAGTCCCCAGGAAAGTCGCGTCAAATGCGTGTGGCATACGAAATACGAATTTCCCAACGAGAAAAATGGAAAAACACTTGCCTCTAATGGGTGTGGGCTCCTTGACCAGGGCAATCTGCTTGCTGGGTGGCTTTTTGGGCCTTGGCTATATAGCATTGTGTTTCGCCCAACGACCCGGACAATTTCCGCTCGTAAAAGTGGTCCTCCTCCTGCCGTCTGGTGCCTGGGCCATTTCAGATCCTCCTCGGCCACTGTAATTAATACCAAAATAATTGTATTTGGATAACACAAACGTAATCAAGATTAATTGAGTAACAGCAGGTAGTTTGCATAATTAGAGCGCAGACAGTGGAGAATCCCCGTCGCTGTCCTTGCTGGCAGCGTCCTGCGAGCCCCCGAAAACATAATTTGCAATTTCAACTGTCTGCCGTAGGTCCTTCTTCCATTCCACTACCGTGTGCCATCGTATATTGGCCCCTGCCAGCCAGCCAGCCAGCCAGACTGTCTGTCTGTCTCTCTCGGCCATGGCTCATCGGTTGGCAGGATCGGGGTCCTGTATCCAGGACATCCTCTGCCCACAAGCGGTGGTTTTTCTTTGAAATTAAATGCTTTTTCGTTGCGAAAATTGTGCAGTGCCGTCAAATTTTGTATGGAAATACAAATTAATTGTTATCCTATATATTTATCCCTTTATATTTTCAGGATATCAAATTGATCCTTTCAATATTCGCAATCCTCTTTCTCTTTTTCAGAAGAAGCTGAATCTTATGTAACTCTCACCTGCTTTACTTTCCGAGTAGTTTTTGGGTTAAAGGTCATAATTGGCTGCTCCATAGGGACTTTTTCCGAAAGTAAATCGACCCAACAGAGAGTTGGTAGTGTGGGTGTGAGTGTGTTGGTGATGGGGACACACAAATCATTTTCAGTTTGTACAATTTCTATGTCAACTCGTGTTGGCTTTTCTTTTTTTTTGTGTGTTTTTTTTGTTGTTGTGCTCACTTTTTGGCACACCAAACGCCCACAAATCCAGCTTGTTGGTACCACTTTTTGTTTAGCCAGAATCTCCCACACACCCATACACACACGCACACACACACACACACACACACACACACACACAGACTCACACATATACATATACACACTCACAATTGTTGTTGCTCGACTGCACTTCCGGCCTTTTGGGCTGCATTGCCATTGACTGTTCAACCATGCAGATGTGTATACACACATACACATACTTTTACACGTTCACTCACACACATTAACTTCTGCCTCGTATATGTGTATATATACGTATGTAGTACATATATGTACACACGCACACAGTATCAGGTTTGCAGGCATTTCCGGGCTTTATGCCCGGCAATGGACTTTTGCCATCGGCTGAAAAGCCCTGAAAACCGTGGAAAAATTCTGGAAAATTAATGCAGATCAGTTTGAAATATATATATATATAACTATAAATAAATTAATAATTATTTATACAAGATTTTTGAAGTACTTGAATTCATTTCTATTAGATTTGAATCAAAAAAAATGCTGCTTTTAGGAAAAGTTTTGTCAAGGATTTTCGATCTTTTTAAGAGTTTTTTTTTTTAATTACAACATTTTAGAAAGCATTCAATTTTCTGTAGATATTTATAAAATTGTATTTATATATTTATATAATAAAGAAGTAATTAAATAATTTATAAAATGTTTATTAAGTATTTGAATTCATTTCTATTAGATTTGAATCAAAAAAAGTGCTGCTTTTAGGCAAAGTTCTGTCAAGGATTTTTGATCTTTTAAAGAGTTGTTTTTTAATTAAAACATTTTAGAAAGCATTTAATTTTTTGTAAATATTTATATAATTTTATTTATAAATTTATATAATAAAGCAGTAAATAAATAAATTTATAATAATTTAAAAAATATTTATTAGGTATTTAAATTCATTTCTATTCGATTTTAATCAAAAAAGTGCTGCTTTTAGGAAAATTTTTGTCAAGGATTTTCGATCGTTAAAATAGTTTTCTTTTTAATTACAAAATTTTAGAAAGCATTCAATTTTCTGTATATATTTATATCATTTTATTTATATATTTATATAATAAAGAAGTAAATAAATAAATGTTTAATAATTTATAAAAGATTTATTAAGTACTTGATTTCATTTCTATTCAATTTGAATCAAAAAAAGTGTTGCTTTTAGGTAAAGTTTTGTCAAGGATTTTCGATCTTTTATAGAGTTTTTTTGTGAAGGATTTTCGATCTTTAAAAGAGTTTTTTTTAATTATAATATTTTAGTAAGCATTCGGTTTTTGGTATATATTTTCTGTATATTTTTATATAATTCATATATTTATATAATTTATATATTTAAATTAAGTAATAAATGATTGCTAAAATCGTTTTAAACGCACAAAAGTAGGCCATCATTTTTTTTTCGGGAACCACTGTTACTGACATGCACTGCTTGCCTTCGTGTTTGCCCTTTTCCCTGGGTTTTCCCTGGCTTTTTTTTATTTATTTTTTATTTTTCGGCTGATGATGGGGTGAGAGGTGAGGAGGTGAGGGGTAGGGGGGATCTGTCAGCTTGTTCGGCTTCAAGCCATTGAAAAGTTCTCAGTTGCAACTGCAAATTATGTTGCCTGGTGTTGTTGATTGTTGCTCCTGTTCGTGTTGTTGTTGCAGTTGTTGTAGTTGTTGTTGTTGTCGTTGTAGTTGCTGCTGACAGTGCCTGATAATGGCATACAATGTTTATTTACTTGCTTTAACATTTTTGCTCCTGCTGTTCATTTTACTTTATTTTCCATGCTGCACACATGCAGCGCGCTGACAATGAGACACTTGAGCATTTGGCGCCTGATTGCGTGCCACACTCGTGTTGCAGTGTGCAAATGCACTGGGAAAAACGATATGATCAAATATATGATATTGGGAAAAATTTATAAAATATAATTTATGTAATTATTTATAAATCAATGAGATGAAATACAAAAAAATATGATATACATTATAAGAAATATAAATATATACATTTTTTATTTATTTTTTTTATAAAATATTTATTTATTTTATAAAATATTTAATTTATATATAGTTTTCTGATACTTTAGTTTTTATTACTTTGATTGCACTTCTTTATTCGTTTCATTTAACTATACAATTTTCGCTCAGTGTATTGTCATCTTTTTCCTTCACATGCTGTTTGTTTGCTTTTTCGACTTTGACTTAACTTATTTGTTGCTCTTCCTGGTTCCTGTTGCTGTTGTTATTGTTATTATTGTTGTTGCTAGTATTGGTGTTGTTGTTACTGCCACACACATACTCACACACACACAAACTGCCACACACACTGCCACACACACACACTGCCTGCGTCGACGCTGTAAAGTGTCGTGTTGGATTTGCGTAATTTATGCTCTATTTGCCTTTCGGCTTCATTTCACTTTTTGCCGCTGCTCCTGCCACTTTTTCCAGCCAAGAAGTATCCACAGAATTTTCCTTTTCCATTTCCCGCCCACACAGGGGAGGGGGGCCGGATGTCCTTTGCAGGACACACTAAGCTGCGTGGGCTTTTGGCGTGTCACTAAGCCGGCTGTTGACGACAAACCGTAGCCCCTGCAAGGCACCAATTGGGCATATTGGTTGCTAGTAACTAAAATAATTTTAATTTTTTTTGAAGATTTTTAACTACTTAAAAACTTAACATTTTGGGGTAAAATCAAATTAATATTTCATATATTTCAATAATTTATTAAAAGAGCATTTAAAGTATAAGATTTAGTAGTTTATATTTATAGATTTTTATGTAGGGAAATTTGGTTTACAATTAAAATAATTAATTATATATTGAATACTATTTTCCCCATTCTCTCTGCTCTGCTTTGAAAAATGTACCGCAGCCAACTGGATTCGTTGCCCACAGCAGGCATCCTTTCACCTGCTTTGGCTTGGGACTCGGCTTCATTATTTTTATAGCATTGCTCAATATATATATGAGAACTCAATAAATTCTGGCTGGGCACAGTGGCGGCAGAGCATTTTCAACAGGCGATTAGTTTGCGAAAGGTGCCAGGACTCCAGGACCTACGTACTGCTTGCGCAACAGTTGAGTGGGCGCTTGGGTGGGCTCTGTGGCTCGGTGGCTCTGCGGCTGTGGGGTTGCCCCACACAGCCTAATAGGTTTCGCACAGCACACACACACGTTGCAAATAAATCTAAATGCAACAGAGCCAGGAAACTTGGTGAAAAATCCTTTGGTAAATAAAATTTACATAGACCGAAGGCAATGTGGATTCTTTTTTTTTTCGATTCCCCCCGCTTACCCTGAGCCCAGGCCCATGTGAATTTATTTGAAAATTTATTGAGTTTTCGTGTTAACCATGCATAATTAAGTTTTTCCAAGTGAAAAACTGGCTGGGCGTTACGTCTGGCCCCCCAATTTCTCTTCAGATTTTCACTGCACTTGGGAAAAGCTATATATTATTATTTATATATATATTTATATGCCTATAAATATAAAGATTGTCTTGTTTTATTAATTATAAGATACCCGAGTATGTGTTTTATGTTTTAAAAGAATTTATTTTCTATAGATTAAATGTATAGTTATTTTTGTATAAACTGACTTTTCCAGTGTAGCCCTCAGTACTTTTTTTTTGTCGGATCCGACTTTGAGCTTGTGTTGTGGGCAGGTCCTTGAAGATAGGCTTTCGGCTTTATTTACGAGCCAAGTGCATGACTTTATCCAACCTACAGGACCTACAGGAAAATTGTTGTTTATGCGTTCGAAGGGGAGGGGGAGGTGGGAGGTTTGGGTTGGGTTGGATTCGTGGGCGGCGTTGGAAATCAAGTTATCCTTGGCTGTCTTGCCCTGGAATTATTATTCCTGATTGCATTTATTTGCTTTATTTCGTTCGCCGGCAAGTTCATCTATAATGCATGCATGTCCTGTTCCCCCAGGTGCCCTCCTTCCACCTCCTTTCCGCCTTCTTCTTTTTCTTTTTGTTGCTTAAGTGAAATGCATAAAAATCAAATAATTTTCCTGTTTTTCATTCGCTTCTCCCGGCTTGTTCACTTTTTTTCTCATACTTTATATATATATATTTTCGTTTTTTTATTATTATTATTTTTTTTTTTTTGTAATATAAATACACACTTTGTGCTGGGCAGGGGGCCCAGGAGAGGGATTCGAAATGTTGAAAGTAATTTCCTCGACTATAGTTGATAGTCCCGCTGCTCCTGCCTCAGTTTCAGTTCAGTTTCTGTTCCTGTTTCCTACTCCTTGCACGGCGGCAGCAGCCTTAAACTATGCAACACATTTCCTTCAAGTAGCTTACAGGACGATGCACAGAGAGAAAATAAAGAAGGAATATATATGTATATATATTAAATATTATTACATTTTCTAAAAGCAAAATTTGGTATAGTTTTAATTATTTTCATGCCACAAAATATGTTTAATCTTAGCTTAAAGTTATTATTGTTCTTTTTTACGTGCGTACCTGTCCTGTTCCTGCGATCAAGGTAATGGGAGATGGGGGGTGGGGGAAGGATGCAGGGTCCTGGCCTGGCCCATTGGCATGCAAGCCGATTTCAGTAGCAAAAGAGCACACACACTTACACACACATAAACCGACTGGGACTGAGACCTAATAGAGTCGAAATTGAAGCTTAAGTTTCTTTTTGGAAACTGCAGCCGGCAAAGGGTTCCCAAGGAGTCCAACAAAGGACTCTTCAAGTTCAAAGGCACTTGCATTCAAGCTGACTGAAGTCCTGCCTAAGCTATGGCTCCTGATGGAGATTGCAATATGTTACATTTTGTTATATGTAAGATATTTGCTACAATTTTCAATAGAGAATAAAATATGTCTAAAAGAAATGCAGTAAATATTATATATGCCTTGAGATATTTATTATTTACGTGAAAATAATTGTAAATAATGTTAATAACCAGAGAAAAATTCTATTTGGCTTTTTAATATTAAATTAAAAAATCAACTAATTCCTATAGCTGTTTTTCTGCAAATAAAAATCTGTAATACTATTTAAAATATTTTAAAATGTCTATAATTAAAGAATAAAATCTTTTTACCTTATTAAAAAAAAGATCTCTTCGAATTTCCAAGGACTAATTTAGCTACTGAGTAAAGGTTGAAGTGAAAGTTGAAACAATTAAAGTTTTTTATGCTTGTTTTTATGAAATGCAAAAGAACGCATTTCATAAAAAGCATAAATACCTTTTCGATTTATGAGAAATATATATGGAAACTATATAAATAAATATTTATATATAAAAAAGGATTGATATAAATATATTTAACCTAACCTAAATATTTTTAAACTGTAAAAGAAAAGAAAATAATTTTTAAACCAAAAAAATCACTTGAAATTTGCATAGAAAAAGGAGATTTTCCCTCTTTGTTTCTTAATTAAAAAATATAGAAACCAGCTACATATATAATATAATAATATAATAATATTTATATATAAAAGGGATTCATTTTTATATATTTAAACTAACCTAAATAAAACTTTTAAAGAAAAGAAGAAAATAATTTTTTAACCAAAAACTCACTCTAAATTGTCATAGAAAAAGGAGATTTTCTCTTTTTGTTTTTATAATTAAAAAATATAGAAACCAGCTACATATATATTCAATTCTCTTCAACATTTTTAGTGCATCTACTCAGTCTTGGGCAATTTGACAAACTATGACTAAAATGACTGACAATTGAGTGCTTCTTCAGTAAAATAAATATATATATAGTATATATGTATATACACATATATATTGAAATTTGTAGACTCCTTGTCTGAATCTGAAGCCGACTCCGTCTGCTCCTTTTTTGTCCCCAGTTCAATTTTGCGATTGGCATTCGCCATTCATTTGCCTTGTTCGATTTATTTTATTTTGGTATTTCGAACAATTCCCTGGCCCAAAAGACATTTCCCCATTAAGTGGCCCTTTTGTGGTCTCATTTAGTGATTTTCCCTTGCTCTTGTTTGCTTTTCCTACTCCTTATTGAAATTCAAAACTGCAAAAAAAAACATGGCCTCTCGAACTCTAGAAACTATATTTATTATTTTCATTTTCGCTGTATGTATGTAGTTCTCCTTTTCGCTTTCATCTTTATTTGATTTTATTTCATTTTGCTTGGCACTCCGGCTTCAAGTTGGCATAATTTTGCATCATTTTGGGGCTTGGGTTTGTCACACGGCCAAATCGAAATGTTATTTATATGCCGTACGTGAGCCTCCTGCGAGCACTTCCGGTGGTTGCCAAGAGGGTTCCTGGCACTCCTGCACTCCTTCCGAGTCCTGATGACGACAAATGCGAGTGAGAATGGCGACAACGTGCAGGGCTTATCGCGCTGCCATGGCAATGGCCTGACGCTCGCTCTCTCTCTGATGGGGCACTCTGGGGTTAAGGTTCTGCGGGTGGGTGTGGGCGGTAGCTGCTGCTGCGGTAAGTCTTTTGTTTGTGATAAGATTTTTACGTGTTTACAAATTGGCCAGCGGCTGCCATGGCATTCGGTTCAGTTATTGTTTTTGCTTAGTAGAAAAGTGAGTAGAGTTTTGTTAGAGGCGGCGGGAGGGAGTATCCTGTTCAGCATTTAATTAAACACCTTCCAGGACCTAGGTCCTGGATTCTATGCAACTATTATTATGCACTTGACTTCACTTCAAAGTCACTCCAGAGTCTGGCCGCTGTTGATAAGTGCGAAATGGCAGGTAGAGTGATGTCTCTTCAATTACCAAACTTCAATGGTTCAAAGTCCTGTGGAAGTCACAAAAATTCCACACACACACACACTGGGGGAAAATCATCTTCATTAGCTTTAAATAAATATTGAAATTTCTTATTGCAAAATATTTTAAAGAATTCATTTATAATGATAACTGATGATTTCTTTTTATACCCTTGCAGGGTATTATAATTTCAGTTAAAAGCAGAAGAAGACTCTGCCAGGTTTTTGAGCCTTTTTTCTTTCACAGAAATTCTTCCAGTGCATGAGCTTGCCGGGGGAAAAAGCCTCTTTTCAAATGTTGCCCATATGCCTGGCAGCGATTAGGTAGTGCACTGGCTTATGAGAATGCCGCCAGGACCTTTTACCATTTACCTGGGGCAAGGACCTAAGCTACTATTGTCACTTCTGCCAGCCGTCGATTAGAAGAGAGAGAGGAGCACTACATATTCAAAAAATACAGACTAGAACTGAGCCCCACAATAAACCTTCAAGTGTGGAGAGTATTCTATAAGAAAAAAGAAAGGAAATTAAGGATACAGCTCTTTAAGGATTCTGGTCCCGTGCATTGTCATTGCAGCGACTACCATAAAAAACATCAAGTTATCGATGCAACGCCTGTTCAGGTGCGGAAAGGTCCTCTCTTGTTTGTTTTTTTTTGGCATTTGACAGCGCCGCAGTGCAAGGCTGCGCCACTTTCCGGGAACTTTTCCGCTTTTCACTTTTCCTCTGCCGCAATGTTTGAGCTTTGAGTGCATAATAAATATGCAAAGTTTGTGGTTTCCTTGTGTGTGGGTGGCTGCAGCATCCTGCAGCTGCAGTTTTGGAGGCTAATCAATGCGCAAAATCAAGAGTAAACAAGGGCCAAGACCCGGGGTGTGATGAAGGGATGGAGCCATGTAGCATGTTGCCATTTCTATTTCTATTTTCCAGCTTGCACTTCATCGTCAACGGGCCATCAATGGCAACGTGTCGCATTACTCAACATGGCTACGTGACTTAAATGCCATGGCGCCGCCGCTGCCATTTTGCGGTGCCGCCTCCAACTCCTCCTTGGCCTTCTTCGCATCCTTCTTCCTAGCTTTCTGCTCCTGCTCCTCGTCTTTCCCTCCACCCGCCTTATGCCTTAGCCTTTTGTCAGTCTGTCGGCCAAGACATAAAACCCGCTACGCTCCATGCCACGCCGCATTACGTAATGAATGTAAGAGCTCCTCAACTGATTATGCTCACAAATAATAATAAATAAATAATAACAAATATAGGGAAAACAGTACAAATAAAAATGAGCAAAATTAAGGCCTGGAAAGTGCTTGCAGAAAATATTTAAATAAAGTAGGCAATTTATTTACTCTATTTTTTCAAATATTTAATATTTTAGTGTTAATTAATACGAGTTTTTAATGTGAGTTTGTGCAAATCATTTGGTTTTGAGACTTTTAAAAAATTAATAAACTTTAAATAAATATTTATTCGTATTTTTAAATAATAATTTTCTAGAAAATATTATTCTTTGGTAAAGTCATAACTAAGCCAGAATTTCAAAAAGTTTTTCTGGGCTAATTTTTTTTATAATTAAAAATGAATGTTGATTTTACTTAATTTTTCTATATATTATTATGTATTATTATATATGTATTTTATATTATATATATTGTATATTATATTGTATTGTATATTATTATTAGTTATTTTAATATATTTTTATTTATGTATATACCTAAAATTCAAAGGACGAAGACAAAGGAGATCGGCACGTGACCAAAAGAGCATTGAAATAAAAACTAATTGTAATTAAATTCGAATTATGGCAAAACTTTGAAAAAGGGATGTGAGCGTGATTAAAATAAATTTTATATATAAAAAAAATATAATTATTAGATCAATATTAAATAGTAAAGGGTATAATATATATTTTTTAAATAATCAATATAGGATTTTAACAAATAAATTCAGCGATTTTGTGGTAAATAACTCTTTTATTTGATTTAAAGTTTTCTTTTAAGAGACTGCCATTTTGGCCCTATTTTATTTTTATTTATTTTCTATTGTATTGCTTTCTAGATAGCATAATTATTTAATTTCTTTATGACTTTCTTTTAAATAGGTTCAAAGATAAAATGAATAACCAAAAACAAGTTGAAATTTATTGTTCTAACTTTAGTGTTAGGTACTTTCCGTCAGTATTTTTTGTCCTATGAGCTTTAAATTATTTTTTCTTTAGAAGCCGACTCTGTTTGAGCCAAGAACTGAAGTACGTTTGTCATCTCTAAGCCAATTTCCCCCGCCACTTCACTTGGTCTTGTCGCAACTTTCACACAATTTCCATTGCACACTTTTCGGCTTGACACACGCAGCTGTTGCTGGGCGGAAAATGGAAAAGCGGGAAGTGGAAAGTGGAAAAGGCAGCAGCATGACTATGAGACAGTTTGCTCGGTTTGCTCTATAACTAATCTCGTTTATCACGATTGTCGTGTCACGCTCGCGTCATTTGACCCAAACACACAGACGGCAATCTCTCTCTCGAGTTGGCTCACACGTAACAGGGATGCTTTTACCCGATTTTCCCTCACGCCCTTAACGCCCAACTCTTGCCTGGGAGCTGCAGTTGTGTTGACCATGTGCGACTTGGGCCACGTTCATTGTCATTGTCAACATCTTGTGGCCAAAGGCGACACGTAGTTTCCACACATACTACTTGCTCCTCTTGCTAAGGCTTCTCCTAGATTTCCCTAACCTCCTTCACCCCTCTCTGTCTCGCCCACCTTTCCCGTACCGCCCTTTTGGGCCACTCTAACCGCAATTTGCATTGTCCGCCTGTCAAACGCAGCCAGGCAACTGCCAATTTATGAATGGCGACCCTTGACCCCTGCAGCCCAGCTTCCAGTGTGTCCAAGCTTCCAGCGTTTGTTATGCAATATTTTATATACAATTTTTTGAGCACAATAAAAATTGAATTAAATATAAATCAAGAGCTACCGCCGTCCGCTGCTGCCCAACAATAACCGAAAGCAACAAAAAAAAGAGTCAGGATATGCCAGGAGAAAATGCAATAAGGATACGGGGGGTTCCAATGAAACCGGAAATATATCAGTACTGAATACCCTTATTTGGTATTAATTAATATATAAAATATATAAACTATTATATATCTGCTTATATATATATTATATATGATTTTGACTTCTTTTTGGACGTTCCAAGCGTCCTTGTACTTGGAAAGTGAAAATGAATTCGGAAGAGCAATAAATCGATTTTTTAAAAATCGGTTTCCATCTAAAAAGATCTTTAAAATTTTTTTATCGATATATGTCCTGGGGGTTCCAATGAAACTGGAAATATATAAGTACTGAGTACCCTTATTTGATATTATTTAATATATAAAATATATAAACTTCTTTTTAAACGTTTCAGGCATCCTTGTACTTGAAAAGTGAACTTGAATTAGAAAGAGCGATAAATCAATTTTAAAATATATCGGTTCCTATCTAAAAAGATCTTTTTATCGATATATGTACTTTGAAAAAAAAAAATCGCAAATATGTATATTCTCTACCAACATCTTAACCCCTGAAACTCTTTCGATATTAGCTTGTTAGTTGCTTGATTTAAGAGGGTTATAGCCAAGGCTCCTTCGGCCGCAGCTGTACATATTTTATAGGGCTGAAAGAGGCGTTTGGAAAAGTTTCGCCGAAAACTATTATAATGGCGCGGCAGTGCCAGTGAGGGAATTTGGCGATAGTGCTGGGGTTTTTTAGGGCCTTTGGAAAAGTTTTCAACTTTTCGCAAACCGCAAAAATTTGCCACATGGTTTTGCACACGGTTGTCTCTCTGTCTGTATGGGTTTGCGTGTGAGTGTGTGTGGAGGATGGTGGACGGTTGACCATGCCACGCCTACCGGCTGCGTTCTACGCCTTCCGGTTCGGTGCGACTCTTCAAATTGGCCACAAAAACCCAAAAAGTGCCAAAAACGTTTGCTGGCAGGCAACAAAAAGCGACGAAATGCAACGAAATTGTTGCCACTCGTTGAACAACTGCCACACGCCCCACTGACTCCGTCCACGCCCCCTTTTCCGCCCACTTATCGCTGCCGCGGTGGCAGAGCGGTGAGTGCTGCTCTCTCCTTTTTATTGAACAGGCGACAAAAAACTGGGAAAGCAATTGCTTTTTATCTCTTTTGTTCGGTGGGGAGGGAGGAGAGAGAATCCTCCAGCTGCGTTGACCCCAAAGCCCAGCTTGGGGAATGTTCTGGAAATGAATTTCACTGGATTTTTCTTTAATTTATTTAAGATTAATAATTTGTATAATTTTATATCACAATTTCTCAAAGGGTTTTCGTTTTCTAGTTAAAATATTTAATTAAAAAATGTTCTTTTTGACTTGGCATTGAAGGGTTTTTCCATATAAATTTTTGTACATACAATTTTACAGCTTTTAGTTTGGTTTTCTTATTATATCAAACTTACATTTATGGTTAAAACTATTTTATAACAATTTTACTAACTTGTTCATTATTGAATAAATCAAGATTCTATTGAGATAAATAATTTTTATAATTTTATATCACAATTTCTTGAAGGGTTTTCTTGTTAAAATATTTAATATAAAAATATTCTTTTCAACTTGGCATTTTTCATATACATTTTTGTATATAAAATTTTATAGTTTTCAGTTTGAATTTGTTATAAATCAAACTTATATTTATGAGTAAAACTATTTTATAACAATTTTACTAACTTTTTAATTTTAAATATTGAATAAATCAAGAATTTCATATTCATATTTGGTATTTGAAGCATCCTACGTATACGTAATATTATTTTTTTGCGCTCATCTTTTTCACTAGGAATTTTTTTTTCAGACTCTTCCCTTTGATGAGAGGTCAGAAATAATCAAATAATCGATATATCCGCACCCAGAACACTTTGGTTCCAACCTCTCTCTGTGTGTGTGTGTGTGTGTGTGTGCAGCTGTGTGTGCTGGTGTGTGTCGGTGAGCTCACATGCACCGGCTGCACTGCAAATGCGTTTCAATGAGCAGCAACAGCAGCTGCACAGAAACAAAAATATATAATAAAATTTCCAAGAAGTTTTTAAGCCTTTCAAAAAATTGTATAAATTAAATCTAATATTTACTAAATATATTATTATTATATTAATAATAGATTTTTAAAAGAATTATTCAAAAGCGCAATACAAAATCGCATTACAAAATCAGAACTGATTTGAAGAAAGTAAAAGGAGTTTTCAAGAGATTTATATGTTTTATTTCGTTTCAAATGAATTATAATTAAAATTATTTATTATTATTATTCTTCAATATAATTTCTCTGAGTGTTTAAACTGTAACTGAAAAGGGGAGTGTGCAAAAAAAGGGGGGTAGCCAAGCGAGAGTCTGCAGCCAGAGCTTTGTATAAAAGTCATATCCATTGCGTGTTTTTGTCGCGTTTTTTCAAGCGTGCTGTAATTTTTTTATGTCCTCAGTGAATCTGCGCGGATGCCCCACCGAAAAACCCCTCGCCACCGTTAGTGTGTGTGGCTAGACGCATAAATATTCTGATTTGGCAAAAATTATATGCCCGTACGTGCAGCGGGAGAACAGGCTCAATAATGCTGCCACTACGGCTGGCAGGACTCGCAGGACTGGCAGAACCTTCGCAGGACAATTCCAAGCTGGAGCTCGCCCGCTGCTTTATGACAGCGCATAATTTACAAATGGGCCAAAAGCCTGTTGCATAAATTTTGAAACAACAGAAAGTCGCCATTTGTCCGCAGCCAGAGTCCTTGAAAGAGTCCTCCTCGGCTTTAAGCCAGTTCCTGTGTAGCATTTCGGATTCATTTGCATGTTTTCGGCCGCACCCCTTCCCCCCTGTCGCCTTCCGCGGTTTTTGGCCCCCCCGACCACGTTGTCGTCTTATCGCCATCCGTCCGACGTCTTTCCTACTATTTTTGGCCATTGGCTGGTTCGTGGAACTGGTAAGAGTAGCAAGGGGGTGGCCAACAGGCCAGGGTCTTTATCTTTCAGCCAGGCCCGAAATGATATACGAGCCGGAGCCTTGGCTCCATTTGAATGCCCCAAATAACCATTCGCTGTGGGTTTATCAATAGCCGATAAAATAAGTTGTTTAAGTTTTAATAAGGGGCGTAAATAGATATTTTAACATGTCTATTTAATAGGTAATTGAAAGCTATAAAAATGTATTCAAAAATATAAAGATTAAAGTGAAAATTTTCGAGTTGAGTTTGCTTTATTTATTAGTTATGAACTATTTTTTGCATATATTAATTATGAAACACTTTTTTGGCATTATTTTGAGTTCGTATTTTGATTGCATTTCTATTAAAACGTTACCACTGCGTATGAGTAATATTTCCTAATAAAATATTCTTGTTTCATTTATTAATTATGAACTATTTTATAAATATATGTATATATATATATTTGTACATTTTATTGCATATATTTATATGTTATTACATTTATTATAACGATTATATATATTTAAAGTTCTTTATTACGGTTTTTACTTTAATAAAATCGTCACCACTGCCTATGAATAATATTTCCAAATAAAATATTTTTGTTTCATTATTTATTTTTAATTATTAATTTTTTTTATAAATATATGTATATTAAATAAGAGGAACACATTTTTGTCATTATTTTGAGTTATTATTTTGGTTGCTTTTATGTAATATTTCCTGTAAAAGATTATTTAAACGAAATAATGATTATTATTATTTTAAATATAAGATTTACAAACATTTTATTGCATATATATTACATTCATTATAACGATTATATTTATTTCTAGTTCTTTATTACGGTTTTACTTTAAATTAATCATCAACACTGCGTATGAGTAATATTTATCAATAAAATATTTTTGTTTCATTTATTAATTATTAAGTATTTTATAAATATATGTATATTAAATACGAGGAACACATTTTTGGCATTATTTTGAGTTAGTATTTTGGTTGCCTTTTCAAGTTAAACGTTAACACTGCGTATGAGTGATGTTATTTTTTCTATAAAAGATTTTTTAAACATAATAATACATATTATAATTTTGATTAATATATTTACAAACATTTTATTGTATATATATTACATTCATTATAACGACTATATTTATTTCGAGTTCCTAATTACGGTTTTATTTAAATGAAAATCGTCAACACTGCGTATGAGTAATATTTATCAATAAAATATTCTTGCTGCAATCATAATAAGCATTATTTAAATTCTCCAAATGCAAATTGAGTTTTAAAAAAGTAATTACATTTTTAAGATTGTTGTTAACTTGGTTTAGTGGTCCATTTTCCTCACCGATTTTCTCGAATCGATTTCCAGCTGGCCTTTGGCCTTTAACTCATCCTTTTTTCAACTTTTTTTTTCTTCTAACCGACCCGAAAATGTAAATTGTCGTAATCCTTAATATTTGATTGTCGCTGGGTCCTGGAGTCCTAGATTTTCAGATTCTCAGAGTTACCCGGCCTTTTTGCCGCGGCGCCTGCTGCATTATTAATATAATTTTTTTTTTAGATCTGAAAAGTTGCGCCAAAGATTTTCTATTTCCCAGCACCCCTCCCACCCCCGTCACCCCGTCGTTTTTCTGTGATTTATTTGGCTCGATGATTTATGTCGGTCGAGCGAGTCGCTGTCCCTTTTCCACCCTCGCTCCCTGCCCGCTTCGCTCCTTTTTTTTTTGTGTCTCCTTCTCGAGGGGTCAAAGGCTGCGAGGGCCGCCTTACAAGTCCTGGCTTTGGTTTAATATTTACAACATAAGCGGTGACTATTTTGTGTAATCCTGTGTACATTTTGGGGGGAGTAACATTAAATGAAATGTATAAATTTTCAAATTTAAAATATTCAAATTCAAAATATCCGAAAATAACTAAAGCTGATTTCAGACAAAGATATTTTTAAGTGTAATTCTTAATTTATATTCCGAGTTGAACTTGCTTTTGGCTTTGGATTGAAACTAATTATAATGTGAATATTTTCGAACTGTTTTTTTTTTTGTGTGGCGCTTTTTAATGGGTTAAATAACCTTTTAGAAGCAATCTCAATGCGACGCTGGGTCGTTGGCTCGCAACAAAAGAGACAGCAGGCCCAGGCGTTTCGAGGGGGGGAGGAACAGCCACTTGCGCGTGTCAGCGTCAGTTACAAAAATACCCCTCCCCCCACTACCACCTACTTGCTACACGCCGCTTAACATACACACTGTCCCCCCCTTGGGCCTTGGGCCGCCTAGGTTGTGTCTGTGCTTCCACCATTGTCGCGCTTATCAACAGCATAATTTGTCTTGGCGTGTGGCGCAGTCACTCCAAGTCACACTGTCAGAAATTAGGCAATAAAACTGTACAATTTTGAATTAAAAAACTATATAAACTATGCTAATAAAACTTAAGAAATGTCTTTATAGCACAACTAATAAGAATTCTTGCTACTTTTAAGACAAGAAAAATTGTTTAGTCATTTCCTTAAATGCTTACAATCTGATTTATGATATTTGATATATATATACAAATAAATTAGCAAATAAATTAGCAAATTTATAATTAGCTTAAAGATTAATTAATGGCATAAATAAGAAATCAAATAAGAATGTTAAGAATTAACATTAACTAAATAAAAATAAAAAATATATTAATTTCTAACAGTTATAACCCCCTTTTATTTGTACAGTGTATTTATTTACCGCTGCACTCTGGCTGTCCCGCCTGTCCCCTCTCCTCTGGCTCTTCTTATGCCAAATTGTTGTTTTTCTCACGCTTCTACGGGTAGCTCCCCGAACTGAGTTTTCCCCATACGGCTCCAGCGGTAACAATGTCATGTCTAAGGCAGCTACCCATAGACTCCCGTCCCTGGCTCTTGGCCATGAATTCGAGCCATCTTCCTGCTCTTCTGCCAAAGGGTGCCACTGTGTGTCTCCACATTACATACGCAAATTGGCAGCTTGCTGGTTTTTGTTAGTTTCAGTTGGCCAAAGCAATTGTGACTTCTTTCCCGACACTTTTGATGGGTTTATGTAGGATGTGAGAGCACCCTGGAGCCGGGGTATAATCTTTCGCATGCAGACAGGCAGGGCTCCCTCCCTCTCGCCTCCCCGCTCCGATTTATGCTGGTGTATCCCCATATTCCCGCCGCTTACAAGCATAATCTAAACAAATTGATCGAGTTGTCGCGAGTCAAGCGAGTTTCGGGCCAAACTTGTGAGGCGTCTTTAGGATGGCAAGGAGAGTGAATAAATTGGGATACTGAACCGGTTTCTAGCGTGTACTGCTTCAGTTAGGAGAGTTTTATATTTTTAAATACATTTTATTTATCCGTTTTTGTATTTTTTTAAAACATTATTTTTAAATAAAAATAATGCCAAAGCTTAAATTGGGTAAGATCAATACGTATACGTAATATTCTAAGGTAGTGTTGTTCAAGTTCCGTAAATAATTAGTGCTTGAAAAGTCTTTTATATGTTTTAATACATTTTATTTATCTATTTTTGTATGTTTTTAACATTGTTTTTAAATAAAAAGAATGAAAAAGCTTAAAATGCATTTTTCTAAGATGAAGATCAATACGTATACGTAATATTGTGAGGTAGTGCTGTTCAAGGTTCGTAAATAATTAATGCTTAAAAAGTCCTTTGTTTATATGTTTTAATACATTTTATTTATCGATTTTTATGTTTTTTATGTTAAAGAATGCCAAAGCTTAATATTACGTATACGTAATATTGTGAAGCAGTGTTGTTCAAGGTCCGTTAATAATTAGTGCTTGAAAAGTCTTTCTCTTCAGAATTGGACAATATCGTAAGAGTCTTTAGAATCTTTCATATACTTTCCTTGGGCAAAGTCTTCAGTGTCTGTTTAGATTTTATATATAGAGTTGGAAAATCTACTGTGGGACAATATCGTAAGAGTCTTTAGAATCTTTAGAATCTTTTATTTCCTTTTTTTGGCCAAAGTCTTCAGTGTGTCGCTTGAGATTTTATTTATGGTGTTGGAAAATGTATCTACTGTGGGACAATATCGTAAGAGTCTTTAGAATCTTTTATTTCCTTTCCTTGGCCAAAGTCTTCAGAGTCTCTTCAGATTTTATTTATAGTGTTGGAAAATGTATCTAGTGTGGGACAGTTTCATTTGCTTCAAGGACGCTTTTTTATTTTACTCACTTATTCTCTCTGTATCTCTCATTCTCTCTCTCTCTCTCTCTACTTCCCTGTATTTGTCCTTCTCCCTATTTGCCCTTTCACTCGATGATTGCTTTCTCTTTCCCATGGTTTTAGCCTTTTTCTTTCGCTCCACTGTTAAGACTTGACTTAGTTGTTTGCTTGCTTAAACAAGATATCTGGCGATATCTTCTATCTTTGCCACGTAGCACCACCTCTCCCTCCCCTCGAAGCCCCCCTCCATCATGCCCTTCAAGCCCCCCTCTGGATTTTCCATTGCCCTCACCCCCCCTGAACGTGTAATTTCCTTTCAAGTTTTGGTGTCGGGCTGGCAATTTGGTTGATTGCTTAATCGCATCACGATGCCGTCGTTGCGAAATCAGCTCACTGCCACGCCCCCTGCCTAACACTTTACCGCCCACGTAACACACACACCCACCCATACACCCAATCCACCCACAACAACATACAAACACACACACAGTAGCTATACCAACACAAACGCATCTATACAAAAGATGTCGCGTATAATTTAATGACTTTGTATGCCTTGAATTTTAATGACAACAACAGGAGGCGAGATGAGAAGAGAACAGCGAGCGCTCCTCTGTCGTCCTCTGTCTATATCCTGGCTGAAAGGATAATGGATCAAGTGGAGGCGGCTGGCAAACAACAAGCGACACCACAAATTGCAACAGACCAAAGACCGAGGGCACTGAAAGAAAGAAAAGGAATAATACTAATGTGTGACTGAATTACAATATTTAAATATCTTAAAAATATATTTGAACATTTTAAATTAATATTAATATAACAAAAATTAAATAAGGTATATAATAAATTAATTACTTAACCAAAACTCAAACTTTGGCCAAGTGCAGCAGACAGCTCAAGTTGAAGATGCTGCTCCCCGCCCCTACAAGATGCAGGACTTGGAATTGGCAAGGTTAGAGAGGAGGAGGAGGTCAGTGCCACAAGGTTGGGAGGAGGGTTGTTTGGTTATTGGGGTGGGGCGGATCTAGGGGGGTCAGCTGGACGTCGAGCTGCAAAGCAAACATTGCCATGCATGCCACTGGCTCCCGTTGTGTGTAGACAACGGGATTTGTTTTGTTTGCAGCAGCGATCTGACCAAGTACGCGCTCCTCCTCCTTGCTCCGGGTTTTCCCTTTCGCGAGTGGCAAAGATTTATGGCTTTATTTGTTCAATGTCCCCCCCTCCTTTATATACCCCCCTGTCGCTCTGCGTTAGTGTTATTTTTTATGTGGACATCGCGATGCGACTCAAAATGCTCTCAAAAGGCTCTATGGATGGATACTTAAGATTATCCTAGATGGGACTGGGATTAATATTCATTATAGTATATTATATTATATTATATTATAATATATACGGGAAATGCCTGAAAACTATATGTATTTATGAGGACTTTCAATTTATTATTTTATTATTTATATTACTAATATTATTATATATATTTATATTGTTATATTATAATATATATACGGAAAAAGCCTGAAAACTATTTATATTTATAAGGACTTTCAATTTCATGTTTTTTTTTTATTATTTGCTTTTATTTTTTTTAAACTTAAATGATTTTAAATATTCGCCGTTTCCCATTTTCTTATTATTCTTATTATTAATTATTGTTTTATTAACTAATTTATTCATAAATAATCTTCATTTTACAACATTCTTGCTGACTGATGGAAGACTATTTGTAAAGTCGTTTTGAATCTGGGACTATGACTATGCTCATCCTTCCACTTCCGGTGCCTGCTCCTCTCTCCGGTTGTTTTTCGTTTCTTTTTCCCTTCCGCTCTTGGTTCCTTGTTTTCTTTATTTATTTTTTTGTTTTTTGTTTTTGTTTTTTTTTTTTGCTTTGACTTTTAGCCCAGCACTCGCTTCCTGTTTATTGACTTGTCTCTCAATTAAGTTAGAAACACCCACCGACCGCACACTAACAAGGAGTCCTTCGTACACACACACACACACACAACTGCCGGATGACATTGCGTAGCCGTGTCCTCTTCCTGGCCGTTGTTTCTGTACCGATTTCTTTTTTTTTTTGCCTTCTCCTTCTTGCGTTTCCAATCTCAATTAATTTGCTCATAAATTTGTTGCCAACTTGCCGGGGAAGTCCCCCCGTTTGCCGCGACCGAGGAGGCGAAGTCCAATGATGGTCAGACTGCCTTGAGAGTTGTCGTTGTCGCTGTCGCTGTCGCTGCTCCTTGTCCTTGTTGCTTTTGCTTTATGTCCTGCCAACTTATTTTCGTACCCATCAATTAGTGGGGGTATAAGGAAAAGCTAAGGAAAATGCAAGGAGCTTATGGTACTTAGTAAATAATTTGTTTCTCTTGTAAAATAATTTTTAAATATTAAAAATTATCAATTTCTCGTATAATACTTTATAAGCATAGCTTGTAATTTTACTAAAATATTTAAAAGTGTGAGTTTTGCTTTCAGAGGGTACCTTTTAGTCTGAAGTAAATTCCCCCAGAGTTATGCCCTTATTTTTTTGTTCTTGCTCTCGAAGTCGAAGGAAAATTGTGCTTTATTTTCTGCCCGCTCTCCCTCCTCTTTTTTTTATTGTAATGCCATCTTATCTTCCTTTAGCTCGGTTGATGTATTTGCCTTGGTTTGCTTTTGGGGCTTTACCCCTCCCCCCAACTTCCCGCGCCCTTCGCTGCCGCCACCCCTGATGGCCTTGTTTTTTAGCCTTTCCTTTATGTATTTTAATTTATGCTCGGCTTCTGTGCTCCGCTTTTTTTTTGCCCCTCCACATAAAAAACCCCCGAACAACGTTGATTTCTATCCATTGAGATTGAGACAACATTCTACTTAAGAACAACGGGAGGAAAAGCGAGGAAAAGAAAGGAAAAACGGTGACTAGGGGATAGGAAGGGGGACATATGGCTGGGCGGGACGGGGCGGGGGTTGTGGAAAATGTCGTTTTTATGGCGCTTAATTAACTTGGCTACCATTTTCTAATTGCTTTTGCTGTCTGATTGACTTTTGTTTATTTATTGTGATTAGAAAATTGCCTTAACAGCGGCGACCGCATATAAAAAATAAAAAGGTCCTCTTTCCGCTCGCCCTCCCCAACTCAAGGGGTGAATTTTCCGAGTCCCATGGAATTTTTCAGCATATCCAGATTACGGTGGCTTGACTTTGAGCAGCGCTAATGATCAGACAGCCTCCTACTCCTGCTTTAGAACCAAAAAAAAAAATAATATATGTACATATATATATACATACATATTTCCCTCTTTTCCTCGCTTGGCTCTTTGTTTCCGCCTTTGGCTTTTACTTTCCACCGACTTTGAAATGCGCAGATTTATTGCGACAATTTGTTTAATGACAGGCATTTATTTTGATGGCGCCATGTGAGTGTGCTGAGGTTTGGGGCAAAGGGTTCCCTTCCTCATAGACACATCTAATGAGTGCTGCCCGGCCCCCCGCTTTGTCCTTGCCTTGCCTTTGTCCTGTTGCCACTGACAATTTAATTATTTTAAGCCCGGCCACCCTTTCGCCGCTGCCTTGGCATCCTTCGGATACTATATATATATATAATGCGAATGAAGACGTCTCCGGAACGGAAGTTTTTCACCGAGTCACTCTCGGCGAAAGTTTAGATCCTTCTCCGGGGAATCTGTGTGGAAAACTGGTGGAAAACTGATGAAAAACCTATTGAAATAAAGACATCTCGGGGCTCTGGGGCTCTTTTTGGTTTTTGGGTATATAGTAATTCAGCATAGGAAGGGCTTTAGTGTAACTTTAGCTATTTCTTTTTGTATTTTTTTTAGAGTAATTTTTAATTGAGTTTAATATTAGGTTAAAAAATAATCGACTTTAAAAATATCGATTAAGCAGGTTTTGCTTATAGAGATTTAGTCACACTAATTCTGTCAATTCGTTCACACTATTCCATGATGAAAATGTTGCTGTCACAGTGGAAATGCACCATAAAAAGTAATGGAAACAAACCAATCCGTTTATATTTATATTTTTGAAAATGTAATAATAACCCTCTACCTATTGACAAAAAAATAAACTCTCGCCGACTTTATCGTATCCTTCTTATCCTAAACAAATTAGCCAGATATCATTTGCACTGCCTGTCGCCTGTCAGGACCCTACGAAATGCTGTCCTTTGCCGTTGTCCCTTTTGTATTCTGAGCTGCTAAGCAGGCGCCGAAGGAAGGCAAAGGCCCTCTGCTTATTTGTAAACGATCAATCATGCAGTGCAAATGTGATGACACCAAAGGGGGCGGCATCCTGGCGCTCCTTCTGCTCCAAGGACCAGCCCGCAGCGACAATTTATGCGGGGTACGAAAGCGCCATATAAGGCGCATATAATGATATATATATAAATACATATATGTTTTTTTTTTTTTTTACACAACTGAATGTAATAACGAGCAGGCGCTTGGCAGAGGAGTTATGCACTGAAAAAGAAAAATGGCATTGAAAGCGGAATTAGAAGTATTTTTGAAATAGCATAATCATTCCCAAAAGTTTTAGCCTTTCTTTGTTTATATTTTAATATATAATTTGTTACTCATTCATTATTCCAATTAATTATAAATTCATGTTTGAGTTCCCTTAGTTTTCCTGTTAAAAACTCTTTTTTTGGGTAGAATCGTTTTAAAAATAATATGAAAGTTTGCTAGCTAAAAACATGGCCCATTGTTCCATGTTCCAAAAATTTGGTAAAGCTCCGTGGTATTTTTCCACCCATTGGAAACGGTAACACTGATCAGGAAAACCTAATTGCTAAAAAAGTTGCTTTGCCTTTAAAAGTCATTTGTAAATGGTGTTTAGTTAAAGAAATCATTTGCTCTCAGTTGTTACAAAAAACGTGAAAGGCGTTACTTCGGCGAATAACTAGATTTTCATTCGCCAGTTGATCAATATGATTTTGTAAGTAGTAATACGATTATTAGCACGTTGATGCCACGTGCTTTCAATTCTGCACTTACAGGGAAGTCTGTCGCGCCTGCTGCAGGAACCACAAACCATTGTTTGATCTCTTTGACAGTAGGTCGGAGCATGGAATCTCATTGGCGCAGATGTTCACCATAACCACGGGTCTTCCTGTGGTCAAGGACGATCAGTGGCCCCAAAGCATTTGCACACAATGCCTAATGGCCATGATTGATACCTACGAGCTGATGATGCATGTGGAACGGAGCATGTATTATCAAGGCTTGGTGTAAAAGGATACCAAGATTTTTGCCAGTGTAGGCTAAGGCGGGGGTGGGGCAAGGAGGTGGGGCAGGACGGCCGACAACCGACAACATATACAACCAAGAACCAACAAGCGAACAACCGATAGTTGTGGCACATATGAAGACAAGGGTCTGTCAAATACAAGTTTCTGGCGTGGCCCAAAGCCCAAGCCGTCTGTCCCCCCGCCCCGGACAGACCTCCCCCCACACGCAAGTAAAAAAAAAACCAGGAGACTTAAAAAAATGGAACCAAGAAAAATTGAAGATGCTTTTAAAGCCAGCACACAACACACACACACCCACACCCAACCCTTAGCACAGCAGACAAAATTGGCAGGGGGTTTCCTTCGGTTTATTTTATATTTCTTCTTTTTTTTTCTTTGCCAAGTGCTTGGCGGGGGTCAAAATACACACACACTCACATATTGCCTTAAATTGACAGTACACAAAACTGTCAAAAGCAGAACCAGAAAAAGGTATGAGAAGTCTGCGCAATATATGCCGCTGTTTTATGGTTAAATTTCTTTTTTTCAGCTACTCCTCTTCACCAAACTTTTGCAAATTTAAGCACTAACCAGATTCTGCCCTCTTAACTTTAACTAACAACAATAACACAACATAAACATGTTTAACCAACTAATTTACACTGTTTGTTTCTGATGTATAAGAAAATGTAACATTTTGCATACTAAAAACCGTCGGAAACCTCTTGTAAAACCAAATAATAAAATGTAACTTATTAAAACAAAACACTAACAAGATCCTGGCCTAACTTTAACTTACAACTATATAACATTTAATTGTTTATCTAACACATTTTCACCTTAATCACTACTTAATTATAACATTTTGTAACACTTTTGGTAGTAAAAGCCTTCGGATATCTCCTGTAAAACCGTATAATAAAATCAAACCAACTTAAAAACAAATTAATTATTAAAAGTTTATCATTTAATTCAAATATTTACCATTTTATTTCATAGAAGACAGGTCCAGCTTTCTGCAAAAAATACCAAAGAAAGGCCTTCGAAACATAGTTCACAGTTCTTTGGGAGCGCCAACTAGGAGGCGATGAGTTGCTGGAACCCACACAAAACCCCTCCTGCGAATAAATGAAGTTGCTAACGTAAACTCCAGACGCATAACAGCAAATCCAACCCACCCACCCACCAGATGCCAGCCACTTTTTTGGCAAACAAATGCGAAAACAACGACAAACTACGCAAAAAAGTATGCTATACAAATAAGCGATGTGCGCTTCCTTCCTGTCTGTGTCTCCGCCTCCGCCTGTTGTCTGTGTGTGTGTGTGGGGATGTGGATGGGTGGGTAGGTGGAGTGTGGGTGGGTGCGGTGCGGTATATGTGTGCGGTTGAGTGTTTACATATATTATAGCCAGGATGGAAGGCAGGGGGGCAGCTACTGCGTTTTAGAATGCCACATTAACTACACAACATTGGCCCAGGACAGCCAAAAGGAAGCGCAGCACTGCGGGAAAAAAGAAACCATACAGCAAATCTATTTTATTATAAGTTTAAAATATATTTTAAATTAGTAAAATTAATATATATGCATAGTATCTTAGTATATAGTACAAGAATTCTTAAATTATAAGTGTTTATAGCATATAACAATTAATTTTGCCTTTAAATATGTTTTAAGCATACAATTATCTACTCTTAAATCGTTTCTTAACTAATATATATTATTTTTCCAGGTGTGTCAGGACGATATAGCATCCCTAAGACAAGTGATAAAAACTCGGCAAAGGCAAAATGGGGTCTTCATCGTCAACATCGTCGCTTGTCGTAAGCAAAACAAGCTGGAAAAACACAGAGCAGACAAACGTGGGATATATGTATATATATTTTGGCATCAGCAAGGACGACTAGCTTCAAGGAAGATCCAACATAATGAAGGATTGCGGTGAGCGAAATATACAAATTTTTTCAGATTTTATATTAACTTGTTTAGTATTTCTTGTTTATTTTAATCTTTCTGAGGTTCGTTTCCCTTTTTTAATTATATTTAATTTATTTCTATTTCATTTTTATGAGAAAAATTGTATATATGTGATTTGTAGTGGTTAAGGGATTCCGGGTATAGAGGATCATTTTTCTTTATAGATCTTTCTTAGTGATTTTTGAATCAAATCCAAATTGCATTCTTTGTTCGTTTCTCGTAATCACTTTTTGTATTCTGGAAGCCAATGGAACCAATGTCACCTCTAGGCGAGGCTTCTAAATGGTTCACATCAGATTGTTACCAGCTTTCACCTACCAAACTTCCTACTCCCTACTGCTCGCAAAAAAATGGCCATCTTCGTGTTGACTCCTCCTGGTTGGCAAATGTTTATGTTGCCATAGACGCGCTCACGCTGTCTGGCGGCGGCTTTGGCTCATGACCAGCTCAGCCAGCGACCTCGTCCTCGTCCTTTGTCCTGGTCCTTTGTTCCTTGTCCCTGCTGCTTGCTGGTGCTGCCAGTGATGAGTGGCTAAATAATATGCATAAGTATGGGTCATTATATTTCGCTTTTAAAATTGTATTTCCCTTGCCGAAACATAGCCAAGGAGGCAGCACTGCTCCTGGTGCTGTGTACCCAAAGCCTGAATGAAAATTCCAATTCTTATGGTTAGCCAGCCCTCCCTACAGGACCAGAGCTGTGTGTACTTTTATTCCGGTTGCCCATTTTTGTCAACGTAATGATGCGTTATGCTCAGACAGCTTAGCCTTGGATGCGTTTTTCATGGGCAGCAGCAGGATCAGAGGGGAATATATATATACTATATGCAGAGGAGGTGGAAAGCTGGCAAAATAAGGGTGAGGGCGTGTCAAGCGGTTTGCTGAGTTTGCTTTTAATTTCCGTTTGATTTGCGCCACGCCCACATTTTGGTAGGGAAGGGCGTTAATGAGAGAGCAAAGGAAAACTTTTGACTGCACGTCGTCACACATGTGCCAAAAAATCTGCACTTTTCAAATTTTTGAAATAATAGTGGAATAATTTTGTTCTATTACTGAGTTAAGTTTTGAATTTTCCAAAGGTTTTGTGTTAGTAAATAATATATAAATAATAGTGGAATTTATTTTGTTTTATTACTGAGTTAAGTATTGAATTTTCCAAAGGTTTTGTGTTAGTAAAAAAATATACACAAATAACATATTTAACCCATAGATTCTGTTATTATTTTAATGATTTAAACTTTTTTGTGTCTGAAATAAATTTAAATGTGAAAGTTTTAAATAGTTTTAAGTTCCCTCAAAATCAAATGATAATTTCTAATAATTATTACACCCAAAATACTAAACAAATGCTTTAAAAAAAGAAATCACAGCGATATGGGTCAGGTCTAGGGAATAACAACTACCGTATTTTATGACCATGTGTGTGTGTTGGCCAACAGGGTTTTAGCCAAATTTTAAAACAATTTCATTTAGTTTGCGGATAAAAGAAACACCGAACAGGCCAGCAGGGCACAGCAGAGCAGAGCTGCAAAAATAAACGAAAAGTTGCAGCCATAATTTCCATTGGGCCAAACTTTTGGCCAACTTTGTTGCTCCATCTATCCCCCCCTGCCTCTCTGGCCATGTATCTGTCTCGCTGTTAGACTTTCCCGTCCCCGCCTGTTGACTTTGATTGCCGGCTATAAAGTTGCATATTTGTATTTTTGGTTGGCCTGTACACTCGTATCACTGGATCACTGGTTACTGGCCTGTCTGCTGCCTGCTGCTGCTGCTGTTTTGATTTATTAATTACAATTTATATTGTCGCATCCGTGGAGGAAGGGAGGTGGAGGTGGAAACCGAGGGAACGACAGACAAACAACGTGGCAGTGACACTCGGACAAGAACCGCAGAGCATTTTCCGGGCACTTGCCCCTCATTTTACTCTGGCAAAGTTGTCCTAGTTTCTACATATTAGTAGCCCTTCTCTAAGGTAATTCCTCTTTTGGGAAAATCTTAATAAAAAAACTTCCTATGAGCTTTTAAAATGAAAAATTAAGTTGAGCAGAAACCCTTCTTCAAAGCAATCTTCTTTTTAAATTTGTCAAATGAAACTACAGCCGAATCAACAAACTGCAAGTGATTAAAGATATATTAAAGAACGAACTGAACAATTAACCAATTCTGGGTCACTTGATTTTCCCATCTTAGTTACAAAATAAACTCATTGCCAAAGAGGAAAAAATTCTACAGATTTTCCTTGGCAATGTTTGATTTTTTGGCTTGGGGCAGTGCAACATGTTCGCTGGCCAACATGTTCCAATATCATTTCAGCCTGGGGTTTCCACACACTTTTCCTTCTTCTCTTTTCGCCCCCATTCCCATTTACCATTTGCTGTCATATTTAATGTTGTCCTAAGACACATTCAAGCAGGACTTTGATTCCGATTTTGATTTTGATTCAAAGCACAAGGTCTTGAATGGATGGAGAGTGATGAGAAGAGCTGCTCTGCTCTGCTCTGCTCTGCTCTGCTCTGCCTGATTTTCACTTTTTCCTCAATTCAGATTCCCCCCCAAAAAGCAAACTCATTTTGAGGCTTTTGGGGTTTTAATATGCTGAAGGATTTATTTTACCAGACTCCAGCGTCTGTCTCTGGTTGCCACAAAGCCACAGCCTCCTTCGTCTCCTTCCTCTATTTCCTCCATTTTTTTTTTTGTAATTTTCTTGTCACTTGGCTAACCTTTTAATGACCAAAAAGGTCCTTAAATGGACTCTGGAGAAGGTTTAATCCATCTCCAGAGTAAATACATATGTCTTGCTTACTCTTATTGATATAGCTTTTTAATAATATTAAAATTAATATTTTCTTTGTAAAAAAATATAAAAATATATAATTTTATAGTTATAAAATATTCTCATAGCTTAATTAAATTTTGTTAAAAATAAACTTTAAGTGTTTATATAATTGTTCCATTTCCCCAGATGAACTTTGATGAAATTATGTTAGTTTACGATGCTTAAAGTTAGCACTTAATGGGTTAATGCTCTCTTTCTCTCTTCCTCTCTCAACTTTTGGGACATTGATCATCTTTTGGGGTTTTTCTCGCTGCTTCTTTTTTGTTTTATTTATTTTTTTCTTTGTGTATTTTCTGACTTTGCCGAGATGAATGGCCCCAGGGACATTTTTAATTTAGTGGCGGGCTGCTTAAGCAAACTCCACTGGCTGTCCTTGTTTGCTTCTAATTATTAATCAGATTTTATTCTGCTGTCCTGGCCTTCATTTAGTCACTGCCCCTCCTCCCGGCTATACCAAAGGCCCCCTCACTCTCCCAGGGGGAGCCTCTGGTTTAAGTTATATAATGAGGGGCACATTGAAAAATAGGCTTAAGGCTTTGGACAGATTTAAGTACTTCTAAAATATAGATCAAAAATGCATAGAAATTAATTTTAAATATATATTATTAAATTATTTATTATTACCAAAACCATAAATTATTCAATAATTTATTATAACTAAGAAAATATTGTTTTTTAATTCTTGGGAATATTTTTTGAGCTTATTTAATATGCCTTAGGCTTATAGATATAGCTTATTTACAAGGTGAAGTAAATTAGGATTTTTTTTAAATTAAATTAATATTTTTCATAGCCTTAAGTTTCTCTCAGTGCCGTGCAGACGAATGGCGATTGCATTGGCTTTAAGCAATCAGCAGCTGCATCATTTTTCGGACATTTATTCGAACGACCACCTGGCCTGGTTGGTGGGGTTTCTGCCAATTGTTAGCCTTTCGTACATCTGCCAATACACCTGTGTGTGCCCCACCTGTGCAGCTCTATGTGTGTGTGCGTGTGTGTGTGTCCAAGTGTGCCAGGTTCTCAATTGATTGGGAACTGGGAGTCAGTCAATTTGCTGCGCGTTTGCATTTCAATTTGTTTTGAAAGGGCCGCTTAATTGCTCGAATAAGTGCGGACAAGAGGGGGTTATGGGGTTGGAATAGGGGTTTCTGGGTAGGCGCTAAATTCCCTCCCGGGGTCGGGACATAGAACTTGGCCATATTTATGATACCCAGCAGAGCATTAAGCGTCCAGCATCGAGTGCCCCAGCTAACCATTTATAATTCCCCATCACAAACGAGGCTTTAAATTTGCGGGAATTGTGTGAAGACTACTTTAATTTGTAGCCTAAATCATTGGGAAATTAATATATATATATATATTTTAGATAAGGGTTTTTTATTTTTTAGTAGCAATTATGGAAAAACCATCTGCCGGGGGGCAGTTTGCTTGTCAAATTCATTAGACAAATGCATGAGTTGTGGGGGTCTAAGAAGATGGCCGTAATAAATAATACCGTATGAGGAAATCCACATTCATTTTTCAAACAAAAAAGAAGAGAGGGAAAAACATTGCGGGGAGGCGGTTTCGAGGCAAGGACCTTGGCGTAGTCATCGCCATCATCATTGTCATTGACGACGACAAATGTTGCCGTCTTTTAGGCGTTGACATTTGATAAATTAAACATTTTTGTACAGTCGTCAAGCTTAGAAGCTGAGCGTCCCCATACCGCTCCCCCCACCGAATTTTGTTTTTTTTTTTTTGTCACTTTGTTAAATACATTTTGGCTTTATTTGTTGCCTTTGTTGTTATCCCTCATCCCCTCGTTCCTTGTTGCTGTTTTGAGTGTTGCGCAAATTAGAAAACGCTTTTGACATTTGCTTTTCCGTCGAATGCCCCCAAGCGCTTCCTTAGATCCCCCGACCTTGGGAGGACTCCCTCTGCCTTCTATTTTCCCTTTTTCCCGGCTGTCATTTTGTTAATTGAGCAGTCGCGCCCACGGCAAAAAAAAAGCAACTGATGGATTGCACTGACGAGTGGCAGGAGTGAGAGTGCCTTCACAGGGCAGGTATATACATAGTACGTGCTTTGGCTGCTGGAAAGTGATATTGAAATGCTGCCAAAAATGTTAAAACCTTAACTGTTGCTGAAACAAATGATTAAACTAGATTAATGAGGAATATTTCTTAAATTTTAATATGTTTTATCAATTGAATAATGATAAATGCAGTGAGGAATATTCATATAAATATAGATTAGGGTTAATAATTATTTGGGAGTTATTTTGAAAAGATTTTATGGGTATTTCATTTTTATACCCTTGCAGGGTATTATAATTTCAGTCCAAAGTTTGCAACGCAGTGAAGGAGACATCACCGACCCTATAAAGTATATATATTCTTGAGCAGGATCAACAGCCGAGTCGATCTAGCCATGTCCGTCTGTCCGTTTCTACGCAAACTAGTCCCTCAGTTTTAAAGCTATCTGAATGAAACTTTGTAGTTAGTCTTCTTTACTTTACTCTCACTCGTACATATGTCGGAACGAGCCGGATCGGTTGACTATATCATATATCTGCCATAGGAGCAATCGGAAAATTTTTAGAAACAAATTTTAATTTGAGATTTGGCAATTAATTATTATTCCAGAATTTCCGTTTTAATTTTTTGTTCAAATTCTGCAAGGGTATACATATTTCGGTGAGCCGAGTTAGCTTCCTTTCCTGTTTAAACAAAGTTTGCCAGATTTTGTGCTCTTTAAAATCTCATTGTTTATTTTGAACAATTCCTTATTTATCTGCTTTTAGAAAAAATTCGTAACGATTTTAAACCGTATTATTTCACTTTGAATTTCCACTGTGTAAATGAGACAAGTATCTCAATAAGGAGGATATGCATGGTAAATTAATTTTATTGGCCAACTAAAATCCGGATTCTTGCACACATATCTCTGTTTTATTTTTGCCCTTTTTTTTGTTTCTATCAGTTTCTGAAGGACCCATTCGATTGGCCCCGAAACGATCTGGCAAGTTGCAAAGACCCAGCTGGAGGCACTAAAACGGCAACCTGCAAAATCCCAAGGGGTCGTAAAAAATATGGATGGCATATAAAAGATACAAAATGTATCTGCCGGATCGCAATGTTTCTGCTGCTTGCCTATCTCAATATTTATTTGTATTCGCATTCGCCGGCCATTTGCCGGTGCTCTTCGATGCCGTTTTTTTGTTTTTACAGCGCCCGTAAAATTGACCACAAATGGTGACCCCGCCGGTGGTCCTTGTTCCCCCCCAGCTCCTTTGATTTTTTTATTTTTCCAAGGCGTCGCAACCTTGCGCCGAAAGTTTCGTTCAATGTCCGTTCAATTACACGCACGATTTCCGCTTCCTGCGGCGGCGGCGGCTGCTGCTGGGAAATCCCCCTGAGGAAAACACACGAAAAACTGGGGAAAACGAAAGGAAAACTTTGCACCCAATACTTTTCGGTCTTTTGCTTCTTTTTTTTTCCTTTCCCCCCCGTGTCAGCGGCGGCTGCGTTTATTTGACAAATATAAAACACATTTTCACCCCAGATGACGATGCGCCATCATCATTGTCCTCATCGTCTTTTCTCGAGCAGCAAAGCAGCAGCGTCCAGACGAGCATTAATAAAAATAATATTTTCGCTGGATAAAAAAGCAAGCAAGCAGCGCTGGCCAAATCGTTGAGCTCAGCAGGGTGCCGTGTTGAGGTCCTGCGTCCGCAGGAGTCCTTGGTCCTTGGTCCAACTTCTGTTTGCCACTTTGCAAATATTTGCTAGTCGCGCAAAACACTTTTGGCCGTGGCCAAAAAAGCAAGGAGGCCAAAGGCCGAGGACCTGCAGGACATGCGATTACACGGTAAAAAATTCAAAATACCAGGGAAATAGATTTCAGGAAGGTCTTAAGGAAACCTTGTCGGATTTTCCTAAGATTAATTTTTTTTTTTTTGACATTTGTTGTAATTTGTATATTATGTTTCCTATTAACTGGAGCATAAATTTTATAATGTTAAAGAATTGGCTTGCATTTTGATGGAAAACATCGAATATTTTTGAAATGTTTTAAAATATTTCATATTATTTATATTTTAAATATACTTTAATATTTTAAATATATTTTAATATTTTAAATATATTTTTATATTTTAAATATTTTTCTTTCAGTTTCCTGTCTTCGCCGCTGTCCTATTTTTTCTTTTCTTGATATTTTTCCTGTCGCTTCCTGGGGTGTTGCATGTGTCAAAAAACTTTGCAAACTTCATTATGGTTATTTGCTCAACGCAGAACGTGGCAACACACACACAAACACACACACACTCACACACACACATGCAAATGCAGCGAAACGCTTTGCTCGTTTTTATTTTTTTTTGGTTTACTTGCTTGGCCAAGTCCAAGTTATTACCGTTAATTTTGTTTGCGCCAAAGTTTGGTTACCCGTACTGCCATTTTTTTTTTCTGGGGAAGGGTATTTTTCCGGGTTCTGTGGCTGGTCCCCTTTTAGACATTTCCAGAGGCAAGGACTTCCGCCGAGATGATAAATTATTTTGTTTACTTGCCATTCGGCAATCATTTCCGTTTTCGAAAGGGGCACAAATCTTTATCGATGGCCAATCGATTGGCGAACCCCGCGGGGCGGTTTATCAACTATCGTTTTATTATTTCTTTTATTTTGTGAGTGCCCTTATGAATATTCATTTCATTCACGCTTTTGGTTGCTTATTCAAAATGCAATCGTTTGGAAATTTGCTTGAAAATTAGTTTTTATTTGCTTTATTATTTGATTCAACTCGCTTTTTGTGACTAGAAGATGACTATCAAATATTTGCATCGATGAATATTCTGTTTAATTTTTGAGGTTTTTTCTAGGCATGCCTCACTTTGGTTATTGAATTCGAATCATGCGAATCTATTAACATTTATTGGAATAATTGTTAGCGCATAAAAAGGTTTACCAAGTGTGTCAGTTACTGAAAGTTAAAAATTTTATCTATTAAATTTGGAAGTTGAAACAAAAACATTTTCGAGTGTTTCCATTTTGGTTTTTGTTGATTTGTTGTTGATTGTTGATTGATTTGTTGAAGCTCAACCTTACAAAATGTTGCCCACTGCGTAGTGTCTTCTTTTAATCTTTTTAGAAATTTTTATATTATTATTCTTTTTAGATTTTCTCAACTTTTCCCCTCACTAATTTCTCTATTCTATGTTTACTTTAACATTCAATTGTATTCGGTAGCCATTACCCGATATTGGCGTCCGTCCCCTTCCCCAGAACTCAGAACCAAATAAAACTAAACCCAGTTCCCGGGGAAAAAAAAACGAAAGAAAATCGCACCAAATTGCAAACGGAAAAGTGAATTACTTTGTTGTTGTTCGTCCTCTTGGCCGGAGAAAGAGATGGATAGCTGATTATTCAAGTTTTAATGATGTTACGCAGCTGAAGTTGTAGAAGAAGCAGCAGCTGAGCACAGGACCTCAAGGAGCGGGATTCGGGTTTGGACTTGGGATTGGGATTGGGAAAGTGGCAGAGCCAGATAGCCAAATAGTTTTTACGCGTTCTCAAGAAGCTTTTAACGTTTTAATGGATAGTCGTCGGCCTTCGGAGTGGGCGTGGGTTTGGGTAAGTTAGCCCCCATCACCAACGAGCACCCCTCCCTCCCGGTCTCTGCTTTTACGACCAAAAAGTGCTGACTGCTGGCCATTTTCTACTCTGTATCTCTCTCTTTTTCTCTGTTGACACGACACTGTCGTCGCTGCACTGAAATAAAAATATAATAAACATTTATTTAGGCTTAAAAATTTAGTTAACAGGGCGTATGCGTGATTTTTGATTTTAAGAACTTCCTTTAAATGTTCTTTCTTTTCTTAAATAAGAAAATCATTATCTAACAAACCTTGCTTTCTATATATTTTATATTTATTTCTGGCACTACAATACACTTGATTTTCTCGAGTGTAGCTGCCGGTTTCCTTTTGCCATCTTTGGCCATTTCCATCTATTCAAACCTGACTCTCTGGCCGTATGTTTGTGGTAAATGCTAACAGTTTTTTGTGTAATTGTCAACAGCAACAACCATGGACACGGCAACAACAGCAACAATAATAATAAGCAAGTAACAAGCGGCAGCAACAAACAAACAGAAACAACAGCAAACAATCCGGCGACAATGAGAAATAACGTAAACAAGTAAATGAGCATGAGAGAATTTTTGCGCAAATGTCAGCACTTTTCTCAGCAAGCAGAGGGTGGGGGAGGGGATGGGACTGTGTGGGGGGTTGGGAAGAAAGATTATTTTTCCCCGCCCCGAAGCCACTTGCGTTTATTGAGTTAACTAAACAGCAACAAGAAAAACAGGGAGGGGGAAAAAAAAACAAAACAAAACGAAAACAAAAAGAACTGTGGCAACTCTGCTGCTGCTGCTGCTGCGTAACGTTATTTCCGCACAAGGATTAAGCTTTTGGCCAGCGGCAAACCTCCCACCTACCCGAACGACCTTCCACCCCATTTTCAGGTGGAAGGCGAAGGCTGGGGAGTTGCCTGGCTACAGATGCTGCTAGATTATCCGGAGTAGATGCCTCCGCAGGAGCACAGGCAGAAGCCAGAGCATAATGTGCAGGGACCCAACCGGGGTTACCCCTTGAATACATATGCGTATATCTGGATCTTAGAGAGAAGATATCAGGAACTATGTCCTCTAGAAGGGTGAGGAAAACTAAAAAGAAATCTTTCAAGCAAACTAAAAACATTTTTTTATAATTTTTACCTCTAAAGGTAATACCCAAAATCCTTTTATAATTTTTATACCCATTAAAAGTGCCATCACATCCCCTTTTAACGTGCTAACCTGCCCAGGGTATCTCCCAGAAGCCACAATAAAAATGTAAAAAGGTGCGACGGTTGCGGTTGTGGTTTTGCTTGATGAAAACGAGGTGGAAAAGGGTGGCATAAAGAGGCCCTGGTCAGCAAGGCGGTTGGGCTTGGGTTTGGGTTTGGGTTTTCTGGTCAGGACTCAACTGCTGCTGCTGCTGCTAGATTATTCATCTTAGATAAAAGGAAACTTTAAAACGAAACCGAAACAACGACAACCGACCACCGACAACCGCTGACTGCGCAGCTTAACGCTTTTCCTTATGCACCTGCTCTTGATGTTGCTTTTGCTATTGTTATTGTTGTTGTGGAAAATGCTGTTGTATCTGTAATAGTTGTTATTGTTGCTGTGTTATTATTGCCACTGCTGCTGCTGGATGCACAAAAGCCGCTTACACAGGCTGCCCAATGATGCAACTCCCCCCTCGAATTCCACCTTAGAAAGCTGATTGTCAAGGCACCAGAATCTTGTCATCTCTCTGGAAATAAATATCGAAAATACTGTATAAACTTGGCTTAAATATTAACAAATTAATTATGCAATTAAATGCGTATATATCCCAATATATATAGCTTGTTTTTTTTATAGTTTTATGAATTTTTAAAGGTTTTTATTTTCTTTACTCTTTCTCCTGCTTGCAGTGCATCCTCCTCCTGTTATATGGCATCCTCTACTTAGTTAAGTTGTTTTCTTTTATTATAGAACGCCCCCGGTCATGCTTGGCAAGGGCGTGGCTGGCAGAGGCTATTATGGACAACAAGGAACACTTGGTCTGGTGATGCCCCAGGGCATCACTCTCCTCTCTCCTGGCCAGGCTCAGAGTAGCTAGTAACAAGTTGGGAAGGGGAGTTGAGAGATAAGCAGGGCAGCAGCAAAACACTCATCAAGTGTAATGAGTGCAGTGAATGAGTAATCGAGTGTCCTGATTTGATCACTTCGAGTGTTCCCCCCTTCTCCCCTAATCAAATGCGATTTGCCCTGCATGCAGAGTCACAGTCACAGTCACACACTCTCTCTGTGAACAGTCACAACAAAGCTCACACTCTGCTCTGAAGCATCGCAAATTATTCACTCTTCGGGGAAATGAAGGAGGAATGGAGCTGGAAGCTGGATAAATCACTGATTGCCAGTGAATTCAGTTCCTTAATGAGTCTCGAATAGAAATAAAGCTTTGAAGGGCACTAATGAGATCATTTTTAAACAAGGACTCGGGAATAGTTTGAGCTTAGTACTGGCTTTGTAGTAACATTCACTTGGTCTGCTTTTAGGCCTAGCTAACTGCTATTCATTTGCTCAATCAGTGACTCACTCACGGGGCGGGAGGCCTGTGTACCGAACCGCTGTCAATGTCCCTGTCATTGTCCTTCCTCAGCTGTCCCGGCTGGGGATCCTCGAGCCAGCGAGGAAGGGGCAATGAAAATACCTGCAAGGAAATTATACGAAAACTGAACAAGCCAAAAACAACGGAAGGTTGTTATTTTAGAGTTCAAGTTAAAGTTAAGCAGCGCCCGCGGCGTTCGACATTCAGGACTTGGCAGCCAGGACAGGGCAGACAAGGACTCGAAGGCTTTCAAGGACGACGGTGGGGTAGGTGGCTTCGGCTTCAGCTTCAGCCTCAGCTTCGGCTGTGACTTCGGGTTGGTGGTCCTCGCAGCGAGGATTGGGCAGATGCGACAGCAATGAAGTGCACTCGAGATGTGAATGGGCTGGAGTGTTTCGGGGCGAACTGTTTGTGTCCCCCTTTTCTCTCAGTGTTTGTGTGTGTGCTTTCATTCTGCCACCCGAGACACACTGGAAGAAAAAATAATATTAAAACAATAAATTCTAAAGTATGGAAAGCAAATGTTTTCGATTAGAAACAAAACAGAATAAACCTAAAATAAATTAAATTATAGGTAAACTTTAATATAAAATTATAATGTATGTATGAAAAATCTAAGAAATATCATAAATATGTTTTAGACCTCTAAATAAATTGTAATATTTAGAAATATAAAAATAAATACAAATTTTTTATATATATTGGTAGAATATATAATTAATTATAAACTTAAATTTAAGCTAAAAATCTACATTTTTACCTTACGAATTGCTTATATTTTCCTCTAAAAAAAATGTAATTTAAATCAAGCAAAGTTCTTCTTTAAAAAATTTCGCTGTCTTTGTAAATCATTCTTCCATTCCAAAAGTAGCTAATATTTTTTGAACAGTGCTCGGTGCTAGCTAGGATATCCCAGGAAGCCCACGTCCTGCCATGTTGACTCCTCTTCCCCGGCACTCGTTACTCGTATCTTTGTGGAACAATTTTGCCTGAATGCAAGCGGCAAAATGGTTGAATGAGCGAATGAATGAGTGAGTGAATGGGCATATCCCCGCGCCGCTCCTTGCATTCGTCCTTTGAATTTTCCTATCTGCTGGAAAGTTTCCACACCCCCTACCCCCCCACTTTGACTTAAGTGCCGTCCCCTCGCTCGCTCTCAAGTGAACAATTCGAGTGTTTGGGCGCGTTGTTGCTGGTGCAATTAGTGAAGAGCGCACTATTATTATTATCATTATGAATTTTAAGCAATCAACTGCGAGAGAGCAGCAACAATTAAACTTAAAGTTTGAGTTCCCAGTTCGCAGTTTTCAGTTCGCAGTTCTTAGTGCCTCCTCCTCTGCAAAGTGTAAACAGAACGGACCCAGGGAAAAGCTATGGAAATTCAATGGCTGCTCTTCTTTTCGCCGTTTTTCCACCGTGCTCTCTCTGCGTATTTATTTTGTTGTTTACCTATGATAATTGTGATGTTTATTTATGGGAAAAGTCGGCAAGTGGGCGAAATGTTGGCGGTAAATGCGCACGGCCAAGCTTTTCGGGCCAAAAATTCGCTCGTTCGCCTCGTGTTCTAGGCAAGTGAATTGTTTTTCCTGTTTTCTTGTTTTTCCATTCAACTTTTGTTTTTATTTAGCTGTTTAACTTTTTTTCCAGCTGCTTTTACAGGCAAACCTCGGGCGAATCGAAAAACAAAACAAAAAACAGAAATAGGAATTTATTCAATGTGGGCGAAAGGAGTCGCCAGGAGTTGTGTGGGTTTTTATATTATATATTTACATATTGAAATGGAAACTATATATTATAGGCATATGACAGTATATACTATATGTATAAATGATAGGCGATATAATAATATAATTTGATATATAATAGAACCAATTTTGGGTATATATTTTGTATTGTTTTGCAGGAGTTTTAAGAACCATAAAGAGAACGTTTTTGTTTGTCCCTCGAGTTTTTTAAATATTTTAGTCTTCAAGAATTATTTTAAAAATAAACTATAATCTATATATTATAAAGATAAGCCTTTAATGATAGCTAGTTTTCCAAGGAAAAATCTCCTTCAATAAGGCCTTAAAATGAACAAGAAATTTGTGATTTAAAGTTTAAAATATATTTTAAATACTTTCGAAAAACTAGTTTATTCTTAAAGAATTATTTGAAAAAGAAACTGCAATCTATATATTTTGTGTAAAGACAAGCCTTTAATGAAAGCTAGTTTTCCAAGGAAAAATCGCCCTCAATAAGGCCTTAAAATGAAAAAGAAATTTGCAATTTGAAGTTTTAAATATATTTTAAATACTTTTGAAAAACTAGTTTATTCTTAAAGAATTATTTGACAAAGAAACTAAAATCTATATATGTATTTGGTGAAAAGATAAGCCTTGAATGAAAGCTAGTTTTCCAATGAAAATCTCCTTCAATAAAGCCTTAAAATGAACAAGAAATTTGTGATTTAAAGTTTTAAATATATTTTAATTTTAATTTTAAAAGCTAGTTTATTCTAAAAGAATTATTTGAAAAAGAAACTAAAATCTATATATTTTGTGAAAAGATAAACCTTTAATGAAAGCTAGTTTTCCAAGGAAAAATCTTCTTAAAATGAACAAGAAATTTGCGATTTAGTTTTAAATATATTTTAAATACTTTTGAAAAGCTAGTTTCACCTGATAATTCTGATAAAATATATATATATATTTAGGATAGTCTCCTTGTCAATCCATTGTCATGGGCTTGCATCTTTTTGGTCCTATTCTTATCTTTTAATTAGACCAAAGACCAAGACCGAGCTGAAAGCTACGATTTATGGCTGGTGCAAAAAAAAAAGGGAAATCGTTGCACAATTAAGTAAACTTCCTTCGTTGTGGATATAATGGGGCTTTCTTCTCGCAATCTTCCCAGTCTCCTCCTTCCTTCCACTTCTTACCACCTTCCCTTCTTACTGCCTTCCCTTCTTACCACCTTCCCTTGCTTACTCCTTTCCCTATAGTTTTTCCGACTATAGTTTTCTTCGACTGACTGCGTCCTTCTCTATTTCCCGCTTATTTACAGCGCAATCAAATTTAACTGTTTAAACAAGCGATGAAAAGATTCGGTAGGGGGTACCCCCTTCCCACACACACACACACTAACACACACACACACACACCCACTAACACACACATATGCAGCAGTCATTGTCATTGTCAGGACAAGTGGGTGGCTGGGTGGAAGGGCGACTGGGAAAATGCAAAACAATTTCAGGCGAATTAGCGTAATTGTCTCGCCGCTGCTGTTGCTTTGGCTTCAGCTCCGGCTTCTTCTGAGACAAAGGATCCCAACGCTGCCAAGAAGAAGCAGGACTCAAGCTACTTAATCCTCTAATTTGTGTGTGTGTGTGTGTGTGTGTGTGTGTGGGAGCCACGCCCCCTTTTTCGTGGGCCTTGTGGAAAGGAAAGGAAAGCGAAGCAAAGCGAGAAGCGTAGCAAAGTTTGCCCTCATTTATATGCAAAAATGTAAACCAAAAAATCAGCGAGAATGTTAAATCCAACAAAATGCATTTAACACATAAAAATTTGCATAGAAAGTGGCTTCGGTAAACCCACACCCACACCCGTGCGCATCCCTTTTGGAACGAACCACTATCTAAGTGCGGGAGCGCCAAACGAACGATTCAAGTTAATTTTATTTTTATTTTTATTTCCGACACCCGCTACTACATACTTGGCTATTATTGTACGTAGGCGTTGGAGTATGTGTATGTGTGTGTGTGTGTGCGGTTGCCACGCCCCAATTTAACGGGCTAATTCGGTTGCTAGCCAACATCCGGTTTAAATACGCTTCTCATGGGATCTACTTGGTGGTCAAAAGTTTGGTTTTATTTGGGTTATTTATTAAACTATAAAATGATGTTTAAGAATTAAACATAAAACAAAATCAATGTATTAAAAAAATTCTCAATTGTACTGTATTTAATTATTTATAGATAGACATTGTAGTATTTTCTTTAAATATTTTTTAAAAAATATTTAATATTGTTCCGTCGCGTTTTTATGCGCTTCTGAAGGTTTATACTTAGACAGGCCGTTTACATCACTGCAGTACCATTCATCAACGTTTAATCAACAATTCATAGTTGATGAATAATCGATGAATTGCCATACAAATTGTTGATGAATTCAACATGGGCATGTCCTAGGCTGTCGTCAACAACATTTCATCAACAATGTTGATGAATTGTTGATGAATTGCTGATGCAATGTTGATGAAATGTTGATGACATGTTGATGACATGTTGATGACATGTTAATAGAATGTTGATGAAATGTTGATGACAAAGGCCTATTGATGACAAGTGGTACTGCAGGGATATTTTATTTTTATTTTTGAGATTAAATGCAATATACCATTTTCTTGTTTCTCCCCGCAAATAAACATTTGTAAAAATACATTATAACCTTTTCTAATCTAAGCTTAACACTAAACATAAGTGGTAGCTATTTCCCCATTGAAATGCGCCTCTCTCTCAGTGCTTTCTGAAGACGTTTTTTTTAAACATTTCACTTTCGGATGTCGTCGATGTCGATGTTGTTTCCCCTTCCCCCTTTGGATCTTTATCCGTGTCCATTTCTTATTATGTATTTGTAACCAATTGGTTGCCAAAACCCCTCATCCGGATCCCCCTCCTATCCCTCCCTGCCACTGCTGCTGGCTGCTTCTGTGTCCTTTGTGCTGTTGTTGTTATTGCATGTGTTGAGATTCTCATGGAAATTTGCATACAAATTGCGTCTGGCGCGTAGGACGACGCAGTCGGTTTGTGCACACACACATAAAGAGATATGTATGTGTGGGTGTGGTTTAATGGTCGGGGGTCACGGGGACAGCTGGTCCGACATGCGTACGGGGTTAACGAAGGGTTAACACAACACACACACACCAAAAAAAAAAGGGAAAACACCGCCGCCGAACAAGAGCACAGCACCTGACAACTGTCAAATTTTGTGGGCTACCCAGCGATAAATAAGAATCGGCGGGGTAACTAATAAAATACAAACAAAAAATAAAAATGTGGAGTGTTCCAATTAAAGTTTATCTCTTTATTCGTTAATATCGGAAAATATTTACAGTTTTGTGGTTAGTTGTAAACATTAACAAAACAACACAAAATAAAATGAGCAATGATCATTTTACCAGCTGCTCTGAGCCCAGCCACCTTGTGGAGCCCAGCCGCCGGAGGAGTAGCTGGAGCTGCCGCCATAGCCGCCGCCTCCATGGCCACCGCTGTAGCCGCCGCCGCCATAACCACCGCTGGAACCGGCATCGGAGATGACCTTAATGATCTTTACATTGCCGCCGGATCCATAGCCACCACCTCCATGGCCACCGCTATAGCCACCTCCATAGCCACCGCCGCCGCCGCTGTAGCCACCTCCCGAGGACCAGCCACCTCCATGGCCACCGCTGTAACCGCCTCCATGGCCACCTCCATAGCCACCTCCATAGCCACCTCCGTAGCCGCCACCGCCAGCTCCTGAATCAGTGATCACCTTGATGATCTTCACGGTGCTGCCGCCGCCTCCATAGCCACCGCCTCCATGGCCGCCACCGCCATAGCCACCACCGCCGCCGCTGTAGCCGCCTCCCGAGGACCAGCCACCGCCATGGCCACCGCTATAGCCTCCGCCATAGCCACCGCCACCGCCGGAGGACCAGCCGGAACTAAGGGCACTTCCGCCACCGCCGCCGCCCAGGAAACCGGCATGAGCCATGCTGCACACCGCCAACAAGCAGACGAAAACCTGCAAAGATGATTCGGCGGATTGGTAATCACATAATCACTGGACACAACAAACTTAAACACTTCAAAAAAAAAGACAAGAAGAAACTATTTCTCTTGCTCTTGGGCGCACCTTCATGTCGAGGGGTCTGTGGTTTGGGATCAAACAAAAGTCGGATGAACTGCAGCCGCTGTGTCCGGCTGGAAGGGTGATCTTTGACTGTGGCTAACTGTGGCCCGAGCGCTGCTTTTATGGCCGGCGATCTGGCGGTAACCAGCTTGTTGGTCCACTATGCGTTAAGCGTTTGGCGTTAAGCGTTAACCCTGCACTGCCCTGCCCCAACCCAAGCAGCGATGAGGTACAGTGGGCTGAAGTGTGGCTATATTTCAAGGGAATAATAAGCTTAATTAAATGGTTTATATATATAGTTATAGATATTAGTTTATTATATTTTTTATATATAATTTAATTGTTATTAAAAAGCATAAGTTGTAGCTGCGCCACACTGTGCCGCAATGAATGAATTCGTGTATGAGACACTAATTGCCGCTCCACGCGATGCCTTGCGATCATCACTCACCCGCTCTCTGCTCTAAGCTAGGTGCAAGGGGCAATGGCCCTGACCCCGCCCCCTGGGCACCTCACCATCTCCCAGGGGACCCTGCAATCCTCCCTCCACTTCTCGGTTGTTGCAACAAAAGGCTGCAGCAGCAGCAGCTGGCATCCCTTTACCGACCGTTGCACTTGTTAAAACCGTTTGATAGCGCAGTTTTTATGTTTTGTTATTTTGTTTTGTTTTTTAGATCGTTATGCAATTCATCCAAATCGACACAAAGTTGCAAAAATAATAAACAATGGCAGCCCGCAGCAGCGTGCTCCAATAAACAGGTAGCGATCGCTGTGGCGACCAGTGATGAGGTATAGGACAGTACAAAGTACCTAAATACCTGGATTTTGAAGGGCCTTAAATTGTTTATTAATTTTATTAGTAAATTATAAAAGTTTCTTGTATTCAACATACTTTTGCTTGTGCGGTAGAGTACCGAAAGTTTACCTCGCTTTAAGCATGGAAATTACCTTGGTTAAATGAAGTCATTATAACTCATTTAAACAGGTACTAAAGTGTTGCCAAAAATAATGGTATAAATTTATATATAGCTTAAATAACAACAAGCATCTAAGCCAGGTTAGGGCTTAGATTTGTAAAGGTTTTTTTTCGCCACTTAAGAAGGCCTAAAATAAGGCTTTTCAAATTTATATTTCCTGAGCTCTCTGTCTCTATATACTATTTCTAGGATTTATTTCTGGGTAATTTAGATACCTAAATAAAAACTGGATTAACTTGGCCATCCATGTACCCAATGAAGTTTTTTCTCTATATATTTATAGGATTTATTTATGGGTACTTTACATACCTAAAATAAACCCAATGAAATTCTCTTTCTGCATACTTGTAGAATTTTTTGCTGGTTACTCCTAAGATACCTAAAAAAAAGTATATAACTTTGATCATCACTGTACCTAAAAAAACACATTTTCGATTTTCAACTCGATTGATTCGTGGCCATTAACTCTTGGCCCAATGGGTCAAACAGAATGCTTATTAATTGCCAACGATCTGAGCCCCGATTTGGCGGCAACTACTACCGCTCCAACCTTCACTTCTCGATCTGATGGATGAGCCATAAGTTTTCCGCCGATTGCAAGAGATTTCGTAACCGTCTTTTGAGTGGAATAATGGCCAAAAGGCATAACGAGTCCCAGTTTTGGGTATTAAAGTAACGAAAAAAAATGGGTTTTACTTTTAAGCTAGTTTTAGTTTTGATAAATTTAAAATACTAGTTTAAAAACTATTTGTGGTAATAATAATATAATGATTTTTTATATTTAAATAGATTTCCCACATGATAATGTCAGGGCCATCACCATTATCATCTGATCTTTGCCGAAGAAACAATTACCCATAATGAGCTTCAGTTTGAAATGTAGTACATCATATACCAAAATTATATTCGTGCAATTAATGATTATTTAACGGTGTCTGGGATGGCTCTTTAATATTTATACAGCAGCCCATCGTTATATATAATTATAAGCCCATATATTATGCATTGTGCTGTGCATAAATTAATGTAACCTTTCGATAGTCTCATTAGAGTCTTATATTTGAGTTATGTTTGACATGCGAGGAGGGATATCTATGGGCTGCCAAGATCAATGCAGGTTGCATATATGCATGAGCTGGGCATATATATATATAAGAGGCAATCTTAATTAGTCAGTTTTATAAATTAAGCCACCAAATATGTAAGGCTTCCCATCAACATCACAATTCCCCCCACGAATCTCCGGATAAAAACAAAAAGAAACAAGATTCGAGACTAAAAACTTGTTATACAATAAATAAATAATGATGGAAATTCGAAAAGCAAAACGGTCTCGCATCCGCAATTATATGCTTTGAATCGAAGGGGGGGGAACAACTTATCTCACAGTTGGTTCAGAATGAACATAATTACCACCAGAAAAATAATGATTTCATTCCCTGGGCCGAAGGTGATGCTGTGAAGATGGTTAACACGATGCGACCTTGGGCCTTAACCCATGGCAAGCTGAGATTTAGGGAAACCAGTAATTTAGGTATACAACAATTTAAGCTCCATATATTTGTAATATATTATTTATTGATTTCTTACATTCGACTTTCCCAAAGTCATTTCTCATGTGACAAACGGGTTTTGTCGAATATTATTATTATGCAATTTCAATCACTCGCAAGTAATCGAGTCTTGAGTGTTTGAAATTGTCGCAAAATGGGTTAAGTGGAAAGCGAAACCGAGACGAGATGCCAACAAAGATGGTCTCCCCCCAAAAAAAAATCCCCGAACATGATTATTCACTTTTTGTCTATTAGACAAAGAATCGTTCAAAGCTTGTTTTGTTTTCGTTTTTTTTTTTATATATTTGGTAAACTATAAGCAACAACAATAAAAAAAATACACAAAAACGTGCAGTATCTTAAAGATATAGTAACTTCGTAACATCGCAAACGCTGGACAACTCTAACAACAGGAACAAAGGAGCTGACGTCAACGCTATGAATTGCTGGGATTTTTTTTAGTTCCAGCCGGAACCACCAGACGACCAGCCACCACCGGAGGACCAACCACCGCTGGAGCCACCCGAGGACCAGCCACCGCCAGAGTAGCCGCCATCGGTGACTCCCGAGCTGATAAGCTTGATGATCTTCACTTCCTCGGCTTGGTGGCCACCGCTGGAGTAGTCATAGCCATGACCGTGGCTGTGACCATGATCGTGACCGTGACCGTGTCCGTGATCCTCTTCCTGGATAACCTTGATGATTTTCACCTCGGCGCCATGACCATGGCTATGGCCATGATCGTGGTGGCCATGGGAGGAGTGACCGCCCTCGCTGATCACCTTAATGATCTTCAGCTCTTCAGGGGCAGGGCCGTGTCCGTGTCCGCCATGACCGTGGCCATGGCCAGCCTCCTCGCTGATGACTTTGACAATAGTGGGAGCAGCGCCGCCTCCGCCGGAAGACCAGCCACCGCCGCCTCCACCGGAAGACCAGCCACCGCCGCCTCCACCGGAAGACCAGCCACCGCCGCCTCCGCCGGACGACCAGCCACCGCCGCCACCGCCTCCGGAAGACCAGCCACTGCTGCCACCACCGCCTCCAATGAAGCCGGAGTGGGCCAGGCTGAAACAGGCAATCAGGCAGACGAAAACCTGGAGGACAAATGCGTATTTAAGGATCTATTTAAAAGGAAGTCTTAGATTTGGACTCACCTTCATCTTGTTGTCGGCTGAGCTTGGTTGGGAACTGGCGCTTGACGATGGACGAAGTGGGATTGGGGAGCTGAGCTCGTAAACTGATAATGAAGCTCTGCCCCGGGGGCTACTATTTATATACCTCGAATGTGGGTCACAACGAACAGAGAAATGCTCGCCCCCACCACACGCCTTAAAGCGAGGTCGTCTGCCCATTGGAAAGGTGACATCGCCTGACCCGGGCTCCAAGTAGATGCACCGCTTTTCCCGAAAACCCATTTGTCATATGTCTCGAAGCTGATGGGTTACCCTTTTCGGCCAGACTAAAGATCGGTGGTGACCATTTCTGTGGGGAGATGAGAAATATCGAAAAGATAGCGACTTTGTATTAAATTTGATCATTTTCTTATGAAGATAAAATTATTCAAAATATTTATGTTTATTTTTTTTTTGTATATCTTTTAAACTTTATATTTTTTATCATTCTTTAGTGGAGGTTGAATTATTTAAAATATTTATGTTTTTTTTTAATATATCTTTAAAAGCGTTATATTTTTTTTTGTGGTGTTTTGTTTTATAACCTTATACAAGGTTTATTATAGGTGCTTAACTATTTTTTTGTAAATATTTCCGATGCTTTTTGAAGCAATTTTTTTATTTATATATAAAATAATTTATGCTATGAAAACGGCTTATAATATTTTGAAATAATCTTCGTATGCAATAATTTAGATGCCACAAAAAGGCTTTATAATTTTCCTCAATTGATTAGATTCATTAGAGAATCCAAATGAATTATTTTTTATAAATGTGTAAAGCTCTAAAACAAATATAGCTAAATAGATGGCTGACAACACTAATCCATAAGCCGCCATCGGGTGTGGAAAATATAGTAGGTGACCGGAGACTGGGAGACCGATGACCCAATCATGCAATCCCCGCACTCAACAGGTGTCTCAGGTGTGATTTGATTTGGCTACCAACCGGTTTTTCGCTACTTTTGCCATTATTTTTTTTTGTTTTTAATTTTTTGCTACCTTTGCCATTTTGGCCTTTTTCGCACTGGAATCACTTTCGTGCACCAAATCGGCAAGACACTTTAGATGGGTTAATTATGCAAATTATGTGAAAGAAACCGCCCGATGGCCACTTACCACCGTGTTGTGTCTGCCCCCAGCTGCTTAATTAAGCGGAGAGGAGAGGTTGTTTTTTTATACGGACGGACGGGATGATAAATATTTCCCAAAACCTCTAAAAACATAAAACCCATTTGGCAACTTTCTCGCTGGCGCATTTGTTTACATTTTCTGGCATTGTAATCGTTAGCATAAAACATATGCCAAATGCAATCACAAATTGTGCCGCATTCTGTAATAGATTTTTTTTTCGCCAAATATTATTACTAGATCTTGGAAATGTGAGTGCCATGTCCAACACGGTTTCTGGCCTTGGTTGCATCAGCTTTGCTTGCTAATGAAGTGACTGCAAATATTGATGAGATGACCGGCGGCGGGACTTGCAATCAAATATACACTTAAAGCTGCAAACAAAATTGTGGAGGGTCTTCTGTCTAGATGGAGAGAAAAAAACCAAGCCCATAAAACTAGATTTTTCTTGTGCAGTGAAAATGTTAAATAAAAAAGGAAGCTAACTTCGACTCACCGAAGTTTGTATACCCTTGCAGAATTTAAACAAAAAATTAAAACCGAAAATCTGGAATAATAATAGTTGCCAAATTTCAAATTTGATGAAAATTGTTTGAAAATCGGCTATGTTATGGTTTTATTTTTATTTTCCTGATTGTTTCTATAAAAGCTATAGGGTATAGTCGACCGAATTTCATGAAATTAAAACCGAAGTATAGGAATAATAAAAAACGGTTAAATCTCAACTTTAATAAAAATATGTTGCGAATTTCTGACTGAAATTATAATACCCTGCAAGGGTATAAAAATGCACTAACTAGTTTTGCGATTGCCTGAGGATTTTTAATTCTTTACAAGTTTGCAATAAAATGTTTGTGGAATTACATTTGTTTATAGAAAATGTTTGTGGAATTACATTTGTTTATAGAAAATGTTTTCTAATCATAATTCATAATAATCAGATAATGAAAACTGAATTTATAATACATTAAATTCCTTAATAAGTATTGCTCAATTTTATAAATATTTTTTAACAGCTTTAATATGTACATAGGTACCTCTAACCCAGCTTGATTTTTTTTATGCAAAAAAATGGAAAGGATCGATTTGAAGGATTGCTTTGATCTATGGCCCGCGGTTAAATAGTATTGTCCGGGAAACTGGGACCAGACCCTGGGTACTTTGCTGCAGCGCAGTTTTCCTGGAACTCTCAACTCCTCTCCTTCATCCCCCCTGGCTGGCATTTGGGTTCGATTTATCATCGTTATCGTCGTGTTTGGCGTTTAATATGCAAATCGGGCTCACGCATGAACGCCCAAACATATGCAACAAGACACGAGCGGGCCAAATGCGATAAATATGTTGATGTGGTTGTGTTTTCCACGACAATACCTACTACCACCCACCCAATCTCCACCTCTCCCCCCACCCCCACAGAAGCCTTTACCCCATGCCGTTTGCGTTTCCGCTCTTTTTTCACAACCGCATTCTTCATTAAAAATAATGAAAATTGAATTTAATTCGCTTGTCAGGCCTAATTATAATTATGTTAATGGCGCATGTTTTTTCCACAAAATTTACACAATGTTTGTCCAAATCGTCAGCGAATTTTGCTGCATTTCCAGGCCGATAATAACCGCGGTATCTCATTGCATTCCATTACATTCTGTGTGTCGTTGTCGGTCTCGGGGTTTCATGTTTCATTTAGGCCTGGCTAATTGGGAGTGCTTTAGCCTGATTGCAAGGCTCAATAATTGGGAATGTACTTAATAAAATTGGAATTTTACATTGCTGGTTGTTTTTTGTTTGGGGATAGCAAATTTTACGCTCTGATTTTGGAGGGTAATCCTAGCTTAGGTTTTTTTTAAAGCTTTATTTATTCTGTAAACTTGATTTTTTAAAAGGAACTTCTATAAAGGCAGTGTCCGATATAATACAATATATTGTATCGATAAATAAAGAAATCGATAAATATTGTTTTATCACTTTTAACAATCAAATATTTTACATTATATAAAAAAGAAGTATTGTATATTTCTTTATTTTTCGATTATATTTTCCGTATACATGAGACAATACTAAATAATTTAACGTTTCAATGTTAAAATATCAACATTTATATCGAATTTCACTTCGTATATCGATAAAGAATCAATAGATTCATATATGTACTTTCTGCCATCTGTAAGAACAACCAACTAATTTTAAAGGATATTAAACTCACTTTTGAATCTCAATCTAAGTTATTCAAAAATCTTATGACGCTTTTTATCCGCACAATGGAAATCGCTCTCTGGAAAAATCGCTACTTTTCATCTCAGACGTTTTTCGCGCTTTCCTTTTTCCTACCCGCTTCCCCGCTATCTTCTCTCCGTTCGATTTTCTCCTTTGGCCAAAATTCATTCGCTTGTCGCTAATTTTGCCACTTTAGTTTACCCAACGATATGGAAACAATCGCTGAGCTTTAACCAAAACGGAGGAGGCCCATGGGCGTAGCGAGGCAGAGTGCGAAAAGGGATGAGTGGCGGGAGAGGGGGGGCCTTGTGGAGTGGCATTTCGGTTTTTGGGCAAGTCGGTTACAGCGATTGAATTTAATTAGCTTATCATGAAAGCGTATTCCACATAAATTTATCAAAATTGCTTTACACAGCATCGGAGACATGGGGAAGGGTGGTTCAGGCTGGAGGGTGGTGTGGGGGGGTTTACAAATTGCATTACGACCCGCCCATTAAACTGATAAAAACGAGAACCCGGACCGGCGAGTGCGGCGGGGGTTGACGCAGGGCGACACTTTAAAGTTGATGGTTCGAGAGAATCTAAAATCAAATTTATTAACGCACATTACAACGCGCACACTTCATAGCACCACCCTCACCACCCCCACCCACCAGGGGCACACACACACAGGGGCAGGGGGTGAGAGTGGTAATACAAAGGCAACGGCAACGGCCTTTTGTTTTCCGGCTACGCGTCCGGAAATGTATTTGTTTTCACGCCAACAAAACCCACTGAAGTATAGTGTTGGTAAACGAAAGGAGGATTGAAAAAAAGGTGGCGAAAAATCATAGATTTCACGATTTTTTTAAAAACCCTTTGCTAAATTGAAATATTCTTTTTAGTTCAAAGCTTCTACAATCGATTTGGTCAAGTTGCATTGTCCTTTGTCACTGAAAAGTTACAAAAGTACAGTGAAAATACAAAACTACTTTTTTGAGATTTTTTCTTGTATTATTATTCTATTATTTACAATACTACTTTTTTGAGTTTTTTTTTCTTTTATTTTTAGAATTTTTTTTAAAAGGAATCTTAGCCTCAATAAACCTCTAAAATTTTCGAGTTTAATTGAACTGAAAAGTTACAAAAGTACAGTGAAAATACAATACTACTTTTTTGAGATATTTTTCTTCTATTATTTTTAGAATTTTTTGTGAAGGAATGGATCATCGCCTCAATAAACCTCTCAAATGTTCGCGTTTAATTAAATCCCATTTCTTTAGAATTAGTATTTAGTATTTGGTATTATTTATCATACATTTATACAATATTTTTTTATCTATATCTATCTATAGTATTTTCAAGTATTTTTTCTATCAATTATACATACTAAATGTATAAATAATAGTAAAATACTTGAAGAATCGACAAACCTTTAATTAAAGTTTCGCTCTTTAATTATTTTCACATTAAAAACTCAACAAACACACGGGTTAAACTCTCAGGCCTGCGGATTCCGCCCAAGCAGCTCAGTCATACATATATTTGTGTCATTATGGCCGCCCATTTAGGCCAGGTTTACACACACACACACACTTCCGCTTTTCCGCCCAGTATGGAAAAGCTTTCCACACCTTAAGCCGCTTTCACCAACTCCGATCGACTTATTCCGCCTTATCGGCGGGGTCTTTGAGGCCGCCACTTTGATAGCCGTCGAACTGTGTTAATTGATAAGCAATCGCTAATCGCGCGACACAAATAAAAAAAACGAAATAAATAACTGAAAAATAGAGGAGACAAGAGAATAAATTTGGGATTATGAGAATTATGCCGCTCCAAGGGATATATGTTCACATAATGGAGGTGAATGTAGTAGCAACTTTAAAGTTATGCTGAATTATTTTCCCCAAATATACATTTTAGGGTTTAAAATTACAAAATAATTTTAGAATAGAACCATAAATATTTTATATATTAGTAAGCCAAACATTAACCACTTAATATATATTATAAACTTGTATTATTTTGGCCTAAATAGTCCCCAAAAGTGTTCCAGAAATGGCACTGGGCGTGGGCAGCAGTATGTAGTATATTTAGGGAAATGCCATAGAGGGCTTCCGTTAGCGAAGTGCAACATTATCCGCCCGGCAATTGGAGGCATTTGTGCGTGAAATTACATTGAAAATTTAATTGTGCACACACAGACACAGACCCACTCACGGCCACAAAGTGCTGCAGGTTGCAGTGCATTAGATACGCAAAATTTGCCCATAAATTAAAATGCAGCAACACCCTAGGCTAAGGTCCAACCAAAGGCCACCCACAAGTCAAACCAAAGGCCACCCACCACAGGCCACCCACTTTTCCAGTCCACTTTGTTGGGTTTTTCATAGATAAGAAGTGTGATTATCGCTGGGAATAAGTCACTGACCGCAGGCAAGGCTATAGGCATTGTAAATTAAATATATTAATAATATCTAAAATTAAATATTATATTATATATTTTAGATATTTGTAAAAGTAAAAGCTAAACCCCCGATTCTTTTTGGGTTATGTCAGGCCCCAACCGAGCTGTCAAAAATCTGGGCCATGGAAACGGCGAGTTTTCTGGTTCTGGTGGCCACCTTGGGAGGGATAGTCTATGAATTAAGTATTAACAACTATAAACGGCACACAAACCTGGCAAACTTTTCGCACGCAATCATTAGTTGATTGTCTATCGATCTGTTGGATTTTCCCCGCGGCCAGGCCCGCTTTTCCGCGCCTTTCATTTGCAGTCTCCGCCAGCCACACGTGGAAAGTTGCCTAGCATTTCTCCTGTTGCGGCCAGGAAAATACAAAAAAAAAAAAAAAAAACGCTGGAAAAACGCTGTGGAAACCCCTCAGCTGATGCAATTTTCCTGTGCGAAAATTAACAAACAAATGCACAAGCACACACACACACACGCCAGCGAGTGTGGCAAATGAAAATGCGCGCGCGAGAATTCAATTTGTGGAAAAGAAAATGGTGTTGGACGAGTGACTGTTGGGGAAACTAGCGTGTTGTTGGGTTAGGCTATGGCTTAGCCTGCTGCCTGTTTACTTGAGGTTGCCCCTTCCTCCTTCTTGAATTTCCGCCCATTTTCCGCAGACTTTTCCCCCATATGGAGGGCCCAGCAGCAGCAGCCGGAAGGAAATGCAAGCAAGCAAACGAAGCAAATACTCAGCGCGGCGGCAGCGGCGGGGAGGGGGAAAACTGGCAGAGAGCGGAGGTGGTCTCGGTTTCGGTTACGGTTTAGGCTCTGTAGAAAAGCGGAAAAGCAGCGCGAATGTCTTGGCTTAGACCAAAAATTGGCACAACCGGAAGTCGATTGAGTTGGCTGTCGCCAATCACTCGAAGGGCGGGTGAGGAGGGGTCGGTGGCTCTGGTGGCTTTGAGGCCCCGGACTACCACACAATGTTAAGAAGTTTGAGGGCCTGAATAAAGCCACTGATAACCCAACTTGAGCGAGCTCAAAAATAAACATTTGCCTTCAACCAGGGCTTTAGATATTGTTGCATTTTAATGCTGTATATTGAACTTAAAGAAGAGGAATCGTATGATTAATATATAATATATATATATATATAATATTATTACTAATTCTTAGCTTCCTTGAAAATATTAAAAAAAAAAAAAAAAAAAAAAAACATTGAGCAAACTCGTAAAATCCATATACTTATCTTTTGCTTGTTTAAAACGAAAGAACAACCTTGATATACTTTTATCTTATCACAATTTGCACAGAAATTGTTTGCAGTGAGTGCAAAAATCTTAGATTAACACTTGGATTGCCTTGAAACATTATCTTTAGGTTAAAGATGATTTATAGATTTATTTCCTTGCTTTTTTGTATATATCTAAAAGGTTTAAATTTAAGACAGAACTTTGTTTTGTTTGTTGATTTAATTAAAACGGATTTTTTTTTAATTTAAGCTCATAAATAATTACATTTTTTTTTAATTTCTTTGCCCTTATACCATATGGCATTATCTCGTTAGGCAAGTATTAATTAGTTTTTAGTATTGCTAACTAAATAAATGAACTAAATGTAAATTACACAGAGAATTATATGTATTTTCTTGTTTTAATATTAAGCTAAATACATATTAAAAGTCATATAAATTAAGTAGAAATTTTGAAATATTTTTTAATATAAAAGAAAATTTCTTAGAGGAGGATTAACTGCAAGCTAATAGGGTTTACATAAAAATAAAAAAATCAACATACAAATTAGAAATAGTTAAAAATGCTTTATATATAATTTTAAAAGTTCAACTAAAAATCGATCGAATTTTAATTTTTTGTTTTCAATTGTTTTTTAACTAAATTTTGCACGTTTTAAATCACCTCTTAGAATGAACTTTTTATGGCTTTAGTTTGCTCCCAACAATAATTATAATTATTACGTATTAAGATTTAAACAAGTTACTCAATTCTATGCTTATGTATTATAAAAACATAGAATTTCATATAATTTGTGGCTTAAATAATTGAATTTTCCTCTATAATTCTACAATCAATTTGAACGATTGGCAACACTTTCCATTGGCTCGGTGCATAGGTGGCTTGTCCTGCTTGCTTGCTGTTGGAATACAAATGATGGCAATCTGTCTGCCCAGCTGTTGGGTGGCTCAAGTGGGTCGGATTCGGTGGTGTGGGCGGTGGTGCGGTGTGCCACGCCCTCGTCTGCGTGTTGTGTGTGTGTTTGGCCAAATATTTCTATTATTAATGTCTGTTTATCTGCATGCGACGATGTCGCTGCGAGCTTCCACTTACCACCCACTTGCCAACCGATTTTCGCACCCCCCCCCCACATACATATATATCTATATAGCTATATAGCTCCCCGATCCATGGGGTGTCTTTGTTTACACTGCTTTATGAGCTTCGATTAATTTTGCGCGTAAATAGCAAAAGCGGGAAGAGTTTTTCCTCTGGCAATTTGTTGCTGCTATCTGCGAGGCTATATATAAACATAGTTTATTAGTTGTTGTTGTTGTTGTTGGAGCGATTAAAAGCTCTGATCCCGCTCTTTCCCTCTTCCCTCCAGCTTCAAACCATATTAAAGACATTTTTTGTGAAGGGGCGGGGAAAAAATTAGCACATTCAGTTGAGTTATCAAGCCATTAGCGAAATTATCTACTCGGTTGAGTGCAGCAATCGAAATGAAACTTGTAGAATTTGTATAAACAAAAACTATATATATATTAGTAATAAAAACTAAAAATAAAAATAAATAAAAATTTTTTAGGGTATTTCTGTGCCATTTTTTGTAGTTTTTAAAACTTAAACTTGCTTTCTTTAGCTCAACGAAACTTGGATTTTTGAATAAATTTGGCTTATTTCAAATACTTATAAGCAAACTTTATATAATTATTTATAAATATAAACAAACTTTGTAGACAGTTTTCAGTTTGATTTTAAAGAGATTACAAATTATTGCAATTCATAAAAAAAAAACCCTCAACCTCAACCTAACTCCTCACTCAATCGCTTTTCCAAAACCCCACTCAAGGCCGTGACTATTGCAATTCAGCAATTAAAAAAACACCTCAGAAAGGTGACATCACACCTGGCCACTCAATGCACTTGCGATTTATTGCGAAAAGTCTGGTCGGAAAAAATATGGCTAGTAAATCGTCATGTCTCCCTAATCGCTTTTGTGTACACTTTACTTTGTTTATATTTTGTGTTCGTACATATTTACCAGCGATAATATTCCCTAATAATTACTGGTCCCTCTCCCGCCCTCACGGTTCAGATAGTGTAAATTTCCAAGAGTAAATATGAAAGGGAAATCTGTCGACTCTGGCGATCAAATGTTTGCTGTGTCGGTGGCCAGTTGTTTGGATAGTGACGCACCCCGGACCCGTTCCGAGTCCAAGATTAGGCGTTCTTGATAAACATGGCTAATAAACAGAGGCGGCGGCGGGTAAACAAACAAAACATTGCAAAAATGTATGTATGTAGTATATAAATATCGGATTCATAAAGGCACTGAAAGAAATCTATATATATTTTGTCATAAGATTTTTAGAACAAGACTGTTCTAGTCTGTGGTGTTTATAGTGAATGCAGTGAGTAATAAACTAATAAAATGTTTAAATAATATTTTAAATATATTTTTTAATAATTTATATATTTTTTAAAATATATTTTCATATTTTTAATATTATTTAGCGTAATTTTCTGAACAATTTACTGAGAGATTTTGACTTATTTCAATTATCAGATAATATCCATATTACTTTTTTAGTTTTCAAAAGGATATTCTAGATAGTATCAAGGATATAATATATAACATTCTTCTTTATTTTCCCTTTAATTTTTCTTTAATTTCCCTTTAATTTCCCTTTAATTTCTCGTTAACTTCCCTTTAATTTTCCTTTAATTTTTCTTTAATTTCCATTTAATTTACCTATAATTTCCCTTTATTTTCCGTTTAATTTCCCTTTATTATCCCTTTAATTTCCCTTTTTTCCCCCCTTTATTTTCCCTTTAATTATTCCTTTAATTTTCGTTTAATCCCTTTCCCTTTATTTTCCCTTTAATTTCCCTTTTCCCCCCTTTATTTTCGCTTTAATTATTCCTTTAATTTTCGTTTAATCTCCCTTTAATTTTCCCTTCAATTTTCCTATAATTTTCTTTTAATTTCCCTTTATTTTCCCTTTAATTTCCCTTTAATTTTCCCTGTGTACCCCTCGATGTGTGTATGCCCCTGAGCTTTTCGCCATCGATGTGCGAATTGCGCTTATCTAATGAGTCGATAATGAGGACGGGTAGAGGCGGTGGAAATGGAAGTGCATTGCATGGGCTTACTATTTGTGGTAGTGGTAGTAGTATTGCTGCGAATTCTGGAAGCTTTTCTGCCTGTGCCAACCGGCCATGGAACCTGAAGGCAAAGGCTGGCCGACGTGACCGGCGGCACATCAGCCAAGCGCAAAGCTTCCCGCGGGTTCTGGGAGTAGTGCTGGGATCGGAGCAACACGGCTGCTAATATGGTACCCTATATAAGGCACCATGCTGGGCGTGCGTCCCGCGCATATTGCAAGCAGCTCTCTCCGTGTTCGGTTCGCATCAATCGCCTTCGAGATTCCTCTTCATCCTCCCGCAGTTTTACCAGCTTAAAAAAAAAAAAATAGCATGTGGTCGAAGGTAGCCATCAGCGGAGCCCTGCTTGTCATGGGCGGCGTATTATCCGTCAGCGTGGTGGATAATTTTGCCTATGTGGATCGTTCCCTGCCAGTGGCCATGCCAAAGGCCAAGGGTCTGGTAGCCAAGGATTAAAGAAGCCAGCAGAGCAAGGACTCGAGGTGGATCGGGCAACCAGTTCCCCGGAGCAGGAACTGTAGTGTGATCCCAGTGTGGTCCAAGTGTGGTCCAAGGGATGTTTAACTATTCCAGCTTGCACTTAAAAGCTGGACATAGTTGAGGTTCCTTAAAAAAGAGAGAGAGAGACCATTTAGCCAGCCACCTTTGTGCCTGAAAGAACAACTAACTAAGCTTTAATTTATGTTTATTTTTTTTTAAAACACTTTTTTTTTTGGTTTTGTTATGTTATATAAGTTAAAAAGTTCCATATGTTTAAGCAATAAAATATTTAAGCTCTGAAGTGTATTTAAACGATAAAGTTATCAGTTATTGGTACTTGTGGCGATAATTAGAGTTTAAATCGAAATTGAAGAGTTCATGCAACATATTTTTTTCTTAAATCTTTTATGGCTTGTGGTGATCCCTTTAATTCTTTACGTTCCTTGGGTGCCAGCTGAAGAGAAAGCCGCTACTTTTAGGGGTCTTCCGGCTACTTTTTCGGCTGCCCTCTTGGCCCTTTCGTTGAGCAATCGCAGCTGGGACTTGCGCGTCAGAATTGAGGGCACTCTCGAGTGAGAAAGATTAAGGCTGAGAGGACGAGATGGCGGTGGCATTGCCTGTGCAGGAGCTGGGGACTTTGCCAATGCAGGAGTCAGTGCAGGAATCAAAGCGGGAATCAGTCCAGAAGTCTGTCCAGGAATCTGTGTAGGAGTCTGTCCAGGAATCTGTGTAGGAGTCGGTGTAGGAGTCGATGCAGGAGTCGATGCAGGAGTCGGTGGAATAGTCGAAGCAGGAGTTGGTGCAGGAGTTGGTGCAGGAGTTAGTGCAGAAGTCAGTCCAGGTATCAGGCCAGGAATCAGGCCAGGAATCAGTCCAGGAATTAGGCCAGGAATCAGGCCAGGCATCTGTGCAGGAGTCAGTCCTGGAATCAGTCCAGGATTCAGTCCAGGCATCAGGCCAGGAATCAGTCCAGGCATCTGTGCGGGAGTCAGTCCAGGAATCAGTGCCGAAATCGATGCAGATGTCGGTACCTTTGCCTGTTGTACCTGTGCTGGAATACAATCCTGTGCTTTTACCTCCACCTGTGCAGGATTTGATGCTTCTGTCAGAGCTGGAGCTGGAGTTGTTTCGATCGTTGTTGGCCGCTTAAGAGCTGCCAACTCCAATTGATCAGCTTTTGCCTTGGCCCAAACAGCTGCTGGTACTTTTACTATAACCGGTGACGGACGCGCCAGATTCTTTCCCCCCATAGCTACATTATCCATTGGTATTCCCACTCGCGATCCCAGACAGGAAGGCACTGCCGCAGTACGTCCTCCTCCTCCTGCCCCTCGTCGTGCATTCTGCTGGGCGGCCGCCCTGAGAGCTGCCATGGTGGGCAGCCGGAAATTTGGTGGAGGCTCCACAATAATTCGTCGTGGCGGTACCGTTGGAGCAGCCTGTACCGGCTGCCTGAATGGCGCTTCATTTGACGGCCGAGGCACGGGACCAGGCCGAAGACGGGATATGCCAGCCGCCAGCGACTTTTGTATGGTGACACCAGCACCACGAACACTCACCTGGTGGTTGCCGCAACGACTGGTGACAAAGGCCTGCAGTTGGCTGGCACTAAAGAGAATCTTGCGCTGCTCACCATTGGGTTTCTTGTGGATGGCCAGGAAGCGCGATTGCCCGTGGCTAGTCACCTGGGCGACGGTCACATTCGGGCCAAAGAGCTTCAGATTCTCGCGCAACTGGGCGGTATCCTTTGCCGAGTCTCCAGGCTGCGGCTGGATGGTCGGAAAAGCTGGCGGCGGCGGCAGCGGCGGTGGCGGTAGTGGTGGCAGCAGCGGCGGTGGATCCTCGTTCAGATTCTTGGGTATCACAAAGGGCAAATGGGCCGGCTGTACAATGACCTTGGGATAGATTTCGTTCTCCAGCGGATTTATGACATGCGACAGGTAATTGGGCACCGGCGGCAGCGGCGGTGGTGACTCCTGTCTGGGCCGGCGCCTATATGGCTTTCGGGCGGTAACCCCACTGGGTCTGGTACCCAGCGGTGGCCTACCACGTCTGCGTCCCCGAATGGTCTGTGCGGCGCTATTTGTGGTCAATACCTCGTCCGGGGGCTGAAAGATCGGTATGCGGAATTCGGAACGCACGGGCGGCACATAAAGATCCACCAGTTCGATGATTGTGTTCGGTTGGATCACATATTCCCGCTCGACGAGGGCAATGGAATTGGAGGCAACAGCAGCAGCAGTAGCAGCGGCGGCGGCAGCAGCAGCAGCAGCCGCTGCGGCGGCCTTGGATGTGGAAGGACCGTCCAGCAGAGTTTCAATGGGTGCCGATGGCCCCGATGCGATCACTGATATTTCTTGGGACATGATTTTATCTGAAAGAAAGAGATGAGATGAGGAGGTGAGGGATGAGTTGGTGGCCCCTTATATTAATTTGCATTTGGTTCAGGCCTCATTTGTTATTATTTCTGCTGACTCCTCAGCAAAGACCCATCCGGGGACCCATTCCCGAGTGCCTTTGTCTTTTTTGGTCACTCAACAAATACACTGGGGAAAAATGAAAAAAAAAAGAGTGAAGAAAATTGCTAAACAATACATGACTTTGTGTAAATTAAAAAATATTAAGGAATTTAGATATATTTAAGGGAATTTTTAGAAAGGAAATTGCTAGGGTAACCCCTTTATTTAGAACTTTGGAGTGTCCTGTAAAAGTCGAACAAATTGGCTTAGAAAAATAGATCGATTGATATTATATAACATTTAAGGGATAATTATGAAATATGGAAATATGAAATATATGAAAGGGAATTTCAGAAAGGAAATAGATAGAATAAGGTCTTAATTTAGAACTGTGGTGAGTCCTGCAAAAGTCAAACAAATTGGTTTAGAAATATAATTAATAAATTAATATTACATATAAAATATTTGAGGGATAATTATGAAATATGGTTAAAACAAGCCTTAAAAAACCTAGATAGTGATTTTTAATATTATATAGAGTATAGTTGATAAATATATTACGTATATGATACTTTTTTTTCTTTTTATCCCAAATTTTAATCAAAGCGAAACCTCTTAAATTTTTAAATTAGAACAAAATCCCAAGAACGCATTTAAAACATTTTTCTCTCAGTATTGGGCACACACAATACACACTCCCTCTCCCCCTTCCCAACTTACACACACTCACAAAAAATGACTGGCAAGCCGCAAATACTTTGTCAGGCTCAAGTTGACAGTCGTCCTGGGTCCTGAATCCTGAATTCCTAGGTCTGCCACCATAGGCTCGCCGCTCTCCTTCCCTTTTTTCCTTTGGCCTCCACAAGCAGCATTTGACACTTTTTTGCGGAGGCACACACACCATAGGCGGCCCCACCCACCCACTATTTCTTGCTGTGTAGTAGTAGCCTGTGTTTGTGGGGGCATTTGGCAGAACAGATTGTTGAAGATTTGATTTCGGACAGAGAGAGAGAGAAAGGGAGAGCTTTGCCACTGGACTCTGCAACCAGAGGCAGAAGCTTGAGCTGGAGCTGGAGCTGGAGCTGAAGTCGCTCCCCTCTGGCTGCCTGGAACAATCGTTAATCTAATGAAAGATGACATTTCATGTGGGCCTGGAGATGTTTATGTCCCAACAACACTTGTGACCACTACCGTCTCCTGCTCCAAGAGCAGCTCGTTCCCCTTCCGCCCTGCGAGATGGGCTCTCTTCCACTTGCTCGCATCTCATCCGATTTGTTGGGGGCATCCATCATTCCCCGGCCCTTGGCTTTCGGGCGGCTTTGATGAATAAGCGGCTAGTTAAGCAAGGATGCAGAGTCGGAGCGATCAAAGGTCAATTTACAGGCCAAAAAACTTGGCATTTCACGATGCGAATTAAGCCCAAGAATTAATGCCTTAATTTAACTAGAAATATATACTATATATATAATAGAGTAAATATTGTATATATATATTCCAATTCCTATTTCCAAGTCTTGATCTTGATTCTGTACATTTCCATTTTCGTGGTGCACTTAACCCTAACCCATCATCACTCTCCCTGGCCCCTGGCATCCACTCACTCAGCTGGCCAATAAAATTTGATTAGCCTGAACTAGACGAGGACGAGGGCGAGGAGCCAGTGAATTCTACTCCTTCGAAGGACCTCGAGAAATATGAGAACTTACGGCGGCCGAGAGAGAGAGAGAGAGAGGGACATGTGTATTGTGTATTCATGAGGCCAAGCGACAGAGGACATCAGGCAACTTTGGGTTAATTTACATTATAAACTTTGAATATTTTATTGTTTGCCCAGGACTAAGGACTAAGGACACCAGCTGGCCCTGGGGCTAGATGGCTGGCTCTGGCTCCTCCTCCTCATTCTGCCGTTCGGCCACATTTATTGACACTTTTGGTGGGCGACAGTCGGGGCCATGAGGTCCTTTATCCTGCTGTCAGCAAGGGATGGGAAGGGGACGGACCATGACTCCTGATTTAATGGTGGCATCAACATTTTTAGCCAGATTATGACGGAGCAAGGTCCTTCGCTGGCCGCCGCCGGGTTGCTAGGATACCCGGCCATCATTAGCATTGGCGAAATGCTTGTTAGGCTTTTAAGCATCGAGTTACCAAATAATTAAACAATTTCCCGTTGCCAAATCAACCGCAGATTTATGGGCGCCCAGGTGAGTATTTAATTGCAGCCCAACCAATTTCAAATTATAAATCGAAATTGATTCCAAAACCGATACACTATCGGCACCCACTTTGGTTAGTACCAAGGGTGAAATTCTGTGAATTTCTGGCTTAAGGCACTTTAAATTGAAAATGATTTTGAGGGAATTTTGGTATTTAAAACTAAAATCAACTGAAGCAATTATTTTAAACATTAATATTTATTTTTGAAACAGGCAAAAGAAAAGGAAATATATGTATAAAAATTTCTACATATTTTTAGGATAAAAACTTAAAAAATAGGGAATATTTTTTTTTTTTAATTTTCCAACATTTTACCCCCAGAATCCTTTCAGTTAATGGACATTCAGGGATATTCACATTGGCGGGCATTTAAGCCAGCATTTATTTCTGGCTGCCACTTAGTTTTGGCTTTGGTCTCTCGCCATTGAAAACTCTACTTTATGGGCTTGGAACGTTTTTTCCGGCCAACCTGATGAGAGTTTTTCCTGCTGCTAATAAGCTACAAACGTGTTGGCTTGGTGTTGACTCAATGGGGATTTCTTTTTTTTTTCGGGCTAATAAAAATACGAGACAGTTTAAGCCGGCGCCCGCTTTTGTTTGTTGTTTTGAATATTAAGCCACATGTGAATATGAAGACACCCCACCGGAAAAGCAGGCGGAAAATTAATAACAGGAGGAACAAATAAAAGCCTTTCTGGCGTCAAGGATTAAGCAAAGGATTCTCTGAAAAGAAAACTCATTTAAAGAAATGCTCCCCTTATCGCTGCGATGGCATCGAAATTAGCCAAAGAAGGAGAGTGGCTGGAAAAATTGAGAAAACTGAGGAAGGGGAAAACGCTGGGACAAAGCGTATGCAGGCGTCGCTGCAATAAATTATAATGCAAATCCGCATTCAAGATCGCAGCAACAACACACAGGCTACAACACAAAATGGGCATTAAATGCTAGCCACTTGACTGACTCGCCTCCCCCTGGCTTTTCCTTTGCCTCCTCTTTTTTATTCGCTGTTTTCCATCCATTCCATCCTTGTTGTTCCGTCCATTTAAAATGATAAAAATCGCAAACAATTTCTACGCCCCCAGCGCACTGAGGGGAGCTCTGCCTCGATAGTATAGAGTTAGGGTTTTTGAGTTAAAATTTTTGCTTTTGTTTTTTTTTTTAGGAAAACAAGTTGGCTTTTCACTCACCAATCGAATCGAGGCTATCGGCGAATATTATTCAAAACTTGCAATTGCAGCACGCCAACTTTTTGATTACAAATTTTTGGACCCGATCCGATCGAGCTTCAAACTAAAAGTGAGCCGGACAATTGGGTCTATGACAGGCCTTGAAAATTCAAGTGACAAACCGCCCAAAGTCAACTTGGGGATATAGAATTAACTGAGTAATTATGGTAAATCCAACTTGGATTGAGACTAGGCTAAGGCTTAGGCACAGGGAAGATATTAGCCAAAGGTTTTGGCTCTTGAAAATTTTAGAAAGAAGCAATAATGATTGATATATAAGTTAATTTGTGTGTGGAATAATGCTTATTTTGTTTATCAATTGAGCTTGATTTTATTCAATAAATGTAATTTATTTAACTATTTATCATATATTATTTATATTTATATTTATATTATTTATTTATTTATATAGGATTTAGAAAGTGTCAATGAAAATGTTCATTAAAGATGCCAGATTTGTCACTTGAAAATTTTTAAAGGAAAGTTCTTGCCAGAAGCGTTTAAGAACGAAAATAATCTTATTTTCATTAAATTTTTTTTTAAATAAGTATCGACAAATAATATAAATATTAAACAAAATAATATAACAATTGATTAATTTAGTTTTAAAATAATATTTCTATATTAAATATATTCCATTTAAACCCCATTTTAAGTTAAGGTTAAGAAAAAGCCTGTCAACGGGGAAAGTCCATATTAAACTTGATCAAAAAAAAAAAACATAAGTAAAAGTAAAAAAGAAGAAAGTAGAACATGTAACAAATAAAAAGAATTTCCTTAAAGGTAAAAGAAAAGACCCACAGAGTACATCTTTTAAACCGCCACAACAGATGTCCTGCCCCAGCAAGGACCGCTCTTTATCCAACTGCCGCCCCGAAAAAAAAAAACAGCAGCTCTGCCATGTGCGAAATTATAAACATATGTAAATGTTAAATCGAGTAATTCGGGGCTCGGGGCTCAGAGTTGAGGGTTCGGTTCTCCATTCACCCGTTTAATCCGCCGCAAAATGTTTGAAAATTGCTCTTTAAGGCGAAAAGTTTAAATGCGAAATGCTGACAAATGCGTTTCGATTTCAAGGCTGTGGGGGATGAGCCAGAAGATGGGTATATATACATAACATATACATATATCTCAAAGTTGGAAATTAAATTAAATTTCTTTATTGGCACTTTTTTTTTTTTTGCTCCGCATTCGTTTCATTTCGTTTGCCACGCATATGCATATATCGTATGCAAAGTCCGATTGGAGACGAGGGTGTCCTTCGGGGGTGGATGGTGGATGGCCAAAGCAATCAGCAGCAATAAATGATAAGCTTCGAGGCAACAAAGCCAAAAGCAAGAGAGCCATACGAGCACACAAAAAGGCGGCAAAGGGGGGGGGGGAGGGCGAAATTTCCTCTTTTGGGAAAATTCTGAAGGCCGGCCAGAAAAGCGTCTTAGAGGCCCGAGAGTCCAAGGAACTGTCACCCGCAGGAAAGGCGGCGTCTTTGGGGGGTGGCAAATAGGCTTTCCACGCTTCTTCCTCAATATCGAAAAATCGCAGCAAGGGCGTGGACAAGCCGGGGGCTGGGCATGGGCATGGGCATGGGGGGGTTGCCTGTTGTCTGGGGCTACTTTGCAACAGATTTGCCGCTAACGAAGCGCACGATTTCCAATAATGTGCAGAATGTGTCTGCGAGATGCGGAAGCGATTCTTGTCATACCCTGGAATTCTTTTTAGATTGGGTATACAGGGTTGCGTTGCCATTAAAACTAAAACAAATTATTTAAAAATTGTAAAACCAGGCCAAACCCAAAGTGAATCAGCAAAACAGCTTAAGTCTTGATAATTTCATAAGAAAATATTAAACCAACACACAAAATATGCTAATTGAAAGTTTAAAAACCACACTTCTAGCTTGCTTACTAATGTGCGAAAAGTCTCAAATACATATGATAGCTTTTTTAATAAAATGATTTAATGTGCAAATTAATCTATATATTATACATATATAGGAGAACAATAAAGAAATATTATAAAAAATAAAATATATTTAAATTTTTCTTACAAATTATTTGTTTAAAAGTTATACAAATCTTTTGTAAATTCCTCAAACATTTGATATGTTTTTCACGTTACCCTACAGGGTGTTTTGCTAGTCGATTCTCTAAAAATTCAAATCCCTCACACATGTCCCAATACAATGCGATGCGGGGTTGAGCAAGCGGCACTCATAAAACGTCCTGCGAAAGGACACACACTCCCCACATTGAGATGTGACTTGTTAGCCGGACTTTGCCGTAATGAGTTCCCTTGTGGCCTTTTTATAGCCCCACCCACCCACAGGGGCCGATGGTGGTGGGGCTGTCAAGGTGAAAGCCACTTAAAGCCAAGGGCAGGGCTCAACAATTTCCAGTTATCATGTGACAGTAATGAAGTGACAGACAGCAACAAGGAGCCGAGATCTTTGCCGCGATGACAACTCGACCGCAGGACGATGAGTGTAAATTTTCCAATGGGGGACGGGATAGGGACTTCCACCTTTTTTTTTTCTGCCTGCGGTTCTCGGACAGCGGGCCACATTAATTATTAATTGCAGAATAATTGCAAAATTGTGTTTGGCCAAGTTAATTTATGCAATAAAAGCGAGCAGCTTTCCATTTTCCCTTTTGGCCCGTTCTCTTATTTTTCTTTATTTTTTTTTTTTTGTTGGGATGGGGGTTTTCCTCCAGTTTAAAGTCTCGCTTTTCCGCCACTCACACCGTGTAATGCCTTTGCTCATTTGGAACTTGGAGCTGGGAGCTGGGAGCTGGAGCTTGGCGGCCTTTTTTTTCCTTCTGTGCTGGCTAATGAGCCACTGATGGTCATGACCCGGCGACCCTGTCCCCGGCAAGGGGCAGCAGGAGCAGGAGCGGGAACCTTACACGTTTTGAGCCGCAGCAATTACTTAATCATTTGCCTAACGACCGAAAGGCAGGCGAAGGCAACAACAGCAGAAATTAGCAAAAATTAAGTGCGAGCCAAAATGAATTGCGGGGGGGATAGGGGGAGCGGGGTGTTAAGGCTACGCAGGACTCTAGACTCTGGACTCTGAAGTTGCGGCCAAATTGTGGTTAAATGTAGTGCGGTTTTTCGTAATTCTCAAATAAGTGGGCAAAAGTACGCAGAAAAGCAATGGGAAATCTGCTAAATGTAGCTGAAAGTTGCACAAGGCTCAAATCAATCTTAAAGATACTAAAAACGTATCTAATAACTAGCTCAAGATCTTCGTAATGCGACATGCTTAAGTTATTTAATATAAATTCTATTTAAAAATGTATAAATTTATTTTTAAATAGAGCAATTTATTATGAAATTATAAAAAATTCCGCATAATAAAAATACTTTGACCACGGTAGCTAAAGTTATCCTAAGTTAAAGCTTTATTTCTATTACATTCTCACCAATTATCCAGTGTCCTGGCCTGTGTGCATTTGTCACGTATTTGCGGCTTTTTGGAAATATTTAAATAGAAATTTAGAAAAAAATATATTTGCCTTTAGGCTGACATTGTCATTGGAGAAGATGCGAAGAGAGATAAATCTTTAATTAATGTTAAATAGTAGTTTAATATATTTGCTAATATTTAATCTAATATTGAGAGATAATTATAATTTGTAAATAAAATTATTTACCTTAAAAATTTAGGAATTTCCACAAGGACAAATATGAGCCATGTGACTTTCGGCTGCTTAGTTTATACAGTTATAAGTATAAATATTAAATAATAAATATTAAAAATATTATTTTGAATTGCTCAACAGATTAGGAAATAGTATCTTTCAGCTGCCAGCCATCCTTCAGTTTGAATTTCCTCATCGATAAAGCACATCAAATGTATTTTCCTCGGCCTTTTCCACACACACACTACTTCGAGCTTCTCCAATTTCCTTGTTGGGGTGGTTGGGTGGTAAAAATCAACATAAACATTTTTGATATTTCAAATATTTTTCATTTAAAATTCCTTCGGCCAAGGCAAAAGGCAGAAACACAGCAACACGCAGAATTGAGATGCTCTGGGCCCTTATATCCTGGCTTGTTATTATTATTATTCTTTAGCCCATCTTAAAGCCAAGTTCCTAACTCTGTGTGGGCTTTGGGTGTGTGTATCTGCATCTGCATCTGGCTGTGCAGCTGTGTATCTTATGGATTTTAGCTTGGGCCCAGGCAAGCATATAAATCTATTATCCTTTAATTTAGCCACAGAAATAATGAAGCATGTAAGAGTCTTTTGTGTATCTTTTGTGTGCCACGCCCACACAGATACTATAACCTATCCAACCCCCACCTCCCCCTCTACACTCTACTTCTCCAACGCCCCTGACACACATAAATTCAATCAACGGCAATTTGCTGGCAGAGTTGCAAAGGCGTCCGCAAATGTGCAATTTATTTATTGTTACTACCAAGTATAGTCCTACCAGGGTACTAGTATTTTAGCAGTTACCCAGTAATTTTGGTTAGGTATTACGTTAAGAGTGAAGTTTATTTATGCCACAGATTTAGAAGTAGTTAATAGCTTTCTCTGAATTTATTAGAGTTTATTTAGAGACCTGAAATAAGAGATTAACACTCACTAATTACTTGTAATTTATTGCACTTTTCTGTTATTATTTTAAACTTAAAATCAATTTTTTTCTATAAAATCAATTTAAACCCGCGCTTACGCGTATTATTTTCTAGTAATTGAAGAGCCTAAATTGTGATCCTATTTCCTTCTACTACTTGCAACCAGGGTATTGCCTATATTCTCCACTCTATTTAGGCCTTTCGCCAAGCCTGTTGTTATATCTGCAAATTGAATTTTCGTTTTGCATTTGTGCGATTTTCGGCAATTCATTAAAATTTCCCCCATCGAGAGAGGGAGGAGGAGGTTGGCTTGCATCTGCAACTTGCGTTTGCTGGCAGGCAAAATGGAAATGCAAATTTCCTTCTCAAACCCCCAAAAATCCTGGGCAAAAAACGTTGCGGGGAAAACTCAAAGCGACGACAAAGCCAAGGCGGAAAATTGGTAATACACATATGTATGTGTGTGTGAGTGCTTCTCGAGGCCAAGGAAAATGCGGCAACATCTGGCCTGGCAGCTGCCTTAATTAGTTAATACGAAAAGCGAATTGCGCTGCTCTTCCCCTTGAGAAATATATGGAAAATGAAGATATGTGTCTTCCTTCCATCGATAACCCTCAATATTTATGCATGCAGTGTGCGCCTGCCTGCATATATAGCGATATTTTCCCGATATTAACTGCAGTCGGGGCTAATCGCATCACAGGGAATTATCCTGGACCCGGCGATTGATTTACAGCTCCGAAAAAAAAGGAAAGCTAAAAAGGAGCAGCCACAGCAGAGTCCTTTTAAGCTGCTGCAATCTTGGGGATATTCGCAATCAATACCATTTGATGTCGCATAAGGCGCCTTCTGGGCCTGCCACGCCCCCACGATGGGGCTATGATTTATGCGAGGCAACAGGTGAGGGCTTTAGGGAGGAGCAAGAGGAGAGCTCTGGTCCAACTGGACACGTTTTGCTGGCACAAAGCACTGCAAAAAAAAATATATATAAATATGAATTTCCCTCAAACAAAACGAAGAAGCGTCTATTTTTATTATTTTCTAAATAAAAAATTCAAAATAATGATTACATTTTCTTAATAAATATAATAAAGAAGTATTTAATTGCTGTAAAAAAATTTTTTTAATTTAGATACATATATATTTCTCTCTGTGTTGGCCCTATTCTGGCTGCTGCCACGCCCCCTACGGGCTGCGGGCGTAAACTTTTCGCGCCTCGCCTCGTAAACTGTCCCCCGCTGACGTCACACTTGGCATGCAGGACACTGCTTCGTCCTGCGAGTCGTCCATGGGCATGGGGGATCTGCAGTCGGAACCGTGGTCGGAATCGGAATCATCGGAGTCAGGAGTTGGGACTTGGCAGTCCGTAGTCCGTAGTCGGTAGTCCGGAGCGAGGAGTCGCAGGATTCTCACTGCCGTCAACTGATTAAAATGCGTTGCAGGACCATAAAAAAAAGAAGGAGCAAGAGGAAGAGGAGACTGCGCTGCCAGCGTCGCTGCATTTGCATTTATATTGTTTTGACCCCGGCATTATTATCATTTCTTTTCTCACATTTCCATTCCCACTCGCAGTTCTCGCCCTTCGTCCTGGACACGTACACAAGAGTCCTTTTCTCCACACTGATCCTTGATTATGACCGCGGCGGCATAAAGCCAACTTTTGCTCGCACTTCCCGCGCTTAAAGTTCATCCCCGCGGGTATTTTATGGCATTTTTCGAACCCATTCAAGGAGCCAAAAACTTTGAGAGACATCTTATAAAGTGACAGAAATTGGCATAGATAAGGATAGAGATTACATCCAAGGCTTATGCTGGCGAGAATATACATATATATTCTATATATATTTTTTATTCAGAATTGTTCAAATAGCAACACCAATCAATATCTGTAAATACTATTATTATCGTTTAGAAATTAAGCTTGTGGCAGAACCGTCTATAAGTGATATTATATAGAAATCAACATTTAATCAACATGTCATCAACATTTCATGAACATGTCGTCAACATTTCATGAACAATTCATCGATTAATTGTTGAAGAAAGAAGTATGTAAAGAAAAGTATTTAAATAACCAGTCCAAAGTTCAGGATCTGGACATATATATATTTTTTTTTGTTACATAAATAATATCTGGCCAGTTGTACATAAATCCCCAAGATTTATGCTTAAAAAAATTTTTTAAAAATTCCGCCTGCGACCGAGTACAACATCGGAGCCCCTGGATTCTGATTAACCATTTCGGTGTGCATTAGTGTTATGCCATAACGCTCATTTCTGGCCAAAAAGCTCTGGGCATAGTCCCCATGCCGGCAACCGCCCTGGCAGTCGCATCCAAAGAAGTTGCAGGGACCGCGTCCGCAAAAGGTGCCCACCAGGGCCGTACCATCGCCGCATATGGTAACCGCGCATCCTTGGTCGGTCTTCTTGGCATTGAGCACGCCGCAGTTACCGTTGGTCATCATGAACTCCAGGTGGGCCATTGTGGTGCAGCATTCGGCGTTGGAGCCGCCCAAGAAGGAGGCCAGTAGGAAGAAGGAGAGGAGGACAGCCAAGATTTGTGGGGAAAGCATGGTGTCACTTGTGATCCGAGTTATAGAAACACTGATGTTTTTATTATTTAAAAAAATATTAATAAATGTTTATTTAAAAAAATACTTGTTTTCGGGATCACTCCTTGCGATGGACTGACGCGATCGATTTGCAATCAGAGATTCAGAGAGAGAACAATGACCATGAGAGTGGCTTTAAATAACAGAGCTATGTTAGCTTATCATTGTTTATAATATAAAACAATGTTTTTATAAAGGAATATATGTGTTTGTTTCTTTCTTTTGATTTAAACTTTATTGATATGTATTGCAAAACCTGAGTTTTTATACAAAAGCTAAAGAAATAGTCCTCAATTAGATTTTATTTATTTGTATGATTAGTTTTCTTTTTTTTTTATATAATAATAATCCCAAAGCAAAGATTTGAATTTGTTTTTCCTTTCAATGTTATGTTTTTATTCTAATTAATTATTTTGTTAAATTTAAATGTAAATAAAATGCGCAAATACCAACGATTTCTTATTTGTTGATATCCTAGACATTCGTCAAGGAGCAAAGATCGAGGGACCCAGAATTTTTTTTAATACTGTGCTCCCCTTCTCAACTCTATCGATGCCCGCATCTTTTTTTTCGGCGGTCATAATCAGTGGCCCGCATGACAATGTGGCGCAAATAAGACAAAAAAATAAATATATATGTATTTACATATATATAGAAAAAGAAAAATGAGAAAAGAAGAAATTTAGGGAGAGGAAAAATCGAAGGCAAGGACAGGGCCAGAAAAAAAAATGAGACGCTGACTGATTAGAAAAAATTCTGTAAGACATAAGAAGCGGGGGCTGGGTATAAAATGAAATAAGAGCAAGTGGGCGGGGCGGTGGACCGGCGACGGAATGAATAAAAAAGAAATTCATCAAATTGTTGGGAGCGACAGGAAGCGGCTTGTCAGCACGCAAAAAAATAAATACAAAAATAAAAAACAGTTAGCGAAACAATTTAATGATGAATGATGGTCAATAGCGAATCTCCCGGAAGGAAGCCCGTCTGCCCGTCCAATGGCAACTCCTTTGGGGCATGTCCTTCTGCCTGACCAGATCCGAGTCCGGGAACTTATTAAAAATGTGTAAAAAGTGAATGAAATCCGGGACAAGTCGTTGTCGGAGCTTGTCAAACAGCTTGAGAAGGATATTCGGGGGCTTCTCTCTTTTTTTATATATATTTATTTTTTTTTTCTTTGTATAAATTGACATACGATGTGTGGATTCCCTGTTATCCCCCAAGAAGGCAAGAAAATTATTTAATTTTAATTTTTGTTGTTTATTAAATTATAAAATGGATTATAAGTAGCAGAAAAGTTTTCCCTAAATGATCTAATTCTTTTTTTAGCCAATAAATAAAGATTATTTTATAGTATATATATTTTGAAATTGTTTTATCGTTCGTTTAAATCCCTTTTAAATATTGGCTAATATTTATAGAATTTTAAATATAATTCATAATTTTTCTCATCAATTAGAGAGAGTACAAATAATAGTTACCTAAATATAATATATATTTTAAACGAAAGTGTGTTTGTTTTGCGTATATAAAATAAGTATTTTCCAATTATTTTTATAAATATTTAGCAACCGTTTGAAAGCCTTATTTTCTTTATTTACTTCTCTTTATAAAGAAAATTTTATATTATTCCTGCAAGTGCAACTCTTTATAATTTTAGTTTTAAAATATTTTCTGGTCACTTTGTTTCAATTTTTAAATTTGTTTAATTTATTTAATAATTTATTTAAATACCTTTTCCAGGCCTAATTAAACTGAAAATTCTGTGGGTTGCTTTGAATATTACCCATCATATAGGGATTTGTGTTACTGGGTCTCACCACCCTGCCCTTTGTGATTCTATTCATTTTCTTCTTGAAATGATTCTCCTTCATTATCTTGCCCCAATGGAGATCGGTGTTGATGTCCTTGGCCAGGCGATGGGCCTCAAAGAGGCTCTTCGGCTGATGGAGCTTCACTAGCCACTTAAGGACGCCCCACAGGCCGGCAACAAAATTGTCCACACACATCTCCTCCACAATTCGGCGCCTGGCAGTCACATAATCCTCATCCTCATCGCCGCGCTCCAGAATCCCGATGAGGGCACACCGGATGGTCAATATCTCGTCGAACAGCTGGCACAGGGGATAACCCTTACCGGCAATGGTGGCCAGGTCAGCCATTAGGGTGTCTGTGTGCCGCGGATCAGCAAAATTGATGATCAGCGTATGCTTGATGTCCTCCCAGTTTAGCTTGGTACCCGCCCGGACCAGGGCCAAGTCGGCCCGGCCCTTAATCCGCATCCGGATGCCGTTCAGCACATGCGGTGGGCAATCCGTTTTCTGGACATGCTTGTAGTGGTTGATCACCAAGTTCTGCACCTCCCGAATGAATCGGGTTAGCCCGAATTTGTTCCCATCGAAGGTGGGCAGTATGTCGAGGGTGTTGGCTATACCAATGTGGGTAATCAGATCCGAGCAGTCGCTTGCCTCCCCCGTCCCAACCTTGACCACGGCATTCTCCTCTATTCGCTGCTCTGTCTTTGAGGGATCCATATGCTTTGGGCAAGTTTTTAAGCTTATAGTTTTTGTTGTATTTTTTATAGTTGAAGTTCTTAATTTGAGGTTATTGTTTATATATAGTTTATATATTTTTAAGTTTATAGTTTTTGTTATATTTTTATAGTTGAAGTTCTTAATTTAAGGTTATTGTTTATATATAGTTCTTAGTTGAAGTGTATTTTTTGTTGTATTTAATATTAATTTTGAATTATCAGTTTGCTATTTTGTGCACTTTATTTATTTGGTTGTTGCTTAAATCCGGTTTGCCACTTTTGTATATATATATATATATATATTTCCTGCAAGATACAATTGTATTATTATTTTTGATATGACTTGAAGTGAAATTATTTATTTACAATATTTATTTGTTTAAATCACAAACAGATTTTGTTTGGTTATTTGTTTTCACTTTGCTTTTGCTTTTATTGCTTTTTTATTGCTTTTATTTTTTGTTTAAATATTTTCCGTTTTTTATTTAGTTTTTTTTTTAATAGAACTTAGACTTGTTCTGTTGATTTTGTATAAATATTCCCAGAAAAAGAGTTGCGAATCGCTGGCCAGCTCGATCTCAAGTGAAGCTTACTCCATCGAATAAAAACATTTCCAAGCCTCAACTTCTACACATATGTATATAGAGGAAATCTATATAGAACCTATATTGTATATATTCCAACCAAGTAAACATTTTGATTTGGTTTTTGCTGATGCGGCGACTGGACTGAAAGTGTGAGGAATATCCGAGAGAGAGAAAGAGATCTGCGGCGATATATGTATATATGGACTTGTGGTATATACATATATAGACTTAGGGAAGGCTGCTCTTAGTAATTCGAGGAGGCCCGACTCTCTGCCTGGAAGAAAAAGAATAATTTTCAAATAAACATTCAAACTCTGATATTCATATTTCCTTGGATTGAGAAGGGCTATAAAAATGAGGCATAAACATAGTCAAGCCGTTGCCTCGAGTTTTGATTCTTCTTTTATGTTTTTTTCTGGTATTCTTCAATCTATTTATTATTTCTTTAAGGATTATTTAAAAATATTATTTATTTTATTTATTTTCGAATTTTTGTAGAAATATACATTGAGTTAGCTAAAAACAGGAATAATTTCAAAGGATGGCTTGCTAAAAAAAATAAAACTTGATATTAATTTATAATTATATTAAATTAATTTAATTAAATATCTAAAAATGTATACTATATAAATACTAATAAATTATATATTGGATTATTTTATGATTTCTTCCTTTCTTCTTCTTCAAATTCAACTTTCTAAAATTAATTTAGTGCATTATATTTTACAAAATCAAAACAAAGACTCCGAAATTAACAAAAATAACTAAATAAATAATATAAATATATAAAAAAACTTGTTTAAGCAACAATTATCCACACTTTAAATTATTACAAAACGAACAGTTTTATAGGAACTTCGGCATTTTCTTTATTCTATTTTAAAGACGCACCACAATGCCTGCCACAATATGATTTATAAAATATTTGTGTAGCTATAAAAAACAAAAATATGTGAAAATCCTGGCGAAATCTGCGGGATCTAGCCTGGGCTTTGGATCTGGAAAATCGGAGGAGCAATCATTATGCGAGACCGAGACTTAAAAGGGCATTTATCACATTGACAAACTCTCTCTCTTTCTCTTACTCTATTTCTTTCGATGGCTCCTCCGGCCACTGCCATTATTTATACCCAAAAACTCCTCGGCTTCAGTCATTCGTCATTCGTTCATTTGGCAATCAGAAATGAATTTTTTTTGCTCGGAGATTGGGAGAATTCTGTTTTGTTTGCTGTTTTGCAGTCCTGTCTTCGATTCCTGTCAATTGGCATTTGTCAAATGACTCTCTAGCTGCCCGAGTACAGTTGCCTCCGTTTCTCCTGCGTCACGTCACGATAAGGATTCCACAGGCACACACACTGAATGAGAGAGAGAGGGGCTTCGGGGGGGCTGGGGCCTGACAAGCTGCCAAATCTTTTGGCATATCATTTGAATTTGTGCGAATTTGGAATTGCCATTTCCTGCTGGTCATTTATCTGGGCCTAATGCGCTCCATGACAAGCGAAAGCATCGTCCTGGATGGCTCCTCCTGCTGCTCCTCGGCAGGATCTGTGCTCCCGATGATTAACAGGTTTCCCCGAGACCGATTGTTGTAGATGCTGAGGCACTTAAGGCGCTCCAGCCAGAGGCCATAAACTCGGTCAGTGCCAATTAAGCTACACAGAGAGAAAATTAAACTTAATTCGTGTGAAATTTAATATGAAAATATCTAAAGCTGTGATAAATATAGATTTAGGGTTAGTGAAGATGTAGAAAACGATTTATTTGATAGTTTTTTGATAGTATTTCTATAGTATTTTCTCTCAGTGCCTGTGTACAATTGCAGAAGATTGAACTGACCAAAAAGGATGCCTCCTCCTTGGGCGTTGGCATCAGGATATGGCCTTGGGCGTATAATTTTATTGTGATGAACTGATAATGTGACATTATTGTAACTCATTTGTCAACAAATTACGGGGAGCTCGAGGTGGGCGTGGCGCTGTCGCCTGGGCCTATGTATCAATCAGGGACACAGGGACAACATATCCTGTATACATCCCCTTCTCGTCCTCGTACATAATAAATGAATCGTGCATGCATTGGAAAAGATCAAAAGTGTCAATAAAACAAAGGCAAGGCGCCAGGCAAACAAAACACAGGACCCAAAGCGAGTTGAAACGAAACCCAAAGGGGGGGGGGGGGCTAACCGAGGCGAGGGGGAACCGAGATATACATAGAGCCAGGGCCAAATGACAAAAGTGGCAAACGTGGCATTAATTACAGAGAATACCCACCACCCATCAACAACCATCCACCATTTCCCATCGAACCATCATCGGGGTGGCTAGTTTGGAGCAGCAAAAAAATGTAAGAAAAGAAATCAGAGGATAAGCGAAACTGCAATGCTCTTACAAGGAGGATAAATTTAGATTCCTGAGGATTTAATTATATTTATTTTATATAAACTACAGCTTTACATCGAAGTATCCTTCTCCGATAAAAGAGTATCCACAAAATCCACGCTTAACAAGTTGCCTCCAATGATGCGCGATAGAGCCGCATGGGAACACATGGCCAAAGGGGGGAAATACTATCTAAATAGGAAAAGAAATACAGGATAGCCAGGATAGCCAGGACAACAGCAACGCCCCCCATTTGACAAAGTAAATCAGGGAAAATTAAATGAATTATTGCCGCAATAAATGTGGGCGAATGGCAATATAAATTGTATATGTCGCCACTTGAAAAGGCGAACCAGAAGCTCAGATGGGAAAAAGGCTAGGAGAAGATAGCGAAAACAAGGCAGAAACAATAGGATCAAGGACGAATGGAAGCACAAGAAATAGTTTAAAATATATATTTCAACTTACACTTGCCTTTTAATCATATATAACTACTCAATATCCATAACTATTGTATATTCTTGATCTATAATCCATAACTATTGAAAATTTCATGTGTGTTGTCTCCAATTCTCCCCCTCTATGGTAGTATTTTTATTGTTTTTTTGTTTTCGAAAATTCCTTCCTATATAAAGCATTTTTTTATTTGCCATTTGGACTTTGATTTATTTCAATTGCTTATAATTTCGTGCACGAGTTGCCCGCCCGCCTGCGCATAAGTAGAAATAAATAAAAACAGATTAATGGCCAGCTCTCGAGTGTCCCAACAATAAATTCCTGCGGCTCTCTGGCCAAAGAACTATTCGCTCCAACAAAATACACACAGAGAAATTAAAAACGCCCAAGTCGTCGTCCACTTACAAGTGAAAATATTGGTACTACGGACCTAGGCAATATGATACTTCCAGACAGGCACTCTCCAGTGACTGGAAATCGAGGCTTGATTTACGGGAAATTGGAAATGTTTCAATGGAAATTGCTATTCTAGCTCTTGTTTACTATTTATTTGGTGTTTGGTGAAAGCCTTAGACTCTCAGTAAACAAACCTCTACAGGTGGAGATCTAAATAGTTTTATACTATATAGATTTAGTATTCTTGGAGCAGTGCATCTTGTTGCCTTTTGGACAGCAGCTGATTGCTACAGTTATGGTTCATTTGGTCCTGTCAGCTCTTGAGCTGTGACACAATTTTTTTTTTTTGTTTTTTGTTCATCGCAACGCATTGGAATCGCTCCTTCAGGACTTACTACCTATCCCCTTGACAGTCAACAAAGCAATGTTAACAAAATATAACAATAACAACAGAGGAGGCAGTGGGGGGACGACAGGAACAACAACGAAAGCTTTTAAGGCCGCATACATTTTTAATGAAACGAAATGCGGCCATTAAACATTCCAGAGACTGACTTCGGAGACGCGCGCTCTCTCTGCTGTCAAGGCATCCTGCTACAGCTCCTGCTGCCTGGACTTCCTGCTGCCTGGAACACCCCTCCCCCTCCCCTTGCCCCTGCCTTTAGCAACAATTTAAACTTTTATTAATTTTACATACACAAACGGCAGAGCCCCACACTACGCGCCATTGTTGTTGCGGGTTATTAAAAAATAAAAAAAAGATGGAAAACAAGCTGCCTTGTGAAAATCTTTTCTCAAATTAATATTTCTTTGGGCTTGAGCCCAGGCGCAGCAGCGGAAAGAAAAATCGAAGCTGAAACTGAAACTGAAAAATGAAGAGAAAGGCCTTTCCTTTCCAGCGTCCTTTGAAGCCCACCTCCGGAGTGCTTAATGTTAAGTCAACTTGGACACCCTTCGAGCGGGGGGACCCTGTAATTGGAGTACTCCGGCTCCGCACAACAATTTCCTTCGTTTGAAGTCAGCCCAGGACCCTGTTGAAATAATTATGCAAAAAAAAAAAAACATTCTTGAAGAGGGGCCACAAATACTAACCTGAAAAAAAATAAAAATAAATAAATTAAACTTCCTGGTTATCCACACATATGTATGGCCATCATTTTGGGCTCATTTTTCTTTGGGACATTTTCCTTTGGCTTTCCGCACGTTCGTCTACAGTCTATACAGGACCCACCCAGTTTTCCTGGCCTAGAAGCCCAGCCCAGTTAACCGTTTTTTTTTTTTGAAAAAGAGAAAACCAACTATTTGTTATCCCTTGTAATTTGCATGGACGCACCCCGAAAATGTCAGTCAGCGGGCTAAGACTTTGACACATGGACAGCAATGTCTCCATCGGCACAAGCCCCCCGCAAAAAAAAAAAAACAGCCCCTAAATTAACCCACTTGTGCCAGTTTTTTAACTTTTGCCATCAACTTTTGCCTCGCCTTACCTCCTTTACCCTGCTTGCTTTTCTTTCTGCTTTTTTTAATTTTTCCTCTTTTTCTTTTCCTTTTGGCTTTAATTGATTTCGCTTAAGTCTCATAATCGTGACACTTTGGCGCCTTTTAATTTGATTTTATTGGCCCTCAGCATGGCAGGAAGGACCTCCCGTTGGGTGTAGTGGGGGGGGGATGTAATTTGCAGTCGCGGAAAAGGGGAGGAAAGGGGCCTTTTTGGGGTCCTTCAAGGAGTTGACCCGCGTCAATTGGCGCATTTTATGATGGCCCGGCGACCTCGGCGAACTTTATTATTTTGTGAAAACTGGGGACAGGGGGCGAGGGCAAAAAATGTTGACATGGAAAAACAGGGAAAACACCACGAAGTAACTGGGGAAAATTCCTCTCTTTTGAGATATATTTTATGCCTTTTTATGTCCTGTTTTTTTTTTGTTGTTGTTGTTGGGTTCGGTTTGGTTTTGTTTTGTTTCTCGAATCGTTTCTCTTGGCTTTGTTTTGCCTCGTTTTGTTTTATTTTTTCCTTTTTGTGTTTTGTTTTCTCCTTTTTTTGTTTGCTTTAGCGCCGCCTACATTCTCGTTTTAATTTGCGTAATTGAGTGGCTCGTTTTAATTTCCATTTCCTTTTCATTTTTTTTTGTTTTTGCCCTGGCACTAAAAGGGTAGCAGCGATGTAAAGGACCTTGTTGTAGCATAAAAAAAAATAAAGGATATTTCTCTCTTGTGAAGCTCATAAATTAACAAATAATTCCAAAGTAAATTAATTAAATTTTATTCGTAAAGTCAATTTTTACTTCATTTTAGTTGGTTGAAAAAATAGATTATTCAGTAAATATAAATATAGTTTAAAGGGTATTTCTTTCTCGTGTTCAGATAACTGTGTGAATCAAAGAGGATAAGGAAAAGGAGGAAGCTTAAGGGCCAACATTCGATTGGACGATTGGTAGCACAAAAGGCGGCTTATTAAGTTGTTGTCCTTTGCCTTAATGAAAATGACAAACTGCCAAATGAGGAAATCTTCTGGCCGGAGTTGAGTTTCGGTTTCGGTTTCATTTTCAGTTTTCACTCGCTTCAAAGGGAAAACTAAATCAATTGCACAATCAGAAATGAAATCTATAAGAAGCTGAGTAAAAATATAAATATAGAAAAAAGTAGTCCAAGTCTTACTCGCTAAAAATTTCCCTACTTTATTTTTCTAAATTTAAATATTAAATAAATCACATTAATTCTTTCTGTGCATCTCTGGGGCACATTTGACGAGAGCTGTGCCCGCAAACAGTCAAGGACAAATTAGATTTAATTTAATTCCAAGCTTCCTACCTGACACCACACCCCCTCTCCCTCTCCACCCATCACTCAATGCCGCAGCCGGGAGAGCAGCCAAGCATTTAGCCATCCATCAGCCGGACTCTGGAGTCCGGGCTCTCCGTCACCATATCCCGTAATACTGTCCGATTTCTCCGGCATATAACCGATGATGAAGTTGCTCAGTGAAGCGCCAGTCAAGCGTGTTGGAAATCCAGGAAGGCGGCCCATTGATGGGCATCATCGGGCAATCCGAGCTGCGGTGGCAGGACATTTAATTTATTAAGGAATTTGTAAAGCAATAAGTTTGTAGACAGTCCCAAAGTCGACAGAGTTGCCAGGAAATTATTTTAACAAAAAAATAAATAAATAAAAAAGAAGGCTAAAAGTGAAGTCAAGAAAAGGGGGAAACTGATCTTTTGGAAAGGGAAATGAAAATAATGAGGAATAAAATAATAATAAAATAAAATTAAGCAAATTAAATCCAAGAAGTATAAAAAATATAGTTTTTTTAGTTAAATTTATAATGGTTCTTGAAAAGGCGATCGATTTTGGATAAAATAGATCATCCTGCAAGCACTACTGCTTCCAGAATACAATATACTCCATTCCATTCCCTTTCCAGAATACAATATACTTCCTTCCATTCCGTTTCCAATTCCATTTCCATCCGCTTGGATTTCGATTCCAGTTTCAGTTCCAGCCCCCCCCCTGCAGCGACCATCCATCCAACCCACCGACCGAGTCGATAATCGTTTTCATTAAGCCAAGCGACAGGGGGCGCCAGCGTGCAGCAGGGCGGCTTAATTGCGGGAGTTTCCCCTAAAAATCATCCCCAACTTGTCTCTCTGACCTCCCTTCCCCCCCCAAAAACATCAGTCAAATGGACAGTCGCACTAAGCGACACTTTTTAATTAAAACGTAGCGCGGAATCAAGGGGGGAAAGGGGGGGATTTGGGAGTGGAAAAAGCCAGGAGAGTTGGGAAAATCTCTCGAAGAAATCCGCCTCGAGATGTGGGGTCGCCTGAAGACCACAAAAATTCAATCAAATTGCAAAGCATTCGTTTGCCTTTTATTTTGTTTTCTTTGAACTGTTTTTTTTTTTTGTTTCTAGGGGTCAAAGGAAGAGGTCTTCTAGGGATTATATATATATATATATACATTTAATTAATTTAATATTAAAAACAAAACAGTGGTTAGTACAAAAGCCATGATAATTTCAACAATAGTTAGTTGAGCTTCATGGACTCTGTTGAGATTTAATCTCAACTACAGAGGAACTTATGCTTTTCCTTGCTGCTGCTCCCTTTGCTCTTCCTGCTTCTCCTGCTCCTCCTGCTCCTCCAGCTCCTTCTGCTCCTCCTTCTGTGGACCGCAACAATCCAATCAAATGGCAGCGCATTGGGGGTAACACAAACATTATCCAACCGGCAGCCACCGATTTTCCCCACTCGCCAACGCAATCTGCTGGCCAGGGATCATTAGGCGCTGACTTCGGGGCACTGTGAAATACTCTGAAACTGAGATACTAAGATACTGAGATACTTAGATACAGGGGAAATATAGATACCAAGATAATGAGATACTATACCTCGATATTCCTAGAAGGGTTTTTGCCTGCATTACATTTTGCCAGCACACAGAGAAAAATATATACCATAAATTTCAGAACTAACTTACTAAAAACAAAAACTAAGCAGTTTTGTATATAAAAAAAAATATATATTTAACTGTTTTTAAGAAAATTAGAAATACTTAGAAATATTGTTAATATTCATTAACTATTTCCGGTGTAGTCTCCTTCATAGGGATCTTCCTGTAAGATGGTGGGATGGGTGCGTGCACAGGGTTGATATAGCCCTTCACCTTCACTGTTTGCGGCTGCTCATTTGCGTAATGCACAAATTTAATTTACCAAAACGCAGCCCAAGAAAAGATGCCTGGGATGATGCCTGGGATAATTCCAGGATGAAGCTCGAAATGTTGGTGAACTTTCGCCACGGAACATCAACGACGAAAGTCGCTTACCCGCAACGCATTCATTTCGGTCGGCCGCTGTCCACCCCCCCATACTGGGCCCCCCCACCTGCTCTTCAACCAGCACTTTTCCAGCACTTTTCCTTTTCCCTCTCCCCTCTCACACAATTTGAGGGAAAAGCTTACGTTAATTGTGTGTATCCTCCAGCTGCGAACTCCTCTCTCTCTCTCTGTGCGCTGCACCAAGTGCTTGGCACCTCCTTTCCGAAAAGGGGCGAGTCGTGGTCGGGCTCATTTTAATCAATTTTTAATTTAAATTTAATAGAGTAACACGGCTTGGTGGCCCCGACAGGAGTTGGGAAGGGAAACCCAAAGTGATATCCAGCCAGAGGCTGAGGCAGAGTCCTGGGCGTGGGAGGCGTCGCAATACATTGGTGTCATTTTACACGCATTCCTAGGTAAATAATCTTCAGAGCGTCACTAATGCGATGACTTTGTGGCGCTCCACCCTTCACCCACCTTGCTCCTTCCTCGCTTCACCCTTCACCCATCGAGGGGGGCGTGGCGGCAATGTAAATTTGCGCGTCATTTCGGTTCGCGGGGCAAATGTGGGTTAAGGTGTCACAGAGCAGCAAGCGGGCGATATTTAAAGGATTAAGTGATTTCCCAGAAATTAACACGAATGTGGATGGGTGGATGGGTTGTCGAGGGGGTGGTTCATCGATTCGGCCTTGCTTTGGGTGGGTAATGGGGTGGCGGCAATGGGTGCCGGCAGTGGGTGGCAGTTGGGTTTGTGATGGCCGCTTGAGTGGGCGGCTCTTTGCGGGCAGCCGGCAAATTGCGTGTTATTTTGACCATTATGCTTCGGGGGGCTTAACGTAATTCAATTTATGGCCTTGCAAAGTCTCCAGATCCCCCTCTGCCCCCTCTCAACTGTCAATTGGTTATTTATGCGCGCTTTTTAGATTTTAGCGGTTAATTAAGGCACATTACGCCTTAATTGCTAAATTAAAATGCCTTTTTTTGCAGCAGCAGCTTCTTGTTTTCCAAGGGGTGAGTTTTATTTCCTTTCTTCTTTTTTTTTGTGTTTTTTTTTTTGTGAGATGACCTTACCCGCATTTTTTAGGTGCTTTTTAATTACTCGCAATTAGTTGCAAATTGAAATGAGATAAATTTAAGGAGAGAGAGAGAGGGGGAAGCTAAGGAAGGGAAATACTCTTAAAAATAGCTTTTTTCTCTGGGTTTTTAGTATGTTGATTAATTACAATATCGAGTTTAGACATTAAAATATTTTATTTTTAATTTTTTACAATTTTATCAACCAGTTTTCGTAGTTTATTATTAGATATTTAATTTTAGATATTTAGATATTTAATTTTTAGTTTTTTTATACAATTTTATCAAAGAATTTTCATAGTTTATTATTAGATATTTATTTTTAGATATTTAATTTTAAGTTTTTTTTACAATTTTCTTAATGATTTTTCATAGTTTATTATTTAGATATTATAAGTTAAATTAAAATACCCTTCAAGGGGGTAATGAAAAATATGCTTTTTAAACTTTTAAATTCTTTTTTTTTAGCTTGGGAAAATATATAGAAAATACATTTAAATAAATTTAAATTTAAATTAGAAAAATGTTCACCTTTAAGGATCTGTTTTTAAATTTAAGACTCTAAATTGAATTGAAATACTTATCTTTTAATTTTTTGTCGTGTTGGTAATGTCTAATTCTAAAATCATTAAAATTCGACTTATTAACAATTATTATTATAAAAAATATATTACATATAATAATTTATATATATAAATATATCAGATATTTTCCAAATAACCTAATTACCAATACAAAGTATTTTTCCTTTGTTTTTTGGAAAGAATCCCGTTTAAGCGAGAATTTCCCAGGAGGCCCTTACACCTGACTGTTGTGGGTGTCGTCCGACAGGTGACTTTTCAGTGGCCGTGCACCTGTCATTTGTCAGGCGGCAGTTGCACCTTTGATGGGCCTGCCAGCGATTGGAGGACACTGGGACAGTGGGGCGGCCGGGGCTGCATTCGGCAGCAAACTGCATTTGTCCACTTTGATTGTCATAATTGCATTTCTTTGTGTGCGTGTCTCCCTCCTGACAATGTGTGTGTGTGTGTGTGTGTACTGGGTGTGTGAGTGTCCTGTGTGTCCTGGCTGCAGTGTACGTACGTGACAATGGCAGGAAGTCAGGAGCCAGGAGATGCATGTACACTGAAAAACATGCAAAAGAGAATTGTTTTATAATTAATTTTATTATTATTTCAATCACTTAATTTCTAATAATTTCAAAATGAAATTCAAGAATTTCTTGAAAAGTTTAAATAAAATTTAAATATAAATTTAAGCCACAAAGAACATTTTCGGTTGAGCAGTGTGAAGGTTGCCCGTTCAGGCAAAGGCTTTGCTGTCATTTGCCGTCAACACACGGACGACGAGAGAGTGCCCTGCAGGATTGGGGAGGACTCCCCACTGTATCCACTGGACTGGGTAGGATTGGATTAAAAGGAGTGTCAGACCGTCAGAGCCGGCGTATAATGATATTAGTCCCGGACTAATGTATGCAAGCTTCTCTAATAAGCGCACTGCACATTATTAGTTATTAATTAGTTAGGTGAATTGCCCACGAGGCAACTGGCACACTTACACCTGTCTTCCCCCGAAATATACCCCTGTCCCTGTGTGTGTGTGTGTGGGCTTTGTTGTAATCCCGCCCCCCCCCCCCATCCCCCTCAACCGCATTGAACCATTTGAACCCCCGAACTCCCTCCCGAACAATGGCCGGCGGGCTTTTCGGCTGCTGCTGCTGCCTCAACATCCTGAATTATTAGAAATGAGCTAATTGAAAAAACTCAGTGTGCACAACACAACCAAGCCACCCACCTGCCCACGTAAGTACGTAATTCATCACGTAACGTGGAATGTAAATTGACAGCTAACAAGCTCAGAGCAGCGATGGAGGGCACCAAAGTCAGAGTTAAGTCAGAGGGCGGGCGAGCGGTGTAAGTGGAGTTTTTGGAACTAGAGGGATACCAACTCAAGGATCAGTTTAGATAACGAAACAAAGAAATCAAGGGAAAATATAAGTTTTGTCAAAGAATCTAACAATAATTGTTTAATATATTCAGTATGCCTGAGTTATAATTGGTTTTAACAAATTTTTAAAAAGCTTATTTTAATTTTATTAAAATTGAATTAATGTAATGTATTCAAAAGCAATTTAATTCAGTTTATGGCCTTGCAAAATCTCCAGTCTTTTAGTTTGGAAAAATATGTAGAAAATACATTTAAATATTTAATTTAAAAAATTTGCACATTTAAGGGTCTGTTTTTAAATTTTAAGACTCTAATTTCAATTGAAATACTTTTTTTTTACTTTCTTGTCTAATTCTAAACTCATTAAAACTCGACTTATTAAATACCTGAGATATAATTGGTTTAACAATTTTTAAAATGTGTTTTTTTTTAAATTTAATTAAAATTGAATTAATGTCTTCAAAAGCAACAAAAAGATCAGTACGTATGTATGTGAAAATTCTTCTCAGACTTTATTGTAAACCCTTTTAAATTTATAAAAACTGATTTTTAAGAATTTCCTAAGGAGTTTGACTTCCTTGTACACTTACGTGTTACTCTGTAATCAGCTAAGCATCCATTACGTCGCACCTAATCAGACACGTAAGCGGCTGACCAGCACCGCGAAATTTGTGTCATTGTGCAATATATAAGCCAAGTCCAAGCTTCAGCCAAGTCCAAGTTTCAGCCATTACGTTCATCAGCTGCTTACCTAACGTAAGCTTAAGCCATTGTCCTGCTGCCCATACGTACATATATTACGTATATAGTATATGTTCAAACATATGTATGTGAGGAGGGAAAACTTCGCTGTGTGCCAAAGTTATAATGACCTTTCGCGGTCCTGCCGCATCCCCCAGTCCCCAGTCCCCAGACCAATTCCATTTTCAAACCAATCTGCCAGCCCAAGTCCGAGGTCCGTTTCAATCCCAATCCCAATCCCAATCCCAATCCCAATCCCCGGTTCCAAATCGGGCTGCAGCTTAGCGCGTAATTTTCTATGAATGCATCCTATATCCATTGGACCGCAGGAGGTCCTGGCAAATCGACAGGAGGCGACGACGATGAAGACCAAGCCGGAGACGAGACGTGCCACATGTATGGTAAATTAACACCCCTCCCCTTTCAGCAGATCCTTCCTCTGACACATACAGTGAGCGAAAATGGGGTGAACTTTAGGTTTATTGAATATATTATTGTATTGCCAGAACTAATTAAAAACTTTTTCTTAGGCACCTGTTTATTTTTTAATCACCAACTATCTAGTATTTTCTCCAAGTGTCTTTGCTCAAAAGTCGCGCTGCAACTGTCGCATATTGAAACGTTAATCGCATTGCTCCTTGCAGTTTTCCCGGCGGGGAAACAACTCCAACTCGGAATCGGACTGTTGTCCGGCAAAGGGGGGATGGGATGGTAATGGGGATGGGGTGAGTAAGGAGAGGATGCAGGGGATGCCAGGAAGAGGAGAGCTGGTAATGGGCAAAAAGGGCAGTGGTTAGGGATGGACGAATCCGGATACGAGTCCGAATCCGAGTCCGAGCTGAGCTCTAGAGCAAAGGCCGTCATATTTAGTTTTCCTTGACGCTCGCACAGCTGGATGTCCTTGCAGCAGCATTCGACTCCCATTTTCCACACCCACACCCCCTTTTCCACCGCCCCTGAGCAACGTTTGCGATGATTACTTTCGGTGGTTGTTGACTGCGGCGAGTAGGGCCCCGCCCCATCCAGCCCAATGTCCTGCAACGCCCCTTTGTTGTTCGCCGCGTGGTCAATGACATTTGCTTGTGAAAACCAGCGAAAAATCAATGCAGCAGCAGCAGCAGGAACAGGAGGCAGCAACCCTCCTCTCTATGAGCAGCACCTGATTGCTCCAAGGAGCAGATTCCGATTTCGTTTGCTTTCCGGCCACACATATTTCACAATTATCATAAATTTCCAACAAACTTGGGCAGTTGCTGTTTAAAAACAAAAAAGAGAAAAAAAACTTGCAATTTATAGGCGCTTATTTCGATAATTGGATGTCGGTCAGTGGAAGGAGTCGTTATTTGTGGAGTATTAAACCTTTAAGGAGTAAATATCTGATTATACAGATGTAAACAATTTATAATTGAGGTAAATTGAGCATTTACAATTACAGATTTCTGCATGGAAATACCAAAGATTATTTAATAGCACTTCACAAGGATGCTTGGAGCAAAGGCAAAATTCCACTGCCGCTCATTTGGGTCCTGTTTTTGGCACAAACATTTTGCGGCTTTCTCGCCTGCAAAAGCAAATCAAATTCCAGGCATATTGGCCAAGAGCGCGCTTCCTCGCACTTGGAAATGAGGAATTGCGGTAGCAACAAGTCCTCCAATTAGCCGCGTTCCTCGGATTCTTGCCTCGCTTTTACCGCCGCTGTGCGCACCTGTGCGCCGCGTGTCCCTTGCCCTTGCTCTTGCCCTTGCCATGGTCTTGGCCCACACGCATTTGGCCCACGCAAATCGAGGTGCGTTAATTGGCTTTCATAATTGACCAAAAAGGACATCGGCAGGGCCCGAGGGCACTGAGAGAAATGATTTTAAAGTACACAAAAAGGCCACAGTAAAGACAGTTTTGGATTTCAAATTCTTGAAAAATATATTTAAAATTAATATAATATAATTTAATTTTTTGGTAACACATAGGCTTACCACTAAATATTATCCTTTTCTGCCTGTCTGCTGGCCAAGTCTTTAGACTTCCAATTGCAGTGTGCAACCGATAATTCTTGCGGACATTTTTCGCATTCGAATCCAGCCTGGGTGAACTGCTGCTGCTGCTGCTGGCCAAGATGACAACAGTGCCAATGCAGGATGTTGATGCATCCAATTAGGTGGGCAATTACCAAGGACCGATGGCCCAAAAGGAACTGGAAGCCCACTCCATGGCCAGAGGCGTCAGATAGTTGACAAGTCGGGGCTGAAAAGGGAAGAATCAGGATAACCTGCTTCAACTTTTCTAAAATCTCAAGAGAAGCTAAATTAGATAATATTTCTTAATAGTTATTTCTTTTAATAACAAATCTCTCTCAGAACACACTGCAAAAACACCTTTGAAAGCCAGCTTTCGAGTACATTTTTTACCAGCATCCTTTAAAAATTCTTTGTTACAAAAAAGTAGAAAAGAAGATACATTCCATTTTCGATTCTAGGTAATATCTTTTTCATTCACTTTTTATGCGTTGAAATTAATTTAATGGTTTATTATTGCGGCCCTCGTCGGTCCTCGGTGCTCGGTACTCATTCTCGTTCTCGACCTCTTTGTCATTTAAAGCGATATTTATCATCGTTGTCTACTTTTAGGCTCATTTGCATATTGCCCCGGCCGCAGGACTTCTCCGAGGAGTGTCGCCTGTCCGATAAGTTGGCCCCATGTTTTTATGGCTTCCACGCTCTGGGCCAAGTTTTGTTTGTGACCAGACCCGGGCTTCGTTTCGTTTTCATTTCATCAATTAACCAAAAGGCAGCAAAAATGTGTTTTTGCCCTCTAATTAGCATCAACATAAACAGAGGGAAATCCTATTAGCACCACGCTCAGCGAGGAGGGAGTGTTGTAAAAAAAAAACCGAACCATAAATACTTTGAGGCAAAAATGTGGGCGGCAGGACATTGCAGCTCATTAGCAACTTAATTCCAAAGGGAGTTGAATTTATATATCATACTATATATATATATAAATGAGGCACTGCATAGGAGTCATCAGGTATATAAATTCACTCTAAAAAAGTGTCCAAGTTGCAGGATTTTAGTTTCTTTCATTTACTTTTTTTTCTGGAAAAAAGTGATTTGAATTCAAATGAATCCAATGATCCTTTTAAGGCCACACCCACCAAGCACAATTGCATTTGCAGAATTGGTATTCATCTCTTGTCAGAGAATTCAAAGCTAATATTCCAAGAATTCTTCTCGGGGCTTGTCACAAAAGATTCTTGCAACACTAATTGCCGCATAACTCGGGCTCTGTATGGCGCTGGCCTGGCATTTCCCATTCGCACCCGACTCCTGCCATCCGGCTTTTGGAGTTCATTTGCGAGCACTTTTTTTTTAGCAAGGGAACAGGGGGGTAGTCCTGGGTGTCCATTAAACCCATGGAGCCACTTCAGGCGCTCCCCGAGTGACTAAACCCAGCCCCCAGCGCCAGGGACAGTTCCAGTTCCAGTTACGCATCCCTTGGATGCCTATGCCCATGCCCGTTCCATTTCATCCTGTTTGGACTTGGGCTCTCCCCCTGTAAAGGGGTTGTGTCTCATTCGTGTAGATATGAAATTGTGGTCAGTCTGTGACTGAATGGGAATTTTAAACTGATTTTAAACACAAATGACTGAAGCGGGGGATATGTCTTAGTTAAATTATATTTATATATATTTAAGATTTATTTATAGGAACTTATAGGATTAATAAATATTTAAATAACAAAGTGAAACAGAGAGGAAGCTCAAATTTAGCTAAATATGTAACTGTATTCAGTTCTTCGATATAAAAGTTTACTAAGTAAATCATAAATCATAAATCGAAAGAGTTTTCCTTTTATTTTTGTACCAGTCAAATTTAAAGAGTATCTTCAGTTCGGAGACCTGGTCAGAGTTATTCCCTTGGCCCTGGCCCATGTGTGTGTGCGTATCTAAATGTATCCATATGCCTGAGATACGGGATACCAAAGCCAATTACCTGTGCGTCTCTCCACCTTTGCTGCCTGTGGAAAAAAGGGAAGGCGAAAAGGGGGCCGGAGAGAGTTGGGTCTGGGCCTGCGGCTGCTTTTGGGAAATACAAAACTGACGCTGAGGGAAAAGTCTCCGTGGGCCATGCGACAAATTTGACTTTTATGCTTTTGAGAATTGCCTGTGACACAGATACAGAGATACAGCAAAGGCAGAAACAACAGATACAGATACAAAAACAAATACACACACACTTGCCCTCGACAGTTATGCAATTACAACAGGTAGAAAAAAAAACAAAAAAAAACCCAACAAGGCACTTGATGCGACGCCCAGGATGATGATGATGATAATTCTCGATGGAGGATCGTAATGATGACGCTGAGGGAGTTGGAGTTGAGCGGTGTCCATGTCCGTCAGCTGAAATGGAGCCCGCAACCAACAACAACAATAGCAACAACAAATTGTTTGCCGGGTAATGCGAGAACTTTTTCGGGGTAAATAAGTGGATGGCCCTCGGCTAGGAGTCTGCAACTGAACACTCACTCGCACAGCCCAAAACACACAGACAGAGGCAGGACGACACGCACATTCAGTGAGTGCACTGGCAGAAATTAAATTAAATTAAAGATTAACCAAAAGCTTGATCTTTAACACAAATTAGTATTCCTAAACTGATGATTCAAAAAAAACCCTATAATATTAAGATGCATAACACATTCAATGAGTGCAGTGGCAAAAAAAAAATTATTAACCAAGAGCTTGATCATTATCACAAATTAGTATTCCTAAGCTGATGATTCAAAAAGACCCTATAAGAATAAGATGCATAACTCCCATATATTTTAAGGGTAAAATGCATTCATTTTAAGGAGTTAAAACTTTTTTTTGCTCAGTGCAGTTACTGTGTAACTGGCCGAAAGCAGAGAATTAAAATTCAAATTCCAATTCATCAAGATAATCGCATTTCAGAACTTTTATTTGCTTCCCGCACAGAAGTCACATGCGGGAAAGGGAGAGGATGCCAATGCGTGCCTCTCTCTTACACACCCACACACACCCACACACACTCACTCACATGTTCAAGTGCTTGTAATGGTGTTTGGTTTTTGTTTGTGCCAAACGGACAGCGGATGTTGTAAATATTTGCAAATAGCCGTCACAGTTCCCGAAAAACCCGAAACCCGACCCCAAAGGGGGCTGGAGGTCCCTATCAAACTGACCCCCAATCCCCTCGCTATCCCTGTTGATGGTGCTGCAAAAAAAGGGGGTTTTTAGGGCCAATTATTATTAATTGCTTTACAGATACAGAACAAAAAAAAAACATTTAAACAGCAAATATGCAGTCCAGGCGAAACGAAGCTTTAATTATCCTGTGGGATAAGGAGAAGGAAAATTATCCAAGAGGAATATAATATATATTTTCAGATTTCGAATTTGAATACTTTCAATCAAGAGGTTTTTCCAAATAGATTTTACTTAAAATTTGAATTTATTTGAATTATGTAAATGTTGTCTCCAAGGTTTTATTGAATTTGTATTTATTTATTAATTAATTGCATGCAGCAAAGAAAATGCTGTCCAGGAGTAACAAAGCTTTAACTAAATGAATATAGTGGAATATAAGAGTTATATATGTATATTTTCCGATTTAGAATTTGAATACTATCAATCAAGAGGTTTTTTCAAATAGATTTTACTTTTAATTTGATTTTATTTAAATTATTTAAAAGTTCTTCTTTGAATTTGTATTTATTTATTAATTAATTGCATGTCTTGATTAAATAAATAAAGCCTGCCATCAGTTTTGGATTGTTTGAATTATTCAAGCACTTATGTACATACCCCTTGGGTTAAGAGAGAGAGCATACTTTCAAGATGTTGCGCATGCAGGCGCAGTCAATGGCGTATCCTTGGCTATATCCTTAGCCCACTTGGCAGAGAGGAAAGTCCAAAGGATGCTACTGCTACTGCTGGCTGAAAGTGGCACACAAAAAGCGGCAATAATAATAACAATAAACCAGAGCCGCAATAGGGATAACGGCGGGGCACTTGCACTCGCACAAGCTGTTGCATAATGCGACTTGGCCGAGTCCTCGACTCCCTACTCCTGATCCTCCTCCTTCTCCTCCTCCTTCTCCTCCTCCTCGCCTTGGACGGATGGCTGTTCGGCTGGATGGATGGATGGCAGTACTCGGTACTCGGCAATTGCCAAGCGGATTTTCCGCTCCACAGCGCTTTTCCAGCCGCCAGAAAAAGACTCGTAAGCTAGCTGGCAAAGCCGAGCGCATTGGTTCGTTCCAAATTTTTAATCATAATATTTTAAGCAAAATAATTGCAAAAACTAAACTAACAAAAGATGTGCAGCCGGGCAAGTGACGTGGCATAGCCAGATGCACAAATTGCCAATAATTTAGCTTTTGAAACTGTGGAAATTTCGCAACTGAGTGAATCGATTGTTTTCAATTGGATTACTCAACTATAAAGAATAGTTGCTATTCAGGATTCCTAAGAGAAAATAAAATAAACAAAAAACACAATCTTTTAAGTCAAAATTGGAGAATAGAAAGCCAAGAAAATAATAATAAATTCTTGAAGTCTTTAAAAAGCAAGTCAAAGCTTAGAAAATACATAACTAAGCCAAAAATGCTTACATTTTAATCGAAAAGCAGTTTAGAGTTTGTTTTCAAAGTGCTTAAAAATTTTAGAAAGAATAAGAAATACAAATTTGTTGCATTTTTGCATATACAATTTTCAATAAATTTATACAACTAAATACTAACAACAATAATACTATTAATTATAAATTATTATATTATTTGCATTATAAAATCTCTTAAATAATTTTTAAAACATAATATTAATTAATAATAATATCAATCGATATAACAAAACATATATCTCTAAGATATATTTGCGAGGCTTTCGCTAAGAGCTCTCATCGTCGGCATCCTTCTTGCTGCCGCGCAACAAGTCTTAACCCACGAGATCCACTGGCATCCCTAAAAGTATGCGGCATTTGTTTACCGGCCGCCTGAAGGTAGGCCACACCGTCGGCTTCAACCCAACATGTCGTATGAGCAATATGTCGTATGAGCAACATGTCGTATGCGCAACATGTTCGAGTTGCACTCTGTTGATGTCGAAGATGAAGAAAAAAATGGTTCGTTTCTTGGGGTTTTTCGTTTTGCATTTAAATCTTTATTTAATTCTTCGTTTGTTTCTGGCTTTCTGTCACTATCCCCTTCCACTTTGGATTTAAAACGCTCTCTGTCTCTCTGGCTTTGTAATAATTAATAGGCATAACGTTACTTACAGTTTCGCTTAACTTAGCATAATAATTAATAATAATCATAATGATAAAGTGTAGACTTTACTTTTTATTTGCTTAAATGCCGGCTGTTGTTGTTGTTGTTGATATCGCTATCGGTATCGATTGGTTAGTTCTTGCGTTCGTTCGTTACGTTTTTATTTTTTATAGTTTTTATAAAAATATCACATTTGAAGCTTTTATGTAGGAAAACCAATTAATTCGAAACCCAAAAATAAAAAATTCACTGGCAAAGCAATGGGAGAGGCAAAGCAAATCCTGCTAATCGAGACTCGAAAAGAACGCAAGCCCTCGACTCGGATCATAATGTATATATCCCTATATATCCGCAAATTGTGTATTCTTTCGATATACATATGTATACATCTATACTTGTGGTGGCTGTTGTGCTAAAACTTTGCATTATTTTACGATTTATCCAATATCTAATTCATTCTGCGTTACATCCTTTAATATTTTTTTTATTTAGACATTTAAAATGCCGCAAAGTGCAGCTGGGGAATTTTAAAATTGTATTTATGCATGTCTGTCGGTGTCTTGCGTTTTGAGTTTTTCTTCCTTATTTCGATTTATATTTATTCATCCGTTTTCATATATATCGCTTAGCGCTTATCGTTTGGTGTGTGTGCGTGCATGGAAAGTGCGCCAAAAAGTTGCAACACTTTCGACAATATAATTCTCCAAATTCGCTACAACTTGGCTCTAAACATTTCCCCTACAGAGTGCTTTGGCTTTCTCTTGATTTTGTTTTGCTTCTAATTACTGACAGAAGGGGCAGGCAGGAGACAGGATATGGAAAGTGGGCCAAGAGCTCAACCCAGAGATAGCAGCCAGCGCGGAAATATCAGTTTTTAAAGTAACTATCGATTTTTTTTTTATATTTTTAGGTGACTTTGAAATTTGCAATGAAATAAATTTGCCTTAAAAAATGATGCATAAGATTCAAACTAGAATTATGGCCCTTGATTGTTATTCTGATCCACGGAAAGAGAATTTTAAATAAATATTAAATTTTCCACCAAATTAAAATAATCGATCCTTTAAATATCGATCAATAGATCAATTTATCAATGTGCTCAGCCATTCCTAGTATTAGTGTTTGGGGATTTTAATTTCTTACTGTATCTCTGGGGCTTTGCAATTGACATTTTAAGGACTTCTAATAGTTCTGGAGAAGTCGGTCACAAATGGACTTGAGTTTATCGGTTGAAAAGTTATCGAAATGGAAATGAAATTGCTTACAATGCATTCTGCTCTATAGATAGTGTGTTGGTGTGTGTGGTTGTGGGGGGTGTGTGTACATAGACCATCTATCATAGGTATACACGTGGGTATGATTTAAGTATATTTTGCTTAAGACACATTTTTCAATAAGTAAGTGGAACAACTGGCCAACTGTTTCGATTTCGATTTCAACTACATGCACATTAATGACACATTTAAATTCTTGTGGGCTTCCTTAAATGCATTTTTCTCGCTTATGCTTAATAATATTTTCTTTTGTTATTATTCTGCCATTTACCCCCCTTGTTGGCTGTGCGTCAATTAAATTGTTAATGTGTCCAAATGTAATGTATTTACAATTCGTGTAACACTCAGAGCTTAAGTTACCTATTAAGTACAAAAAAAAAACACATTTTATTAAATATCCTTTTGTTTATTAATTATTAATATTCGTATAATTATAATCCACAATCTTTATTCTATATACAAGCATTGCTAGTTTTATAAATAATAAAAAAAATGTTTGTATATATTTAGGTTAATATAGGGATATATATAAATATATTTATATATATATTTGCTTAATGATCATGTTCGCTTTACTCGTAGACAACATTGTGGTGCAATCTTCTAGATCTAGTTGCCACATTTATCCACAAAAAAATTATCGTTACCATTATCGTTATCGTTATCGATCGCTTTCGTATTCCTAGATTCGGATGCAATAAAAAAAATTTGCTTTTAACATATGTGTGTGGTGTGTGTATGTACATGAATAAATATCTATATATATATATATATCGGCTTTATATATACGGATGTGTGTGAGTGTGCAGTGTGGTATGTGGGGTATACATGTACTTTCTATATATATATATAGTTATATATATGTTTAATAATATAGCGGTGCCAGATCTGCCAGACGGTTAATAATACATATATTTTGAATATATATATCTATCAATTCTGTGCTTAGTAACGATAAGTTTAAAATATTCGCCCCGGGACTTTTGAAAAAAAAAAACACTTCGATATACATCTATGTAACATGCACAATTCGTTCGTCATTGGTTATCAACTATCGGTTATTTGCCTATCGCTGGGGGAGAGGGGTAACCATATCGCTTTATTTCTGTATCTTTCTATCTCAATCCATTCCTTGCTTTTCCATTTTTTAGTTACTTTGTTGTAGTAGGTACCTTGCGTTTCGCTTTAAAGTTATTCCCCTCGATTTATTTGTTTATCCTTTTATCCCCCCTCCCCTCTTACAACATATCCGCTATGGAGCCATAGTGCTGTTCCTGGCAAATCGGACGACAACACTCCTCCACGGCATCGTATTTGTAGTGGCGCCTCCTCTGGTAGTAGCTGCCCCCAAATCGTCGATGCTCCACTGGATCTTCCTCCTCCTCCTCCTCTTCCTCCTCATCCTGATCCTGTTCATCATCCAGCTCGAAGGGATTCATGCGATCGGGTACCAGGTAGTGACGGCGTCTACGATGATTCCTAGAAGCTGGTTGTTGGTGTTGTTGTTGCTGCAGTGATGATGTGGACGATGACGTTGACGCTGATGATGTCAGCTGCTGATGCTGCTGATGATGACGACGGCTACTATAGCTACTATAGCTGCTGCTGCTATTGGGTTGGTGGTAATAGTGGATGGCATGGCATGAGGCAGTCTTTGTATTGTATTCCTGTAAGGATAAAACAAAAAAAATGGTTGAGTAAAATATGAAAATTATGTTTATTTTTGTTTAAATAATAACATATTTAGTTCGTAATTGGTTAGTAATTGGATATTTTGCAAACATTTTCTCTAATTAATTCCTTTTATTTATTTTGTTTTGAAATATATTTCCTAAGCTTCCTTTTACTTTTCAGCTTTAACAACATTCAACTTTCGGCTCTCGTTTATTTTCCATTTAAAATGAAACAAAATAGTTGAATTTTTTGTTTCTGTTTTAATATAAAATACAAAATATTGAAGCGTGAATTTGGGATCAATAAATATTGCCAAAAATAATTATACAAGAAAATTCAGAAAGGAAAACCATTCTGCTGCAAAATGAGTTTTCACTTTTTGTGTACTGTTGTTGTTGCAATTTTGATTAAAATGATGTCAAATATTTTGCTTTTTCTACATTTATATTGATGTTGCTGCTGCTGCTGCTGGTCACTAAGTGTTTGTGAATTTCCTGGCATTTATTGCATTGCATTTCGGGGACTCAAAGTCAAATTGTGAATTGCAATGGCCAGAAAGAGGAGGTTCAACAAGTTCAAGGCGGGGCGGGGCTGACTTTTGGTCGGTCCAGTCAAGTGAGGAGATTCAAGCAATTGACTTTTGGCAGCTTCTACTTCTACTTCTATAGCCTCTTTTATCCTCATATCCTCCTAGTCTCCACTTCCGGTGCAAGGAGGTTGCTTTCTCCCCCCTGAACTCGGACACTTTTCCCCACTCAACTGAATATTGTCTGCGCTAAAATTTGTTGCCACAATTTGTGCAACAAATTTTGTGCTGCTGTTGTGGATGTGAGAGTGTGCTGTGTGTGTGTTGTGTGTGTGTAAATAACCAACATAATGGCAGAAAGGTCGCATTCTCATAAAGTTGGCGCTGACTTTCAGTGGGTATTCCGGGGCTCCTTCTCCTTCTCCGTTCTCCCTGCTTTGCTAACCACTCTTCCTGTGCCTCGCAATATTATCAATAAATTGCATCTGACTGCCAAGCAGACAACAAAACGGTAGTCCTAGAGCCCTAACTGGGCACCCCTGCTGCCACCTGAGGACTAACCCGTTATTAAAAGAGTGAGAGAGCGCACTGAGCGAAAATTCAAAGAGAAAAAGTTATACAAAAAGTACCCTTAAATGCTTAAAATGTTTACTAGCAAACTTTAAAAGCTTTTATTTATATATATATATATATATTATATTTTTATACCCTTGCAGGGTATTATAATTTCAGTCAGAAGTTTGCAACGCTGTGAAGGAAACATCTCCGACCCTAAAAGATATTTATATTCTTGATCAGGATCAACAGCCGACTCGGCTGGTCGACTCGATCTAGCCATGTCCGTCTGTCCGTTTATACGCAAACTAGTCCCTCAGTTTTTGTTTCTATTAATTTAATTAGATATATATAATTTCAAGTGTATTTTGGGCTTGGGTCTCCTGTCCAACACCGCACCTTGTTCTAATTTATTTATTGTTGCATGCATGTGCTTTTATTGGGCGTCCTCCGGAGCTACCTTCTGCTCCACCCGCCCCACCCCCAAATTTGACCGCAATATCGGCCAGGAGAAACCCTCGCTGGACTTTAACAATTATGTTTTTGCTAACCAGGGATCGGGGTAGGGTCAAAGTCAACACTGGAAAATGTCTGACAATTTGATGCACTTGTCGCTGCTCCTGCTGCCGCTGCCGCTGCCATTTGGTGCCAAAGTTATTAAGCACTTTGCCAGGCAGAGGCTGGCACCAGCAGCTGGATAATGGATAATGGATAATTGGGGGTGGAAGTTAAACCCGACTGAGCTGACCCAAGCTGGACTGCAGCAGCGCATGAGGGGGGGAGTTTTAAAATCGGCTTAAACAGGCAAATGTATTTCGAATAAGCCGCACACATGCTGGACCCAGAACCAGGCCCCTGTCCATTCCCTTTCCCTTTCCTGTTTGACGTTTTTTCACTTTTTTTTTGTTTCAAGTTTATTGATGTCGACGTGGGTTTTTCATGCCTCAGCAGCAGCAGCTGGATAGCAGGGAAACTGGGAAACTGGGATGGGAATTCAGGCCAGACTCGTCTGCAACGTGACAAAACCCATTATAGATGCGACCGCAAAGATAACACTCGCTTTTCGGTCCAGACTCGACTTCTGATGGATGCCCAAACACAAGTGTCAAGCGGTGGGTTGAGGGGGTCCCCTCTTACCCCTTACCACTCAACCCTCAACCCTCAATAACCTCAACCCGGCTCCCTGTGCCCCTGTAACCTCCCCCCCGGGATAAAGGTAAACGAGCAGCCAGAGATGCCAAAAGGGTATAAGGATTTTTTCATAAATGGCATACAAATTCCTACTATTTTCTCATTTTATTAGAACTAAAAATAATATTTATTAACTACTAAGCTTTGGGCAATCTTTTTTATATTTTTTGTAATTATTTCCCTGGTTATTATTCCTGTACCTAGTTGTTGTACCTATTCCATAGCTCATCTCTGAAACTCTGACATCGAGGCAAGCGGCCTGCCAAAGTTTCCATAAATTTCATTTTGTAACCATCAAAAAGTTAAGTCAACGATAAATTGAATGGCTGCATGATTGACTGAATGAATGAATGAATGAATGAATGAGAGGCTGGCTGGTTGGCTGGTTGGGTGCCTTTAGGGCGGAGGCACAGGTGGGGAGCCCGGCTGCGGCTGTCAGTTGCTTGTCGGTCATTGTGTGGCTCGTTGCGTTTCGGCCAGACAAAATTTCCAAAAAAAAAAACATATATATGAAAGAAATATATCATATAAGAGTGCCAAAGAGATAAATGGTTAAAGGTCACAAAAGGTGCAAAAAAAATATTCCAACAATGGGGGACGACCAAAAAAAATTGGTTTAAAAAGTCAAGGAATCCCCCACAAACCTTAAAAGCAAATTCCTTACATTATTTTGCTTTTAATTTATACAAATATTTGTTGCATAATGCAAAATTCTATAACCATTAAGCTTATATGTTATAAATGAAAGCATTAAACCTTAAAATATTGTTAAACGAATTGTGTGCTATTAATTGCATGTTTTTTTTTCCTTACAATCCTTGTTTAATTATGCATTAAAAGCTCTTTTAATTTATTAAAACTAATTTATTAACAATGAAAACAACAACCAAAAAATGAAACTATAGGAACGAAACCACAGCTATTATTTTCACCACAACTGTGTGTGTTGGTGTGTGTAAAAAAAAGCGTCAATATAAATATAAAACAGGCGACAACAACAATGCCAAAAAGTCAAAAGCCGTCAAAATGAAGCAATGACAGAGTGGTAAGAGAAAGAGAGAGAGAGACAGTGAGAGAGAGTGAGTGAGATAGAGACAATGTGCGAAAAGGGGGCTTGGCTCTGACCCCCCTTCCCTTAAAACACCTTTCATTGCGCCAAACGTTTGTCTGTGTGGGCGTGGCACCGACATGTGACATGTGGCCCTCCCCTGACAACGTCATGGCAACTTCCTCTGCCCCCCAGACACCCCTTTCGGCAGAGGCAGGACCAGCACCTGCCCCCCTGCAACAATAGTGCGGAAATATTAAATCTGCGCGTCAGCCGAAACGAGAATAATAATAATAAAAAAAAAGAAAGGGAAATCATTTTTCAGGATAACAAAAGGGTCGGTGGTACGGGGTAAACGAGGTGTTTTAACTCTTTTTTTTATATAAACTGCAATAAACACTGAACTGCTGAGCCACAAGCGGAAGGTAAACTTAAAACTGATTATATAGTATCGACGGGGGGTTAACCAGCTGCTGTCGTCGTTATGCCAGATCATTTTCCAGGTGGGGAAATATGAGTTTGATTGGGACAATCATTGCATATTGTTAGGATGAGTGAAGTGAAGGGATAAGGTGGAGGAGAGTTGAAAAGGTTGAGAGGAGGACAGCAGAGCAGGAAGGAGTTGAGGGGCACACAAGTGGTGGCTTATGTAGGGGCTTGTATATGAGGGATGAAGAGCTAAGACACTTTAGGGGGGTTTTCAACACGTTTCTGGGTGGGCAACACATTTCTTAAGGATTAAATTTGATTTTAAATTAAAGGGAATTTCAATGGTTTTGGTAATATATTATCTATATATTTAATATTTATTAAACATTAAATTAACCTTTTAACCTTCAAAAAGTAATAAAACTATAGAAAAATCCTATCAAACTTATACCCAGAATTTGATTAATAGAAAATATGAAAAAATTAAAAAGTCTGGGCTTAAATCTGAATTTCTGACTTGGAATAAAATTTTATTTCAATTTAATTTTACCTAAAATTGCTGAAAAAGTGAATGTTTGTTAAATTTTAAAGTGTTTTTACAATTTTCTTTTAATTAAATTAACCTAATCACCTTAAAAAGATATAAAATAATAAAAAAATCCTATTAAACTTATGCAAAAAAATGTAATTAATAGAAAATATGTAAAAAATTAAAAAGTCTGAACTAAAATCTGATTTTCTGACTAAAATTTAAATAAAATTTTATTTCAAATTAGTTTTACCTAAATTTACAAGGAAAGTTGGTGTTTGTTTAGTTTTAATGTGTATTTAAAATTGTCTTTTAATTAAATCAACCTTTTAAGATACGAAACTAACTTAAAACTGTAATAAAACTTAAATAAAAATCCCATCAAACTTGTCCCAAGCAAATAACTTAATAGAAAATAATTAACAAAAAATTAAAAACACTCCAGGCTATAAAGCCTGCAATGTTATCTTAGAAAACGAATTATGCCCTGCCCTGCCAGAGTTCCATTAAAATCGGTCTGCCAGAATGGGGCCAGGGGTTATGCTTCCTTCTCTGCCTGGGACCATCCATCAAGTGGCGGGGCCATTGCCTACTTTCCTGCGCGCCGCGGACAAAGTGCAGAAAGTGTTGCCTATTTTTTTGGGAGGGCATGCACTTAAAGCTGCTTCAAGGCGAGCTGTGTGTAGTGTGGTGTGGTGCTGTGTGTGTGTGTGTGGACGACGTTGTTGTGCTGTGTTGGGAAATTTCTGACAGGTCATAAATTGGGGCAACGGGCGGTTCATTCGTTCCCCATTCCCACCTTGCATCTATGGGTGAAGCACATAGGGAAAGATATATATATATATACATATTTATATATATATTGTGATGACCAGGCCGTTGTAGTTGTTGTTGTTGCTGTTTGGTAACAAAACCAAACCAAACGAAATGAAAACGCATATTCCCAACAAAAGCTCTTGCACAAATAAAGGTGTGAAGCGGCAGCAGAAGCAGGCAGCGGCAATGGGAATGGCAATAATAATAACAACCAGCGGGGCAAGTGCCATTTTGCCATCGCCTTCATTTACATATATACTACATACCAGTCAGTATTTTTTTTACACTTAATGAAGCGACGACCAAGGAACAAATAAAAAAAAAAAAGAAATGCCAGCGACAGTGGCCAAAGCAAATATGGAATTCCAAATTGCACGCAAAGAAAATTTGCAGGGAAAATTTGTAGTGGAATATCTAATGAATTTGATATTAATCAGAAACTAATTTTAATTGGGAAATTACTGGAATTTCTTGTAACATCAAATATGTTTTTTTTTTAACAAAATGTAAGAACAAATTTGATTGGAATTTAAAAGGGAAATTATTCAAATTTTTACATAATTTAGGAACTAATTTGATTGGAATTTTAATTGAATTTAATGAGGAAATAATTCCGATTTTTTATCTAATTTAAGTTCAAGTATGTAGATAGTATATCATTTAAATAACCAATTTAATAAGAATATTGCACCTTAAATATATTTTTAAAAAACCATTTTATACAATTTAAAGTCTCAATTTCTATTTTTTTAAGTAACCTCAATATATAAAAATATTTTTAGAGTGTAATCAACGCTTTGGCACCTTTGACACACCTGCCCTAGCCTCTCACCTCTGTTGGTTTATTAGCCAAGTGGGTAGAATCGGTAAAATGGCCGTCGCTGTGCCATTGCCACTGCCGCCGCGCGCTTAATTGTGCGGCCAGCGACCGGAAACGGAAACTGATTGTGCGGTCTGGCAGCCCCTCGGAGCTCATTTTTTTTTTGTTGCCCCCCCTCCCTGATTTGCAACAAATCTCATTCGCATTAAGCGAACGCGATTTGCTAGCATTTTTAGGCGGCCTTCCAATCAACGCATTTGACATTTTCGTTACGGATTTTCCCCCTGGATTTTACCCCCACCCAACCCATTCACCACCACCACACATTGATTAAGCAAAAGGTTTTTGGGGGGTTGATGGTTTTTGGGGCCTACGTCAATCGGTTTGTTTGTTTGCCAAAAAAAAAAAAAAATTGACTTTGAGATTCTATTTCTCTCTCGCAGTTTCTCTCTTTTATTTCTCCGTTGTGCACTGGGTTTGTTTTTAGCTTTTTGCTCCTGATTGATGGGCTGAGATATAGCCATAGAAGGAGGTTTGGGGTCAGGGAGGATCTGTCGTTTGCATTTAACAGTTGGTAGGGTATAGAACAAAAAAAAAAAAAACAAAAAAAGAAAATACAAAAAGCACAGCGAATCGCGTTCAATTGAAGCTGTCTCCCATTTTTCCCCCTTTGTCGTAATTGATGTGTCTGCGTTGCGTTTTGTTTTCCGTTTTCACTTGCAAGTTTTCCATTTCTTTTTCTTTTTTTTGGCAATAGGAAGCAAAATCAGAAACAGAGTTGAGAAATCCCTGCATCTCCATTATAACTTTCATGATGGCCGTGAAAAAGCTGCAGTAGAGACACAAGGAAATCTGTAGATAATCCTAATGGTCTTCAGATCTCTTTTTATCTTTTTGGGGAAAGTTTTCATAAAGAAAGTGCCAAGAAAATCAGGGAATATCATGAGGTATTCCTTCTCAAACTATAACATTTTATATATTTAAATAAAAGTTAACTCAATTGTGGAATTTATTTTTCAATATTTCTGACACTTTTATACACTTTCATGCATTAAATTAATCAATTAACCACCTGACCACCATTGAGAATCTGATTAAATATTGTTTTTTTTTTTATACTTAATTATATATTTATGCAGAAATATAAATTCAAAGCATATGCCAAAATATATAACAAAATGTTATTGATGGACATTATTAATGTCAAGATTTAAGGCGATTTGCGAGCGGGTAAACCTCAGAGTTATTTTCGATTTGCCCCACAAATGTCTGGTTCTCTCAGTTCAACTCATTTTGGTATTATCAATTGCCCTTCACGCACGTTTGCCCAATGTTAATGGTAATGCAGTCATCAGCTTAGGACCGCCGAACAATGGCCAAAGAGAGACACACCATGTGCCTCAGAGTCTGTCTGGTCCAAACTCCTCCTCCTCCTTCCTCATCATCCACAAAACCCAAGCCCAGCACCAGCTGTGGGAGCGCTAACGAAACCGAACCTCAAGTCGATAATTTAATGGTCTCTGCCGTTTAATCTGCATTGAATTTATTATCTTGGAAAAAATTAATCTTGATATGTGGCCGGCTTATGCCAGCGACAAACTTCAACTTGGAGAACTCGGGTTCGGAGGCCGGGTCTCTGGGCCCTCGAGCGAATGGGAGACGAAAATAGCTAAAAAGCCGCGACAAGCACGCGCCGCACCCCCTTTCTTGAACGCCCATTCACCATCATCAACCCCCCTTGCAGAATCCTAAACCCCCTTCCTCTGCCTCCTCTGAGTGAGTAATTCCGCCTTGAATATCTCATAAAAATTTGCAATTGTGCGGGTGGAGTGTCTCTAAATCTTTAAAGAATTATTTACTACAGTTTTCATCTTAGACAGCAGCGCGAGTGGTGGGTGATTTTGGTTAGACAACCCCGAAAAATCCAACGCAAAATGCACTGGGGGAAAATTCGGGAAGCTTGAAAAATTGCTTGAAGTTTTTAAAGAAATTTATGAAATTTTTAGAACAATTTTATAAATATATTTTTAGAAAACTCGTTTTAGGCTTGCTCTTTATGCGCTTGTTGATTTTGTACACTCTTTCTTTGAGGTTTTACTTAATTTTTCTCTCAGTGAACTTGTACACGAGGACAATGTCACCACCAGCTAACCGTGAGCTGAACGCTGAGCCACCCCCAATTCAGTGTGTGTTATTGCTCTACGCCTGCCATTGTCCTTTGGCTGTGACGTTACGCCATTCCTTTCGGCCGTCAGTCAGTCAGTCCCTGTGTCCAATGTGTGTCCCTGTGTCCGCCTGTGTCCTTATCCATTCCCCTGGACGGCTGCCGGCTTGGCGCCTTGCCAATGAAAGGAAAATGGCAAGGACTGCTTCTTAGGACCAGGACCAGCAGCAGCGGCCAAAAAAAAAAAAGAAACCAGACCAAGCGGGTCCTTGTCCTTGCAAATTTATTGTGTTACCCACGCGACTTTGGCGCCAGCGGGTTAAGGTTCTTCCCTTCGCTTTCCTTCCACTTTGCTACACTTGCAGAAATACTGAGCAGCTGGGGATGGGATGATGGTTGGGTGAAAGTCGAAAGGGATTGCAGAAACAGAAGCACTTTAATGTGATACACAAAAATAAGCTAAAAGAGGGGGAAGCTGAAAAGCTGAGGCGTAATTTGCTAAAGCGATTTTCAGTCAGTCTTAATGGATATTCAAATAGTTTAAAATTAAGAATAAATAGAGAAAAACCAAAGAGATACTTAGATAAACATAAGATAACATAAGATAACATAAGATGAAACTGATCAGATGTGAAGGCTTCAAGGAGACAAGTCAAAGTACATATATATCAAGGAAAGAATTCAATTTAACCAGAATTATTATGTTGAAAATATCAATAAATGTTTGCCTAAGTATTAAAATTCATTAAGGAACAATAATTATGAATTAAAATCCCAAACAGGCTTTAATTAGAAAATCGTATCAAACCCTATTCCTTCTGTTTGCCGTGTAAGAACGAGTTTTGTTGTGTAAGAATAAGAAGGCCTTTTCTTAGTACATTTCTCTTCTCCTCCTCCGAGTTTGATACAATTTCCAACCAACTAGGAAAACCCCAACAAACCCTCCTCCGCCCATCGTCTCGGGGCCTCCATCATTCAATTTTTAATCAGTCGGACGCAATCTGGACGCCGGATAAAAGTCAACTTAGAAGCTAGTGCTCCATTTCGGGGCAAACTTCTGACAAATTTCTAGCCAGCGCCCAAGTCCCCTTCGGGCGCCGTTCTGGCCACCCTTCCGGTGGCAAAACCCCAGCTCCTTCCATTGCCACAAATGTTGTTTAAATAGAAATGTGTTGTTCATTTGAGTATTTTGTGTGTGTGTGTGTAGGGCTTGGCTTTTATTATGGCTAAGTGAATGTTTATGCCACCCCCCCCAACAACTCCTGTGGCAATCCTTTGGCTCCTTTTCCTTATCTCCCTGCTTATGTGTGTGGGGGCATTGTCCAGGCATTTTTGGCGGTCTGCAAAACCCTAAATCGAGATCCATTTTCATATTTGCTTGAAGCGAAAAAGCAGACGTTTTATTTTTCCCACCCCCCCTAAATTTTCCTGATGTGGCTCTGATTTCATTTCAAGTTCCCCTTTTCCCTTTTTTTTGGCTTTATTAGCCGGGCGCAAGTTTAAAATGTTTTATTATTGTTGGCTACATTTAAACGATTCTCAAGGAAATGGTTTCGGGTTGCCAAAAAAAAGAAAAAAAAGAAAAGGAACAAATACCCGGAGAAGGGAAATGGAAAACTGACTGACTGACTGTCAAATCGAGTGTGCACAAATCGTTTGCAGATAGAGAGACCAGTTTTGGGTCACATATGAGGCAAGGAGCGCACGGATTTTCAATGGTAAAAAGGGGTTTGGTAACGGAGTATAGTAGGGTCAAGGGTGAGATTCTAATACAGATGATGATGATGATGATGATGAGACGTCTGGGCTGGTGGCCAAAAACTTGTGTCTGAAGTGCCCAGAATAGCATACAAAAAAAAAACAGCTGATAAAGTCGTCTCAAATAAATGAAAAGGATTCAGAACAGAGATTGAGGGGATTGAGGGGCTATATGTCTACCGAAACTTACAACTTTATAAAGGTAAGCAAATGTAATCAGGCTTCTAGACTATTTACTATATACTATATAGTTTTATTATTATTAAAGTTACGAGAAGTAGTAGTTTTTAGCATCTTTAATTCAAGGTGAATGCTAGGCATTCACAGTTTCTCCGCTGAATGGAGAGACTTCCTTTCAATGCCCTGGTCCGATTTCATAAATGACTCCGAAATTCTTTGTGTGAAGCGATTGAATAAGGAGTATTATATATTATATATATATATATATATATATATAGAAGGAAGTTGGTAGCTCCATGGCACACTTGGTCACTTATTCATGGCTTGGCAATGGACCTATTCATACACACTCACTCACTCACTCGCTTGCTCGCTCGCATATTATGCAACCATTCAAACGGCATTCAATGGTGGCAGGCCAGGCAAGGAGCAGCAGCCGAGTTTCCCTTTTCAGGAATTGCGATACCCCTCCCCTTCCCCCACCCGGCTTGCTTTTCTCCCCGTCTTGTAGGGCGCATCATCTCCTCCTCGCAGTGTTTGGCTTTCGCCCGTTGCGTTTATTTCACATGCTACTTAACACCCGAGGCAAATTAGTTGCGCCTCGGCGCAGTTTCGAATATAAATCAACACGCGGACAACAGCAACAACAACAACGGAACAACGGAACAACAACACGTCGTTGAACAACATGGTGGAACAGAAAGGCATGGGAAGGATGCAGGGTTGCCATTACGAAGGCCAACAACTGGAAGCTCTTGATACCCTGGAAACAAAAAGGATTTTCATATGGAAAATATAGATATAAAGGCAGCTATAAAGCTATAGAAACTAGATTTTTGCTGTCTTATTTAAGGTGCTAAATGATATATAAAATGTACTTAAGAAACTCTAAAAAAGTCGTCTGCATTTAATATATTTTTGTCCATAATTATGTCGAATCCATAATATGCCATGGATATACCCCTTAAAAATGGTTTTGCCTTCGGAGCCATTTCCGAATTTTTCGCAACAGATTTTTTATGGTCGCCGGCGAAATGCGGAAAGAGCGCGAAGAGCGTGCACCCTGCGGCTGCCACACATGTGCGACGAGCTGCCCCCGAGGACATACACACACAGGCACACCCCATTGATATCCCCCCCCTTTGCAGCACTGCCACCCTGGCAGCCCTGTCGAATTGCACAGCAGAATTACACTTGGGGAAAAAGTGATAATAATTGATAAGGATAGCAAAAATTAATCAAATAATTATAATAATTTTATTATTTATTATTATTATTTATAATACATAATATTTTATTAATAATTTATTATTAATATAATTATTATTAATAATTAATAACTAGCTAACTGGGAATTGAAACTGCATTTCCACAATACTTCTCTAAGATTTCATAGAAACTTGAGAATACCTGAGGAAATTTTGTTAAAAACAATATTTGTAGCCAAAAAATAAATCAATGAATAAATATAATAATAATTAAAATATTTAAGTATTTTATTAATTTAATTATAATAAAAATACAAACAAAAAGTTCCTAAACAAAACTACATCTTAAAGATAAGCCTTAGGAATTTTGATATTAAAAATGTATTCATTTTCTTTTCACTTTCCCTGTTTAATCTTTTTTTATTTTTAATTAAATAAAATCTAACAAATAAATTCTTCCTTTTGTACAACCGTACTTGAAGGTTTCCCTTTTTATTGACAAAAACCCACTATTATTTCCAGTGTATCCCTGGTTCATACGCACAATTGTGCAAATTGACAGATTTATAACAAAATGCAATGAATAACGGTATTATTCACACACACACACACATCCAAGAGTGGGGGTTGGTTGGCTGCACAAATCTCGAGGATTTAAGGGGGTGTCATATACATATATATATTTATAGAGAGAGAGATATAGAAGATTGGCTGCATCTTTCAGTCTGCGGCTGACATTTCAACAGGCGCCTTAATGGCCCAACCCTCCTCCTCCACCCAACTCCCCCATATTTTCCGATTTTGATTCCGATTTCGATACCGAGTCTTCATCTTCGGGGTAATCCCCGTGACCAGTATATAAAATGGGGGCATATGTGGCACATTCAAGGCACATTCCCACACCCAAAATAAAAAAAAGGAGAATGAGACGGAAAAAAGCCGATGAGCGATGCGGATTAGCCCAGTTTCAGTTATAAATGAATTCTTTCCCAACGAAGAAAAATCTATGAAGTTCAATCAGTTTTAATTGATTCATTTCAGGGATGAAAACAGCAGCATCCCCTTCCCGGATGGATAATGATGATGTTTTTGTGGGTCCCGGCTCTTCTCGGTTAATAAATTTATTATCTTGGGAATGTATGGCGGCTCTCTTTCTCTCTCTGGGATCCGCTTCCTCTCCAGCGGAAGTATCTCGTTGATTGTGAACTGAAATGGAGCCACTATCCACTATATATAGGGAGTACCCTGACTCTGGCCATGGCCGTGGCTGGAAAACGGGTCGCAAATTTATTATGATTAAAGTTGAAAAGTTGAAATTGATGCCCAAACCCCGGCTTGGGAGGAGGAGTGGGGGTGGGAATTTGTGGATGGTAGATTGAAGCTAAAGATAATCATGGCAGATGATCTTAAATGACTGAATGGCCATAAAAAGCAATCAACTATTGAAAGGGGTTAAACGCAATCAGTGAGAGTGTCGCAAGTTGTGATTTTTTGGAAAATATAGAACAAGGAAATAAGAAAATTAAACTTTTTTAGGGCTTTAAAATTAATATAGACTTGCCTTGGGAATTTTGTATATAAAATATATTTCTGAAAAATCTAATTATGGACAGAAAACTATATTTGATTTATAAAAGAAGTTCAGAGAGCTATCTTAGAAGCCAACTTTTTTTGAGCGCAGTTTATATGGCAAAAAGTTGATATATAATTTTATTTTATTATAAAAAAAAGGTGGGAAAAAGAGGGGGTTCATTAGGATTTATTTATGTTTATTAGGTAGTTGGAAAAATTAAAAGAATAGTTATAAATTGAACTTGAAGCAGTAGCATACAAAATTGTAAGGCCGTTACGTATCTTTGCATTTCTTTTCAAAGTTAATACTGAAGGAATCTCTTTCATTACAAGTGTTTAATTTAAATTGAGCTTAAAAAGCTATTAAAGACTTCTTCAGAAAATGTGTAATAATAATACATAATAGTAAAAAATATAATATAAGATTCATGGATTATTTGAAGCATTTAAAACCCATTTAAAGTTAAGCCTAAACAGAAACTCAAAGAATAACTTCGGAAAATGCTAACAAAATATGACTTTAGCAAGGTCCTCTTGCCTTCAATCTCTTACAAAATATATATATTATTTAATTTTATTATAATATATATAAAAAATAATCTAAAATCTATATAAAACTCACCATAACAATAGTCCATTTCTTGCAAATGTGACGCAGCGCCTTTTTGTAGCATCACGGTTTCATGGTCCAAAAGTTCTTTTTGGGTTTCGCTCCGGTGGAGAGGGCCACATTACTGCTGCTACTCATGCTCATGCCCATGCCGTTACTGCCGCCGCCACTCATGCCCATGGTCATGCCCATGTTGCCCATTGGCACGCATGTACCGCTAGCTATTCCTCCTCCTCCTCCGACGCCTCCGGCGGAATTCATTGATCTGCCAGAGGCTCGCTGCTGGTCTGCCGAACACCGTCGCGGATAGCTAAAGGGCGACAGGGAACCATTGCCACCATTGCTACCATTGCCATCCTGGGCACTGCCCACTGCCAAGGTCATGCCAATGCCCTGATCCTCACCACAGCTGGCCATGCTGCTCTTGGAGGTCGAAGTGCCCGAGGCTGTGGATGAGCGGCAGCTGCGCATGTTGTGGGGCAGCGTGTTGTTGTTCAGATTGTGGTGACCACCACCACCCTGCATCTGGTGCTGGTGGAGCTGCATCTGATGCTGATGCTGGTGCTGCATCTGCATCTGATGATGGTGCATTTGGTGGCCAGTGGGCGTGGCTGATTTATAGTAGCGCAGGCTCTCGTTGTAGCTGGCCCCGCTGCTGCTGCCGCTGCCACTGAAGCCGGAGTCCAGGTCGCCCTCATCAAACTCCGGATTGATGCAGCTGCTGTGACCATGATCCTTCAGTTCCATGCTGTTCAGTGTGTTCGATAGATTCTCCAGACTGGCATGCGAAGCGGAGCTGGAGGTGTGTGAATTGCCGTGGCTGCCAGAGTTGGCTGCTCCACCGAGGAGTCCACCGCGCCTGGGCCTTTGGGCAGTCTTCGAGGGACCCGCCGCCGCCGCTGCTGCTGCTGCTGCTGCTATCTGAGATGCCGCAGATCCGCCACCCACCGCTCCAGTTACCAAATTCGATGAGTTTGTGTTTGGCTCATCCTCGCCCAGCGCATGACTGGGACTGACATCCGGCGGCGTTGGCGGCATAATCAGGGCCTCCAACGATAGATTCAGCTCGTCCAGCACCCGGAAGTGATTGTGCTGGACGCGACGCTGCTCCTCCTTCACATTGCCCGCACTGGAGCCGCTGGCAATGCGGTTGTCCGAGAGCACTTTGCGGATCTTTTGCTCGCTAACCTCCTCGTACAGATTCTCGGTGGTTCCGTAGCGCGTGGTATATGTGTGACGATCCCGCTCCTCGGCGCTCGGCGAACTGGAGGTGGACTGGCCGCCGCCGTGGGTGGAGCTGCTCTTCGAGCGGAAGCTCTTGGCCAGCAGGGCGCGTATGGAGTTCCGGGGCGGGCTCTTTGAATGGCCCTGGGCCTGGCCCGAACCGGAAGCGGAAACGGACCCGGATCCCGAACCGGAGTTGGAACCCGAGCTGGAACCCGATCCTTGGGCGGGCACATTTGTGTGACATTTGGCAGCGCCTGGTTCATAGTAGGCATACGAGTAGACATGGTTAAAGGGGGCCGAAGGAGCGGCAGCTCCAGAGCCACTGGCACCACCAGCGGCAGAGCCACCAACGGCACCGCCACTCGCCGAACTGCCGCCTCCATTGAAGGCCACATGCAGCGAGGGATTGGAGGCACCGCCGCCATGCGAGGGCGTGGCACTGCTACTGCTGGGCGTCATAACGCCAGCGGCAAAACCGTAGTCCAACGATGAGGTGGACGACGAGGACTGTGTATTGGGCGTCGGTTCGAAGCGCTCCATGGTGGCGGCAATGTTTTTGCGGGACCATTTAACCTGGTTGAGGTGGGAGAAAGAGGGGGTTCATTAGGAATTATTTATGTTTATTAAATAGTTAAAAAAAAATTAAAATTAAAAAATAGTTAACAATTGAACTGAATCAGTAGCATACAGAATTGTAATGCCGTTACGTATCTTTGCATTTCTTTTTAAAGTTAATACTGAAGTGTTCAATTTAAATTGAGCTTAATAGGCTATTAAAGTCTTCTTCAGAAAATGTGTAATATTAATAAAAAATAGTTATAAAAAATAGTAATACAATTTAAAATTAAATTAAACCCTATGGTTTATAGTTTGACACAATTCAGCTGGGAAATATGTATAAATATTCTCTTTATGTTTAATGCAAAGCTCGAATTTCAGATTAACTTTCCTTAGATTAACTTGTCAGGGATGCCACAAGGCTCAACTCTCATATTGCATATCATAGGTGATTTCCATATCATTTAATGGGTTTACCATACTAATCCTCGCAAAAAGTGGCTATAAATCTATGAAAAATTAACATATAAACCTATATTTTTATACATATGCATATAAAACTTCAATTCTTTGATATCTTAACTACTTGGATTACTTGGATTTAATCCAAACGATTGCCTCACCTGCTGTTCAACATCCATTTTGTGATTGCTCCGCCGACTGTGACCCCGTCGTCGGCGCTCCGTGAACGCTTCGCCGTGACTGCTGCCCATGAGCAGCTGATCGCCCATTCCTAGCCCAATCCCAATCCCCAAGCCATTCTGTTGCGAGGATGAGGACGAGGATGAGGGCGGCGCTGGCATGCAGAACTCAATGCTGTCCATGTCGTCGGGAAAGATGAGGTGCGAGCCCACATGACCGTGGCTATTGCTGCCGCTGCTGCTGCTGCCGCTATGTTGATGCGGATGCGGATGCCCCAAGGTGGCTGCCGCCGCATGGCCATGGCCATGGCCCATGCCATGATTGTGACCCAGTCCGTGGCCATGGTTCAGGGTCATCTGGTTGCTGGGGGGATGCTGATGGGAGGCCACCATACGTTGGCCATGTCGCATGGACATGGAACCACCGCCAATGCCACTGGAGCCACCAACTCCTGCCACACCCGGTGGGGCACTATGCACCGCCACCGATGTTGTTTGCGTCTGGTGCGGATGCTGATGCGGATGTGGGTGCGAATGTGGATGCGGATACTCGTTGGCAAACTGCGGCGATCCGCAGCGATTCTGGAACTTGGCAGCGGTGGCTGCACTGCCTCCGCCACTGCTGCTGGCCGGATACATGCTGTGGCTTCAAGCGAATTCCTTTCCTAGCCGAGAGATTCCTTCTCCTTCTCCTCAGGCGATTCTCGCTCTCTCTCTCTCTCAACGAAGGACTTGGCAGGGACTTAGCAGCAGCCGCAGGACTCGGAGTTGGACATCATCTGCAGAGTACGAAAAGCCATTAATCAGCATGGAGAGCGTGGAGAAAGTGGATGACGCAGAAAGATAGACAGAGAAAGAAAAACAGAAAGAAAGTGGTCAGAGTTGCAGGGAGATTTTGGAAGGAAACAAAATAGAGATTTCGTGGAGAATCGCTCAGAAATGCGTTGAGAAGTCCAAGGAGAAGCAGGGATGCATGACGGACATGCCATGCCAGAATCCCACAAATAAAAGCTGGAATTATGAGGCTCGCACCCGCAGCCGATGCCAATTTATTTATGCTCGAACATTGTTGCCACAGTAAGTGGCAGGCAGAATGCACTCGAAAAAAAAAACTGCAAATATGATTAATTAAAAACAAAGAAATATTAAAGAGGGAAATTGAAATTTTAAAATATTAACAAAACTATAAACAAAAGTACATTATTTTGTGTTTAAAGTTGAAGCTTTTTCTGTGAAAGGATCATTTTTCTTTGGAATTCTCAAGTTCGAAATTAGGTAGGATTATAATTTTAAAATGAAGAAAGATTAAAAGAACAGAATTAAAAGATACTGATTTTTGTTTTAGGAAATTTAAGGAGGAAAACTGTCAAAGAAATGAGATATTTTGAGTGTTTCAAATTTTTTGTTATTAAATATTTTTATAAAATATAAATATTTTTTGTTTTGTTCAGTGCTTAGGGCAGGCATGTAAAACATTTGGCGTTGGCATGCGAGGTCCCAGTTTCGGCTTCAGTTTCAGTTCCAGATCCCAGAACCCAGATCCCCAATGTACATACAATATTTGTTGCTCTTCCTCCACGAAATGCCATAAAGCAGCATTAAAGCTATTAACAGTCAAAGGAGAAACCGGGGGAAAAAAATAGCCACCCCACCCCTTTTGCGTAGGGGGAAAACATAAATCAATCAGAGGGTCACAAAGGGGAGCGGGGAGGCCAGGGCTCCCTTTATGAGTGGCCCAGCGTGTGTCCAAGATAATCCTAGAAGCAGACTGACAAAACCGGAACACACACTCGTCCACATAAGTATACGCCATCTGCAAGTAAAGTCCAGCTCAAGGCCAATGCTGGGTGTGTGTGTGGGTGGCAGGAGGCAGGAGGCACGGCTATTAACGGACGGATGGTAATAAAACCATATCAAATAGCGATTCAAGTCGATGGTTATTAACATGTCCAAATGCAAAACATAATAAAAGTGGTTACCAGAGTGATGGGATATAAATATATATTCAATTTAAGTATTAGTTTGTGTATATAAATTGCAGAATTAACAATTGCGATCAACAATTAGTTGTTGATAATAAAAACTGGTTTTGAAAATAGAAATTGTCTTGATAACTTGGCCATAAACCAAATGTTCATTCTGGCTATTACAGTCTCTTTCCTGGAATGGGCGTAGCCTCTACCAGAAAATCCAAATGAATTTCCCTTTTTCCCCTAGTTTGTGTTCACGTTTCGCCTTCTGATTGATATATCAAATTGATAGCCATCCGCTGCTGCTGCTATATAGTCAAATGCTTAGTTGTTGGCCATTGGAATACCCAATTTCCATTGCCCCGTAGATATTTCCATTTCCCTCTCTTAGTTCGGGAAAACCTCTCTATTTCGCTTTTATGCCCATCTCTATTCCACTTAACAAAAGCTGGGAAAATGTGTTTGTGCCGCCTGTGTATTTGCCATTTTTGTTGTTACCTTTTTTTTGAGAAAGAGTGCAATTTAGAAAATATATTATGCAGAAATGTTGAAATTTTATTTGGTTAAAAAAAAAATATATATATATAAATGGTGGTGGTCATGTATTTATTTTGATTTTAATTAATATTTTATTATGTATAAAAAAGTATAATCAAGTTTTCTGGATAAAAACCCAGCAGCTTAGTTTTGTTTTTGTTAATTATTAAGAAATATTTTTTTAAATATTTTTTGAAACATTGTTTTATACCTGTTAGGGTATAAAAGCCTTCGACTTGCTTTGCTATTTTCCTTCTATTCCTGGTTTTTTAGCTTTGTTTACTTGTTTTGTTTTTTGTTTTGTTTTACTCGTTTTTATTATTGTTTTTCTTTTTTTCGCTCTTTTTTGGCGATGGTTGTTTCCTTTTTGGCTCAATCCTTGTTTTTTATTGCCTTTTTTTTTTGTTTTGTTTGCCGATTGCATTTCACATGCAAATTCTAACGAGTTGTTTGTGGTCTTGTCGAGGCGTTGCCAACAAAAGTAACAACAATGGCAGCCAGCAACAAATGCATCACAAAAACACACAACGATGATAACAACAGCAACAATAGCAACAATGATAACAATATGCTGTTTATTCGCTTCGCATTTTTGCAACATTTTGATTTTGATTTTGATTTTGCCTGATTGAGTTGGTTCTGGTCAAAGCCAGAAAAAAAGGGGAATTAAAAGGATAACTCCGAATGGAAACTATGGAAAATATTGCAATTGATATGCATTTTTCAATTAAGATTTGGCCCTGGCCTCGTAAAAACATGTACCATACATAGTATTTGGGAATGAACCCAAAAAAAGAAAAGGGCTAGATGCCAAAAGCATTGGCAGTGATTCCAGGACACATATTTTATGGCAGGATTTAAGTTAGATATTCAGCGCAGGTATCGAAATTGAAATCGATTATTTGCAACATATTTGAAATGCAGAAAACATTCCCTTTAACTTGTATATTGTTTACATTTAATTTCCTACTTGAATTTTCCCCTGAAGTTCCCATTTAAGTTCTCTCCTTTAAAATGTAAAAAGATATCTTTATGGAGTGATCTGGGGCAATGAAAACAATTCCAGTTACTCCTACGACTTGGCCCAAACCACTTGCCTAATGCAATTTTCAAATGCAAAAGCCATAAAAATATCTATTTTAATCGAACACTTTGTAGAGCTCTCTTTTCGCCTCCGCCTCCTCTCTATCTTTATTTTTCTAGTTCTTTTTTTTGTGGAGTTTCAGGGCGAGAGTCTCTCTGTATTTTTTGCCAGGTGAAAAGCAATTTAAAGTCTGCTGAATCTTGGGCTCATCCACTTCCTGTTCGGGCAGCAGCTGCAGCAGAAGCAGAAGTATCTTATGGATGCTGGGTTGCTGCTGTGCTGCTGGGATACCAAAAGATTTGAATGCCTCAGCTGCCTGCTGGCAATTCGATTTCATGCTGCAATTTAATTTGCTTCACTCTCTGGCCAGGGCCATGTCGATTTGAAAAGCAAAAGTAACTCTGGGACGAGACCCAGAACGTAGAGGAGGAGGACGACCAGGTGGAGGAGGAGGAACCTTGTTGCAGGTCCTGCGAAAAATGGGCAAAACCAACGAGGGCAACAGGTTCGTTTTGGGGCTGGACTCATTAGGCAGCTATCGAGTGGTTTCTGAGAGAGAGCCCTGGGATGGAGTCTGCGAGAGTTGGTTTGTCATTAACACATTTTGTGCATGTTGTGCATCATTAGAGGACCCAGAAGGATGGCCATGATGTTGATGAAAGCACAACTACACCGAAAGAAACTACAGAAAATTTAACTACACAGAAAGGAACTACAGAAAATTAAGTTCCTTTTGATTTCATCTAAAACTTGTAAGAGCTTTTTGAACTTGCTTAAATTTTAAGGATTAAGGATAAACTGTTTTTATGTATTTATCCTTATATTTCTCCTATATTTTTTTCCCACTTTTCTTGCCGTGCTTGTGGCATCTCTTACATGTTTCGTTATTTCAACAATGCTCCCGTGACACGTGGCGTCTGCGTCACTTTTCCCCCTGCCCTGCCCTGTCACTCCCCTCCCCCCCTGTGGACACCACCACTGGCCAAAAATTATTCATTGATGTCAATGCCAAAAGAGAGGAGATTTTCCCTAGACACCCCATTTGGTGTGTGTTCCCCCATTCTTTAACCATTTCCCGTGTTCTTTTGCCCTTAGCTGATGCTGCTACTGCTACTGCTGCTGCTGTTGCTGTTGCTATTGCTGCTGCTGCTGCTCTTGCCCTGTCCCTGTCCCTGTCCCTGATCCTGCTCCTGGTCCTGCTTCTGCTTGGCATGCATATGAAAATTGGCCAATTTGGCGCAGCGTTTGGCTTCTCTTTGTAGTTGTTGTGTGTGCGTGTGTGACACACACTTTCTGCACACCTCACACGCACACACACTCTTTCTTTTGTTCGCATACACAGGTCGAAAATTGTATAGAATTTTTATTTGGTATCAATTTATGATAGTTTCTAGTCAATATTTGGTATGGAAATGGCTATAGATTTTCTTCTTAGAGCTTTATTAATAATATTTTTAAGCGGTTGAGCAATTTTTAGAATCATGTATTTTTTAAATTAAATTTTAAATTTAAAAACTCTTTAAAAAAAATTGCATTTATGCTAAACTAAATTTTTGAGGAACATTCATTGAAGATGCCTTGAATAAATCATAAAATTGATAAATATTTACCATATATAAAATAAATAATTATAAATAGAATAGTTTACTTTATGATTTATTCAAGGCAACTTAAATGAATGTTCCTCAAAAATGTTTATACATATTTTATTTGTATTTTATTTTTATTTTATAAATATTTTTTTTATATAAATATTATTATTTATTTAATATTTATTTTATATAAATATTTATCAACTTTCTTTGCTTATCATAAAATCTTTATTCTCTACATATAAATTTTCCTTCAGTGAACCATTTCCTACCGCTTGCCATTTTCGCCTTTTGTTTCCCTTTCAGTGGCGACCTCCTCGTAATGACTTTAATTAACATACATACTATACAGTACAAAACTTTTCCGGCTGGCGGTTTGGTCACTAGGAGGGGAAGGGGGGCGTTAGCAGGGGGCGTGGCTATGGTCTAGGTCTAGGGAATCACTCAAGTGGATGCTTTTTTGGCCAAAAACCGAGAGAGGAGGGTTGGGTTGAGGAGAGGCCAACGAAAACACATCATCCAAAATGTGGGCCACAGCTTGGTGGCCAATTGCAGCTGCAACAACATATGGGCGGGCAACAGCAACAAAAATATATATGTACGTATATATTCTCAGAAACAACAAACGCTTAATGAAAGGGAAATGCATTTTCGCCCCCCTAACAGCTGTTACGCTTTTCTTCTCGCTGCAAATGGTTTCGTATTTGAAAATATTTCAACGAAAGAAGCGAGTGTGAAAATTGAGATTGGGATTGAGATGAAAATGAGATTTAAAAAAACAGAAACGAAAAATAAATTCTAAGGCAATATTTAAGTAAAGTATTTTATTTAAAAAAAAATAATAAAATCATAAACAGTCAAAATTATTTTGAAGTGATATAAAAAGCAATTAAGACATTTTAGTATTAAACATTTTTTTGAAATATTAAAAGAAAATGGTAATTAAACCTATGGAAAGTTTATAAAATATTTCCTTACATCTAAAATTGAACATGTGAAGGAAATTTAAGTATTTTGCGATTACTAAATATAATACATCACATAACCGACAAGAGTTCAGAGTTCAGTGGAATCACCCGATAATCGCCGTGATATTACCCGCCACCTGTAATTCATACAACTCCTTGGAATATTTGATTTCCGGACATTGCCTCCTTCAACAAGTCCAGTCTTTCTCCCCAGAGGCCACTTGCCCGCTACAAAGCTCCAACTTTAGTTTCCACCACCGATTTCCCTTAGATTTTCCACCCACCCTCTCGCACAGGCAAATCTAACCAAATGCCAACACAAATTTTGTTTGCCTTTTGTATTAGGTTGACAAAAATCAACAGTCGAGAGGGGTGAGTGGAAATCAGAAGCCGAAAGATGAGCACGAGCCTGCTTGGGAAATTCTAGGGAAAATGCACAGGGAGAATTGCTGGGGGTTCTGAAATGGAGGCAGATTGTTAAGGAGATTTATGTTGGCAACAGGGAAGGGCAGAAAAGTAGGGAGACGGGCAACGAGCTGTTTGTCTTTTGCAAATGTTGGCCAATATTTTGCGGTAAAAGGTGAATTTATTAGCACTAGAGCAAAGCAGAGGAGGCTTCATTTACAGTTTGCCCAGGGAAAACCCTTCCACTGCAATCACTACACTTGGCAAAAAGGAAAAAAAACTGGAGCTTCATTTGTTCATAAAATATTATAATTTGCAATTAGGAGATAAGGAGAAACAAGTACACATTTTCCCAACCCAAAGAACTTGACAAATCATAAACAAAACGCTTCACTGGCCAGCTGCATTTTAGCCATTCTTTCTCCTTCTTTTTTTTTTGTTTATTAGGAAAAAGAGCTAGAAGGAAAACCTCTTAAAATGACAATAAAACCCAGAGAAGATGAGATGCATATCTGAAATATTGAGCTGAAAATGCTGATGAAGAGACAGTTAAGCACACACGCACGCAGGCATGGGTGGCGGGGGAGATTATTTGGAAGGGGGGACCACAAGATACGCATCTCTCGGATTGTTGCTCTTCAAATTTCCTTTCTGATTGTGCGTTAAGCCGATTCTGGGTTGACTTTTGTGTGTGTTGCGACATAAAACACAATAAAAGTGAAATAACAAAAAGAAAAGATAAAAAAAAAACAGAGACTGGGTGATGACAGAGGTGGGATGGGAAGGGGGGCTAAGGAGAGCTGGGGTCCAAACTTTCATGTCAACGCTATCATTTTCGAAATTCCAATAAGTTTAGTATCAAGCGAGAGAGAAAAAAAAGGTTCTGCCAGATAAAAGATTTCGAACAAACAAACAAAAAATATATATACAGGGGCGTACTAAAGGGGGGCCCTTTAAATATATTAAATTCTTACCTTAATTTTTAAAGATATTTTCCAGTCACACACACACTTTCCAGCAAGCTCTGCAAATAAATATAAAGAAAATACGAAAATATTAGAAACTGTTTTTAAAATTTAATTAGCATATGCGTATACTTTTTAAACAAACTGTGGCACACAGAACGAGCGGAAAAATCACAAGAAAAATAAAAAATAAAAAGAAAACTCCATCAATTGGCATCAGTTGGAAAAGCTGCAACCAGCCAGCCAGCCATTGTACATCAAATGTGACTTACAATGTCAGACCAAATGAAATTTTCCCCGCCCCTGGCTCTGGCCCTGCTTTTCCCCTTCTTACAAGCATTTTGCTTTAGCATTTTCATCATTTCAAAGTCAAATGTTGGATAAATAAAACAGTTTTCTGTAGTTTTTCGCTTTTCCTCGTCGGGTTTCTTTTTTCCCCTGATTTTCTCTGTGTGTGTGTGTGTGTTTTTCCTTCTTGTTTTCTGTTTTTCTGTATTTTTTAGCTTTTCTCAGAATTCATAATTGAATGTTTCTCTCAACTTTGTGGGGATGATATGGGATTTGCAATTGAATTAAATTCTGATGCCGTTTGTCTATGGATTCTGTACAGTTTTGGAACTTTTTGGCCTTAGTTTCGAGGGGGTGGGATAAGTGGGGAGAGAAGAGGGATCCTTCGATTGAGATTTTCCTCACAGAAGCCAGGGATAATTGTGGCTAGTTGAGCTGGGCCAAAAGACTGAAGCTCTACTTGATTTTTATATATTGGTTTTATATTTAAGAGAAAAATCACCTTTAAAGTCAATTGTAATTGTTATTTAGTGTTTTTTTTTTTAAATTTATATTTAAAATATATTTTTTTAAAATATATTTGACAAGAAATCATATTTTCTGGTCAATAATCTGGCTACAAATTAACAAAATAAACTATTCTACCTTGAATTTAATTGTTTATCTTAAGTTTCTCATTTAAGCCAAATTCAACATCAACCTATTTTCCTTGCTAAACCTGAGACATAAGTTTGGTTAAAAACATTTTCCTTCCCTTTTCCCTCAAGAGCTAAATGAGTTTGGTACATTAAATAAATTGCTCGCTTGGTAATAAATAAATACAAAAAAAAAAAATGAAAAAAGAAAGCTTAAGCCGCTTTATAAAAAAATGAAAGAAAAATAAGGGAGAAAATATAAACCTCAATGGTGAAGCTTTGGCCTTTTCTTGTCCATCTCGAAGCCAAGTCAAGCCCCACAAATGTCATTGCGAAAATGTTTTAATTGAGCCCGAGAACGAGTCTCAGAGTCCGGGACCTCGGAGAGGGAAACCCAAGTACTATTAAAAAAAAGGAAAGGAAAGGAAAGGAAAGAGTGAAAGCATTTTCCCACAAATAAAATAGAATTTCCAGCCACAGGCAAGCGTGCGTTATTCATTTTTGAATTTATAACACAATTGGGAGGAATGCCAGTGAATGTCAAAGGAGGAAAACTGGCAGGGAAAAAGGAGTGAAAGCGCTTGCCTTTTTCCATTTTATATATATTTTTTTCCAGCTTCTATTTTGTGCACATAAAAATAGAAATAAATAAGAATATGTTGAGGTTGAGGTCGTGTCGCTACTGTTGCTACACTTTGGCTGAATTTTTTTCCACCACCTCGAGAGAGTTTTCCCCCCCACCCGCATTTCCACACACACACACACGCAAATGACTCGAGTTCGCGGCAAATTGACAAAAATGTAAAAAGAAAGCCGACAGAAAGGAATAAGCTACCAAGGAGTCGAGTGTAACCTGTGCAAATAATAATAATGATCATCGCCATGATGAGGATGACGGGCGACGGAATGTTGCCAGTTGAGAGTTTCACCTCATTCCCCTGAGCCGGCTTGGAATATTTTAAAGGCACCTTTACAGGAGTCACAGGATATTTCAGTTTCATTTTTTATATTTTCAAATCAATATTGGGGATGCTTATAAATAAGCTTTAATATTTACCAATGGGAAAGAAATCATTTGCTAGATTTTTAAAGTAAATTTGAATTAATTTATGCTTACCCCAAGAAATAGCATTTCTAAAGGCATTAACCCTTGTTTATTTTTTATATATTTTTGTACTTTTTATTTTTTGCAACCCCCAATCAATGGCCAATTGTTAATCAATGATCTGTGTACCAAATTAATCGTCAAAGAAACCGCTATGAAAGTGAAGTCCTACATGCAAAGGCCTTTTCATTTCCCTCTCTTACATTTTTTGTATGTTTTTGGGTTCGAATGTCAGCAAAAGACCCGCAGCTGAGACTCAAGAGCAACCCTTTCGCCCCCCCGGTTAGGGGTTCTTGTGTTTACCCACAGATAAAACCCACTCCCAGCGAAGACATATAACTCCGATATGGCGTACAGCTGTGCGGTGGCTAAAAAGGGGGTATAGTATTAGTCATTAGCTTGTTAAATAAATATTTGCCTAAACAAATATATAATTAAAAATATATAAAGAAAAAAATTAAGAAAAGTAAAATATATTTTAAAATTCTAAACAATTTTATTATATATTTTTGATGAATTAAAATCTTTAAGCTTTGTTTTTTGTTAATATATCTAAAAAGAATTTTAAAGCTATATTGATATTTAATCAAAACTTATGGAAAGCAATTATTTTTGAAGGAGAAATCCATGAATTTAAAATATAAAATTTAAAAATATATGAAATATTTCTATGCATTTTTTTCACTTAAACAAAACCTTTAATCTTTCGTTTTATATTTCTAAAATCTACTGTAAAGGTTAAGTCTTCTATATTTCCCCTATTTATCCATCTCCCTAACTCTTGTTTCCAGTACAATCAACCGACCTTGTATAGGGGAATAAATAAATAAATAAATAAATATAAAAAAAGAGGAAAAAAACATTATTGAACACACACACACAGTGTGCAAATATGTGTGAAATTTATTTGGCACACGGCCCCGTAGTCCCCAAAGGGGTTGGGTTCCGCATCCGTATCCGTATCCGCATATCCCTGCCATATACTATATACCATATATATATACATATATATATATCACCGACAACCCTTTTGCCAGGCTTGTTTAAAAATCACTTGATTGCACAAATGCTCATTGAGCTAATTTTATTTTGTGTACGGGAAAAGAGGGAGAAATAGGAACTCTCGGTTAAAGGCAACCTGAGCCAACGCTTACATTTGATGGGATTCCGATTTCCATACGGAGAAGAAGCCTTACCCCAAAAAACTTAACCAAATTATTAGCTTCAGCAATGTGGAAAAATGTCCTCGAAACAAAAAAAAAAAACAAAAGTTGATCATATTACCGGACTCTCCGACTCCGACTCGGACTTTGATGCACTTGAGCCGTGTCAGAAGTAGTCACAAAGTGGCCCCTGAGTTTCGTCCCTTTTTTGCCTTGGCTTTTGTTGTTGACCTTTCCGAAGGGGGGAGGTCACTTTAATTAATTACATGAAATGAGTGTTGTTGTTTTAGTTTTTTTTTTGTTTTTCCAAGGGCCAAATTACACAGGGTGTAATGGAAGCCGCTGGGGTACACATCTTCAGGTAAAAACAATTTCTAATTGCGCAATTTTAGCTAGAATAACTTTTCACTTTAGCTAAATGAGAAATGGTTTGTTGGGTTTTACACTTTTCAAATTAATTTTCTTGATAAATCAGTGCATTTTATGATAATTTATATAATTAAATATTTATAATTATAGCAATTTTGACTTGGCAAATTTATTTATAATTTTTAATAAGAAGTTTAATTTTTATAGCCTTAATGAATGATATAAATCTTCCTCTTTTTGTTGTTTTTTTTTTTGTAGAAAGCTAATTCAATCTGTTGGCTGCATTTCCACTTTGAAAAGTTGTAAAAGGAAGTCCTTCTCTCCTGCTGATGGTTCAACGAACTAGTTCGCACTTGAAATGAGTTTCTGAGTGCGTGACAAAGTTTCTCGCCCAGGATCCATTTTCCTGTCCCCCTCTTCCTCTGCCTTGGACTTTTCTTGGCCGGCTTTGAACTTCCATTACCATTACCCTTACCAAAAAAACAAAAACCAAAAAGCAAGAGAGGAAAAATCCCCCTCTTGTACAGCTTTTTCTTCTTGTTCGCTTTCCTTTTCGTTTTTTTTTTTTTGGCCATGTTTGGCAATTAAATCATTTTGACCATAAATCGAATTTCGCAACACACAAACGCACGCACACACATAGCCACAGTGTTAATCCAATTAACTTGGCTTGCATCAAACACATTCCTTTCCACCTTTGAAACGTCGTCGAAAAGGACGAAGGACGAGGGACGGCGAAATAAATAAAGAAATGAAAACAGTTTCAAAGAAACTCAAACTTCAAGTTTTATAGTTCCCTCCCTCCCAGCTCTCCGGTTCCACTGGCTACAAATTTCATACGAAACTTGGCTCTGGCAAACTTTTCGCAGGCATTTCATTGGAATATAACTTCCGGACCATCATCATCCCCCCGTTGGTTCCGCAAAGGTGGTGCCGCCGCCATCAAGCCAGAAAAGCTTGTCCTGACAAATGTTTTCATTGATTTTTACGAGCAGTGAACGCATATAAAATAAATTCACTTTTTCCCTTACTCCTCTAAGGTTTTTTATTTATTTTTTGACCAAATAACAAAAAAAAAATCACGCAAAAAAATATAAAGAAAAACGTGAAAAACTTTATTCAAAAAAAAAAAAACTCTTCTTATTTACTTTCATTTGTTTTGCGTGTTTTTATTGTTCCACTATCAAGGAGGAGGAGGGAGGAGGAAAATAGGAAAAGCGAGTGTCAGTTTTACGATTTCCATGTGGGCGCCATTAACGATCTAGCACAGCGCCTTCTGTGCGTGTCCTGGACCTGTCGTAAACGCATCATAAACAGCTGGCAGGCACACTCCTAAGGCGGGGAGCACACACTGCTGCATCATCATCAAAAGTATATACATATAATATATATATATTTCATATTTACTCTTTTTTTTATGCCACCACAAAAAAGGCCACCCAAAATAATGATGGACACTGATCGTTATCAACAGGTGTAGCATCAAACTGAAATGTCTCTTAAGAATTATGACATTTGCTTATAGAATTTCATTGTTTAGCAACTCGTTAGACTTATCATTCAATTTAAAGATACATAAAGTCTGGGATCCCTTAAATCAAGCAATAAACTTGAGACATTTTGATTCTAAAAATTAAGATCTTCAGCTGATAATCTTTAAATAAAAGCAGAAGATACCCAGTTGATGTTTATAAAGTGCATTTAATACCCTTTATAAGTTTAAGCTTATAAATTTCATTCAAGCTTAAGCTCTTAATTTGTACCAAAGAATCAAATAAATATAAACTATAATTCCTTTTTATATCCTCTCATTTTGAGTGATCATTTGATATTATTATAGATTTTTCCAGCTTATCAACGAGGTCATATATAATTGCCTACAATAAAACTTGAATTTCGTTTATAAGAAGCAAAGCATTCAAATTGTTTTCAATGACTCCAAACGATTGGAAATAATCACAACGATAAGAAAAATATGAATTATCTGAGGGAATGAAGGCTCTCTTTTCTTAAGGCGATTTCAACTCGCCGCTTGAAATGTTTATCTTGTCTTCTGGGCCGTGGCAAAGGTTTTGATTAGCCATAAAAACTCACATCGTTCGCGTTCTTGTCGTACTTGTTCTATGATTGTACATACATACACACTTCTTCTCTCCAACATTTTATGGCCTTTTTTATTTTTTTATTCTAGTATTTTACGAGCTTTCGAATTTGAAAGTCGTAAAGTGCATTTCAACAGAGGAGACGCATGGATTTGGGGCTTGTTTGTGTTTTGTTGTTGTTGTCGCTGGCTCCAAGGCATTAACTTATTATTATTAATAATACTGGGGAGTGAACTTTAAACCCTTGCGCTTATTGAGGAAATAAAGTTTCCCCGCTTGGAATGAACTCGAGTCGAGCCCAATAAAATGTAATTAATTTGCAAAACTTTTCCCCACACACACACACAGACAAACACACGCAAACCAAAAGCCAATAAAGCAGGGCCAAAGATGCTGGCAAGGATCTAGAGGAGGGTGGTGTAGGGCCAAAGGATTTGCATGCCAGAGATGAGCCAAAAAAAAAAGAAAGTTTGAGTAAAAAAAAAAACGGGGCAAACAAAAAGCAGCAGCAAGGAACAGAAGCCAACAGCTGCTCGACATAAACTTATAAAAGCTGGCAAAACTCTCTAACCAAAAGGGGCAAAGAGCAGGGGGCAAAGAGTACACGACACTGTACAAAATACTTAAGTGTCCTTCAAAAATAAATTATAAATAATAAATGTTTAAGGCCTTGTGCATTTTTTAAATAATTATCTAAGCAAGTTGTATGCCTTAAGTCCTTTTTTTTTAGTTTTATGCCTGATTATTATTACCTCAAAATTAATTTTTCTCTGAAAGCTGCCAACTGTTTGGTGGACTCCGTGGAAAACCAAAGGAAAAAGGATATGGTGGGGATAGTGAGGGAGGGGGGGTTAGCTCTGGCATTGCTGCATTAAAAAGTTAATAAAAGTGGAGCATGCCACAAGTCGTGCCGCAATTTGCGGCAGCTGCAGCTGCGTTCCAGCAAAAGGATATGGATATGAATATAAGTAATCCCAGTGCCAAGTCCTGAAAAGCCCCCCCCGCTCCACAGATTGTGTGTGTGTGCTGAGGAGAGACAGGAAACCGGAACTTGTTGCTTTTCAGGTGGCAAAAGCTGCGACTTTTGCACTTGCAACTTCCATTTGCCCTGCCTCCACCGAATGTGTGGCAAACAATTAAAATGCTCAACATCTTAAGGCTCACAACACTTCTTTCCAAATCGACAAATAGAATTTTTAGAAATTATAAGGATTTAAATACAAGAATTATATAAAATCTATAAACAAGTCACAAAAGCTTAACTAATTTAAATCGAAGAATAGGATTTTAGAAATTATGAGGATTTAAATACAAGAATTATATAAAAGCTATAAACAAGGCACAAAAGCTTAACTCATTTAAATATGATTTTGTCATACATATTAAAGTATAATTGTAGTAAATAATATGTTATAAATTCAAGTTTCAAGTTCCACATTCCACTTTTCCAACGATCATCATCAGCATCAATAAGCGTAAAGCTAGGTTTTAGCCAAGATTTCCGTCATCAAGCCACACACACATTTCACTTCTGCCAGATATTATCCACAAGGATTTATCCCTATACCACCCATATAATATATATATATATAGATGATAGTTGAAACATGTGTGGAAAGGGGGGGTAGTGCACATTTATATATATACTTAAGCCCTTGCAGATGGCAACTAAATGCAACTCTGCTGCCAAGTGGCGAGAGCTCACTTCCACTTGCGGTTTCAAGGGTTACTCATTGAGAGAGAGGGAGGGGGTTAAAGGGAGCTTGAAAAGCGGTGAAAATCAGGGGGGATCCCAGGGAGGTAACCTGGCTGTGCACTTTAAGTAATGCGGCCAATTGAAAATGTCGAACAAGTGCCGCAAAACGCCAACAGCGATGCAGCTGCCAACCGGCGACTGCAGCTAATTAAGAACGCATTAAAACGATTTGTGTGTGTGCGAGTGTGTGTGCCGTAGGGGTTGGGGTCTGAGTCTGGTATTGGGTATATATGGGTGTTATGTTGCCTTTAAAAGGGTCTTAATGCCGTCAATCAATAAATAGATTAGGCGACAGGGCGATTATGCAACCGGCAACTCAAAGCGTAGAGTATAATGTAAGTGCATTGGGTTGCATAAGGCGCCTAGGAAATATGTTTATATATCTCATATATAAAGCCGCTAAGCTGATTAACAATAAAACCTTTCTAAACCCGATACCAAAGTCTCGTCTTAAGTTTCAATTCATAATGAAGATGTGAGGTATATGTGTGTATTACCGGGAAAGTCTTTGGAAATTTATCAACAAAGCTTGTTTAATGAACGTTTTCTTATAGCCTGAATGAGGAGGAATTACGAAATATTATATTAAATTTCACTAAGCTAAAATGTGATATTAAATAAATATTTGTAATATATACATATAGAGAGAGAGAATTCTGTTGAATAAACTAATTTATAGCCTTAGAGTTTTGCACCAACAAAACCAATCACAAATATTGCCCAACTTCTGCCCAACAACTGAAACTAGTAAATGAGAAGCGCAAAAAGAGAAACCCTAGACGGCCAGACAATGTGAAAAACTTTTTTTTTCCCCGGCTATTACAAATGTCCAACAACAAGTGGCCATCAACAAAAAAAAAAATCTGGAGACGCTACGAAAAAACTTAAAAGCAACTTTGCAGCTCATGTAAGTGCCAGAGCCATGTCCTTGGCTCTGTGTGCACAAAAATATTTTCAATTACAAATTGTATTTTTCCGTTTAGATAAGCAAAATTTATGGCAGGACCTGCGTCCTCGATCGCCGTCTGAACTAAAACGAACTGAACTGAACCCAAAGTCCCATTCGTAGTCCTGCGGCAGCAAACACTTTTGCGCTTGGTCGGCGTCGCAGTTGTAAACAACGGGCAAATACAAGTTCAAGAAAGGAAAGCCAACCAGAACATGGCATGGCCAACAGAATTCTAGAAAAAGAAACCCAAAAAAATACAAAAAGAATCAAACTGCGACGACCAAAAGACGCCAAAAAGTAGCGAAAAAAGTGGGGGAAACTGCAGCCAGAACTTCCAAAGGATAAAAGCGAAAAGCGCAAGAAACGCTCTAAAAAAAGGCAGAGTAACAAGTTTTAAAAATCTTTTTTGGGAATATTAAATACTCTAAGAAATTAGGGAAGGAAATATGTTTGAAACCATGAAAATTATAAAATGCAGAAGAGATAATTTAGCTAACTTACTTATTACTATTACTGTTTCTGCTGAAATTTAAAGTTTATATTTTTCTATTTAAATGCAAATTTCGATTTTAAAATATTAAATTTAAAGTAATAATACATATTTCTTTATATAATATTTCATTAAATATTATATTATAAAATTTATCTATAGAACTACCTATCATATTAATCTTAAATCTTGATACCTTCTCCCAAAAAAAAAAAAATACAATTTAAAATTGGTATTCAAATAATGCCCAGATTGGTCTATGATATGATATATGGGATCAAAAGCTGTCACCTACTTGGCCATATATCAAACATTCCCCAACATTAAAAGGGGGCTTCTAAGAGTGGCAAAAAGGGAATCGAAGGAAGCGAAGCGAAATAGCGTACAGATTTACAGAGTATTTTCCATCTACGTGCTTCTTGGTGGCGCCGCCAAATGTCACGTACGCAGACAGTGGCGTCGAGGAAGGAAGTGGGAGTGGCAGTGGGTGGAGGTAGAGGTTGCCCCTTGGGGGCGTGGCAGGGTTGCCCTGCTCATATGGCTGTCACATGAATGCAATTGCCAACTTAATACGAAGGCAAATGCAACAAACTGGACAGAAAAGAGGAGCACACTCACGTGTGTGTGCATATCCTGCGTCGTCCTCCCACAATCTTTTCTTCTGCCAGGGTTGTCATCTTTTCTTAACACAAAAATAAAACCAAGAAAATGTAGAAAAAGAAATGGGGGAAAAGCAGTTCTATAGAAGCAATCTCCAATTCCAATTGAATTTGATTGAAATTCTGCTGTAAGACTTAAAACTGTTTTTTTCTTTTCTTATATTTATATATTTCTTTTTTTTTTTTGCTGCACTTAATGCGGCCAAAAAGGTGTGGGCGCGGCCACGTCTGGTACTACTATTATGGATATTTAAGTTATTTTCACATTTAAATTTTCTATACACGTTCGCCGGCAAACGCGGAAGCGGAAATGTGTTCAAAGGTGGGGGAAATGGGAACAATGTCCAGTCTGCAGGTACCCTATATCTTTAATCAATAAATCACCTTAAATAAATATATAGATTAATTATCTTAATAACTTTGGAAATTAATTAAATTGCGAAAACATTTCTAAAGATGATTTTACTTGGATTTTTCATATCTTAAAAGAAATATGTTTAAATATTGAAGATTTATTGGGTCTTAAAAAGTGACATTTTTAAATAATTAAACGGAATCAAGTTCATATAGTATTATGACATTGTTTTATAAGATTTTCTTTTTAAATTTGAGGGGAATTGTATTTAATATTGAATATAAAAGATTTATGAAGTGTTTAATAGTTTTGAGCATTACTTTTAATAACCAAAATCATAAAGATGACTATAATTATGCATTATAATTGTATTCCACATCCTGTAAACAATTATTCGGCAGCTGGATACCCCCAAAGCCTGTCAGAAGTTGCAACTTGTCAAAAACTTTAATGAGCGGAACTCAGGGTGAGAGGGTGTCAGGGTGTCAGAGGCTACACCTTTTCCTGGGCAAATACTCAAGTAAAATACTTAAGGAATCAGTCGCTAATAGTCTTAGTGACTCGCCCCCCAACTCCTGCCACACCGCGCCGGCAAGGCGTTTGAAGCGTGTGAAGCCATCAAAAATGGAATTGACACGTTCGCTGCTGCCTCAGTCTCAGTCGCTGCCGTCAGATGCACGCAAACCTTTCTCAGTTTTCCTTATTTATTTCTTGTTTTTTTTTTTGTTCGCTCCTTATGCCATGTGGTGTGGAGTGGTGACCCCGACGTCGTCTTATCATAATGATGACGTTTACATTTCAATTAACGGCGAACAACATAATTGCAGCAGCAGTCAAATTATATAATTACACACAAACAGCACAGGGCACACGCAAAGAAGCGAATGGGGGGAGTCAGGAACAACTCATTTGAATTTATGCACTTGCAGTGAACTCTCGGTGCAGTGAACCAAGAAAAGAAGTCTGAAATAACTCAGAGGTTTCCATGGAAATAATAAATAAATAAAGTAAAATATTGTAAATTTAAATAAGTATTAAAAATGTATGTAAAGAACATAAATCTATAATATCTTTTTAAATAAAGTAGGAATTAGCAGTGTTTTAAACCGTGATCTTGTTTCCCAACTGATTTGTTAGCTAGTTAATTCTACTTTGTATTTAAATCCATAACATTCTTCATCTACCTTTATGTTTACTCTTTGGAGGCTTCACTGTTCATTGAAGGCAGCTGCAAATGCAACGCAGGTGTGTTGCCCCATGTGTCAAAAAATAATCATTTCAAAAATCACTTCAAAAATTCAGACAGCAGGCTAAAGATGAAATATGCGTGCGTCATGTGGGTGAGTGGGAATGAGAGAGGAGTTGAGGTAGAAAGAGACAGAGAAGGGACAGATAGAGAGAGAAAGAGAGAGGAGGGGAGTAAACAGAAAGAGATGGCGCCCGAGCATAATTTCTTTGGATGCCCAGATCCACTCCCTCTTCCATTGGGTGCCTGTCTTATAATTTCATCTGAACATTCAATTCAATGGACGGGACTTCAAGCCGTTTTTTCAGGCAATCACTTCAATATGGGCCACAGCTGCATTTGGAATTATTACTGAGAGAAATCTATAAAGAAATGCAACTATAGACTATAGTTTTTAATATAATTAAAATTTTGAATTTTTTACTTTATATTTTAATAGTTAATTATTATATTCATATAATTGTTCAAGTTCTTTGGGGAAAATTTAAAGTAAATTTCGCTTACAGCTATGAAAGTTAATTAATTCATTTAATAGTATTAACAATATATTATCTGTTGGCTTTCAATAACCACCTATTTTTAGCTCAGTGCTTAAGTAGAGACAAAAAAAAAACCTATATGAAACTGACAACTTGGCGGCTATGAAAAGTGAGATTTTTAATTATGGTTTTCGTGTCAGAGCGTCCAGAGTCAAAAGTTTGTCCATCCATTTACGCTTTTTTTTCAAGGAGCGGTCCGAAAACGAATCCGAAACGAATTCCCACATCGAACAACCTGAGAACCATATAAAGTCGAGGCAGGAAAAAAAAAACCAAAATGGGAAATTAAAGACGAAAAAAGAAACACATTGAATTGTTTTCTATCGTGACACATGAGAGGCTTTCATATAGGCCTCGGCGCTCAACGCTTGTTGTGCATAATTTTTCATGGCACATATAGTAATAATCTCTGTTGGCCATAATTTATTAACGTTTCCAGCGCGGCTCTGAGCCCCCAATCCCCCCCATCCCTCGGTGGCTCTCTTGCGTGTCTCTGCGGCGGTTTCGCTTTCAGCGTTTTATTTCAATGCGAGATTGAAAGCAAATTGAAAGCCGGCACCTGCCAGGGCACCAAGGCACCAAGCGCGGCAAAAGAAAAAGAGGGGAAAACCATTTACGGTACTAAAATGGCCAACAGAGCGGATATGGCACCTGGGCACTGAGGGAAAATTCGTTAACTTTAAGGCGAAAATGTTTACGATTTAAGTAAGATATTTGCCTTGAAAGATTGTAAAGAAATATAGGGAATAATCTATTGAAATTAAGATACATATGTTCAAGATTTATTGAAGATATATTTAAGATATATTTAAGATATATTTAAGATATATTTAAGATATATTTTAGATATATTTAAGATATATTTAAGATATATTTAAGATATATTTAAGATATCAGGATATTTATCAGGATTTAATCAACAGTTATTAGTTTCATCAATATCAATCTATAAATTCAATATATAAACTCAATTTTTTGTAAACAATTCGGAATTATATAAGTAAAATATTTATATAAGGTCCTCCTGAGATATAATAATATTTTTATGAAAATATTAATATATTAATTTATTATTTATTTATTTTCAGGATAAATAAAATGATGCTTCAAAAAGGTAAAAAATATTGTACATTTTTCTCCGTGCATCTGCCCATCAAACTCCTTGGTTGGATTTGATGATGAAGCGCATTAAACAAATAACGCCCTGGCAATATTTCATTAAAAACTTAACGGGGCTCTCTCTTACTGGGCCATAGAAGAGGGAAGGAGGTGGATAACTCCTTTGTGGGTTACAACAGGAAGGGCACCGGAAGGGGGTTAGGGGGTTAGGGGGTGCTTAAAGCGGTAGATAAAGAGCCATTGGCTAATGCCCCTTTGGCGTGTGTGCTGTGCATTGCCAAAGGCTGGCATTTGATGGAAACAACACAAGATGCATTTTAGCAAAGGCGAAATAGTACGAGGCCAACCCCCAGAGGGTCCAGCAGAGTCCAGAAGGGTGTCCGAAGTGGCCCACAAATGTGATCCTAAAGAGCCTTCACATCCCAGCAACCCTTCACCCTTCACCCTTCAAAGTGATTTCAATTGCCATCGCATTACGATAATTAACAACTGAAATGGATATATATTCCAGCAAATTGTGAATCGTTTTAACCTGATAAAGCGGCAATTTACGATTTATTTGCAGCTTGATTTACGAGCCACCAAGAAGGTGTTTAAAAGTGCAATAACTTATTTGTATTTTTCAACGGAAGCACAACGGTTGTTCGTTATTTAAACGTTATTTTTTTTTTGTTTAAATTGAATTAAGCCCAAACTTAAATTTGGAGCTTTGTAATTTCCGTTCCCTTTGTCATTTTCAATATTTTCCAGTTTAATTAGTTTGAAATTACACAAACAGCATGCCATTCAGTATGCACACATAAAAAAAAATGAAAAATGCATGAAAATAATTTTCCATTCCCATTTGGATTTTCAATTTTGCCATTTTGCACTGCAACTGACAGTTAAATTATTATTATTATTATACTTGTTAGTTGACTTTAACCGGAATATTATTATTATTGTTATTATTGTTATACTTGTTTGTTAGCTGGGAGCTTCGGTCGCTGTCAATTTGCAATTTGTATTTTTTTTTAATTTTTTTGTGTTGTGGTCATAGAATTTATAGTAAATTAAATTAGCCTGATTGGTATATGCATTTTTAATGACATCACTTCAATCCGATCTTGGCTGTCAGGCAAAAAAAAAAAAAAAACCACCAACGCAGCCAGCCTGTGCGGTGCAATGATAAATTAATCAAATGTTGTACGTTTATTATTACTTTTATTCTATCCCCCCTCCACGCCAGGGGTTCACCGGAGGGACTTTAATAAAAATTTTATGTTATAATTATAGCCCCAAGACAGACGTCACCAAGTCGGCGGGGGAATGCGTATAGAAATTAACGCGCGAGAGCTTCCCTTTCCTTTCCCTTACCTCACAATATTTCTATTAGACGACAAACATTCCTCATGTGAGTGTGTAGTAATAAATTTTATGAAAAACATATACAAACAAACTCATAAACAAGATCCAAGACCAAATTCAAAGGTGGAAGCCACACATTTTGGCCATCATACGTGACCGTCTAGGGGAATTGTCGAGCTGCCCAGCTGTTGGGCAAAGGCCATAAAAGTGAAAATAAACAAAGAAAGTCTTAGGAAAGGGCCAAGAAATTGGGAATGCAATCAAAGCTCACGTTTTGGGGAACTCTGGAAGTATTTCAAATATGTTTGAAAAGCTATAACAAAAATGTTTGAAAAACTATTTCAAAAATGTCTAGCATAAACTCCTTTACATCCTTTTCAAGACTCTCTCAGATACTTAAGTACTATTCTGATTTTAAGGGCACAACAAAATAAAAGTTCTAAAATTTTAAAGATATTTTCTTAAATAAATTAAAGATTGTTATTAATTTATAGCAAAAATGTTCTGCAAAGCTTAAGAAGTTTCTTATCAAAACAGTGGCGGGGAACCAAAAAAAATATCATTTATAAATATGTATATATGTATTTATATATATAAAATCGAACAATCATGAAAAAAGCAAACACAGTTAAGTTGTGTCCAAATTAATGGACATCGAATGAAGTTAACCGGCTGTCATAAAGCGTTCATAATTACTTTTCACACCGGGCGGTGTGACGGAACGAGTTCAAGGGGAGGGGTGCAAGAAGGGGCGCGACAGTCGGCAAAGAACAGAAAAAAAATATATATATATAAACATTGAAACAGGGAAATATTTCGAATAAACAATCATAAATTTCTATAAACTCCAAAGTGAAGGAGGTGCGAGTAGGGCTTAGAGCGTATTGCGCGCGACATTTGTTTATTTATGGCAAATGACAATAAAATTTAATAACTTTGACACAATTTAATTATATTCGATTTTTTTTTTTGTTTTCATTTCCAATATGAAAAAAAACACACACACATACGCGTGGCGCAACAGCAACAAATATGGAAAGCCAAACAAAAATCAACACAACATAAAATTTTTATGGTGCGAGGGGGGCGGCGTCATAAGCAAACATATTTATGGAATCTACATATATTTTTTCCCTCTCCTTTTTTTTGTTTTTATTTCCTGCACTCCTCTGCCATATGCAGAGCGGGAAAATTGAATTAAAATTCAACGAGGGCAATTTACAAAATTAGTTTTGGAAAAAGGATAAAAAAAAAGGACTAGCTTTTTTCATTACCAAACACTGGCCAGCAGCAGCATATGACAGGATCCATCGGAATCTGGAATCAGAACTCAAATCAAATCGACTAAATTAAGAGCTTTTGAGGAATTCAAATCGAAAATTGAAATTGATTTGTCATATTTGAAGCCTGTGCAAGTCAAATTGCATTTTTGTTGCCATTCTGGTGAGGGTTTAATAGAAAGCAAAATGGAATCAATATTATATATATATAGTAAATAGCTTGATTTTATTTTATTTTTCAAGTGAATGTAAATTTAGTTGTTAGGGATGAGGCAAGGTAAATTAAGGTCACATTTCAAAAGGGTTTTTTAATTTTATTTATTGAAATATATTATTAAGAGGTGAGATAAGTTTTTACTAATAACTCAAAGATGGTTTATTTTATAGCTCTAAGTTTAAACACTTCTATTGTGGATAGGTATTTTTGATCTTGTTTCCTTATACTGTAAAATTAATATTTTATTTATTTAATATCACTTTAATATACAAAAAAGAAAATATTATTCTAGGTTTATATTCATTATATTATGCTGATCACTCTGGTAATCAAAATAACCTATATACTTCCTACTAAAATATCCAAAAAAACTCTCCAACAACCCATGCAAAGTTAACATAATTCCCTGCTCCACTTGAAACCAGTCAAATTGACAGAGTTATTATAGTCTTTATGCGTATATGTATGCTACATATATGTACTATATGTTAGCTTATGTTGGCCAGCCAAAAAACCGCAATTGAAATGCAAAATATTGTCCGCACATAAATATTTGAAAAATGAAATATGGAGAATACATAAAAAAAACAAAAAAATAAAGGAACTCGAAATGCAATGATTGAAAAATGAAAAGGCATATGGAAAAAAATTAATTTTGAATGCACTGCACTCACTCCCATTGGGAAGAGAGGTCCTGTCTGCAGTAGCTTTTAAAATTGTGACAACATAAAATAATTGTTTAAGGTACAAAAATAACAATAAACATGATAGCGTAAAGCAAAAAGCAATTTGCAATGCGCACCAAAAACCAAAAACCGAGGCCCAAACTCCCATTGGGAGAGAGAGAGAGAGAGAGGGTAGATTTATTGATTTCCATATATTTATTTGTGTAAAATGCCATAAATTACAATTATTTAACAGGGCCGGACGCAAAGTCAACGCCGGACTCCAGTCCTGCCCTGGCTCTGCCCTCTTCCCAACCCCTTTTCGTTCTGTGTAGTTGGGTCAGTAGGATCGCTTTGTTGCTGCCGCTGCTGCTGCTGCTGTTGCATAATTTGTTAGCCAAATTGCAACTCAACAAGCCCGGGCCAGGCCAGGTACTCTGAGAGCCCTGATATCGAAGGACCCGGGCAAACAGAGCGAATGAGTTAGAGCCTGGGACTGGCCAGGACTGGCCTACACACTGGCTCATCAAATATGCAAAATTTTGCAAGTCCTTGCAGCCATTGCAATTAGGGATGAGCCATGGCAGGGATACACAGTGACTTTAATAGTCAATTGAAGCTATATTTATAAGTAACTGTATAATAATTAGAACTTATATTATAGTATATATGGTATATATATTTCTTTAACTCATTTATTATGCAAATATTTGCTGCTCAGCAAAAGTCCAAGGATATTTCAGCTCCTCAGCTTTTCACTCCTCCTGTCTGTCTGCGGAATTTTTGTTTAATATTTCTCAATCACTGAATTAACACGGCATTCACTCAGTCATCTTCAATCTGTTGAAGAGGAGTCCTTCCTCTCCTGCAGCAGTATTGTTCGCATTCGCCTGCCTGCCTGCACAGTTTCTGGGATTCCCTCGTTCAGTTGGGTTGCCCTGATCAATCGCTTGGTCATTTGTTGGCTTTCCCCCCCCCCCTTTCGGTGTGTGTGTATCATTATCCTGGCGTGTCCTTTGTATGCTCCTGTTAGTGCGGACTATTATGTCCGAAGCTTATTAACTGCGGGTCTCGCAAATGCAATGCAAATAAGCAAATTTGTAATCAAAAGAACGATTTTCATATTTAAGATGGCAGCACAAGCCACACACGGCACACACACAATGTGTGTGTGGGTGATAAATGGGGGTAACCAGAGGGGGTGGCCTTTTGGGGAAATTCTTGAGAAAAGGGGAGGGTTTTAAATTAAGTGTGGGGTTGGGGGGCACAAGAGGCATGCACTTAATTTGGCAATTGTCTCTGTGCACACACAAACTTAAGTTATTTCGTATTGCCAGCATGTATTTATGGTATATGTTTGTGTATGTTTATCTACCTTTATCCTCCCACACACATGGACATGGAGCGCCTGTCTTTGTCATTAATATTAATTTCGTGTTTAATTTATTGTAATTTACGTGCATTTGATAAATCGTGTTATTATAATCAGTTGACTGGAAACGTGAAGAAAGGAGCCCAGCTACACAGCAAATAACTAAAAATTCTCAAATATAATTTATAATTTTCTATATTTATTTATATATATTTTTAAGCCTAAAAAATGGTTCGAAATTAAAACTAGCTATAAATATTTTCCATAAAATCCGAAGGAATTTCATTTTTAAATTCAACAAAACTATTCTCCGTGTAGGGAAAATATGAAAAGAGTGTGATGGACTCCTATCTACATATACTATATGCCTATGACAGGCTGTCTGGGACTTCAATCTAGGACAGACTCACCTTAATTCCAAACCCCACTTTAGGTGAGGGAGTTCCTTTAACGATTCCAATTCCCAGAAGTCGGCTTTAACTTTAAAAAACTGCAATGAGAGCGTAGAAAATAGAAAATCTGGGTTAATTTGTGTGTATTTATTCATAAAGGCAATCGATACAAGGAAATCAATTATTTATTGCCAATGTATGTGAGCTATAATTAAGGTTCCATTAAACAAAAAAAAAAGAGTTATGAAAATATAATTGGTGGTATTTCCAAAGGCCTTTTGAGACATATTGGTTGCAAAATTCAAAAGATTGTAAAAAAAAAGAAAGCATATTAATAAGCTTTTTTATAATTAATTAATTTAGTAACATTTTCTTATGCATTCTATAATGTAAGCTTTAAATTTTTATATTTAAAAACAAAACAACATTTAATTAATTCAAATTTTTAAATTTTTAAACTATATATAAATATTTGTATATACATTTTTTTGATATTTAAAGTGGCATTTGTGACATTTTTCACCAGCTTTAAATCTTTAAATTTAGTTTTGGGAATATCAACAAATTCTTATACAAAATCAAAGAAATCACCGATTCCGCCGCCAACACTTCGATGCCAGCCAACGAATACTATTTATAAGAATCGCAGAGAAAGGACCAAAAAGCACTTGACAGGGATTTGAAGCAGAAAGGACGAAAGCGGGGTAGCCGTGGGTAATGTCTCTGGGTAATAAACATTTTCCTCTCGTGTGCGGGAAATGCTCGAGGACAAGTGTCGCATAAAGGAATTCGCTTTCTCTCTCGCCCTTTCTACCCCCTCGATTTTGCTTTGTGGAATGCATTTTTATAACAAAATAATTATATTTATGCCATGGCCATGGATGGCAGGGAGATGCTGGCTGCATTGGCCATTGCACAAGAACGCATTCAAGTCGAAGTAATGCAAAAAGGCGAGACGCACACAAAACCCGATTCCGATACCCAAACCGAGAGCCAGTGGAAAATCCGCCCTCCAAACCGTTTCCCATTTTCTGCACATAACGGCATCCATTACACGCAACAACAACAACAACAAAAGCAAAATGGCGTCTGGGGGCAACAATGTGTGTCCTGCATGTGTGTGTGTGCGTCTCATTGTGTCTGTATTGTCGTTGAAATTATTTTTATTATTTTACACAATTTTTATATGGAAAAGCCCTAGCAGCAGCAGCAGCAGCAAGCGCAAAAAAATGAACTTTTACAGCCGGGCATAAATATTTAGTATATTGTTCTTGTTGTTGCCCCGTTTATATTGTTGTATTTAATGAGATTTTTGAACTTTTCTTTGCCATAAGCGCCTTAAGCGTTCACTTCTCTCACAGCAACAACAAAAAAAAAACACACACACTTTACAGAAGCCACAAAATGGAAAGCAAAACAAGAAACATTCAAGAAGTTTTTCTTTTTGATGTTTTTCCCCTCGACAAAAAAAAAAACTCAATGGGAGTGTGAAAATAAAAGGCAAGCCGAGAGCCGACGCTTTGGGGCTTTGCTAAATTTCCTGCAAGTGTTTTGATATTAACATGTTTATTGGTATATATTATTATATATTTACCATATTTATTTTAAATCAAAGAGTAGCTTATTGCCCCTTTTAAAAAAACATAAAAATTAATTGTGTCATTTCTGAACCACATTAAGATCTTAATCCTTACATTTGGCTCTCCCATTAAGATCTTCATTTTTCGGCTCATCTAAATCTTTATATCTTAATGACATCAAATTGCATTATTTTCATCCATAAATTCCAAATCGAATTCCCATAATCATGAAATCAATTTATTGTCATCACATTTAAGGCCATTAGTTAGAGATTCGATAAGATCTCTGATCTTAAACTCGAATGCATTTGTCATTCAAACAAAATTCGAATCAGAGCAGATCCGAAAACCAGTTTTTTGTGTGTGCGTGTGTGGGTTGTTGTGCAACCCACAAGATGCCGGATCGCATAAAATAATAATAATAAAAGAAAACCGGTGGCGGCGAGAGACTGTGACTGTGACTGTGAGATGTGGAGACTCCAACGCATTCATTAGTTCTCATTAGGAGACAAAAACATTTCGATTTCAAGCTCGCATCTGAACGATAAACAAAGCATTTTTCACAAAGCGAGAAGAAAGGGTTTATTGGCCAGTCTAATGAAGCTCTATTAATAAATAAAAGAAAAAGGGGAAAAGGGAAAAGGAAAAGGGAAAACTTTGTCGCCAACAAAAGGTCTATTATGATGATATTGAGACCACCCAAGATTGTTTAATAAAATAACTACTCAAGCAGTTGAATATTATATGTATACTTAAGGATTCCTTATGACATTTTTGATTAGGTTTCAGCTTGTTACCAATTTCCATTTATTTACCCCTGCAAATATCGATTATAGGATGGAAACACACCCTCGAAATTAGTTCGAAAGTCAAACCGGGCAATTAAAAACCTAGAAATGCATATTTTTCCCCGCTTAGCCCCACCATTAATGAATTATGCAATCAAGGAGGCGGCAAACGAGCAGGGAAACTGGTTAACAGGGAAACTTTCCACTAGAGGAGGACATGACATAAGCGTTTAAAAAAAAAAACAAGGGGGGAAAAAGTGCTCTAGAAAAACAAAACGAAGCCAAATATGCGACGACCATAAAAGGAAGCCCAAGACAAATGCAGGCCCCCCCTGGCAGGCACACTTACTACGAGGGGTATATGGGTATATAGGGTATATATAGCGGGTTGGGGCAAAAGCAAACATGTGACATATGCGGCAATTAATGCCGTTAATTATTAAAGTTAACACCCAAAAGCGACATGCACAAGTCAAATAAATAAACACGCAGCAGGCAGGGAAGTCAATGGCTCTTGGCCAAACCGAAAGCCAAGCCAAAGCCAAGCCAAAGCCAAAGCCCTCCTATATGTATATGTCTCTATATATATATGTGACTCTGCGAGAACGAAAATGAAAACGAAACGAAAACCCCCTCAAAAACCCATAAAATGTCAGCCCCTGCACAAACGCCCCAACAATTAAGGACAATGCGTACTAATTTCAAACGAAAACTTCAACGTGGCCAACGGGAAGCGGAAAAGGGAATCCTGGAAACAAAAAAAAATAAAAACAACAACAAGGAATTTAATCGAGAAAAGCTAAAAGGGAAACAACGAATTTTGGTATATCCTAATTATTTTACTTGACAAACTCTAGAGAATTGTATTCATTTTTGGTATATTTCAAGGAGAATATATAGTAAATAAATGATATTAAATTATTTATATTATATATTATGCAGTAAATAAATTATATAATTATTTAGCATGAAAAATTCAATGACATTTTTATATATTTTATTTTTATTTTAGAATTATTTGCTTTAACAAATTATACAATTATTTTGTATGGAAAATGTAACGATATTTTTAGTTATTTGATTTTTATATTAGAATTATTTGCTTTAATAAATTATATAATTATTTTGTATGGAAAACTTAACAATATTTTTATTTATTTTATTTTTATTTTAGAATTATTTGCTTTAATAAATTATATAATTATTTAGCATGGAAAATTTAACGATATTTTTAATTAAAACAAAAAGAAAACAAAGAACTATTTGCTTTAACAAATCCAAGAGAGTGATACATATTTGAAGTTTATATAATTTATATTTGAATTTATACATTTTAATTATAAATCTTCCAGCATATAGTATATTGTAAATAAATAAATCAATTCTTAGACATAATCTTTCCATTTCCTTTTATGGATTTGTAATAAGTATAACCGATCCACCTTCAGATTGACTTTATCCTTAAAAGATGACGCGGTTGGGCATTGTCGGTATAATAATAATACATTTTATTTATAAACTGCCACAAAGGAGATGGGGTTAAATTGCTGGCTGGCTTTAACCCATGCGTGCCGCAAAGAGCAAGAAGAAGCCGCCGCCGCTTGTTGGGGAAGGACAGTTGGCACATAAATAATTTACACGCCCGACCCGTACTGCTGACATAATTTTTTCCCTCTTACAACAAACAACAAAAAAAAAAAATTACAAAAAAATAATACAAGGGAACCCACAATTAGGGGCAGGTTTTTCGGGTATAGGGGGTGGATTGCTAGTAGGGGCAGGGGGGCGGCTTCTGGTTGACAGGGGCACAGTGCAATGCATAAGCAAACAAAACTTTGGCAATTTTGTGCAACTTTTTGGCTTCCACATTTTGTATAGAAAGCATTTTTTCCTCCCTTTGTGTGTGTGTGTGTCGAGGAAATTATGTTTTTGAAAACAGGAAAACCTTGGCAAGTTTTGGAACGAAAGGAAGGTCTTTTGTGGGAAGGGACTCAGAAGGAGGTAATTCCATTTTTGGAATAAGCTTTGCTTAGGTCAAAATCAAGTTTAACTTTTTCACAGACTACAAAATCGAGTTGCTGGCAGTTAACAAGTCGTTCCACAAACAGTATAAATAAACATATATTAGAAAATATATTTATATATGTATATATTTATATTAAAGAGGCTAATATGGGCTTAAAAACTAAGCTGAAATTTTTTATTGTGGCTTTTAACAAATTATATTAAAAATTCAAAGAGTTTTTTTTATTTTATTTTAATGATAACAATTAAAGGTATATACTAATATATGAATCATACATTTTCAATATATTTTAAAGATTTTAAAAGTAAACTTTACTGGTCAAAGAACAAATTAATCTTGTAAACTTCAAACATTAGCATTTGTTAAAGATTTTATTTATATCTCGTAATTAGGCCTCTAATCACTCCTTTGGAACCCCTCAATTATATCCACCTTTGTTTTTATATATTTTTGTTATCGCTTGTTTATTTATTTATATTTTTTTGTGATATATATACATTTTTTTCCTGGATTTTGGGAAACTGCTTGCCACTTAACAGGCGCATAAAACGCCAATAAGGATGATGGGGGGATATTTGGAAGGGCAACGATGGGGGAGGGGTGGAAGGACTATGACGATGAGCATATGATTTTCAATTTTTGCCACAAATCCAGATAAACACACACACAGAGAGAGAAGTCTAAACTTTGTTCTCGACCAAAGTGCCAATGGGATATGCCAGCAGGACTTGTACACGGAACAAAATATAAGTAAATAATTGTATAAAGAAATTAAATATAAGTAAATAATTGTATAAAGAAATTAAATATAAGTAAATAATTGTATAAAAAAATTAAATATAATTTAAATGTGATTTAATAGATAATATTTTCTATGACTTTGTCAGTTATGTATATTATTTATTTTAGTTAACAAAATGTATTTTTAATTAAATAAAATAAGAGTTTTAATCTAAGCTAAAAGAGGTTTTTTTTTATTTTCTTTTTTAGGCACAAATAAGACTTGATCATAAGTTAAATAATAATCTATAAAATCTAAGCTAAATGAGTTTTTTCTTTCAGATATTTTTAGGCACAGATAAGAATTGATCATAAATTTAATAAATTAATAGACAATTCATTTATTTATGTATTTACATTTAATGTATATTTAACTAGCAACTAGCAAAAGCTCTTGATATAATTTTTAAAATAAAAAAAATTAATATATTTAACTTTTTGGACAGCTAAAACTCTCTCTCTCTCTCTCTCTCTACATGTTTTATATATCACATAGATTTTTTCCCAGTGCCAAACTCCAACTTTGTGGCAACTTCTCCGACCCCAAAACTCTGTCCTGGGGCCACGCCCCCTTGGCGCGCCTCCTTGTGAACCGTTAAGCGCCATTAGGCGACTGTGCAGACATTAAAAACAGCTGCCATCGTCTCCGTTTGTTGTTCCCCCGTTGTTGCTGGTGAGGCAGTTTTTTGAGGGGGGAAGGGCAGTGGGGAGCGGCACAAAAATTGCCTGTTTATATTCGCAGCGACAGCAAATTTTATTATTATTTTTGTTCTTGACAACGGAGAAGCAGCAGGCAGAACAACAACAACACAGAGCCATAGTCAGGAAGGCAGGACACCGATTTTTTGAACATACAGTAGTGAGGGTGAAGAGGAGGGAGCAAGTCTCGAAACTAAATACAGGGTGCAGCCATGGGTTGTATTAGTTAAAGGAAAAATAAAAGCAAAAAAAATGTGAGTATATATATAGAAAATAATAAAACAAAATCAAGGAGAGGGTAAAAATAAGTTAAAAAGTAAAGAGGAAATTGATTTCAAAGTTTGCAACTCAAAAATGCTTTTGAAATATCTATCAGATGAGGTCAGAAATAAAAAGCAAAAAGCTACAACAAAGTTCAACTTTTAAACTAATAAGTTTTTCTTAATGCTTTTTTTAGAAGAAACCTATTTAAATTAAATTAGTTAAATTTAAAATGTACTTCTATATATAAAAATACATATAAACATATCAAAATAGAATTATTTACGAATTTTCCTATGAGAAAACATAAAACCTACTGGATATCAATTAGTTTATTTGTGCAAAAACCATTTTCCACTTATACTATTTACTATTATATACATATTTCTTGTTGTTTTTCTGCACATTTTGCATTTCTATTTGGATATTTTTATTTCGGAGATTTGTACTATTGGTAAAAGCAAATCAAAATCAGAGCTTGTTGTTGCTGAATCGGTTGTTGTTGAATTGTTATTGCCGCATAGACACAATTCACTTCAATGAATGCTTCAGAGGGGTAGGGGGTGGGAAATCCATAAATCCATAGCTTGTAGTTATTAGAAGTTTTTCCGCTTCTCATATTTTTGTATATTTTCCACTCTTTAGGTCTTTTTTTTGGGCACCGACTGCGCGCCTCCAATTAAAGAATAATTCATTTCAATTGAAGTCAATCAAAAGAAATTATTTCACGCTTAATCAATTAGAGAGAAGCGGGGCGAAAATATATGGAAAAAAGAGGAACACCAGACACCCCCAAACAAAGGAATGTCTACAGAGATTTCTCAGATCTTTCTCCCAAAAAAAAGTAAAGAATACCAAATGATCCCCTCATCATTATGATATATGGTTTTTGGGGCCACTGACAGCCATCACTTGAGCTTTGCTTTTAGTTTTCTTCTTTTTTTTTGGGCAACCAAACAAATTGATTCCGCTGAGGGTGTTGAAATGCCGGGAAGTGGCACTTGAGCCACCACCAGAGATAAGCTCGAGCTCCGTTTTAAGTAGCTTCTAGAGAGTGCCGAGTGAAGCCCAAAGTTCGAGGATCATGTGGCATAATCAGGTCTAGATTTATGGTATGAATCCCCCCCAAAAAAATAACAGATGTTGCAGCAAAGTGCATAAAACTCAAGAAGCTGCTCTTAAAAGACTAAGAGGATTAAGAAATTGCATAAGCTACATGTTTAAGAGGTTTATAAATAGGGAAAGTAATTATATATGAAAAGAGTCTTTAAAAACTTTAGTAAACCCAAAGTTTTAACATATAAAATAGTTGTTAAATGTTAAAAAATTGAATTTACTAATGTTTTTAAAGACAAAATAAAAAAAAACTATATAAATGAGTGTATATTTAATAAATGTTAAGCAATAAATAAAATTAGTTTGAAAATTAGCTGCGATAATTTAAAATATATTTATGAGAGATGTTTTTAAACAAAAATTACTGAAAAATATATATTTAAAAATAAATAGTAATGCAGAAAAGGCTCAAGAAATTGTAAATACAAATTCCTTGATAGGTTAATACAATATTTAATAAATTTAGAAATATATTAAGGTAATAAATTCAAAAGATGCACAGAAACGAGCTTTGAAAATCTATATAATGCATTACTAAACAATTTATAAGCTATATATAAATCATATATAAACAATATATGTATGTACTTTATTTATATTAACTGCCATTTTCTTTGGAGGGATAAAAAGCACTTCAAATTAGTTGGAAATATGATGCCATTAAAATGCTGTTCGTTTGATTCCAAGCCGCCAGCACCGCAGCGGGTAAGCGAATCTCCTAAAAGCAGCCGCAAGATCTTATAAAGTATTTATAGTTATATATATATATACGCATGTATATATCTTTATATATATGGTTCGTGTGCAATGGGGATGTTGTAAACAATTTTTGCTCTTACGCAACGCCCACCCAAGTGGCGACACACCAGAAATTGGGGGCGTGGCAAGGAGGGGACAAGCGTCGCATTAATTTGTCATTTTGCGCGTGTGTTGACGACGGCCAAATATGAAGAGGGGGAAACGGGGGAAAGGGGGAAAACTGCAAAAGGGACCGACAAGAAGGGGTAGCAAATGGCAAATAGAAGCCACATCAAGTGGCATGCCACCAACACACTCAACGACACTGGGGGGAAATTTTCAATTATTTTGTTTTATTTGCAAAATTGAAATAATTCCGTTTTAAAAATTTTGGTTATTAAAAGTTGAAAGATGAGTTTAAAAATCTTTCACAACTTTTGGGCTTAGTTGTGAAAGATTTTCATTTTTATTTAAAATTATTTTTTATTTTATTATTTATTTTATTTTAATATTATTTTATTTTATTTTATTTATTTTTATTAAAAAAATATATTTTCTGTGCTAGTTATGTTTAATTTTTTATTATATTTATTTTAAATAAATTAATTAAATGATTTGCTAATAAAGTTTTTATAAAATTGTTTAAACATTTGTTTGTTTTTTTAGCTCTTTTTTTGCTTGGCAGTCTTCTGACGAATATTTTAATAATACACTGCAAGGACATAAAAGCGGGTGAGTTAATATACACAACAAAAATATATTTGCATGCAGTATTTTTTCTCAGTGTCTATGCAAACGCATGCCAACCCAACAGCAGACATTCGCAGAAAACTTTTGTTTTTGCTTATGCGTAAAATAAAAGAGTTGCATTTTCCCTTCTTACCCTTTTTCTTTTATTTGTTGTTTGTATATTTTTATTTTTTATATATATTAATTTTTTTTTTTTGCTATTAAAATTCCTTTTTTCCGCCGAGTTCTTTCACAGATTTTGACTTTGGCAAAGGGAAGTCGGCTGGGGGGGAAGGCAGTCGAGGCGAAAAAAGTGTCACAAAAGTTTTATGGTGGCCATGACACGTTGGCGCGGTGGTTTCCCCTCGTTTCCAGCGGAAAACCTCACCACACACCTCTCCTCACGTCTCTCACCCTTTTTCCCTGATTTCCCATATCCCGGAAAACCCCTTTCGTTGCGGTGGCTGCCACTGTTTCTCGGGCTGCTGATGCTACTTCATTTGCCTGGTGAGCTCATTAAAAAAGTTGAGACACATACAAATGCATACAGTGAGAGAAATAATGCTTAGCCTTTCGGCAGGTGGAAAATTAGGTATTTTTGTTATACGAAATTAAGAGGAGGAAAAAAACATTACCTGATGGATTAAATATAAACATTTGTAGTCCAGAAAATTCCACTTCTTATATTAAAAAAAATCCCCTTAAATTTCTTGCCCTGCTGGGAGTATGCAGATCCTCCTCCTGACCGTCCTCCTCGTGCTTACCAATTCCCTAGACAAAGTCAACACGTTTGCCTGCATGTCAAGTGCCAGTCACTCTGTCGGCTTCTCGGGGGGCTCCTTTTCCCCATTTTTCCCCCCGAAACACTTTTTGGGCGAAATGAATGTCAAGAACGAGTGAAAATTTGCGCTTAAATGCAGTTGCAATAAGAGCTGAAGGAAAACTATGAAAGAGGCCAGCGACCTGTCGCCATTTTTGCATATTTTTCGAGGGTGTAAAAAGGAATTTGTCAGTTCAGTTGGTGTTTCCTATGCTTTTCTCTCTTCTCCCTTTTTTTGTATTTTATTTTTTATTTTCCAACATTTTCCTGTGCCACATCCCCGTCGCATTTTGGTCATTACACACACACGAGTCGAGAGGGCCTTGGCGAAAAAGGCTTAGGGAAGTCACTGGAGCGTGGTCACCCAGAGGGAGGGGGAATGGCATTCCGCACTGGTGATGAAGGCACGCGGCGGTGCAGGAGGTGAACGCACCTGCGGTTCTCAGGTGCTGCTAGCTCACTCCCAAAAAAACAAAAAAAAAAAATAAAACGAAATTTCAAAGAATGCACAAAACAGATAGTTTAACATAAACATTTAATTGAAGTTAGCTAAAAGTTGACAGGAAAAATGAATATAGAGACACGAAAGGGATTTCCCAGGCCAATTTATATTTTATATTTTGGAAAAAAAAGAAAAATAATAAAATATATATAAAATATTAAATATTAAAATTTCTAAGTTAGAAACCTTTAAAGAAAATTAAAAGAATTTAAGAAATAAAAATATTATATTTTATGAGTCAAAAATATCAATCACTTTGTACTACATATTTCCTCACTAAATATTGCTGAAATATTTTGTATTTGCAGACCTTATTTATATTTTAAGCTTTCATTTCGTAAAATTATCTAAAAAGGCCATAAACTGTTAATGATGCTGAGAATTTTGTGCTTCTTGTGCAAGGGCAAACATTTTTGGCCCAAGGCATAAAAATCTAAAGAAACGATAGCCAAAGATGAATCTCTGCTGTGGGTATATATGTATATATATCAGTATATATAGAAAAATATATAGAATATACAGCAGGCATTTGGCAGTCTGACTGCCGCCAGTGGCCCTATAAATAGTCCAGATAACACTAAACCAGGCAATCAGCTTAAGGCGAACCTCTTATCTTAATGTGTCGTCGTCGTCTCTGAAGTTCGCGAGACATTTTTGCTAATTAAGCTGTGACCAGGATAAGGGACTTGGTGCTGCAATCTGGGGGTACAAGGGAGTGAAAGAGGCGTGCCAGCTCCTGCTCCTCACATTAAAAATGTCGCCCAGACATTAGCATTTTTATATAGTACGACGACGACGACGAGGACGACGACGACGAGTTTATCTGGTCAGAGTTTATGTCTGGCAGCGGTCACTACTTAGTCTGATTATTGTTATTATGGCGTCGTAGTTTTCATAAATTCCCAGCAAGTTATTTTCCCATAAATTCCTGCAGGACACGGTGAGTGGAGGTAAAAGGTAAAAACGGCAAGGTGGCCAGGTAAATGACGACGACAGCAAATGACAGACGGCGGTAGTGGGGGAAGGGGCAGCAAAAAATAAAAAAAAAACGGGGGGGAAAGGTTGTCCTGTCAAGACCTAGACAACTAACGAACCAAGGAAATAACAACTAAAAAGACGGTGACTATGGCAAATCTCTTGGCAGGACAACAACAGGCAGTCGAAAACCAACAACCACTAAGCCAGAGATGGAAGCCGTGGCGGTACTTGTATGGTTCCCTTAAAAAATGCATTTTTTTAAGGATATTTTATTAAAATAAAAGACTTAAAAAATATATCAATATAATGTTTGAAAAAATGTGAAAAATGAAATAGTAGGAATCACTTTGAATTGCCATTGAGTATTTACAAATATGTAAACCTTACTTTAACTTGGCTTTAAATATTATTTCAAACTATAATAGTAGCTTCTTTTAGTTTAAATATTTTCTTAAATATTTTTTTAAGTAGCTGTAAACAATAGTACCTTTCCCAGCACTGGCAAAACGAACTAAGAAAGGAGGCAAGCGATGCAATGTCTCGACATGTGCAATGTGCAATGTCCTTTGGGTATACAATTTAAATTGGCATTCCACATGACAATATGTGTGGCAAAGTGAACGAGCCGAACCAGACAGGTGGCTACCAACCTACCTACGTACCTTACCTACCTTTACACAGGTATGTTACTCAGCTAAAGCAACAAAAATTCCAGAAAAAAAAATAAGAGTAAAGATGGGAAAAACAATAAGGAAATGCGGAAACCATTGGCGCGCAATCAAAGTTGATAATTTCATTGCCGGCAAAGAGTGAAGAAAGAGAGCGTTCAATTATCGTTGCACCCAGTAAACAATGAATTAATAATGAGTTAGTTGTTTTTGGCCAAAAGGCTTTTAGTAAGGGAATGGCTCTGTCTGTTGTCTCTCTTTCTTTTCAAGTTTTGGCTGAAATTGGTTTTCCTTTACAACTCTTATGAATTGTTGCCGCAGTCCAGGGGGAAATTAAACCAAACCAAAGTGTTTATGTTCAAGAATTAAATATTAAACTATTGAGTTCGTTGAGTTAAATGAGTTGAGTTAATTGATATATACAAAAATTGGTTTAAACAACTTGAAGATTTCTTTATAGTTGTCTTTACAGACTTAAATTAGTTTCAATTTTAAACACATTATCTACTATCCCTTGGCAGACTCTCTTTACCTTTAGTTGTAGGCATTTGCTGCGATCCTTGACTTTAAACCCAAATGGGAACTGGTTGGAGGGCTCCTCTCGAAGTCCAGTCATCATCAATTCCATCATCTCTGGGGCATTTTAATGCGTTCCCCCAGCGCGCTGATTATTATGAAATGTTGTCGCTGTTGTCATTATTATTGCTGAAATCATCAGACGACCACTTCTTCGTTCCCTTCTACATCTATATATATATATATATTATATTCTGGTTCTGTGGGTTGTCCTTCTTATCGCGGTTGCATCGTCATCACTTGTATATTGCAGTTCCCATCATCGTTGTCGTTGTCGGCGGTTAAACAAAACAGGGAACAGGCCAGAGGGCAGAGGGAATTGGGCCTGCAACGCTTCGGTTGCGTTTTGTTGCCTGTTCCGCTGTCTGCTCCTTGGCTCCTTTTTTTTACCCCTATATATATAGATATATATATCCCTGTTTCCCCTCTGTGTTTGCTATCAACTTTAGCACCTTTCGGTTGCGTTCCCTTTTTCTTATCTGAGCGTTGTAGCTACATAAATGCTTCCACCTTGGCCAAGTCCCTGTTGGCATCAACAACAGCTTAAAGTAGCAGCAGACTCTGGCCTTAAAGCTGGTCAAAAGAAAGTCTGAGGTGTGGCTAAGAGTCCTTCAAATAATATAATATATATTTTTAAAATTAAATAAAGAAAACCCCGCTTCGTATCCTAAGCTTGCCTTTCGAGCTTCATAAAAATGCGCATTTAAGGACCCTATCTAAAACCGAAACGAATGCCAAAAATGCCAACTCCCCGGTGCCACATAATTTGTACTTAAATCGAGTGGAAAGACACGACCAGCCGCAATCTTAGACAATGGCTTCTTGGACTCTTTTGGGTGCCACAGAGGAGTCGTCTTGTTGATTTTCATAAATGCCACATTAAAGTTGGCAAAAAGGAAAAGAAGATGTAGTCCAGAGAGGCATAAAGAGGCATTCAAAAAGGACACTTGAAAACGCGGATTTAAGTGGTAATTAAAGCCTTTATAGATTTATTTAGAAATTATTATTAGTTAAAATTAAGTTTAATTCAAGTAAGAGGATACCTTTCCATTCGATACTAATATTCCCTCCTAGTTATTTCTGCTCGGTTTTGCCAATTTATACAAGACGATCCACTGATCACTTTATAAGTAAGTATATCATCATTTAAACATTATCCGGAGGGGATAAGAGGAGGGAAAAAAACAGAAGAGTCTGAGCCTCAACCACAGTCTCAGTCTCAGAGCCCAAGATGCGACTTTGTCTTTGTCATCTCTTTGGCTTGGACATGTCTCGTTTTTACCGTTTTCGGTGTCTGGGGAATGCCAAAAATGTTGTGTGGATCTCTCAGAATGAGCCCCTGAAATGGAGAAGGGTAACTGTACGAGGGGGGAGGAGGGGGAATATCTTCGAGAAACTGAGCCTCTGAGCCTGAGACTGAAAGCATTTTGTACAGTTTTGTTATAGGGGTAAAGAGGGGGCAGGGTATGGACTTCCATCTCGTTCTGGTCATTTATATTGTGGAGTTTCTTTCAATCCACCAGAGCTCTACAGTTCTTTAGCTCGCCAGCTCCAGCTTCAGCTCCATGTGCATGTGTCAAGTGGACTTGTTTAATAATTTATGATGAGGCCAAAAACGTAGATCGTGCGTTGCGCATTGCCGGCCATTAATCATGGCCAAGGCAGAAAAGGCTGGCAAGGCTGGGAAGGCAGAGAAAGAGAGGAGCCAAGAAAAGGACGGGTTCCGCCAGAAGGAGGAGGAGGAGGACAGTTGGCTGCTGTAGTAAAAGTTCAATTACCCGCCAAATCAAAATTCAATCTGCTTCAGCGAAGAGCAAAAATAAAGCAGACAAAAAGTGGACACAAGAACAAACAAAATGTAAGTAAAGAGCAAGCGGGGCCACAGTAGTCCCAATGAGAGGAGGGAGAGCGGTGCATAGGTGGGGTATATATACACTGTACACTGCTGCATATTGACTGTGGACCATGGCCTGTAGACTGCCGACTGCCGACTGCAGACTGCAATGTGGCAAAATCAAAAATTCCAAACGCATACGCCAGACAACCATGAAGTGGAGGAGATGCGATGCGATGCGATGGGATGCGATGGGATGGGATGGGTTGCGATGCAGGAAAGCCAAAAGCGAGTCATGTCATGGCGGGTGGATTGGGATGAATGCGACTGATGGACGGACAGATCGGCAAGGGAACGGGGGGGCAAACTGCCAGAAGGGGTTTCCACAGGGGCACATCGAAGAGGCCACTTAGCCACGCCACAGATCAGATGACAGCAGCCCAAGACGCGACCAGGATAACAGACGGCACACAAAAAAAAAAAAAAATAAAAGCCAAACTCCAGCTCAAACCAAACCAAAAAAAAAAAGAGAAACCGAAGCCCAAGAAAAATACCAATAAAGTCTGGTTCAAACTGAGAATACTCTTCTTCTGATCAATTAAAATAGTGATTTTGGGACAAAGTTGAGAGGCTAATATCAAATATTTTGCCTTATAATGGATGTTTTCCTCAACAAAAATTAAATGAAATGAAAACATTTCGATTAGTTTAAACACAAAATATCTTATAAATATAATAATGGTATAAAATAATATAATAATAATATAATATAAAAATATAAATCTCTTATAAATACTTTTAGCTTTTTATAAATTCAAGAAAAAAAGAGATATTTTACTAAATTCGCAATCTCTTTTTGCTAAACTTCCCCCTATATACTATATGTATGCAGATATATGTTAAATCAAGGTATCCCCCTGACAAAGTTGATGGACATCAGGCATGGTTCCAAGTTTGGGGAACGAGTAACGCGGTTTGTCTTTTTTTTGTTATCCTCAAATGCGTGAGTCCCCGTTACCCAATGTCCCCTTACCCGCAGCCCATCTGCTCCTCCTATCCCCCCATGTGCGTTGGAGCTGCCACGTAGTAGGTGCAAGCATAAGCGCTACTAATCTGCTACTCAGTGGCGTATCAGGCTAAAGGCAGCAGAAGCAGCAGTCGAGGCAGTCGAGGCATGCCACCAAACAAAACCAACTGGCAAACAAACAAACGGATGAGATGAGCGGATGAGGTCAGCGGGGTGCACAGGGTGGAGAGGGGGGTTAACCGGGGGGAGAAGATGTGGAGCCGTAGCCGGGAGCAAGGAGCTTGAATCCGGGGAGCCGGGAGCAAGGAGCAGGTCGTGTGAGTGATCAGACAGCCGCAGATTACGTATACGACGCGTTGTGCGATGGCAATGATGAGAAGACAGCTTTTTATAGCCATCTTCGGGGCATCTTTTTAATTTGTAAAAAACAATAAATACCTCTACCAATGCTATATTTTTTTAATTTAAACAATATTTTAAGCAGTTTTATAAAAAAAACCCCTTTTCAAGTCATGTAGCAAAGTTTTTAGTGTGTATCAAAAAATAATCAAAAAAAAAAAAAGAAATCTGGTTTAAAAAGAAGGAATTTCTAAACTTAAAAAGCCGTTTTAAAGTCATTTAGCAAGGTTTTTATTGTATATCATAAACACTTTTCCTTTGAAAAAAAAAATAAATCTAGCTTAAAAAGGAAAATAAAAGTTATGCCTCCTAAAAATATGATTTGGGAATCTAAGCATTATTTATTAAATTAAAAGGCTTTCAAAAAGTGTTTATAAAATATATAATCAACCTTCTGTTTTATATATAAAAAGAAAAATCCAGTTTTAAAATAATATTTTTGTATCTAAAAAATAAATCTGGACTGAAAAAGTTGTAAGAAAACCGTTTTGAAATTAATTTTCAATTATAGAAAACAATTGAAATATGAAACAACTATTTTCTAATTCTATTTTCATAAATTTCTAGGAAAGTTTTCAATAATCTGGCTTTATTAATTCTTAAAATAATAAAATGATTATTTTAGCTGATTCTAAAACCCCCTTTCTGCTATTTTCTCTGCCTAATCCTTGGCTGTCAACTCTGATGGCGAAAAGTCCAGGGAAATGGTGAGGGGGACACGCTTAACTTTCTGACTTTTGGCTGCGGCTTCTGTGGCTGCCGCTGCTGCTGCTGCTGCTGCTGCTGCGTCACATGCTGATGCAGCACAAGTCGGAATCGAAACAGCAAAAACAAGTAAGAAAAAAAATACGACAAAAAATCCCCAACTCTTGGTTCTCATCCTGCGCCTCCTCACCCCTCTCCTGAGGCTGGGGAATCTGCTTAAAAAGTCCGCTCAGGTTTTGTCTGTGCCGCAGCAGCAGCTACCTTCCTTCATTTGTTATTCAAAAGTTTCTTGCTCTGCACTTCTCCTTCTTATTCCCTTTATTTATTTATTTTATTTGCCTGATTTCATTTCATTTCATTTTGTTTCACTTCATACCTTTGCTCAGGCCATTCCATTCCACTCTATGCCGTTCCAGACACTGTCCGAGTGTTTAACTTGATTTTTTCCTCCTTTATATAATATACATATATGTATTTGGAGAACAGAATTTACGTAGTTCTCTAGTCTCGCAAAAGTTTGTCCAATTTTGGTCACAGGAATTCCTCAAAAAGTCCCCAGGAATTTCTACCAAACAACTGAAATGGGAATGCCATTGGGGGAAAAATGTTGAAATAAAACAAATTAACCAAAATGAGAGACCTCAGAAAATGCATACAAATGTTTTTGACTTAATGGGGGCTGATCGAAGTAAGGATCATTACCATAAAAAGGTTTTATAATTAAATCAATCAAGAGTTCACTTTTTTTTTTTGTTATTGGTTAAACAATAAAAGCCAGCTATTGGTGGGAAACTACTAAGAGATAAAATATATATAAGAAAACTGAGAGTATGTCCTACCTTGCACAGTTCCGATAGATTATTGTAAAGAAATTGTAGGAGCTGAAAATATACAAAAAAGAAATCATGAATGTAACAATATTGTGATTCAGTTTAAAGCTTATAAACTCCACAAATAATCGACCATAAAGCCACTTTAAAAATCAAAATAAATTCCATAAAACAAAGCACCGATCTAACTTTAAAGTAACATGTAAATAAAAGCATTTTCATAATTTTTATCTTCATAGAAAATGACATTGCATGTGCACGAGTTCCATGGCACATATATTTGATTTCATTTGCGGAAATTGTTTGATAAGCATTTTCCCCATAAAACCAGCTAAATTTACGAGCAAACAAAAATTTAGTTTGAACTTTTCTCGTTTTGTTTTTTGTTTTTTTTGCACAGAATTTATGGCCAACTGTTTGTGATATTTATTTAAAAGAATAACATATATTCCGGTTTAGGTTTTTGTTTATGCAACACACATAAATATAAATAAACATAAATTCATACACATTTTCGTGATTTTTCTTAATCGCAACTTTTGAAAGAAAAGCTGCTTCCGTGACGAGATAATGCAGAAAAAGCACGATGAAATGGAATGAAAATAAAAAAAAAAATTAAATTGCACCGCCGCCGCCCCATAATGCCAGCTAAATATGTGTAAACACTAATTATGTTAATTATACTTTTTGCCGTCGCCGTTGCCTTTGCCAGCAATTATGCTAATTGTATTTTCAATTATTATATGCTTATTTATTATTATTTCTCAGCGTGCTCAACCAGCTTCATTGTTGTTTTTGCTGATGATTAAAATTATACAAATGAGACTCGATTTATGAAAAATACAGCTGGTAACAAAAAAAAAAAGAAATAAGGTAAATAATAATACAAAAAAAATTAATGGTTGGTGGAAAAAAAAAATGCCAACCAAAATTACGTTGCGTGAATTTTAAGATGATTTTATTATTCCCGGTCATTCGTTTGCAAACCGAAATTAAATTGATTTTGCTTTACAAGCCCAGAGTCCTCCATCCATCCTCCTCATTCAGAATTTGCCTTCTCGCCAGGTTACAATGGCCGAGTCTGGGACATATAATTACACCCACATGCAGGCAGACATAATGTATTCACACATATTCATTAAATAATTATGTCCATAATTAAAAACGAAGCGAAAGGAGCGGAACGGGCCAAAAAGGGGGCGGGGGCCAGCTGGCCACAAAGTACGAAATGTCTGGGATTCAACACAAAAGCAAGAACACTAACGAGAAAGGTTTAAGAACTAAAACGCGAAGGAATAAGGACGAGATTCGTTTGAGATCAAGAACAAAAATCTAAATGAGAAAGACTATGAAAACTATAGGGATCGGGATCGAGAATAAAAAAAAGGACAAGTAAAAATGACGAAAAAAAAGAACGAGAACAAAGGACGAGAAAGACTACGAAATCGAGAACGAGTGATAGTGGCTAGCTCATACCTTTAGTGCCGATAATAAGAAAAAGAACGAGTACAAAGGACGAGAAAGACTACAAAATCGAGAACGAGTGATATTGTCAAGAATAAGAAAAAGGACGAGTAAAACTGACGAGAAAGTCTACGATACCGATACCGAACGAGTTATCACTCGATATTGGCTAACTCATATCTTTAGTCTAATTGAATACAAATTCTGCACATTTAAAAGGCCTTTAATCTTTGAGATACTCTCCACATTGACGCCAGCCCTCATTACTTTACTTTTTTACTCTTCCGTCGTTTTTATAAATAAACTTTTCTTGACTTACCAAGGGCTTATGGTGTTTATTAGCACCACCTGGTATATTTTAAACGATGCCAGCTGCCAACGATCTATATGGCTTGTTTATATAGACTGACAGCAGTTCATAATTGCCCCCCAAAACCATTTCCATCAATCTCCCCATTGCACTCCATCTGTATATATTTTTTATTTTTTTATTTTGCACTCGGCAGTGCCATCTTAAAAAATAGCAGAAAAAAAATTGAGAAGCAAAAGGAATTTTGCTGGTAGAAATTGACGCCTTCGCCTGGCATTTGTTTAATTAAAGTGATGACCTCCCTGCAACATTTTCGTCCCGCGGCAGTCGAGTGAAAAAATCAGAAGCCGCTGGCATTATTTAAAATGCAACGCAATGCGGCGCTCGAAATGCAATCAATGTGAATTAAATTCCCCAACTGGGACCAGCACAAAGCGTGTGGCTGGGAAAAATCCTCCTCCGGGGTGGAGGGGAGCGGTTGAAAAAGCGAAAAGCGAGACAAGGGGGAGGAATCAGAGTCACAATCTGAATCAGAATCCGGCGCAGGTCAGGTCAGGGATTGGGGTCAGTGTTCAGTTCGGCCGCAAATATTTTATCCAAACTCCGTCAGAGAACAGGAAAAATTGAGAGGAAAAAACTGTATATATATATTTACAAAAAAAAGGATTAAAAACAGGGCAGCAAAACAGAAAAACCCTGCCCAGCAAGAAATGCTGGCAGGGAAAAATCAGGAAAATTTAATTGAGCGTGAAATATTTCACCAGAGGCTGGGTGTGAGTGTGTTTCCAAGGTGTTTCTGCAAAATGCTTTGTCAATGTTATCTCTGTTCCTGGCATTTGTTTATGACATAAATAATTTGTAAATCAGCAAACTTTCAACTTTAACTCTATATCTACAATATAACAATGAACAAACCACCTGAGCGGATTTTTGAACACAAAAAACAGGAGAGCAGAAAAAGTTGTTCAACTATTTAAAGCATAAATAAGCCTGGGAATTATTTAGATATTTCTCTTGGCACAATCCAGCATTGCTATGCATTGATGATTGTGTTTTTCTCTCTTAAATATTTATATATATATATAAATATTTTTTAATTCCAATTTCGGGGCTTTTCTTCGTTTTAAATTTAAATTGGTTTGAAACTTAAATTCTTGGGAAATCATTTCGGCAAATTAAATTGCAACATTTTACTTGTGGCATTTGTGAGTTCATTTAGCTCTTAGACATTTTTTTATGTCAGTTATTCATGAGCTGTAAATAAACAAGCCTTTAACCTTATAGTATCTCTTCTTAAAGTTTAGTTACTTTTCTCATTCATTTCCCTGGGCTCGCCCTTTTTTGAGGAAGTGAAATAAAAGAATTCTTTTTCAATTGCTTTCACTTATTGTTTTATGCTTTGATTTTTTCCCTGTACTTTTTGTTTTGTTTTGTTTTGTTGGTCACGCAATTAATTTCTGCACGCAAAGTTTTGTTGGCCGCCTGGCGAAACAATAGCCTTGAATGAAGGCAAGCCAGCCACCCATTGGCCACCCAACTTTGCTGCCCTTTTCACAAGGCATTTAGGCTTTAGGTTCAGAGTCCAATGATTTCTAGCTGAAGTTTGCCTTAAAGGCTGGGAAGGATATTATGTAAATAGTGCTGGAGCTAAATGGTATTCAGATGTGGTTAAGAAGAAGGCTAAAAGATGATACTAATGTTTGTGGGATTGTATTACTAAGATGTGTTTTGCTTAACTTTAGAAGTCAACGATTACATTTTTTTTAATAATAAATAAAGGTTTTTGTAATATTTTCTAAAATATTTAATAGTTAAAAATTAAGGTTTTCCTTGAAATATATAATAATAGTTGTATTTAAAGAGTATTCCTAGCTTCAACCTCTAAAGTGGCAGTGCGCCGCCTTTAATGTTTTTCTCCTTGGAGTACTAGGGCATTGTCTTTGGAAATTTACCTCCCTTGAGTGGAAGCACCCCACTCTTGCCGCCACCACCTCCTCCCCTTTGGTTAACCCCTCAATGGCGTTGTGTGATCGTTATTATTAGAAAAGTTTTATGCACAATATTTTTCTTGTTCTTTTCTCGATTGCCGTTTCTGTGTGAGCCCCCTTTTTGCTTTTGTCTCCTTTTGGGCTAACTTGTTGTTGCTTTGTTTTGTTTGCACCTTCTCCTTGACCAAGACACACAGTCCCTCTCCCCCCCCCAGCATACATAGTTCTGTTGTCTTAACCCTTACCCCACCCAGGCAAGGCATTGCTTAACCCCCGAATGCCAGCCATCATACATCGTTTATGTTACGTGACTTGTTTGCCAGATGAATGCAAAATAACAGACCCCGAAGGAATCGGGGGGGAGAAATCGGACAGGGTGTGTTGTTGGAAAAATTCTTACACACACACACATGTGTCTGTGGGGGTGTGCGTGTGTAAGCGACGGCTGGAAAAACAGCGGAAAATCAACAGAAAAAAGGAAAACAGTAGGACCAACAGGAGAAAAAAGAAAACATATAAGAATAAGAAAGAAATTGAGAATGGGAGAAAGGAGAGAAAGCAGAGAAAGAGGGCGGCTTTGATAATGAGACCAAATTAAAGGATGGCCTACGGGAGAAAGTGGAGAAAGCAGCTCAAGATTGGGGGTGGTGGTGGAAAGGTCCTCGAAGACCTTTGATCGACCGAAAAAAATGACCCTCGATAGCATTTATAAGTCAAGGAAATTATTAATATATATTTTCCTATCTTCCATATCAATCAAAATATAATTCCTTTTTTAAAATACCCCTAAAAAATTAACAAAAATATTATTAAAACGTATAAGCTTTAAGAATATTATTTTTGAAGCTATTAAAGTAAAGAATATCCCCATGCAAGGATGCTTTCCTTCTCTATTTATCATATAATTCTTTTGCATTTTCCCTCCTCCCTCAATCCCTTTCCGGGGAAAAGTCTGCCCTGAGTTTTCGCCCTCACACATTGAAAACTCAACAAACGATGGCTTTTCCACCCCCCCGACCCAAAGTCGACTTATTGTAAAGTTTTTCGCTGTCTCCGGCCTCCTGCGCCTTAATCATTTTATCGATCCCTGTTATTGTTGCTGCTTTTAATGCATATTAAACAGATGTAAAAATTTACACTTCAATTACAACAACTTAAGCATGAAGCACAACAACAGCAGCTGGAAAGGATATTCAGCGGAAAAAAAAGTTACTGAAAAAAGGAAGCTGAACGAACCGCTGCAAGGATGGATGGATGGTCGGGCAAAAGGCTGAGAGAACTGTAAATGATGCTGCAGGGGAAATCACAATTTAAAGCAAAAGACAACAAAAACAAGGTAAATGAAGGGGAAAACAGGAGCAGAAAAGAGAAAAGAAAAACAATAATAATAAGAAATAATAATAATATAAGGAGACGAGTATAAGGGGAACAAAAATTAAATAAAATAGAATGAAAGACAAGAAAAGGGCAACAAAATAAAGGTTTTCTTTTTTAAATGCCAGCAGGAGGAATACTTTTACTAAAATACCCTAGAAATGTGTATTAAATGTGGGAATTCATTGGAAAATTTATATATTATTTATATAGCACTATATAATAATATATATTTATTTAAATAATAATCAGAGGTGCTGAATTAATAAAGCAATATAATTCTAATAAAGAAAACATTTATTATGCTTATGAAATCACACACCATTTTGAAAAACTGTATTTTCACAACTCCTCAAAATTGATTATTCTAAAAACCACCCGCTAAAACATAAATAATTCGTAAATTATTCTAAATAAAAAACCACCCGCTAAAACATAAATAATTAAATACATTCACTAAAATTCGTTCTGTAGGAATCAACAATGCCTTGACAACCTTTTTTTTTTTTGGGGCATCAATAAGGGATCTACCGACTTGTGTAAGCTGTTTTTGTTGCGGCTAAAATTACAAGTAATTGAACCTCAAGATGTTGCTCCTTGTTTTTTTTTTCGTTTCTCTCAATTTTTGGGGAACATGTGTGCGGCAGCGGTGGTAAATAGCAACAACAACAACAGGTTTAAAAAAAATGAGGAAAATGAGGGGTGAGGCGTAACAGCAGGATATATGTAGAACCCCGAGAAAAGATACAAAAAGAAAACAACAAAGGTTTCATGGGAAACGGTGGCCGTTTCAAGGGGCGTGGCTAAGTCGCAACAAAAAAAAGGGAAATATCACACACACACAGCCAGAAAGGAAGCTGTGGATTTCTGTGCAGAATGTGTTCCCTTTTTATCGATCAATCGATCATACTTTGCTGGGATATAAACCAGCTGTCTTTCGATCTCTTTCTCTTCGTCCTTTTTTTTGTTTTTGTTCCTTTTGCTTGTGTGGCTCTGTGCTCAGTTAACGGTTAATGCTTAACCCCCTAAGGGACACGCCCCATTCGGTTCCGATGCCCGGCGAAATGAGATCACAGCAAAAAAATGGAAAAAAAGGTGTTCAGAGATTTGACTCGGAGGAGAGTTTCGTCGGATTGGTTTCAGTTTCATGTCCAAATATTTGGTCAGCAATCCTCCATGATCTTGAATATAAAACAAACATTTGCTTAGATCTACAGTTACCCAGAAATAATTAATATTAATATTTAATTATATTTATTTAATAATTAATTAATATTAATATATAACAAACTTATAAAGATTTAATACCAACTCTATAAGGTTTTTTTTTTTTAATCCCTTAATTATATTTATGTATAGAGAATAATACAAATTAAATAGGAAATTATATAAATTATATATATTATATAATATATAAAATCTCTAAATTATATAGGATATACTTAAGCATTCTCTGGACCTATTCCTTTTGGAATAAAGTCCACAATATTTCCTAGAAAATCTACATAACATTTTCCCCTGGGCATTCAAAACCAATTCTCGCTCTTTGATGTCCACAAAAATATGTTTTTTTTTGCCAAAATATTAAAGCCGGAAATGTGAAGGAGAGAATTCTGGTTCTGGTCAATAAATTGAAATGGCTTTCCCCCTCCGTCTCTCTCTCACAGGATAAGGCAAGCAGCATAAATTCAACTTATTTCTCACAGATTTCAAAGTAAATATGCAAAATATTTCTTAGTACCACATTAATGCATCAGCCCCCAAAGGCAGTGGGCAGAGGCGTCGTCGTACAGACGTACAGGAGCGGGGGTTTCTAGAGAGGGGTTTCTGGTTTTCTGGGGTGCGACTCGCTTGGCTGGGCGACGTCACTCACTCACACTTACAGCCAAATGTGGGCGAGATAGCTCAGGAAGCGGCTACAAAAAAATAAATGTAGGAAAAAGAAAACTTAAGAAAACAAATATTTATCTAAAGAAACCCTGAATGCCCTTCATAGGAAGGGTATTACAAATAAAGGTATTTAACTTTAATCTAGGACAAACTAAAAGTGGCACTTTAACTCCTGGGATTAAAAAAAAAAGAATAGTTCCCTTAAAAAAAGAGAAAACAATAATAAACCAAAATTTTTAGTAAAAATTCTCTTAATATATATTTTTTTAAAATTCTTAAAAACCTATATGCTTCAACCAAAATTCGTAATACCTTACAATCTTGGTGTGCAGCCGGGAAAACACACTGAGACGCCGAGAAGAAAAACGAAAAAAGGCGGCACGATATGGGGAAGAAGCTATGCGAAAAGCGTGCAACAAACTATGCGCTCGTCTCCCTCCAACTTTGGGCCTTAACCAAACCCCCTTGCTCCTCCTCCACCTAAGACTGTGCGCCGCCGTCCCGCTTAACCCCGTCGGTGGCTGAGGCCAAGCTTAAATGTTGGCGGCATGTCATGGAAATAACATTAAAAACACATTAAAACCGCGAGTTTCTGGCCAGTCAACAGCAACAACAATAACAACAAACAAAGGCTAAGCGATGTGAGAAACCCAGAGATATATATATATATATAAATATATTTATACAAAGATATATACTTGTGTATTTGTGCGACAAAGATGCGTTTCTTCCTCTTGGCAGTCAGACTGTTCCGTTGTCGCTGCTGTTGATTTATCCCCCCAAAAAAAAATAATAACAACAATAAAAAAAAACTGAAAGAAAGGGAAAAAATAATAATAACAATAAGAAAAATAAAGAAAAAACGTTATACAAAATAAAATAAATAAATAAAGAAAAGAATACCAAATAAATGCAAGGACAGTAAAATAAGGATACACCCCCAGAAGGGATTTGTAAAAATCTTGGCCCTATGGAAATTTTATTAAATTCACAAAATGAATTAAATATAAATTTATAATATATATATGAATAAATTATAAATGTATAAATTTATTTATAAATCCACTGTTTTTTAAGAACATTAAAAGTAAGCATGTTGACCCCAAACGCTGAGGAATAATAAGTTAGCAAAAACTGTGTGTGGCGGATGTGCAGGAAAAACTCCAAGTAAATTCAGAGACAAGCCCTGTTTTTTTTTTTTGTTCTACCTTTAGCATATACATATATAGTATATACACCTAAGAAAAATAATAATAAATTACAAAATATACGTACTATAATTATGAAAGTAGAGTAAATTGCTTCCGTTTCGGTGACCCGCTAATCGTCGGAAAAGCAATTAAGATGATTTTTTCAGGTGGCGTTGATCGGTCGGGGAACAGCGCTGCTCAACAATTAATGCCCAGCCCCAATCGATTGGCATCGCCTATATATATAGCATAGTACATATATAGTTAATGCTAACTATATGTTTGGCAGTCACGCCTCATTAACTACAATAGGCGCCCCCCTCCCCTCCTGTCAGCGGCGGCGAATAAACAAATTGTAAATTTACAGCACGTAATATTAACGAATTTCTCGTTAACAATTTCCAAACAGCCATCATTATCAACGGCAAAAGGCAGAAATTAACAATTTTGTTTGCCAATCACACGTCAATGAATTATCATTAACAAAACCAAATACAGTTTGGGTTGAAAAGGTTGGGAAAATGGGGCGGGGAAAATTACTATCATAATTGAGGTTAACCCCAAACAAATGCTGGAATCACGAAGTCAGAAAAGGGTATTTAAAAAAAGCTATTCAATTATTATTCAGACACCAATTCGAGAGCAAAAAAAAAAAATAATTTAAATATAGAGAAACCACTAAGAACCTTTAAACTATACAAAATTATTATTCTTTTCTGTGAGGGTTTAAGTGATTTCAAGTTTCTTTGATTGAAAGGATTATTATATTATATTATTTTATATATTGTATTATATTCTTGTATATAGCTACTGATGTCAGCTAGTGGTGACCTAATAAAAAAATAAACCCGCTTTCCAAGAAACCCAATCAATGATGACACACAGACTTGACTCACTTTTCAAGCCCCTGAAAATCAATTTGACAATTTTTAAAGCGCAAAATCCAAACAAAAATTATATATATTAACCCCCCAACACTAGCCGGCGTTTATCAGCAAAAATTCTCACAGTTCAAACATTGCACACACCCTTAACCCCTTGTTGTCGGGTCTCTAATCAATTTGCTTTGAACTCCAAACAAAAAAAAAAAAGAAACTCAATGAATGACTTGCCGCAATATGAATATCGTATGTGTATATGTGGGGTGTAAGCTATATACATATAGACACTATATAGTACATATATTGTTTGTTGGCTTATGATTGATGATGCCATTGATTGATGCATGACGCGCTTTCCTCGGCATTTCCCGGCGTCGTTTGTTGCCTTTTAATTGAATTTCCGAAAATATGCTGAAACTCAACTTTTGCATGCTTATCGGGGTAATACACGATACCTCCTACTCTCTGATGTGCCACCCTCCCCCCTCAAAGGAAAAACTGAAGAAACTTTGTTGAAAATTTATGCGGAACGATAAGGAATTCGTTTGCGCCGTCATTGTGGGGAAAACATTTTATTGCAACATCATGCCAAGGCTAACCGCAAAGTAAAGAAAATTATAATAATAATCAGAAGAAGTAGAAAAGGTGGTAGATATCTTTTTTAGGGTCCTTTAGTTATCCTTAAATCTTTAGTTTTTATGACTTTATCAAAGGATAAATAGGATAGTTTGCAGTTTACCTAAGCTTCATAATTATATAAATATTAAAAAGAAAAAATAATAACTTCCCATAAAGTCTTTCTTGATTAATTTTAAAAATAATTTTTCATTTCAGCTTTCCCTATGCTGCCCTTAATTTTCACTCATCAAAAGCAGCAGAAAGACAAAAAAAATGTGAAAAATGGTGAGTGAAAATATGTATATATAACAAATCCTTGAAAATTGACTTCAATGTCTGCTTTTTATGATGATTTAGTACACACACACACAACTTCCTGTCTTGGCATTTTCCCCTCAAGGCTTTGATAAATCGCCAAGGCAAATCAAAAAATTGTTTATAATTGTCATATTTTCGTTGGCTGCCCTACTGCCTTTTCTTTGTTGTTTTTCCTTCTTGTTGTTGTTGGCAGAAAAGTGGCTAACCTCCCGCCTCCCTCTCATCACCATATTTTCTGGTTGATGGGGCGTTGTGGCTGACGACTAATGCGGCACCTTGAAATGGTTTTTATGGTCATGGCGTGCGTTTGGCCATTTCAATTAAACGTCTGCGATGATGATGATGATTGGGGCCAAGAGGAGCTAGCTGGGCGGGGTAGAGAGGAAGTCCAAGTAGGAGCCGGCATACAGAATAGATGGAGTTTTTTCCCCCTGATTTTCTTATGCAGAGAAAGAATAAATGTTGACTTGAACAAACCGAAAACCAAAAAAGGAACTTACTTGAATTGCCTCAGGAAATTATATAATTTTATTTATTATAGAGTTAATTTAAAGAATTTATTATTATTATTATTTTTATTATATATTATATATTATTTATATTATTATTATTTCAAAATGCCTTCTTTTTAAATAAAAAATATATAAATAAATGCTAATAATTAGCTTACTAAAAGGATTTCCTTTAAACAAACCGAAAACCAAAAAAGGAACTTACTCGATTTGCCTCAAGAAAACATACAAATTCATTTTTTATTTATTATGGAGTTAATTTAAATTATTTTTTCAATTTCAAATAAAAAATGAAATATATAAATAAATGTTCATAATTAGCTTACTCAAAGGATTTCCTTTAATGTCAAACCAACCTGAAAATAAACAAAAAATATAATTTATTAATTAGTAAATCTGCTTGGTTGGTTAATAAATATTTAAAAATTTATTAAAATATTCTTAGAAGGCTACAAATTAACCGTTTTATTTTCTGTGTTTTGTATTTTATTTTTTTTTCGTGAACTTGTGCCTGTGTTGTGTCGTGGCCATAATCACAGCCACTTTGTCACCCACCCAGTTTTTTTTGGCTCACTTCATGTGGGGTCCAATTCCCCCCCCCCCCCCCCCCCTTTCCTCACCTTCCCCCCGTCTTCTTGGCTTAATGCAGCTGCCACACGCAAGTGGCGCATAAAAACAAAATGTTTTGCGGGTCTCTAACTCTAACTACAACTCCCAAATCCGCTGACGCCCATCTCTTTCTTCACTTCACAGCCTTCCTTTCGGCTCTCCTCTCCTCTGGCTGGCTAACCGGAAATGAAGATGATGCAGCACAAAAACTATGAAATAAATAAACTTACATGCCACACCATGGAGCACTATAGAGTACTATATATACAAACATATTTACACAGAGAAATGTGTGCATAAATGCCGCTTCGCCTTCACAAATTCAGTCTCAACTCAATTCAACAATTTGGCAAAGGGAAAATCTCTTTAAAAATAAATATAATTCAAGGAAAACAGGAGAGGGAGTTGGGGAATCAGGAAGAGATGGAAGAGCTCTTGGGATTATAGTTGGAAAAATGTGTTAATTAATTGGTATTTAGAATGTTGCATGATTTTAAAAATTATCTAGAATATAGAAATGGTAAAGGAAGAGTCGAGAAAAAGTCCTTTGTCCTGAAGTTAATGGCTCCTTTTTCTTTTTTTATTTAATAGCTTTTTTTCTTTATTTTCTTTATACATTTAATTAAACTTTTCATTGTGTGCGTGTGTTTCTCTCTGGCTGATGCATAATTAATTTTATAAAAATAATTTATTTAATTGAAGTTCTGTTTGACTTTTGAACAACAAAAGTTGTGCTTGTCTTTTGTCCAAAGCGTCAACTCTTGCATTATTTTATTTCGTTTGCTCATTGTTGCTGTTGTTTTTCCTTTTTTGTATTTATTGTGGAGAAAAAAATAAACAGACAGAGTGAAAAAGAGCAAAGTACAGGAAAAGCGAAAAAAGAAGAAAAACAATTATTTGAAGCGAATCTGTGGAGCTTTTAAATTAATTAAGCCAAAATGAAAGCATTATAAAATGATTTACTTTCCACTCTGATCTTTAGCTCTCTGAACAGATGTCTTTAACTCTTAAAAGGGTTAATGCAAAGTTATGAAATCAGGGAAATGGCTGCTTGACATTCAATCATAATGATTGTCAGGTGAAAATGGAAAAAATAAATTCATCTTTTGAGCCAAATTGATGAGGTGGCAGGACACCACACCATACCATCTATATATGTATGTAGACACCATCTTCCCCTGAATATATACACCATTTTGTTCAGTTTTCCCACTTAAACTTCAACCAGACACCTTTCACTTGCTGCCATTTCATAAAACAGACCACATAAAAATGTCTAAAAGAAGTTGAATACTCTGGCTAAAGTTACCTAAAATACAAGATTATTTATTAACTAATTTATATATATTATAAATTATTAATTTTATAAATTTTTACAAATTAAATACAATTATTTGTACTATATAGTTTAAATTGGTATTAATTATTCTGGCAAGAGATTTTTAAGCCACTATTACCTTCTCTCTAGTCACTAATTACTTCAAGGCCTTTTCTTACAAAAATACCTATTAATTATAATAGCTAATATGCCCCTGCTACCCTCTGATTAGCATTTGTAATTAATTAGCACCTGCCCGCTCCGTTTCGCTTGCTGCCAACAGAGAGACAAGACAGAAAAACTGAGGAGGAGGAGCTGTAGAGGAGGAGTGTGTAGGGGGGGGGAGTGGATCAGCTAAGGTGAATGGAAATAGCCAAAAAGTTGAGAGGGGAAAAACAAAGTTGAAACGGTGGCAGAAAAAACACCACAAAATTGCCATCGTGTGTAGGCGTTCCGTCTTAATGATCCAAGCACACCTCCCTCCTCGCCACTCTGGAGGAGGAGTCTTCCCCTTCCCTTCCTTCTATTTTTCCAACTCCTCCATCCGCCTGTGTCGCCTCATTTTCGTGGGCAAAAGTGTCATCGAAAATTAATTGCTAAACAAATGTCTAATCTTTGCCATTTAAAAAGCGCATAAATCAAGCGCAAATCAAACACTACAAGATACCAGCTCTGCGCTTGGAGAGATATATGTATATATATGCACATTCAGAGCCAACTTCAGAGGCAAAACATATGACAATTTTTTATGTTTTTTCCGTCTGGCTGAATATATATATATTTTTTTTCCTTGCCTCTTTCTGTTTTTGTGTCTTTGGTGAATGGCAAGTGACTCAATTGGGGGCAAGTGGCAATGGAAATTAAAATGAAACACAGAAGCGGAGACAAAATTGGGAGATACTATATAGCAGCAAGGCGAAAGAGGACAAATTAAAAATTGCATAAAGTGTAGAGGGGGATGTGTGGAATTATAAAGGAAATGAGAAATATTCAAATTAAGAAATCTTATTAAAAATGGAAAACTGAGAAAAACTGCAAGTAGCCAAGTTGGGTGAATAATCAAGAACTCTTCTTATAATGTTTATCAAAAATTATATAAAAAAGCAAAAAAGTATATAAACCAAGTACAACTTTAAATTCCTTTCTAAATTGTATAAATTTAATATAAAAAACATATATATTGTAGACCTCAAAAGTTCAAAATGAAATCTGAGAAAACTTTAAGTTGCCAAGTTGATTATTCAATCAAGAATTATCAAAAATTATGTCAACAATTATATAACAAACAAAAAGTACATATAAACCAAGTACAACTTTAAATTCCTTTTTAAATTCCTTTTTAAATTGTATAAATTTAAATATATGTATATATAAAGAAAAAAAAACATATATATTTTAGACCTCAAAAGTTCAAAATGAAATCTGTGAGCTGCCTCTCCGAGGAGTAGTGGCCGGTTGCCATTAGACAGAAGCTGGGAAAAGTCCTGAAACTCATTTCCTATGCTCCTTCAGCTGCTGCTGCTCCTTCTCCGCCTCCTTCTACTATACCCTTTGCCTTAGTCCAGTGTCCTTTGCTTTGCCCCAGGACACTCCCAGGGCTCCTACTCTCCCCAATGACTTGACTTGCCCCTTTGCCATTTTCCTGGTGTGGACTATCATCCATTTATGATTTAGTCGCTTCCTTCTCCTGTCCCTGTTCCTGTTCCTCTCCAGAGTCTCTTTGGGAGCTGCTGGTCTCTCTCTCTTTGGTTGCATTTTTATTGCCAACTTTGTTGTTGTGCACAGTCAACACCTACAACCACCCCAAAAGGCAAGGGCCAGGGACATCCAGTGGGGGTTTTGGTTGATTTTTTGTTGTTTTTTAGGGGGGAAATTATTCATGGAAATTGTTGAGAAATTAAAATTAATTCAGTTTATTTGCCTGAGAGTTTATTATATTATATATATATATTTTTTTATTATTATATATAAATATTTATTAGTTTTTGTATATAGATTTTCTAATTAAAGAGATCTTTGTTTAATAGTAATTTAGAGCTCTGAGAATTACTATTTATATAAAAAAAAGTATATACAAATATATTATAAATAGTAGATGATTTCTTTATATTTTTCACATACATAAAATATTAATTAAGATTTTACATTTTTATATTTTAACGACGCCTCTGACTCTGCTACACCCCCTTTCCTCTCCCACCGTGGAAAGTTGCTTTTCCCTTTTATACAATTTCGTTTTTTTTTCATTTTCCTTATTTTTTTTTGTGTCCTTTTTTTTGCCTCTCACTTCGCACTCTTTTTGAGTGCAAAATGTAAATTTTGATGTCACTGGGAAATTCTGTGGCGCTGCTGCTGCTTCTTCCTGGTCTTCCTGGTCTATAGGCCATTGACGAGGACACTGTCCAGCATGGTTAAGTTCGTTGGTTCTTGCATACACCCCCCTGTCACCGTTGCACTTTCTCCTCTACAATTTCATGCTTGACTCGAGTGTGAACTTCCGCCTTTGTCCACCCCCCTCCGCCCCTTCGCCTTTCTTCCACTTTTGCCTTTCATCAGTTGACTTGTTCACCGCTCTTTTTTTTCGCCTGGTTTTTCCCTGCAGTTTTTCCCTACAAATTTTCCCCTGCACTTTTTCCTGCTGCAGCTTTTCCCAAATTTTTTTTTCTTTGCCGAGTTTTATTTTTAAAATTTTTTCTTGTTGTTTTTTTTGGTTTGGCTTTGAGACCATTTGCAAAAATATTTATTTGGACAATTTTTCATTGGATTGTTGAAGGAAGTTTGTTGCCTTCTCTTGCACGGCGCTTGTTTATTTGCCAGAGCCCCTCCTCGGGCACACCCCCTTTTTTCGCACTGTGTAAATTTGCGTGCAGCTGGCGCACAATTTTAACACTTCTTGTGCAAATTTAGATGCAGTTTTCTTCACTTGAAATTGTATACATATGTTTGCAGGTATATACAGTCCGTATCATTTCAGAAAGTCACAGGGATTATTCCGTAAGAAAATCATTAAAGTTTTTAATATTAAATATTTCTATTAAAAATGGAGAAATACATTTTAAAATATTGTTTTAAAGTTGAGAAATTGATTTAAAAACAAATATATTTTACTGAAATGATTGCTTTAAGGATTAATTATTTTTCTGTAATTATTTATATTCAAAATGGGTCTAAATAATAAACATTTTTATTTTAAGTTAACAAATTTATTTTTTGTTTTACATTTTGTTTAAAAATATGTTAAAATTATAAATTACCCTTTAATGTACATACGTATACGCATTTTATGATTTCGAATGATTTTCGTTATTTAAAATATAAACTTAGTTATGAATAAATATTTTTGAATTTTGTAAAGCCCTTAAAATTCTTGCTTGTAAATATTTATAAATATTCTTTAAAGGTAAAAATTGTGTGGATTTTTTTAGTTAGTCCCGAGACGGTGTTGGCCACAATTAAACTTTACGACTGCCATTTTCATGGAATTTTCCTTCCTTGCTTTGCGTGCAACTTCTTCGTGTTGTTTGGGGAAAAGTTTTTTGTAAAATTTAAAGCGTTTGTATTGGAGAATATATACATATATATTTTTTATATACAATAACTCGCGGGGGTTCTTCTTCTCTGTTTCTTTTTTTTTGGGCTATGCAAAGAGTTCTGGTGAGGGTTTGGGCTTAGGTTTATGTGCCAGCCTCTGGTTTCTTTCCACTCTTCATAGAGATCCAAGACAAAGGTTTGAGTTGTGAGACAAATGACGGGAATTTCTCAAAATTTTGGTTGGATTTCCACTCTTTAAATGGAATGCGAAAGCAATTTTCCTAGAGCCCATCAAAAGTGGAAGAATTTAAAAGAGTTTTCTAGTTAATATACATAATATTTACACAATATAAACCAAAAATTCCTGCAAAATTTACTTAAAAATCATGAAAATAAAATACTATACATCTTAAAGTTTCAATCAGTTACATTCTTTGGCGGAAAATTCATGTTTTTCCAAGCCACAAGCATTACTGAACACTCAACGCCGTTGGTCGCGGAAAACAGAAAGAGAATTGGCATCTAATCCAAATTGATTGAATCATTTGCAACATCCGCTTCCAGATCCGTTTTTTTTGTTGTATTTTTTGCCTCTCCCCAGGACCCCATTCCCGTCTCGCATTTTCCTTTGCTCCTTTTTACACACACACAGAACTCCTTTTGCCATTCGTTCTAACCCTTTTCCGAGGGGCAACAGCAGCAACTCCTTTCTGCCTTTTGCCTTGGCTTTTCGACACTAGTTTTGTGTGTCGCCCCGAAGCTTAATTAGCCCGCAACGTTAAAACGAACTTTTTGGCAAGGAACAAGGGTTAAGTGTTGATGGTGAAGAAGGGGAAAAAACAGGCAGGAAGTTGTACACACTGAGGGAAAATTTTTAAGATCAATAAACAAGAAGTTTTTGAAAATTGTAGATTATTCAAGTCTTTTTAAATAAATAAATAGATTTGTAGTACAATTAATTTCCCAATTTATTACTAATTATAAATCAAGGATATTTTTCCCCTGTTTAGCATGCAAAATCTCCTCTCCTCTGCTCATTGATATTTGATTACAGGACCTTATGGGCTGTGTGTAGAGACAATGAGTGAGACACGTTTTGTCTTTTGGATTTGTGTTCCTTTTGAAGGCGTTCTTTTTTCCTCTTTTATTCACAGATTCTTATGCCTATATCCTTGGCTTCCATTCGGTCTCCTTTGGCGGCTGCCTGCCATTTGATGTCTGAGCAGGGAGAAAAAGAGTAGAGAAGAGAGGAAAGCGGGGTTCCGGCCTCAAATTTCAATGAGCATTTGGCCACTTAAGTGGTAAGCGGAGGTCGAGCTGAGGCTGCGGGTAACTGTCATCCGATATTTGCCTAAAAGTAGCTCAGGTAGACCCGAGTCCTGAGTTTCAGGCTTCAACTAAGGCGAGGGAGGCAAAAAGAAAAGACACGCAGGAGAAATATGTTTTCTGACAGTATACAGTGAGAAAAATATCAATGATTTCAAGTGAAGAAAAAGATATTAAGCAGCCAGGAATAACTGAAACCCTAACTGAATTTCCCTTTAATTAATTTCCTAGACTTTTCCCCCGAGTGTAAAACCAGTTAATGAAGCATTAAGCATGTCTCAAGGAAAATGCAGGAAATGGGTGAAAAAAAGAGGGAGATTTAGAGAATTGGAGAGGGATCCAAAGAGAGTTACTTTTGTCTAGATGCGGAAATTGCTCTAAGTGCCCTGACACGCAAAATAAACATTGCATACATTTCCCACTCTCCCTTTCTCTTGGCCAGAGTGGCCTCCCCTTTTTTTACTTTAATAATAATCCCCTCCTAATACTCGTCTTAAAAAAGTATATATATAATTCTTCTTTTACACGTATATATAACCATTTTTGTTTTTTTTTTTTTACATTTTTTGTATTTTTGCGGGTGCAACACACTCTCAAGTACTCGAAGTGAGTCAGTGCAGTTGGCAGAGGGTTTCCCACTGAGCTCCCCCTTTATTATTATTATTTTTTATATATTTTTTTTATTTTGTTTACTGGTGGGTAGGGTTGCCCAGTGTCGGGCAATAACCCCTTTTTGGACGGGGCGCAAACAACTGCAAATTTGTAGCCCCCATCAAACCGACAACAAGGGGTGCAAAAAGAGAAATGGTTATCCCAAAGGAAGCTGGGATTTAAAAGCGGGCTAAGAGAGGAAGTAAATGGCCAGAAATCATTCTAAATCTCTGCCAAAGAACTTATACTATACTATATATAATTTGAAGCGTAGAACTATTGATCATTAGGAAAGGGAAGTAGAAAAATTATATTTATTTCAAAACTAATCATATTTTTCCGAAAGAAAAAATAATATTTAAGCCTTGAAATATTTTTTGATAATGGAAAATTCAGGAAGCAAAATTCTAGAAGCCTGTGATCTACTTTAAAAGGAATTTAGCTAACTTCCAGAGAAAGAAATGTTATTAAAGCCCTAAAATAATGATAACCTTAGAGGGAAGTAGGAAAAAAAAAAAGCATTTACCATAAATCTAAGTCTAAAAATATTCCTCTTAAATATCTCTAACTCTAGATCAGAACTCTAGTCTCTGGTCTTTAGTTTCTCATATATGTATATTTCCCATTTCGAACCCTTTTGCTTATGCAGGACCCTAGGCGAGAACGAATTCCAGAACTTCAGAGTCCCTCTTCCGCATAGCAAAAGTAACGTCGAACCCCAGCAAATGCCATAAAGCTCAGCTCCCCCGAAAAAAAAGAAAACAAGAAACAGGAATCGGGCCAACAACCGCAGTTGGTTTCCCTAGTTCTCCTCCGTTTTTTTTTTTTTGCCAACTTCCTCATCTTTTTGTCGCCGCCGCGCCGCCGTAGTTCTCCCCCATTTTGGTAGTTTCAGAACTCCCCTTTATTTTTCCTTTCGCTCCTGTCGCTGCTCCCCTCTAAAAAAAAGAGTATACAGAGGAGCTCGAGTCCAAAGTCCCGGCCTGGCTTTGATTGAGAGTAGTACCCAGTACCCGGTCACAAAAGGCACTCCCGCAAAAAAAAAGAGAAGGAAGCCAGCGGGTTTTTCGGGGGGAATCGCAGTGGGAATCTGTGACTGCCACTGTGACTCGCAGTGTGACTGCGGCTCAAGTCATTAGGCTCGCCTCGGCAGGACTCGTACCGCCCCCCCTTTGGCCTTTTGTTTGACAATTTCAGCGGGCGAGGGTCCCTCGAAAAGAAAGGGTTCCCAGGTTCCCCCACAAAACAGCTCAGAGTCCCAACCCTGAAATGAAGCACAGTCATTGTGTCTTAGCCTGGCCAAAAACTGGCATACGAAAAAAGAGGGGATAAATCAGTGAAAGGCTTGACTTGTGGGGGAGTCCACATACTTCAAGGCTTTAACTCTATTCTTTGCTTTCCTTTTCCCCCAGTCCTTAAATTATTCAAAGAACAAAGCCCCAAGTCATTGCTCCTTAAAGGAGTGCAAATAAAATTGCCTAAAAATATGGATTACAAGCTTTAAAAGGTATTATCAGAGTAGCAGAGTTTCCCCGAAAGTATCCTTTTACAGTATTTTTTATCCCAGTTCTGCATAGTTTTCCTTTTTCTTTATTTTCTTGATTTTTTTGTAGGGAGTTTTCAAACGCTAAAAGTCAAGTCAAGAAGGGAATTACATACAAAATATTTTATAATAAATTCCAAAATGGCAAAAGGAGCAGGCACACACACAACACACACTTACACACGAATGCAAATGGGGCGAATAGAAGAGGAAAGCAGGGAAAATAAAGTATTGCAGAAAAACTAGTTTGCAAAGCTCCCCCTACCCCCTGCACCCCCGGCACCCACCCACTTTCCCCTGGATTTTCCCCTCATGTGTAGCAGGAATTATGATGACATACAAGAGAGAGGAGAGCCAAGAGCAGTGGGAGGTAGAGCTAGGGTAATACCGGGGATTGTTGGATTGCATGGCGCTATGTTTTGCCAACTTGTCTACTTAATCCTTACGTGAGGGAGTGGCTAAAAAAAAATATATATATAGAAATATATAAAATATATATCAAACAGGGAGAAAAGGGCAACATAAAATATATATACATAGGTATTTTTATATATACATATGCAAACATATATTGTTAGCGGGACGAAAGAGAGAGGGTCATTCATTTTAATATGCCAACGCTGGCCATGCATGGGTGGCCGCTGGGGCGCTTGCAATTGGCCCCCCCTTTTCCGCACCACCATGCCCCCAAAACCACATACAGGTTGGGGTGGCAACCCTAAGCGGCGTCTCTGATTATTTGCATAAATTAATTACAAAAACGTTTCGCCTTCAGCGGTGTCAGAGAGAAGTGTGTGTACACTTTACAAAAAAGAAATAAAACAAAAAAATTAATCAGATACATTTACAAAAAAAAAAAAAGAGTTTTAAAGAACTGAAAAATATTTAAATAGCTAAGGCACACATAAGTTCCAATTTGAAATTGTTAAAGGCACAATTTTTGTGATTTTAGATAAACTTATATTTTAAATATAAAATTCTCAATGGAAATATATTTTAACAAACTCGAATATAAGTTAAAAATAAATATTGTCATGAATTAGCCTTTAAATGCATTAAAAAAAATTGTGTTAAATTAACTACGTATTTTAATTCCTTGTTTTTAGTAAAATATTCCCCATTTCTATGCCAGTTTTTCCCAGTGTTTAATGGGGTATCCAATGTGCGTACCGCCAGTGGCTGAGGGTTGGCATATAACTAGGGTTGGGGCTCCTCCTCGTCCTCCTGCTGCTGGTGCGGTGGTGGCACGCACATGAGGTTCGCCAAGGTAAACTTTTTTAATTATGAAAATTAAGTGCAGCGACGACGGCTGCAGCATAAGAACAGCAAAGAGATGAAGAAGCGACACCAATTGCGGGGGGGAAGCGGAGAGAGAGAGAGGGGGATGTGCATGGTGGGGCGGAATAAGAGGGATTTATGCACCACCCCTTACCCAAGGCAACGGGGGCAAGGCAACATTTTGAGTGTCGCTGGCAAACAGATGGCTGCATTAATTGGATCTGCAGATTTTTTTGCAATAATCCCAAAAAGGGAAAGTCGAAGAAACCAAAGTGAAATGTCGAGTGCAGTCTCTTAATTTTTGATATAGCTTTCGCATGCAAATGTTAAATAAAGGTAAAAATACAACAGGAAAACGCAATCTGAATTGTTTTTTTTAGTTCAGGAAGCTTAGGAATAAGTTAACCCTTATTTGCATGTTGAATGTGCATTAAAAAATATTTAAATACATGTTTAAAGTATAAATATTTATGATAAATACAAACTAAATGAGACTTCCTGAAAATTTCACATATTTCTTAACTTTGTTTGAAAAGCTATCAATATTTTGAGTAGTATTTTTTTTTTTAATTACTTTTATCCATATTTATGTTTTATTATTGCTGATGATTTATGTTTTGTTTTGCGAATTTTTCAATGTTCCCGGAATGTCTTTGAAATACAATCCCTGAAATGGTTTTTGTTAGCTTTAGTTTTTGGTTTCCAGGAAAACTAATTTCGGCAGCGGGTAATACATTTGGGCCATTACCTGCGCGGATTTAACTGTTTTTTCGCTTGACTCCAAAGCAGTCTTAGCCACTCCCATTGGATTTTGGCCAAAAACAAAAAAATGAGAAAATAACAAAGGCAAAAAGAAGAGAAAAAACACCTGAGAAAAGCACTTAAAATTCCAAGCGAAAACCAAAAACAAAAAATTAAGAAAGCAAAAAAAATGAACGTCAAACGCTTAACGCATGCTTAACAAAAGGAGGGCCGCCGCCCCCCTTGCAAAACCGCTGCGCCTCTACGCCTCTGTGCCTGGAGAATTGGAATCGGATCGCTGGGCAAAAATTGCTTTTTAAAATGCTGTAACTCATTTCGAGTTGTTGTTTTCTTTTTTTTTTTTTTGGTGAAGCTAATTAACTGTTAAATGAGCGTGAGTGAGTGAGTGTGTGTGTGTGGGTGTGGTTGTGAGTGTTAGTCACTCGACAGATTCAAGAAAATGTTGTTAGCTTCAAATTTGATTTACGTCTTGGCCTATCTACATCTCTGTTTTTCAACCTTTTCCAACTTATTTACACAGAAAATATTTATAAGTTTTATTTCGATATTCCAGAGATTTACCTTAAGAAAATTTTTTATTTATTTAGATTAATATTTATTAGGTTTAGAGAAATATTTATCATATATATCGAATTTACATATTAAATATCGGCTTATTTAAATTACTAAATAGTTTAAATAATTTCTTTATTTCTTAAATATTTTATAGGATGAGCTTAAAAAATATAGAAATTATATAATTAGTTAATGTCTTGTTATTTTTTTTTTTATTATTCTACAGGTAAAAATTCTTCACAATTTTTCGTGTGTATTTTTGTGTCTTTTCCTAGCCTCTTTTTTTTGTTTATTTTCCTTTTATTTTCCTTGAGACACTTTCACTTGCCTTACAAACGAAATTGTATCATTAGTCGCGGACGCATTTTGCCAGCGTTTTGCAAACGGATTTCTTTGGATCTTCTTTTATTTTATTTTATTTGATTTATTTCTATGTATATCTTTCTTTTTTTATTTCGCCAATTGAAGGCGTCTTGGCCTACACCTAAAGTGCTGTTGTTCTTGTTGCTGGCTCTCTCTGGCTGTGAAACCGGAAATTTTTGTCATTAGCTGGGAAATTTTATTTTCGCGTCGTTTCATTTTCGGGGATATTTTCCTGTCCGTTTCCATTTTGTTATGGTTTTCTTTATTTCTTGTGTCTCTTTGGAGTTTTCAGGAATCGTTTCCCTGAGACCGCGCGACCTTATCCTCTGAGAATGGACGTCCGGAAACGAGGAAAAGGATAGTCATTCGTGGGCTTTGCGGAATTGTATATAGAGTATTTGATATGAGATTTGGGTATACCGAAAAAATAAGCTAATATTAAATTGAGAAATAAAATTAATCAATTATAAATGTTCTACAATAAGTAACCCAAATTTTGGATTATAAATAATTAAAACGGAAATATAGCATATAAAAATAGATAATAAGAATCGTAGGAAAATTTGCTTTAAAATTTTAGAAATTTCAAGTTTCATTTTATTAGTTTCCCTAATATACATATTTATATTATATTTATAATATATTCAGCTATATATAATATATAATATAATAGTATAATAGCATAATAGCACATAATAATAGATATATTCGTAAGAAAATTGTACATTTGTAATATACATATAATATTTATAATATGTATATTCACATAAAAAAAGAATCTTAAAAAAAAATTCTTTAGAAAATGTTGGCAAATTTAAAGGATATTTTATAATTTTTTGAATATCCTAATACACATATAATATTTATAATATATTCAGCTCTATATCAGTAAAAAGAATCTTAAAAATCTTTAAAAAAAATTCTTTAGAAAATGTTAGAAAATTTAAAGGACATTTTATAATTTTATTTTTAATATATAATTTTGTTATATTCGATTTAGCTATATATTAGTTAAAAAAAGAATCTTAAAAATCTCAAAATTTAGGAGATATTTTATAATTTTTTTTTGAATATATAATTTTGTTAAATTCGATTTAAATGCATTTCTGCTAGCATATTGAAATATATTTTTCTTTTTTTCCCTTCCCTTAAATCATTTCACTTTTTTTTTCAGTTTTCAGGTTTTTCCTTTATAATTTTTTTTTTTTTGCTCAACAATTTTTATCGGGCCATGTGAATTTTTCGCTAGTCCTGGGAAATGCCCCGAACCAGCGACCCCCGTCCCCCGTTTCCCCGCTCCTCGCTGACTGTTCCTGGCTGTTGCTTTATCATTTTTCTTCGTCTGCTTTTGCCACCCACTTCCCTCCTCCCTCCACCCAGTCGCCCTGTCTCTTTATTTTTTGGCCAAGCTTAGTTTTTCGGTTCGAAGGCTACTTGCACTGCCAGCGACATATATTCAACCAAAAAAAAATAGGAGAAAAAAGCGGAAGCAGGAGAAAGGAGGATTTGGGGGTCAGGGGGCGGAAGCAATACATTCACATTTTGTATCATTGTGGGAGTGGCTGTGTGTGTGTGTGTGTGTGTGTGTGGGAAAGAGGACAAATGATAAATGAATTTGTGATAAATGAAGCATGTGGCCAAAAGTTGAAAATACTTTTTACACACAGTTTTGGAATCCGTTTTTGGCAAGGAGATGGCAAGGAGAGGGGATGGGACACCCCTGGATAAAGAGAAGAATGAGTGCGATAGGGGGGTTGGGGGTTGGGTGGATGGGTGTTTCCACTAAAGATATATCGAATTATGAGAGAGGGAAGAGAGTGTGGCGAGGGGGTAGGAAATGGAAGCCCCGTTTATTGCCAGTTCAGATATCAGCAGTCCGACAGTTTTCGGACAAAAGCTCGCTTCATTAACATTGGCTTTTCCTTTCCATTCCACCCCTACCCCCCTGAGTGTGTGTGTGTGTTCACCTGTTCCACCCCCTCACTTTTTTCCTTCTCGCCGTATTTTGTTATGCAAACTTTTCTGGCATTTTCCAAACTAATGGAGTAGCAGCAGGAGCAGATCTTTAAGGTCCTGCAAGTGATGGCAATGAATTTGCTGTTCGATTTGTAAAAACATTGAAATTGAAAAAACAGTTGTGGAAAATATAGAAAATGATTAAATTAAATTCAGGTATTTCTTAATTATTTTATATAGGAAAACTTACTTAAATAATTCAAGTGTTTTCCAAGTAAGTTTCATCTATTTCTGGGCACTGCCTTTCCTCTCTCTCTCTCTAGTACCTTCTTCTTTTTTTGAGAAAGTAGCCAAACAAGTGAATAAAACGCAGAAGGAGGAGGAGCAGGAGTAGTGGGAGATGAAGGAGACAGAGAGAAGAAGTAAGAGAAATGGGGAAATGAAGGTGTGTGGGAGGGAGGACCAGAAAGTGGAGCGATTACTTTTGAATAGTTTAACAGCTGTTCCAAGACTGAGTGTTTGCGGGGGAAAAGCAAGGAAAATGGTGGAAAAACTAGTGCGGGAAAAACTGCCCAGGAAAACTCGGGCGGGGGATGCAGTAAAATAAATGGTCAAGTAATTGAGAATCGAGATTGGTGCGCGGGGATTAAGTTGAAAATGAGTGGCTCTTTTTCGCAGCGAAATAATTCAACAAAAAAAAATGCATTCTCATTGGCTTAAACTTGAAAAAATAAGTTGACATTTTATTTTAAAATGTATTATTTAAAATTAAAATAAAATAAAATACTTTGCTGGCGATTTAGTGCCTACCAAAATGTTTAAGCCAAGTCTAGTCTCGAGACTCTTTCGATATGGTCTGGGCCAGGTCTCAAGATGCCCATTGTTTTGCGTGTGTAGTGTGTGTGTTGCCATGTAAATCAATGCATTATTTTCCCACGTCGTTTCCAACTTTAAAAAAAAAAGCAGCCTAAAACTCATTTATCAGAGGCGGCATTTCAACAACAAAAGCCCAGTCACACCAATAACAACAACAACAACCAACAACATCATCAGCCCACACACACACAATAAAAACAACAACAGCATTAAAAATCTATGTAGAAGATGGGGGCAATATCGAACAAGAAATGAGCAGCATCATCATTTATATAGCCCCATAACCATTGCCCCACCATATAAGTCCGACTGTGTTTTGGAGTGTTTGAAGCTAAACAATCGTTTGCTGATGATTATATGTATAGTGTTTAGGCCTGTTATGGCTTCAAATCGAATTAAATCGAAGCCAAAATTTATAATTTATAAAAAAAAGAGGTTTGGGTAAGAGAAAAGGGTTTTAAAGAATCAATTTTATTTCTAAATTTCAGTTTAAACTTGTAACCTTTGGCTTTCTCTTAAAACTAAACCATAAAATTGATTTATAAATAAATAAAAATATTATATAAATTATTCCCATAATATATTCAGAGCATTAAGCCTTCGGCTTCACCCCAATTCCAATTCCAATTCCAATTCTTTGATTTCTGTTTTGTTTTTATGGCTGGGGGACAAAACAACAAACATTTAATTTATGACCAACATTTAATTGCGAAAATGCAGCTTGTTTGTCCCGGCGTTTGTCTAGGGCGTTATCCCAACATACTATATATTTTCTCGAATATATATTTCAAATAATGACCACAAAACTGTCATTAGACACGGCGCATAAACAGCAAAAAGAACAGTGGGGGGAAAAAAAGGAAAATACACAAAAAAAGGCAGAAAATTAAAGTGGATGGCAAACAGAGCGCATCGATGGCATTGAATAATAATATTTCATTGCTCCGACAACTCCTTGGGATACTTCTTTCATATGTACATACATATATATATATCGTGTTTATATGCTTCCTTCTTCTCCACCTTTTCGTTCTGTTTGTTCATAATTTGTTTGTGTTTGTTGTGCTCTGAGGCCTAGGAGGAGGGAGTGAGGTTTGTGCATATTCCATTGGTTTAATTGATTCGAAAAATGAATAAGAAGAAGAGGAAGAAGATAGAGAAAAATTCAAATCACGAAAGTGTTAAGAAATCGAGCGAAAGAAGCCTGAAGACTCCCGGGAACCCTTCCATATAACCCATCTCGTTCTTCCTGCTCACAAAAACAGGTTCTGTCAGCGAACTGTGAAGAATTCTTTTCTTTTACTCGTAATGCACAGAAAGAAAATGCAAGATCTTAAAAGAACAACTATTTGAATCCTTTGGTAAATGGTCAGAAATTAGAACTGTATATTTAGCTGTAAACACAGATCAAAAATATATATTTTACTTTACAATTTTAATTCTTTTTATGATACCAAAAATGTGTATAAGCAAAGTACATTATCTTTTTTTATTATCATATATTATATATATTATTATTATTATTTTATTTTATTTTATTTTATTTACAACCTCTTGACATATATATTTTCCTAAATTCCTAATATTTCTCTACCTGCTGAAGTTTCCACCTCTATTTTTGAACCTGCGTGCCCAAGAGTCGACATTCCTGCCTCTCTCACTCTCCTCTGTTTCGGTTTAAAGTGGAAACCTGTTTTCTCAATAATAAAAACTAATTTATTTACTAGTTGTAGGTACAAAGAATAACAACAACAACAGCAGCAGCACCAAAGAAAACGACTGAGAAATATCAAAATCCCAAAACCATGGCGACAAAATACAAAAAAAAAAGAGCAGGGAAAAAGGTTCGGTGGGAGGGGAAACTGAAAAAAAAAACTGCGTGTGTGGCTAATCAGAATCAAATTGATTTAAATTTGAATGGTTCGACGGGTAAAGTGCGAGTTTAAAAGGTGGAAAGGTGGGGGGGTTAATGGACAGGGACAGGGACAGGGGGGCAGGGGACGGGGCTTGAAGTGAGAAGAAAAGGCGATAAGTTCCCAAGCGCTTTTTTTTGTTGTTGGAATTTGTCTGTTTTTATTTTACTTTATTTACTTTCTGATTTTTTCGAACCAGTTTTAATTTTTATTTATTTGGTTTTGGGGAAAAGTGTTTCAAGTTATCAGAAATATGATCTAAAATTTAGTTTAATTATTTTTTTTTTTTGTATCTTAAAATAATTGAATAAACTTCTAAAAAGAATTTAATAAACAATAATGCAAATTACCTTAAATTTAATATTTTTTGAACCAGTTTCAATTTTAATTTATTTGTTTTGGGAAAAGTGTTTCAAGCTATAAGAAATGTGATCTAAAATGTAGTTCATAAACTTCTAATAAATTTTATAAAACAACAATGCAAATTACCTTAAATTTAATATTTTTTCGAACCAGTTTCAATTTTAATATATTTGGTTTTGGGGAAAAGAGTTCAAGTTATAAGAAAAATAATCTAAAATTTTATTAAATTTTTTTGAGAAGTTTTTGAATTTATTTTAAGATAAAAAAAATAAATAAACTCATATATATATTTTTTATCTTAAAATAATTTAATAAACTTCTCCAAAAATTTAATAAATAATTTTTATCTTAAAATAAATTCATAAATAAATTGTAATAAACAATAATGCAAATTACCTTAAATTGAATATTATAAAAATTGGAATTTTCCTCAAAATTAAACCCAAAACTTGGGTTCTTTTCTGTTAATCACAGATGAACGCTAATTGAGATGGCAAATATTTGTGGATCGAGGACGAAAAAAAAGAAGACCCGAAAATGAAAAGCCAACAGAGAGAGAAAAAAAGGGAAAGGCAGGGGGGAAAACAAAAATTCGAATAGTTTTCTTTTTTTTTTTTGGGTGGAAAATTTCAAAAAGTGTGTGTGTTTGCGTGCAGCTGCCGATGGCCATCGATGTTATTGTTGTGGGGAAAATTGCAGGCAACGAAAAGCAGCGGAAAACTGAAACTGAAGCCGAAGCTGAACAAAGAACAATAACCGAAATACGAAGAAAGTATCTTAAAGATACCAGGCGATGCACAAAAGCCAAACAAAAGCAGCGGAAGTAACGGGCGGGATAAGGTAAAGTATCTACGAGTCGAAAGCGCAAAGTTTTGCGCTCACTTTTGACACAGTGGAGATGCGAGCCACCAGATACAAGAAGCACACCAACATAAAACAAACACAACACACACGGATACTTGGATACTTGGCCACACAAGCCAAAAGATACAGATACACGGACTTGAGGCTGCTTTACTTTCTACGATGGGGTTACATCAAGAGGCCCTGCCTGCCTGCCTGCCTGTCCTCGGGGGGTTAAGAGGCTAGAGCCAGCCCCAGTTGACAACAACAGGTGGTGCTGGCCTCCACTTACCTGTCTGTTTATGTTTTATGCTCTCTCTCCAGTTTGTTGTTCTTCGTTCAATTACTCCGGCTTGCCGCTTAGCTACCTTTGTTTTTCCACCTGGTCCAAGTCCGTAGCTGGACTAGATTATGCCCCCTGCGTCGTCCAACAGATGCCAAAAGTTACCAAAAAAGTTATTCTGCAAAAAAGATCGAAGGCAACGTAGAGTTAAGGAGCAGGACTTGGGCCAAATTTCAAAATGTAAACAATAATAGCCAAGCAAATTGCTAAACGGAATTGAAAAGGTTCGATAACTTTTTGGGTATATTTTATACTAAATTAAATTAATTAAGCCAACCTTAATATTAAATTAAATTTGTTTTCTTAAAAGAATTGGAATTTCCCTTACTTTTTTCAGCTTCCAAAGAGTTCCTAAAAATCTCTGAATCTGAATACTAATTTAATAATTTCCCTGCTTTTATGGCCATAGCTTATGGTTATTCCAGCCATATTTTGACAAGCCCAACTCATTCAACAACTGATTCATTCGCTTATGAATATTTATTATATTCTTTTCATTTAGAAAACTTAAAAAAAATTAACACTTTTATGTGGACAAGCCAGTTCGGCCAGACTTTAATTCCATTCGAAACTAACAACTTTCTGAGTCATGGCCCTTTTTGCCAAACCACAAGCTGAGATTTATAGATGACAGGAGAATATCTCTTTCTTTTTTTTTTGCTGATTTGTTTAAGCCATTTTTTAAAGCCTTTTCATTTAGTTTTTTTTTTATTTTCTCTCTGGTATATCCCCTGGACCATGACCCCGGCTCTGGGCTCAACCGTTGCACAAACTTGCCTCAAGTTCAATTTTCTTTTGTTCTGTAAAAAAAAGACATAGGGCAAAAAAGAGCTAGTAAATAAAGTTGAATGCGGCAGCCGACAAAAAGAAGATCAAACTTTTGCTAGTCTTGGCAGTTTTTTTTTTGTAGTCATTGCAAAAAAGAAAATAAATTAAGCGCTTACAAAAAAAAAGGGCTTTCTGGCTGTCTAAGTGCGTTGATACCAAAAGTATAAGCTTAAACTTGAGTCAAGAAAATATTTAATTAGGTTAAAGAATAATTTAAAAACAGTTTTTTGAATAAAATATTTGCCAGATTTTAACTTAAGGTGTCTCTAAATAAATATATATAAAATATCTGGCTGTAGTTTTTGTAAATTGTTTTAAAAAATATTTATGTTTAGCCCAAAACTCCCCTTGCTCTACCCATTGTCTGAGTCTCAGGCCGGAAAACGGCGTAAGATACTCAATCGAATTAAAATGCATTCGAGTAGCAAGTGACACTGACACGCCCCTTAATTCCGCCCCCTTTGCCAAAAAGCACAAATAAAATAAATATTCAAAGAAAATAAAAAATAAAGAATACGAGCAAAAATAAGAAAAGAAGCAAAGAGAAGATATAAAAGCTATGAAGAAAACTGTGGCAAAAGTTATTGTAACTTTTGCCCGCTGGCAAGGCAAAGCCAATTTTTGGGGGATGAGGTTTTTTTCAGTGGAGGGTTGGGGAGACATCCGTGAGGGGGTGGTGGCTACAACAAAAAAAAAAAAAACAAAAAACAGAGAGAAAAGAAAACTGCTACTGATACCAAAAACTGAGGCGCCACGCGCCTACTTGCGACGCATTTCCTTCCACATTCCCACTTTCCGCTGAAAATCCTCAGCTTTTTTTGGTGACCTCAATCTTTAGTTCAATGCGTGACTGAGCGGGGAGGGTGAAGAGGGGGGTCAAGCGAAGGCGAAATCTGGCCAACTTCCTACAACAACGACAACTTTTTACTGTTTTACACAACCAAATATAAAGGAAAGCGCATTGAAGAACCGAATATCTTGATACCCTATTGCCAAATTATATTTACCAATTATTGTTAGCTATAAACCAAAGATATATCATATTTATTGTGATATATATATATTTTTTTAAATAAATAAATTTAAGATAATTTTGTAATATTTTTCCAAACAAATTTCGTTAGAAAAATGTTTACAAAATCAAAAGAATTCCTTTAGAAAATATTTAGAAAGTGTATACAAAAAAAACCCCGAGAAAACTTTAAGAAATATAACATTCCTTTAGTCCTGAGGACCCTGTGACTTGAGGACTTCCTTACAAAGATGCTTTTTAAATGATTAAACGCTCGCTCGCTCCAAATTACCGAATTTCTCCTCAAGTCTTTTTGGCCAGGGACAAGTTCTTTTGGTTTTTTTTTTTTGTGTCTTCTGCTGTGTTTCGGTTTTTTCTTTTATTTTTTTTCTGCTGAGATTTCATATGGAATGACATTAAGTCGGGCGAAATATCACGCAGCGCCAAGAGCGCCCTTCTCATTAACATTTACCATTTTTTTGTCTTCTTTTCTTTGGGCTAATCGATTTGAGTTCTGATTTGATTTCAGCTTTATATTCAGCTTTATTTTTTTATTTTTGCATTTTAATTTGAGCTTTATAAAATTATAGAATCATCTTTTGTACAAAACGTTTAGCCAGGAAAGCAACATAAAGATTGGAAAGAAGATGAAAGATGTCCAATTAAATTCAAATATTATTATTGATATATTAATTTGAAGTTTTTCAAGTGCTTTTTAAGACTTGTAAGCTGTTGCATTTTCCCTTTAAACTTAAATATATATTCACACGCAGTCAAGAGAGACAACGTTTATCTGGGGTTGGGTTCCCAGCTTGTCGGCGACATATCAAAATTAAAAGAATTACTTCTTCGAAAGATAATTGTGGCTGACATTTGCCTTTTTCCCAATGTATTTCCACCATTCCAACGATTCGAAAAAACGTTGCAAACTTGCTGACATGAAGTCATCAACATTGGAGTAATCGCGCCCCTCCGCATTTTTCATTTTTCATTCTGGGGACGGAAGAGGAGTGGAAATTGTTGTTGGCCAGGTCAAGTGGTTGACCGTGAATGGGCAAAAAAAATCAGTAGGAAAATGGAAAGGAAAACTGTGAACCACTGCGAGACAATTGCCATATGAGCAAGAGCATGACAAAAGTGTTTTTCCCCCTCATACTGTAATTTTTTTCTGAAAAGTTTGCCACACACACAAAACAATTTGTCGCTTGTCAGATGGAGTAAAAAAAAAATATATATATAGAGGGATATATAGGGTGTGCAGGAGGGGGAGGGGCTCTTGGTCACGGGCGTTTAGTCAGAATTTTTTCAAACGTTTATCAGCCCAAAGCAATCAAAGTCAAGTTACCATAAACCCCTTTCCCCCGGCTCTCCTCCTCTTTCCACAAATTGAAAAATCATTTGGAAATTTAATATCTTTGTTTTTTTTTCGTTGTTGCTGCCTCAATTAAAGAGACAAACTAGCAAGGAAAACTACAAAAAAGGAAAAGCCAGAGCAAGGTTTCTGTATATTCTGTGTAAACTTTTATTTATCGTTTTGGGAGTCTTGGTCAATGGTAACACAATATTTAAACAAATTATAAATAAAAGGGGCTTGAAAAAATACAAAGGAAAGATATATTAATAAAGAGAGCATTAAAATTTAATTAAATTAATGAAAAAGTATATAAAATACTCATCAATAAATCAATAGTTAAAATCAATTGATTTGATTAGATGCCAAAGTTAAATAGTAAAAGGAATATTTGAAATCAATTTCAAACTCACTTAAAAGTCAAATCAAAAGAGACATATTTTTTATTTCAATTTATTTAATGGCAACTTATGAGATTTTCATTTTTATTTGTGGCATTTTCATGGCAATAAATAAATAAATATATAACCTTTAACGAAAGACTTTACAAGAGAAAACTGTAAAAAATAATAAAGAAATCTAAATGAAAACAGAAAAATTAAACCCAGGGCAATTTAGCAAAGATTCCACATAAAAATAACTTGAAATTAATTAATAATTACAAGATCTGTTGAAATCTTGGGTAATTCTTTTTGTTACAAAGTTCGCTGGAAACATTTATTATTATATAGTAGTTGGACTTTAATCTCTGACTCTCATCTTTGTTGAGTTTCCAAGTATTATCTATCATCTCTGTCCTATATCTTTCTCCCAGACTGCTTTTCGATTTCCTCTGTGTTTTGTCGCAAGATTGTTCTCAGCGACATTTACCATCCAATTCCAACTTCATTTGATTCTTTTATATAGTATTTCTTTCCCTTTGGGTTTATACCAAGTCTGAGATTCTGTTTTTGTCTTTTGTGTTTTTTGTTTTTATTTTTTATAGCCTGTCGTCGTCTAGGTTCACATAGTTCTTGAGGTCTGCTTTTCCCTTTTAATTTCCTATTACAGTTAATGGCGTTGTTAACTAACTTTTTTTGTGGCTTTGCCTGATTTATTTGTGCATCTTAAACAATTTAATATGAATTTTTTAAGCTGGCATTCCTGGGTTTACTTTTTGGTTTTGTAATTGGGGGGAATTTGGGGATGGGTTATATTTTTTACTGGAAGTTTCGTAAATCTTTTGGATTTAAGAAAATCTTTTTACTAAATAATTATATAAATTATTTGTGATTTGTTTACTTTTATTTACATTAATTCTTGAACTATCCAGACTTATGTTTTTATGTTCTTTATTCTTTGTTCAATTTTATTTCCATTTCCCTTTTTTTTTGTTGCGTATTCTAAACTTTGCCATTTTCCTGGCCATTCCCCTGGGGGGGCCATATTGATCTGCTGCTGAATTAGACCGCAAAAATTGCAAAATTTTTATTTAGATTCCACTTAATTGGCATTCAAATTGCCTGTGGCTCATTAACCGCCCTGCCCCCGCCCTCTTTTGGATGCTGCTGCTGCTGCTGCTGCTGGTCCCTGTCCGCCGACTCTTATGCAATGCAACACATTGCCAGGGCACTTAACAATGTCAGTTTGTCCCCCCGTTTTTCCCCGATTTTTCCCATCTATTTTCCGCTGCCCCAACAGGCAGGCAGGCAGTCAGGCCATTTAAATGTCATGCACTTGGCGCGCGAGAAACTAAAAACTAAAACCGATGAAACTACGCGGAGTCCCGTCCGAGTTTGCCAGAAATCGAAAATTTTCTGTAACTGGAAATGGCGTTTAACATTAATATTCGGTTTTTTATTTGTTCAACTTCAAACGCGAATAAAATGTTTAAGACTAAGAAATTTAAGAATTTGAAAAATGGTAGATTCAAGCTCGTAATTGCATCATCTGTGGAGCAACAGAAAAACGGTAACATTTTTGGTATTGATATGAAATTTATAAGAAAATTATTTATTGGTTTTAAGACTTTAAGACTTCATTAAAAAAAACAGAGTTTAACAAACTAAGTAGTAAATAATTAGTAATTAGCTCACAAAGAATCTTTGTTGTCTTTAAAAATGTGCCAAGTATTATAAAATCATAGATAATAATGTTAGTTTTTAGGCAAAATTAAATTTCTAATTAATAAATGTAATGTTGGTTAAAAACTAACATTATAATCAATGATTTTATAAAACTTGGCATATTTTTAAAGACAACAACGATCCCTTATTCCTTTAAGTTCTTAAAGTTTTCCTGTTACCTTTAGCATTTTAACTTTAAAACATTTATTAAAGACATTTAGCAATCGAAATAATATAACAAAACTCTGTTTTCACTAAATAATATGCTTTATTACTTTAGTTTTTGTAAAATAACAACATTATTGGCTTAGTACTTAAAGATACAATTAAAGCAACAATATATTATCTTGTTACCATAAAAAAATTCTTGATTCCATATGAAATATTATATATAATTTTAAAATAATAAAATTGAACTATACAATATTATAATTACACTTTTTGCAACTTTTTTCTATACTAACTCTATCTTTTTTTTTTAAATATTTCTAATAAATTTTTCCTAAAAGTTATCAATGAAAATGCCAAATTTTTGCTGGTTCTGCATTGTTTTTTTCTGGAAATATGTGTAATTTAAACCGTTTTCGATTATTTCGAAATTTTGAAATAGTGAAAAAAACCACAAAATGGGGAGAATTAATGTAATGAGAAATGCATAATAAAGAAAGGGACCAAAGGAGAAAGAGCGCCAGAGAGAGGGAGATAGAAGAAAAGACTGATCCCAACACTCGCACACACACAGCACACACAGACACAACCAAATGCTGATGCAAAGACAGGTAGGCGAGATCTCTTGCTGGCTCGCTCTCTCTTTCTCTGTCCCTCTCGCTTGCAACTGAATGGTGCTGCAGCAGGCAACAACAACTACAACAATGCGAGGCCTTTACTGTATATTCTCCTCGGCCGCTTCAATTCCTTTTCCCTTACTTTTCACTCCACTTTTCCTTACCTATTTTTTTGTTGTTTCCTCCTCGCTTTTTGTTTTCTCGTATTTTTTTTCTGTGTTCAGCAGCAGGAATTTTTTGGTTAAATTTCGCAACTTTTGTTTTGTTTCTCGTATTTCTTTTGAAGCGGGAACACTTTTAATTTTTCTTGGTTTTGGCACTGACTCTTAATTCTTAGCTTTGATTCTTCGCTTTGCCTTTTATGCTTGGTGCACTGGCTCACTTTTTTCTTGGAGAATTTCCTTCGTTTTGGGCACAGGAAAAAAAATGCAGCGATCGGGAGGTTGTGTATTCGCTTTAGAAAATGGTTTATCCTTCCGAATCGAATTGAAAAAAAAGGAGAAACAACAACGAAATAAACAAACAACAAACGGGGGGCGGGGGAGGAGAGGCAACCAAAAACGCAAACGGAGGAAAACACAAGCCGAATGCGGATGGTGTTGTGTTATAGCAAAGCGATTCTCGATTTTATTTACTTCCTTCTCCCTCCTCTATTTTATTTTCATTGCTCTTCTTATTTGTATTATTTTTTGTGTTGGATTTTATTTTTATTTTAATTTTCTTTTTGGTAAAAGGCTGGCAATTGCAAGAAGTGCGGGAACCGGTTTTTATTACAATTTCTCCTTTTGCCACACACACACACGCTTACACACGCGCCCGTTGACGAAAAACATCCGAATTTTGGCCATAAACACACAGATTTTTTCGAAATATTCGTGAGTCCCCGTCCGACTTGTATCCGAGAGCGAAAGAAATGTTTTTAAAACATCGAGTTTGTGGTTTTCCAAATTATTTCTCTATCCGACCGGCCGCGAGACATCGAAATTTGTAAAACAAATTTTTTTTTTCGAATGGCTCGCTTGCACTTGTATTTATAGGCTTCTCGCACAGGCCGAGTCGAGACGATGGCTGCCGAATGGGCTCGAACACGTTCATTGCGAGTTGAACTTGTTCGAATCGAACATTATTGCGGAGGGTTAAAGGCGGTTTCTTGTGTTGCAAGTTCAACTCTACGAACTCGACACAGCGGCCATCGAGCCAGCATCGAACATCGAACGTAGTTCGATCCCTTTTCCCGTATTTGTATGTTCTGGCGTTCTGTTAGGCCATGCTACGAACATGCAAAACATGTAACAGAGCTGTTAGCAACGAGTTCGAACTCCCATTTAAGTTTCAGTTCGAGATACATAGATACGTTCGAACTTCAAAGGCAAAGATAAATATTTCTTACATTTTTGGGGCTTTAAATAAATAAATCTTTAATTATTTTGTGTTGTTATTTAAAACTTATTTAATTTATTAAATTTTATAATATTAAGCAAATTTTTCAGATGCCTAAAAATGTTAAAATTGAAAAAGATTAAAAGGAAGATTTTGTGGCTCCCGTTTTCCTTGAATTTATGATACTTTTTAGTTGTTGTAGGAAAATGCCAATAATAGGCAAAGTTATAGTTTTATAGTTAATAAGAATTAAAGAAAACAGCTCAAAAATCAATTCTGCTTGACCAAAAGTCGGAAAATTCTCTGCTCTGGCATTCAAAGAGACACTCGTATCGGGTTTTCTGCTTTTATTTTGCTTCTTGCCAGGAGTTGACGACGGCTGTGGACCGGTTCAACAGGATGCAGGAGAGCCAGAGCCAGAAGTGCCACCAAAACAAAGCAAAATAAAAGAAAAACAAAAACAAAAAGCAAACTAAAAGCCAAAATAAAAGCAAAGACAAGCAAAAAAGGAGTTGTTCTCTTCGTTTGGCGAACAGCAAGAGCAAAAAGCAAAGGCAAAAACCAAACGCAAAAGCAAAAATTAAAAAGCAAACCAACCTGACAACAATTTCAGGCACTGCTCTCGCTTCGTAAATGTAACTAAAATGGCAAGCGGCGAGCGGCAACAATAATAAACCGGTTGAGGTTCGTGCGCCCAAGGAATGCACGAAAAACAAAAACAAAAAATTTAACATCAACAACAAAAGCAGCAGAAACGGCAGCAAAATGCAATGCGAGAAAAAATAGCAAGAGGCGGCGCACAAGGCATTGGACTGAAGAAGTACAGGAAAGCTCCTGCTTTGTCCTTAAAATTTGTAAACTAAATTAAAGTTTTTTTTTCTTATAAAACTAATACAGAAAAAAAAACTTAATAATAAAAAATTCAAACAAATAAAATAATACAATAATAATAATCAATTTAATATTTTTTTAAAAAGTCTTAAAAAACAACAGCTGTTTAGCCTGGCTTCACTGTACCACTAAAAGCCTGGTCAGTCGGAGTGGTTGTCCCCAAGCCCCCACTCCCCCTCCCCTAAATGGCAAAGGAAAAAGAAAGAAAAAAAAATAAAAGCAAAACCAAAAGGAATGACATAAATCTGCGTGGCAAACAAAAGACTCAAGCAACGAACGTGCCAGAAAAGCGTGTTGCAACAAAGGCTGAAGCTGAAGCTGAAGCCTGCAACTGGATTACTGTTACACGAAAACACCACAAGAGCTAGAGGGAGACAGAGAGAAAGAGGGAGATAGAGCAGAGAGAGAGAGAGAGATAGCAACAGCTAGCGACATGGGGTCAAATGTTGCGGGTCCGCGAACTTTTGTAGGTGAATTGACTGCTGCTCGAGTCACCCCAAAAATGGTAAATGGGTGGGAAGCAATCAGCGGAGGGCAGAAAAAAAATATAAACTAAAAAAATAAAATTAAAAAAGTAACAAGAGAAAAAAATCAAAAAAAGATAAAGAAAAAACAGTAAAGATATTCAAAAGTAAACCAAAAGAGTTAATAATAAAAAAGCATACAAATCTTATTATTTTGGTAATAACATTTACTAAAGTGTTATTATTAATTAAGTTATTTATATTTTATATAAACATTTCCTTAATTATAATGCAAAGAAAGTAAAAAGAAGAGGGGAAAAATAATTAAATAATAAAAATAAAAAATAAATCAATGAACAACAGGTTTATAATAACTAAAACATATATTTAAAAAGCTCTTAAAATGTACTCCACAATATTAAATAATAATAAAGTTTTCAACAAGTTTGAAATTAAATAAATAAATAAATACAATATTATATTTAAAGAATATATTAATATAAGTAATATAATATATAATAATAATATATTAATAATAATATAATAAATAAAATACAAAGACATTAGTCTTAGGTAAAGTCTAGTGCTAAAAATTTAATATTCGGTTCTCTTATTTACAAAATTACATAAGTCTTTGGGCCGTATGTATATTGTGTGTACACCTAATGCTCTTTTTTATTTAAAGCCTTGTTAGCTTAACAATAATCATTTTTAAAGTAGTATCATCGCATTATGCCATCATAGCTTCCCCAACCATATTAAATGTACATTAAAGTTAATTCACCTTTAGTTGAACTGAATGTTGTGACTAATGGCATAATAATTTTTATAATTTTAGGTCATATTTATTATATTGCGTTTAATGATGAAGAAATAAAAATTCTAATTATTATAATATTTATGTGTATGAAATTTATACAAATTAAAGTTCTTTAAAATTATTTTAAAAGAGTTAGCGCCTTAAATATTAATATTTAATTAATTAACTTTTAGTTCTAATACAAATTGGGCAATTAAAAAGTATGTTTAAGCTTTATAGCTATTAAAAATTATTTTTTCAACAAGGAAAATGCAGGCAAGCCTTATTAAAAACAACAACAAAATGCAACAAATGACCATTTAAGCCCTCATTTGGTGGCCGAACTCTGAACTTTATTGTCTCTGCCGGTCGCCAGTTGGTATTTTCGTATCACCCGAGCCTCATTTATTGCTGCGGTTTTTTTTTATATTTTGTTTTCTATTGACTTGCGGAGGTTCTTTTCTTTTTTCTTTTTTCGTTTTCTGTGGCCACTTAGAAGCCGCCAAACAAAACACTCGGCATTTCGGGGCAAATTTGCTGCGCACCACGAAAAAATATGACCCAAAACGCGGGGGACAAGCAGCAGCAGCAACACAAAAAAAAAAAACAAGAAAAATAAACAAAATGAAAATGAAAAAACCGCAAAATAAATAAGACGAAAATTATGCAAAGCGCAGACAAATGCGCAAATTTGAAAAATGCCACAGCAACAACAATGGCCAGCAGCTGCTGCGCTTGGAGGCCCCCCTTTTTTGAAAATTGCAAATGAAAAAACTAAAAATAAAAAAATAAATATAGTGCGGGCGCTAGGTAAAGGTGCTTTTGTTTTTGTACAGAATTAGCAATACTCTAATTAAGAAAGCTAAGTTTTACCTCATTTTTAACTACCCTTTTTTCGGATAGAAACAATAAAAATCTGTTGAATCATAAATGAAATTTGATTTGGAAAAGAAAGGGGCGATATTAAAATACTTTTATATTCTAATTTCTAAATCAAATGACTTTAAAATATTTAATAAATTAATAATATATTTTAAATATATTTGATATGTATATAGAATCATTATAATTATTATTATAAGAATGCTTTTAATAAAAGAACTAAACTCGACCTACAAAAACATCTTTGTTTTAAGTCCATAATTATCAATATATTGTAAGCATTTTATTTATATCTTCTTTAGGTGTTAACTATTTAATATAATACTATTTTTATAATTTTATTCAGTATAGTCTAATAATTATGAAATGTTTGGGTAGAAAAGTTAACCATAATCTATCTGATTGCAATTGTATGTTCTTTCCAGCGAAAACTTTTGATTATTGGCTCGACGTGAGAATATGTTACACATCCACAAAAAAAGTAAGTAAAAAACATAAGAAAATTGCATTTGAAAACAAAGTTGGAAACACTCTAGATTAATATTTAAAAGAAATTACGAAAAGAACTACGAATTTGGAATTTTAAAACTATTTCATATTTTTTACATATAAAATAAATGTAAATTATTTAATAAATTCATATATTCAATATAATTATTCCCAATAACCATTATTATTTCTTCAGCAAGTACGTATGTATTTATGTAATTGAAAAATTAAGAAAATCATTTAAAAAACTAAACAAATAATAATTAACAATTTATAACCCAAAATAACCTACATAATTTATAGACTCCCTCCAGGAAGGGCATACAAAATGCACACAATTATAAATTTAAAGTTTCTGGTCGACTTTGCCGGCGCTTGACTTTGCTAATGGGCCTCATTCGACGCTCAACTTGGCTATATACTATATTTCATTTTCAGTCTTGTGTTTCGGTTGGGTTTCCGTTTGGTTTTTTGGTTTTAGTTTTCGGTTCGTTATGGGCTCAAAACTTGGCCAAAATGGGCGGGGGCGGGCCGAGAAAAAAGGGCGTTGCTGTGCCGCCGACGCCGCAGCCTGAGTGTGTGTGTGTGTGCGTTGTTGAACAAATATTACTCATGGCTCTTGGCCCAAACGATCATGTTGAACAGCATAGCTAACACCCAAGAACAACGTGACGAACAACGGCGATCGAGCGGCCCAAAGTTGATTTCAAGTTGTGCTCAGGCCAGGCCAAGTTGCTGACTGATTGTCATGGCATGATAATAAAATAACATGATACCCTTACCCAAGGTATCACTATATTTTTTGGAATTTATCAGGGCAGGCTATATGATTTTTAAAGTGATTTTAAAAGTAATATTTGTTTTAATATTGGAATTTATTCTATTATTTATTTCTATGACAAGAAATCAAGGCTACCGATTTTGGTATGAAATATATGACTTTATGTGCCTTTTAAATAGCATTGCCAATACACTAACCCAAGGTTTCACTGCTTTTGAATATACATTTGAAATTATTCTTTTATTCGCATTTATTTTATTATTTAACAAGATTAAGCAACCTTTTCCTTTGGTCTATACCGATTTTGGTATGGAATATGTGACTTTATGTGACATAGTTTCTCTTGAACGTGCAGCCACGCAGGGGCATTCCTCATCTTGGGTTTTGGTTTAGCTGGTTTTTGTATCTTAACTCTCTTTTTTTTTGTCAAATGTCTGAGACTTTGTTGGGTCTTTGTTGGGGTTCTCTCCTCTTTAGAATGCAGGTTGCGCATGCGCAAGAGGAGCCAGCTTATGTGGTATCATAATCATATTATTTATGATTGTATTTGTTTTGTGAACCGGCGGATATGTTGTTGCTTCAATGGCAATGTGGCAACGTAATTGCCGTTTTGTGGTTTTCCCCCTTGCTTTGAAGAAGAAGGTGCACAGTGGTTGGAAAATGGGTTTAGTTAAGGGATTAGAAAGTCATCCTACTGCCAGATGATCAGTCTGAAAAGCTACATTTTGAAGGGAATTTTTGAAGGGAATTAAGTTAAGGTTTAAAGAAACTCTTAAAAACTTTTAAAACTTATTTAACAAATGTTAATTATTTTATATTTTATTTTATAATTTTATTTAAAATACATAAATTTTCATTTACATATATTTTTATTTTATAAAAATAACCCACAGTTGGTTGTCTTTTTGTTTGTTATTCTTGTTGTTTCTGTGCTCATTTTGCCAGGCATCTTTTGTGTGCCACTCACTTCACTTTAGCTCACTCCACATTCACAGTCATAGTCACATTCACAATCACATATTCACACTCACACTCACACTCATATTCATACACTCACATCCTCCCTATCAACTTCAACTTCAAATGGACTGGCGACTGGCCACAAAAGAGCCATGGATCGATGGATGGATGGCTGCAGCTCCAGCACCATGGAGCTGGAGCATGTGTTTTTGCCATTTTCAAGGGCACTTGGTGTCGCTCTTTAACAGGGTACACCACTGGCGAGGGGGAAAACACAGGGTATGATTGAAGCTGTCCAACCCGTTGAAACGCTTATCGATCGGCACCGGACTGGGGACGGGACTCGTATTCGAACTCCGATTCCGGGGCCAATGAATCATTTGTCAATTGTTCCCAAACGAAATGCAAATTGCTCTGGGCCTTTCAATGGAGTGTGAATCATATGAATGACTATAACACTTGGATATCCTCCAAGGCATTTATTTATATCCATTAAGAAATTTACACAGAACTGGTAATAGTACCAGCAAATTATTCACTTTGAGTCAGATTTTTGTTACAAAAATTGCAAACATTTTATGGTTACTACATTTATTTTATATTTATTTATAGTTGTCTCAAGAAATATGTTAGGAAAACCTTTAAGAGATATGGCAAGTTATTGGGAAATTATGAGAAATATGCAGCGAGAAGAGAATAATGCCAAGAAAATGCAGCCATGCAAATATGCGTGGCGATAACGGAGACTTGACTTCAACATCAGGTTAAGAGGGCTCCACCTTGTCCTGCACTGCAAATAATTGGATATTCATATAAATATTAATATAAAACAAAAACTAGATAGTGGCTTTAAAAGGTTTTAAATATAAATGATCATTTTTAGGAAAGATTCTACATTAAATAAAAGGATTTTGGTCTACAAAAAATGTAGGGAAATAAATGAACAGGAATAGGATGAGAATAATAAAATATATATTTATTTATAATATGTAAAAAAATAAATAAAAATAAAAATAGAACAAAGATAGTAAGACCAGGCAAGAAAAGCTGAAGAAAAGGGCCTTTTTCCAGGCCAGAAAAGCTGAAGAAAAAGGCTTTCTTCCAGGCAAGAAAAGCTGAAGAAAAAGGCTTTCTTCCAGGCAAGAAAAGCTGAAGAAAAAGGCTTTCTTCCTCCTATCAAAGTATATAGATAAATGTTATTAATTATTATTTAACTTTTTATTTTTATTTACATATTTTTTATATATTTATTTATTTATTTATTTTATACTACTTCTTATATTTTTTCTCATATTTATACATTTTTTTTCAAGTGCCTGTTTGGTAGAACTTTTCTTTTGTGGTTTCTCGACTCGCTCTCTTGGCCACAATTCATTTCATTTCCAAAGGGGGCCCCAGGTCTGGGCCTGGTCAACACTGAAGGCCACTGAGTAATGCACCGCGATAATTCCGATTCCAAAACCAAACTCCGACTTTGATTCCCAGTCGAAGTCGGAGTCGGAGTCCAAGTCCAAGTCCAACTCCCAGCCGGCTGATGGCATCACGCTGTTCACAGCGAGCAACACCAACAACAACGTTCAGTAATCTACAAAACATTTTTTTGGATGCAAAGTATTTGAATTTTTGGAGTTGGGGTCGCGGATTGGTGTTGAGGATATGAAACTCGGATCTATGCATATTGGCCACTCGGCTTGTGGCCTTAACCGGGCACAGTGGGGCTGCCTAACAAATTAAAAAGACATTCCCAAAAAACAGAGAGAGGCAGACCTGAAATAATACAAAAATAACATGAAAATACCCACTAAAACACACAAATTGAAAATTTAATTAGGTTGATAAAATGAAACACAAAAAACAAAATTGAACTGATGACAACATTTGATATTTTGACAAAATAAGTCCACTTAAAACCAGATTACCATAAATGTGGTCCCCAAAAATGGTCTGCAACAAGGCCAACCAGGGAGAAGGTTTTATTACTTTTTTCGTCTATTTTCGGTTAAACTTGAGCATTTTTGAATTAAATACAAATTTAAATGCATTACATTTTAAAATTTAATTTAAATAGTTAATATCTTTTTCCCTTTTCGAAGTATAACTCATCATGGCTTAAACCACTTGAACTTTTCCAACGCGATCTTGGTAGTGCCTTCCTTCGGTGGGTCATGTTCAGGTTCTAGGTTCTGCCTCAAAACACCACTGTGAATCCCTCCTAAGCCCCTCTCCTTTCCCCAACTCCAATAGGTCGTGTAATGCGATTCAATCAATCCGGTCATCGCATTTCGCGTCGAGTTCTGAGTTTCTGTCTTTCTGGCCGTTCTCCGATGAGGTTTGCTTGGATTTTTTTTCTTTTAGTTGGGAGATCCGATTGGTATCGTGGCTGCTGTGATCTTGGCCTCGTTGCTTGGCCAGAACCTCCTGTCTCCTCAGAATCATGCCCTATGCCTATCAACTTTTTATTTGCTTACAAATAAAATAAAAAATGTATTTAAGGTGTTGGCAAAAATATATTTATATCAAAATATTGAGAAATGTATTTGTATAAATATTTATAAGAGCGATATGCTGTAAAATAAAATATATAAAAATTGAATAAAATAACATTTTATACTCTACTTAAAAAATAAACATTTGACATATAATTTACTGTTTCCTTAAATAACAATTGAAATGTTTTTCTTAGATTAATTATATTTACAAAATGTATTATTATTTTTTTTTTTAATTTCGATTTAGTATAAATATAACATTCTTATAAAACAATTTAAGATTTCTTCAGCATCATTATTATTTATTAAAAAAATTACCCTTTAAAACAATTTGGAATGAATATCACATTAAATAATATCATATAATCTATAATTATAATAAGAAATATTATTTTTGGTATTACTATAATATTATTATTATTGTATTATCTTATTAAGAAACAAATCGATTAATTTACTTACCCGCAATACTTAATAAAATCTATAATTATAATAATAAATATTATTTTTGGTTTTAATATTATTATTATTTTTATATATTTTTCTTATTAAAAAACAAATCCATTAATTTACTTACCCGCAAGCAACATTATTTTTCATTTAAATATTCATCTCTTTACACTAAAAAATTCTTAAAATAAAAAGAACTTCAACAGAAAAGAAATATATTCGAAACCTAAACGAAACCATTATTTTCTTCCCACCATATGCATCTATTTATTATTTTAAATAACAGAATTAAACACCCAGAATAAACTGCTGATTTATTCAATGCAAATATTCACTTTGCTCGACTCTCACTCCTGGTTTTTCACCTGTATGCCATTCACTCGTCATGCCCACAAATCCAACCATATGATTATCAGCTAAATCGTATAATTTACTCCAACTCTGAGATGTGGGGAAAACGGCGGGGGGTTTTAGGGGGTGATTTTGAGTTCTTTTTTAGTTTTTTAGTTTTTGTATTCATTGGAAGCCGAGCGGCTCGTCAATTTGGTTTAGTGAATGGAACTAAATGGAAACGAAAACATTAAAAAGAAAAAAAACATATACCAAACATAGAGCGACATATTTTTTTTATTTTTTATTCGTGAGCGTGAAGAATCATAAATAGACACAAAAAAGTAAATTGAAAAGCGACTGGACTGTGTGTAATATGTAATATTATTTTGAAATTAATTTTAATTCATTTAAAAATTAAATCGATCAAGGATTTTACTGCCGACTAGAAAAAAACCTGTGCGAAAGTCAGGCATGCAACTGTGCCAACCTTTAAGTTCGCCACTGTACTACATATATGAGGATAAATAAAATAAAAATGTAAAAACCTTGAGAAATCTTTTTATAATATTAATTTTTGAGTGAATTTAATGTATCCAAAAAGTTAAAGACATTAACTCGTAATAATAATGTATTCATAACTAATAATTAATATACTATATAATCGCATATATTCTTATATTCTCCCTTTGGTTTTTGTTTTTGCTCCCCATTTTTGGATTTTTACAATGATTTCCCAGCAGCATTCGCAATGCGCTTCGACCGCCGCGTATAAATCAAAAGCAAACAATTAAACATTCTTCGCTCGATTCCCAGACAATATGTGCCACTGCCACAGCCGCCCCCTTAACCCCTCCCACCCATTAACCCTTGATTATGTCTTGGCTTAATTGCTGTAAATGTGCGGCTGCAGTTCGAGTCGCAGTTGCAATTGCCTGCCCATAGTTGGGTGTTGCACTTGGACACACTCTGGCACACACTTGGGGCGCACACCGCACACTTGTGCACTGGAAAAAATATTGATGTGATATTATATTATTATATATTTTGTTATTGGTGTTGAAATTAGAAATTAATCAAATTACTTGAAGGTTTTTATGAATACCAACATTTACAAACAGGAAATATACTAGAAAAAAGATATTTTAAAATTGCATTCGATTATATATTATTCGCAGTGTAAACTGTGGATTGTGTCGCAGTCTGAAGTTGTCTAAAATTTGACAGTTGTATGAGATTTATGACGCCGCGCACTCGATCATATTTGACTTAATTGACAGCGGCAGCCACGACAAACTGCCATCGGCATCTGTCAGACCTCGCAGCAGCCGCAGCCGCAGCAGCGTTGGAAAGAGACAGGCGGAGGCAGAGATAGAGACGGGACTAGAGTGAGAAAATGGGGAAAATACAGGAAAAGCGAAGGCGTCTCTTGCTGCTCTAATTTTAGTATGTCTTTCTTAATTGTAACCCAAAAAAACACACATAAAAAATAGGTGTAAAGTACCCCCAACATCTATGCTTCATCTGCTTTTTCATACCCTTGATACTCTTTAAATTTGAATGGGTATTCTGGTTATGATAGAATACAAAAATTAGAAAACTTTTGCTATGGGTTGTAAACTTAAGTATATTTCATTTGCCAAACATAGGAAAGAAAATAAAAGAGAACTTAATTAATGGATATTATATTTATATATAAATATGATTTATATTATTTATTTATTAAAATTATATAAATATCATTATTATAATTTATGGGTATTATATTTATATATAAATATGTATTATATTACTTATCTAATTTTTATATATTATTTATTTTGTACTTATTTTCTATATTTACTTCTTATATTTATTTATGGATTTTCGTAAAGTCGCAAGACTAGAGCCTATAATTAATTGTTAAGTTCTCTAATTCTCTTTTTACATAAAAAAATTAATAAATAATAATAACAAAATTAAACTCCAATAAATAAATCGTGTATATTTCGTATTTATACATTTAATATTTATTTATGTTGTATTTAAATATTAAATATTTATTTATGTTGTAATTATTTATTTACAATAATATTTAATTATTTCACAATTAGTTTTAGCTTTTGATAAAGTCTTAAGACAAGAATCTATAATTAAAGCTTTAATTATATTTCTTTAACTCACTAATCTAATAATTAAAATCAGGTGTTTATCTTATAAAACCCTAATATACATCTAGTTATATATAAACCTAATAATTTAAGCTTCTTTAAAGCCATACTTGGTATCTGAAAAGTCGTCATGTGGCGACCGAGATCGTTCCCCTGCTAGGCGCTCATCAAAGAAATCAATTACAATGAAATCAGATTTTACTTCTTTTTTTTTTTGGTTTTTGGTTCGTGTTGCTCTCGCTTATCTTTTTGGGTCTTCTACCCCTACTCTTGTCCCAGAACCTGAAATGGGAGGAACCTCCGAACCGGGGCTCCACTCTGCAGGGTTACTGCACTTTGCCTAAGTGCGTCCGACGAGCAATAAAAATAATAAGAAGAACGGGGACGGGGGCGGGGGCGATCCAAGGAGTGCGAGATTCGTCGCTTTGAGGCTTTGTGGGTAAGGGGGGAGACAACGCCGCCTATGTCCATAGCCCCTGCTCAGTGCCCAGAATGCCATTCGTTGTCCACCATAAATTGGACACATTGTTGATAAAGCGCAACTTTATACGCTTTATATGAAGCTCTGTGTGTGGTTTATGTACGCCTGCACAGGGAGAAATGGTGTGTTTTAGGATTAACAAATATTTATTTACCTTAAAAATATATGTATTTCATAAACAAATATTTTATAAAATTTAATTTATTTTATTTATTTACATTCTGTATGCTTAAAGTTAAAAACTAAAGCTACAGAGGGAGGTGGTGCAGCCATAGCTGCATGGGCTTTATGTTAAAATTTAATTTCTTTTTCAAAAATATGTATAAAATAAAATAAGCATAATGATTATGATGATACAAAAATTTGATACTCCTTTTAAGGATATTTTATTCTTATAAATCTTTTTTTAAGGTATTGTTTTTAGAGATTTTCTTTAAGCTTTTCTTTTTTTTTACCTGTGTCTGAGCCAGACACAGCTTCGTCATCATTCTGGCCATCAGCATCATCAGTTTCATCATCATTGCACTCTTGATCATCATTTTCAGTGTCATCAACATCATCATAGGCATCATTATCATTATCATCATAGTCATCATCCTCATCGTGGACGTCAGTGGTGCAGGCTCTCCGCCACCATCAATGGCTTTCATCATCCAACATTGTTATCAGCGTTGGCGGCTATAACAACACCAAAGACAACAACACTTGTCATTCCACACACCAGCTCCTATGCCCCCTCCTACCTACCTCAGCCACCCTCCACCCTCAGCACCCTTTTAACTGGGCTATGAAATTACGCTGGAAAAATAGCGAAATAAAAACCAAAAAAAAAAAAAAAGAAAGGAACCCAAAAGAAGCAGGGAGAGGCGAATAAATGCTGATAATGTTGAATGTGCCGCATAAATGGCGCTCAAATGACACATAGAGTCACACAGAGATATAGCCCAGACTTGAGCCGCACTTAGATCCAGATACTGGCCAAAAAGGCTTCAAGTTGACTTTTAATGAACTGCAGGAAAAAAATATAAAAGAAAAAAGGTGCTGACATAAGGAAAAAAAATGCGATTTTTTATAGATTTAAGAAGGTGTGAGATATATGTACATATATAAGGTAGATTTTTGTGAAATATATTTAATGAAGCTCTATATTCTTCCCTAATATCATATCAATCAGCCTAAAATGGTTCATAAACCAAATAACAAAAGAAACAAATTCCAAACCGATAAAGAATCATAAACAATCTTTAAAAAAAAAGAAAACACTAACAAAAATCCCATTCGTATATAAACAATCAAAATTATGAGCAATATGTTTTTCGTTTCAGAAATCGTTCAATTTTTAATGGTCCTTTGTTTTGTTTCTCGATTTATTTGTGCTGCGTGATTTGGCTTAATAAATGTTTATTTGCATATTCTTCTGGCATTAAGCCCTTTATTTTTTGGCATTTATTTAATTGGTATATTTGTCACTCGCCCCGACTGACAGACACGCCGACAGACAGACAGATGAACGCTGAATACAAATTGTTATGGCCGAATTTTTTATTAATATTTACATAAATCCATTTCTGCTCAGTTTTCGTTTATTTTGGTTGCCCACAATTTTGTGTTTTTTTCGGGTCGCCGCTGGTTGGTTTCTTTTATTTATTTATTTTTTATTGTTTTTTTTTTTGGGTATTTATTTTATTTTGTATTTTTGTGTGCAATTCGCTTCCTTCTGTTTCTGTCTGCAGGCGTTTTGTCGGTTGATAGATTGCAGCTGGTCGAGGATATCTGGTTGCCCCAAACACAGTTTCAATACCCTCGAAGGGGTATGCCCGAAATGGCAAATAATTGGTATTTCCATATTGTATATAAAAAATTATACATTTAGTTAAATAATATGTTTAATGCTGTCATTAAAAGTTCATAATGAAGGGCCTTCAAAAATGTCCAAGTGTGAATTCTGAGACAAGCCAGTATATAGCGCTCGATATGTTGAATTCCGATTAGAAATCTATAAAAAGAAAACAATTGCAATATCATATTAAAAATATATTAAACCATGATATTTCGCACTTTTTCGTTTTCAAAAAATATCCTATTTAATGTTAAAATATTAATTTAGCAAAGTTTACTTAAGAATGCTTTTACGTCCTTTTCCGCTTATATTGATTTAATACAACAAAAGAAATATTAATTTATGGCAACATTAAAATATCAATTTATAGATCAAGTTTTGCGGAAAATATTGAAATATTTTCGAACTTCCCTGAAGATTTTCATGCACTTTTTTTGCCGAAAAGCTTATAAACGACATAGTTCAAAAATAATTTTAATCATTCGGAAGCAGACATTTTTAATTATTGCTACTAAAATATATTTCAACACCCACAGTGTTAACCAATTCGAATCATTTCCGTTTCCTGTCCGAAATAAAAAGCTCTCTGCTTCTTGCTCGCACTCTTTTTTATGCGTTTCTGCCAATTTTTCATCCATGTGTGAGTCGGTCTGGCAGAGTGTGTAGTGTGTGTTGTGTGAGAAAATTGCCCAGGCTAATGGCTATTAAGGCAGACTGCAAAACTGCAAACTACAAAACTCGAATTGGGCCCGAAGTCCTCGACTCGACTGAACTCGACTCGCCTCGCCTGAAATGCGTTCCCAAATTGCATTTGTCGCTCGTTGAGTTCTTGTTCCATTTACAGTTTACAATTTTGTTGGTTCCGTCTGTCTCGCTTTTTTCTTAGCTAATTTATTATTGAGCGTTCGCGAAAGGAGAAGTAAGCTCCATTCGGTATTTCCGTCTCTTTCTTTCCGCCCATCTGTCAGGCGAGCTGTCAAATTATTAAGCGTTGCCGGACATGTGAAATATGCAGGAAAATAGGATTTTGACAATGGGAAAAATATTTTTGAATACCAATTTTTATTTTTAATAAATATATTTACAATTTAAAACCTAAGCTTAATAAGTTTAATAAGTTATAATAAAAAGCCAACAAAGTATTAAATGGCTTTTATTGTTATTATAACATATTAAATATATTTATTTATATGGAAAATACTTAGCATATTAGCCATGCTTTTAAAAAGGGTGTTTCCATAAATAAATTATATATGTACATGTGTGCATATAGCCAGTCAAAGCTTTCAAGATTGATCACCATTAGAAGACCTCCCTCATTTCCTTCGCTTTTTTGCTTTTCTTTTCTTTTTGTTGCACTTTTCAAGGGCCGAGGCTGCATTTTCAGGGGCAGCTTAGCAATTCGTCACAGGGCGGGGAAGGGGGTTTATCACTTGACCGAACTCCCACCCCCCATGAACCCAACCCCCCTCATCCCCCTTCAGTTCACACTCCGCATCGCAGGTAATTCATCAGCCACGCATTCTCATTGTTTTCCCCTCTCACCTCTCGCTTCCTACCCGCTGACGCATGACGCCCCACACCTGGTCGCCACCACCACCACCGCCACCTTCGCCCTCCTACCTCCTACTCCTCCTCCATCGACGGATGTGAACGCGAAACACGCACTTGGCGTCGATTTGCTTAATTAGTAAGCGCAAGAAAGCCTCCGGCTTCCACAGGAAAATATAAAAAATAATATTTAAAATATGCGGAGTTTAGAAAATATTAAAAAAAATTTCTGTAGATCAAATACTTTGTATATTTATTTTATCAATTTAAAATATATATTTTATAATTGTTTTTTATATGAATTCCTCTATAACAAGTATAAATAAATATAAATAAATATAAATAAATATAAATAAATATAAATAAATATAAATAAATATAAATATAAATATATATAATATATATACATAAATAAATTTAAATAAATGCAAATAAATACATCTAAAAAAGGAGATATGTCCGTATTTTTATATTCTCTGTCAGAATCTGTCATAAATGATAGTTTGCAAAACCGATTTTATAACATAAGCATTAAATCTATATTCTAATAATATTTAAACTAAAACTTATATGGTAAAAATCGTATTTCTATCTCCATGATAGCTTCCTTTCCTGCTAAACATTTACCACTTTTGGGAACCATTTTAATGAAGGGTCTACCAAGTTCTGTGTGATTCCACTTAAACTTTAGATATCAATCTCGTTTTTCTTTTCAGGTTCCCTCTTATTTTGGCCTTCTACCATCGCCACACTCGCACACCTTCCTGCCGTCAGTTCATCAGTTCCTGTAAGTTAACAGCTCTTATCGCAGAGTTTCGCCGATCAAACTTTGGTGAGTTTCCCGCTTTTCCATTTTCTATTCACATTTTACCCCCTAGTAGTAGGTGCGTGTGAAGTTTTTAATTTTCAACATTAATTTAGAGACAAGTCGCTGTCTCTGCCTCAAGGCGACGAAGCGTGTCCAATTCATGAATCGTTTTTTTTTTATTTTCTTAATTTGTTATGTTTGGTGTTTGGTGGGGACGGCAGTTAATGGGCAGTGCAAAAATCCACAAAATGTCAGTGCAGAAATCAACAGAGTGTCAGAAATAAGGTCGAAAAGTGGTCATAATGAGATCTAATGGCAGCAGCTGTCCCGGCTCTCCAGTATCTCCCACTCCTGCCTGTCCCCTCCTCTTTGGGATCCGATACGAGGCGATATACGAGGCTCCCCATAAAGTTAGGTGTCAGCAGGCTGATCTTCCCCCAGCTGCGGGGCGTGGTCGCAATTTATTCGGTTGTTGCGTTCCCAGGTAGAGAGCTCCACTTGCAACTTTGGGATCCATGCCATGTGGCAGTCACCTCGCTCCTTGGATGCCTGCTTTCACCCCCTTCCCTATCTGGACTCCCTTTAACCTTGGGGGCACGTGGCTAACCATTGCCGTGGAGGTCAACGACTGGCGAACGATGTTTTTGTTTAAGAATCTATTGTGATTATCTGTTAATTCAATTAAAATTTGGACATATTAAAATTAAATATAATATTATTAGAAGAGTGAAATTGAAGTTCGTTTTTTTTGTAAGATAGCCTTACTTTTTTTGGCGATCCTTTTGCTTAGCAAGTCGTTTTTCATACTCCGCATCCTGCCAAGGCAACAGCTCGTCTCTTCCATTTCCCCTTTGCCTTCCTGCACTCTGAAAAAAAGTGCCTATTGTTGGGATATTTAAAGTTCTTAATTTTGATTTTTATCAGAGAAGAGTATATAATTTTCTTAGCTTCAAAAAATCTCCATCTGAATAATAATAATAATCGATGAAATAATGTATGTAGGTATCGGATTTTTCCTGAATTTTCCCCTCAGTGCACATCTCGAAAACCCCCATAAAACTACCTTCCTCCCCTCCCTCCCCTCTGCGGCCTTGTCTGGCACTTTGCTATCTGGCTGTGGATTTATTGTGTGAATTGGCATTGACAAAGTGCATTTGATTGGTTCTCTCGTTGGGATGCAATGCAATGCGTTCGGGTTGCGTGTTCCCGTTTCTGCCCCTGCCCCAGCCACAGCCCCTGCCCCCAATTTCCCCCTCTTCACAGCCATTCCGTTCGCCTGTCCTTTTTAATGTGTTTTGATAACAATTCCATTAAAAGTGAAGAAGTTTATAATAATAATTTCGAGTAGCCGAGAGGCTGGACCGGCCTGGGCCTGGGTCCGGGTTTTATTTCTTTTTGCTGGCATCCGACAATTTTCTATACCCTCTAATAAAATTTAAAAAAAAAGTAGTAACTCTTTGAGTGATTTAAAATGCAAATATTCAAACATTTAATTAAAATATATAAAGATGTAAGAATTTATTAAAAATTGATTGATTAATTGATTAATATTAATATTAACCATAATTTATTTAGTATATTAAAACATTTAATTAAAATATATAAAGATGTAAGAATTTAGTAAAAAATTAATTGGTAAATTGACTAATATTAATATTTAAAATAATTTATTAAGTATATTAAAATATAATATTATATACTGGAAAACATCGTCTTACATTTTATATTAAAAAGAAAAGTATTCATACTTTCCAAGTTCCTATGGCAAAATTTTAAATTTATTCAAAATTTCATATACAAAATTAAAAAATTTTAATTAATTTTGAGCCAGCAATAAATAATAAAAATTAAGCACAAATAAGATATTGTACAAAATACTATATTCACCTGACTGGGCACTACAAAGTCTGATCAATCTCATATGTATAACATTAATTGTTGTTTTTATTTTTATTTTTTTTTGTAATTGATTGTTGTCTGTCCATCACATCACACCGAACAGATTTCAGATAGATGAGCATAACATATAGTACATATATGTATATACCATATATATATTTATATATATATGAGCATATATCTTGTGTATCTATGGATAAATGCGTGCTTTCGATACACTTATAGGGAGGCGTTATCGGCACAGTGCTGCATATAAGTTAACCCACATGTGGCATGTGCTTTATTGCATTCAATTTGCTGTTGTTTGTCAATTAGTTGTTGTAGTTGCATTTTTGTTTGTTGCTGTTGTTGTTGTGGTTGCCACACGTATTGCCATTGTTATGGCTGTTGGGTGTTGTTGTTGATGTTGTTGTAAGTGCTGGTGTTGCTGTTGTTGTTGTCGTTGTTGGTGTTGAATTTGAAGCCAAACAGCCAAAGTTTTAATTGGCTGCATTATTTATTGTTTTTCACTCCGTCGAGCAGCCACAAATTTCCCATTTCCATCTGGCATTTTCCTTTTGAACCATTTTCTGTTGTTTTCATTTTTTTTTTGTTTTTTGCCCAGCCAGAAACTGCATTTAATATTTGCTTAAGCTCTTCCAAATTACTGCGACTCCCAAAAGCTCCTGAGCTCATTAATAATTCCGGATAAAAAATAAAGAATGCCTTTACAAAATGCATTGGGATTTCCTTTTTTTGTTTATTTCCTTATTCCTTTATTATTTTGTGGGTCAATTTAATTAAATTCCCTCAATTAAACTTTTCGAAAATGGCTGTGTGTGTGCATGAAACCCAAAAGCTATTAATAAAATATTGTACATTGTACAATTAATATAATTCTGTCGCTGAAGAGAGCACAAATAATGGCTTGAGCTGAAAATGAAGTTAAAATGAGGAGTTTTTATACAGTAATTTAGTAGTTATAATTCGATAACAAAATTCGATAACTATAATTCGATAGGTATAATTCGATGTAATTCGAATGTCTTACTTGTTTACAGAAAACGTTAATATTTATGTATAAAGATTTCGTTAAGAATTGCAGGTGGACCCAACGAGTCCATAGCAAGGTAATTCCTTGATTCACTATCACCATATATATGCTTCTGATTCGCCAGGACACAGCTGCTCAACTATTTGTAGAGCTTAAAAACGACGTTTCGAAGGGGGAGCAGAAGCAGCTACACGTTAACAAAAAGTCTGCAATCTTTAAATAGTCATATCAACTTTTTTGTATGAGAAATTATTAAGTTAATTTAAATATTTTCTATATTTCTTTATTAATTTGTTTATATTAATTTATTGGTATTGTCTTGTATATGTCGTAATAAAATAATGGAAAATAAAAGATAACTAGAATTTCTCAATAATATCAACATTTATATCGTTATATGCAATAATTTTCGATATAAAAAAGTGGGATATACATAACCAAAGTTAACCATATTTTCGATATACCATTAGGTATGAAATTGTTAAATTTCCTATTCCTGGTACTTACCCAAATTTTTGTGTAGTGCATGCATGTTTAAATGGGGTTGCTACTACCCTTACCGTCATGCGAGTAGTGTGTACTTATAATTATTTAACTCTTTTGCATGTTATCCGCCCCACACGAAGGAGCTAGCATAGCGCCCAGATGAAGATTAATTACGGGAGACGAAATTCGAAACATTTTTCATGCTTAATCTTATGGCGCAACTTTGGTGGGAATTGGTCTAGGGGGGGTGTTGTGCCGGCACGTGGGCCAAAACTAACTTATTAATAATAATAATTGTTTTATATGTCTCTGTGTGCATAGGGTCCTCATCCATTTACCCCCACCATTACCATTAAATCGACGCACATGTGTGTCGCCCGAGAGCCGAGGCAGCTGCGGGTCCCCGAGTCTTAAATGTTTGCTTTTGAAAAATGATATTTAGCAGCTTACGAATGTCGAGACAGGGGGAAAACTATATGAGAAACTATAAAGTTTAACCAAAGCAATGCCTAGCTGGAACGCTGCTGGACATCAGCGTCTTTATTTGCCATTTGATCAAATAGAAACCTGTACAAAGACTCTGGCATAATCATTTAACTATTTTTTAAATAAGATTTAATACTTATAATACAGTATTGAACCTCATTACCTCATATACCAAATTATTCACATATTCCTCGATTTGAAGCCGAGTTACTTTGGTACATATATCATATGTAGTATCCCATGTGAGAGACTCTGCATTTACTTACCACACTTATAACACATTTATAATATGTTAGTGGACACTACCATCATCTATAACCAATATTCAGGGATGTGTCAGCCGCTTTTTTTACCTCGTTCACTGATCATTGGAACCTTGAAAACGGCTTGGCGTGGTTCCATTTGTTGTCCAACGACTCTTAACAACTGCTACCTGTTTAGGGTTTTAGTGGAATTCCATTTCAGGGATCACTTAAGTGGCACCCGCTGATCCCGGCCCCGCCGTGAACCCCGTGAACCCCGAGCGGAGACATTAATTTTATTGTTTTGACTGTGCGCACGATCGAAATCTTGGCTTTGTTCGGGCTCGATTCGGATCGGTTTGGTTTGGTTTGGCTTGGTTCTCTCGGCGCAGTTATTGATAGTTTAAAATTAGGGTCAACTATGCGGTTAGCCCCAGTTACCAGTTCCCTGTTCCCCAGTTCCAGGTAGCCCAATATAATCTGTTTTAATTACGCACAAAGGTGAGTCCGAGAGCCCGCAGCAGCGATAAGAAGATGCCTCTGCAGGTGTTTTCAAGCAGTTAGCAGGCGCATCTAATGTCCCGGAGACCCCACAAACGGGGTCCCGGTGCCCTGGCTTGGAAGGTGGGGTTGAAACTGGCAACCGGCCACTGGAAGCTGCAATGGAAATCGAATTCAATTTTCTTCACACTTCAGCAACACTTTAAAGAGGTTTCCAAACAGAAACAAATGCTTTGTTTTTTGGGCGTTAAACTGAATCTGAACTGTCTTGGGAATCTACTTGAAATCATTAAAATTTGAAGAAATATTGAATATAAATAATATATTACAATTATATGATATATTTTACATAAGAAATTTCTGTTCTGTTGGAAAACTTCCATTTGACATGATAAATACGGAAAATATTACTAAACAAGAAAGGAAGTTAACTTCGGCTTACCAAAGTTTGTATACCCTTCTAGAGTTAAAATTGAATTTTTTAAAAATTCTAGAATAATAATAAGTTGCCAAATCTCGAATTTGATGAAAATATGTTGAGAAACAGCCAGGTTACAATGTTGCTAGAAAAATGTTGAGCGATATTTGGCGTGTTGCTGTCAAAACTAGGATGTTGCAAAGGTTCAGTTTTCTAAACGAAGATAATAATCAACCTTAAAGGGTTTTCTACCATTAAAATTAAAATGTTGAAAATAAATGTTATAAAAAATATATTACTAATAAAAAACATCGCTAAAGGCACAAGAAAACTCGTACTTAACAAATGTAGCTAGAGACATGTTGCCAATGCAACAATGCTGCAGAGGCTCAGTCACATGTTGCCAATGCAACGATGTTGCAGAGGTTCAGCCACATGTTTATATACAAAGCTTATAGATTTTGCACCCACAAATAAAACAAAAAATTAATAATAATAGAAAATGAAGCATATATAAATCATTTAGTCTCGTTTTGGTTTTTATATTTGATTTTTTTTTAATTGTTTCTTTTTGTTTATTATTAATCATTTCTTAGGCAAAGTTTTTTTAGTTTCAAGTTGCTTGTTTTGATCATTTGATTTTTGGTTTAGTTATTTGTTCTTTTTCGATTTTGTCGATAACTCTTCGGCTCTCTCTTGCACTTCATACATGTTCTAGAAAATATGAATTTGGTTTTATTACATTGCTCACACTTGGTGTATGTATATATATATAATGTGTATATATATATAGTCGTATATATATGGTATAGGTGTATATAACGCATGCTTTGTATATCCGTTACACAGTTATATATCAGTATATATATATATGTATATATATGCATCTGGTTTCGTTTCGTTTGTTTCTCTATACATTGTTCATGATCTAGTTTCAGCTCTTCTTAAACATGTAGATATATCTAATATATAGTATATCCTGGGGATGGGTTTTGGGGAATGGGAATGGGGTGTGGGTATGGGTATGGGAGGGAGGATCTAATATGAAATAGAACTCAAACCGAGAACTCAAATACGGAATACATGTATATAAATCTGTATGTCTAGGTATATAGGCAAAGGTATATATGGTATATATATGTATATATAGGTCCGATACACATCGATTTTTGAACGCCGATTATTGCTTCGATCGTGTGGCTCTAACAATCTAGGTCTCTAAGTGTGTGTGTGTCTCTGTGTGGGTTTTGCGTGAATCTGAGAGTCTGAGTGTGATAACTTGATTCCCTTCTGGCTGGTTGTATATATGTCGATATATATATATATTGTGTATGACGTCTATATGCCGCGGGGGGTTTTCGGGGATGAACAGTTTATATATCAGAAGACCAAGTTACCATTATAAGTCGTTAGCTTTTTAGGCTTCATTTGTTTTTTGTTTTTTGTTTAGAACAACGATTTCAATTTCAATTTCAATTTTCATTTTCATTCAATTTTCATTTCATATTAAATTTTTCATATTTTTGGTTAGTTCCTGGGATCTGCTCCCGCCTTCTTTGGTTGTTTCCTTGCTCCCATTGCATCCCGAGATCCCCCACACCTAATAGGGATATAGGTTCTTGCGTTTGAGCTCCATGTCCAAGTCGGCCAGTTGCTGCAGGAATCCATCATTCGGCCGGATATCGCGCCTCATTCGCACCGTGCGTATCGCATCAACGGCGGACATCTTTCGGCAGATCATCAGGTAGGCCAGCACACAGGTGGCCGATCGCGACATGCCAACGAGGCAGTGCACCAGGATCTTGCCTGTGACAAAAAAGGAAACGAGGAAAAGAATTAGCCAAAAAGTTGGAAAATATTATTAAGAGATTTGACCACTTACCGCCGCTGCTGATGGCGCTGTCAATGAACTTGGAAGCCACGTAGAAGTAACGCGAGATGTCTGTCGTGGGGGCATCGATCATGGGGAAGCCCATATACCTAAAAACACAGTCCTTATGGTTGCGTCTATTTTGCATATAGCAAAGAAAAAATACACACGCACACACACACGACACACACAACAAACAGCAACAACAAAGGTTGAGCCAAAAATTTTGTGGGTTAACAAATATGGACAATATGTGGACAATGGCATGATTTTCGAGTGTGTGGAAAAAATTTCAAAAAAAGAAGAAGAGGAAGATAAAAAAGGAAAAAGATTTTTGGTTTTTTTTTTGTGGTAAAGTGCAATATGATATAAAAAAAAAATAATAAAATAAAGTCAAAATAATGCGATTCAAAACAAAATATGAACAAATTTGGAACGAAATTTCTTTCGATTGTTCATGTTGTTGCCTTTTGTCGTTGTTTTCTGTTTTTTTTTTCTCTGATATCTGTTCCGATTCATTTCCTATATATTTTTACCTAATGCTGGGCATATCCCGGTAGTAACTGTGTCCGGTGTCCACCTGGCCATATCGACAACCTTCGGCCGCGTTCAGGACATGCGTGATTCCCATCATTCTCAAATACGTTTTGTTTTTGGCCGCCGCTCTGTGAATTTATGAATTAATTAATTAATTAATTAATAATAGATAACAAATTGTGCTGGGGGGGACTTACGCATCACCAATGTAGATGCCCGGATAGACCTCATCACAGTCAACATCATGGATGGCGCATTCGGCCCGCCTGAGTCCTGGCAGAGCCCGGCTAGGGGCCATCGAATAGTGCAGGACTCGCTGCAGCTGGCGGCCTGTGGTCTGTTCGGAGGTCTCCAAGCGGCTGGGTGACTGCACAAAAAAAGAAATATAAAAACAATTAAATTTTTTTAATTATTAAAGAGAATGTTTCCTGATTATACCGGCAGAACAGCAAACAACAACATTTTCAACATGCTTCACATGTAAGACAACACTTGGCTTTGTTTTAGTAAAAGCAACATCTGATTAAGGCAGTGTTTTATATACGTTTTTTAAATAAATTTCGACTCCGAACTCCCTATAGTTCGCCCAGCAGTCTTTTTTGGTAATTAGATTTTGTAAACATTTTTGGCAGCCTTGTAAGGATTCCCCCCCAGCTGATATGACATCACAAAGCCGGCGTCAATTGCCAAAAAAAATAATAAAGAACCAAGTCAAAAATCAGGAAAGGAACCAAAGATTTATGGCAAAGGCGAAGGTCGCAATTTGGTTACAAAGGATGACAAATCAGACGGTTCGGGGTCGTTCTATAGAGGGTTTTCTTCGAGGACAGAAAGTGAAAACTTTGCACTCTGCAGTTTTATTTTGATTTTTGTTTTCCTTTCTCTTTGTTTTTTATTTATTTTTGCAAACCCCCAATCACCCAATCCCCCTCTCATTGGCTGTCTGAATTGTCATAATACAAAATCGTCAGCGGAGGGGATAAAGGTGTTCACGTTTCAGCAAACTTTTGCTTTTTGTCGCGGCATGCGACCCTGAAAATGAAAATGAGCAAGACAGAGATCGGTAGAAAATCACAAATATAAGATATAAGATATATATATAATACATATATATATATGAAGCATCTGTTGTCAACAAAGTTCTTTAACATTTCGCCGTTGATCTATTGTGACTGATCATGTACATATAGTACCCCTCGGCAAATACATCTTTATATATAGCCCAAGGTGTATGTGTGGGTTAATTGTTACTAAAAACTGTTTTCGATGAAAAGCGCACAAAAATGTGTTGAGTTTATTTTTAGCATTATTTTCGCCATTGGCCTATATATCTTTCTATACACGGGGATACACACACGCACAAAATTGAGTTAGCTTAGAGCTTTGGTTAATAGCGGATATACATAGTAATTCATAAAAAATCGGCTAACGACCTTTATTAGAGGGTCTTCGTGCAAGGCAGGGACAAACCTGATAATAGTGCGGACTATATCTATCCCCGATGCTGCTGCTGTATCTGTCGGTGAGAAGCTGGAAAAATGGGTTTCAAAAATAAAAAATTAAAATCAAATTTCAGAATTAAAAATATAATAAACCGAAGATTAAAATTTCATACCAAGTTTATGCAAGATTTTAAATAATAAACTAAACAATTTATGAGAGATTTTAATGAGCTAAACATTTGCCAGTTGGAGTTTTGTGACAAACAAAAGTTAAAGTTTCAAGCCACTGCACAAATTTAATAAGTTTTCTGTAAGAGACTTGACTTGTCAATTTAAAAATATATAAAACTATATACATTATATTAAAAAATTATATATATTTAATGATAAATAGCTTCAAAAATATTTGTATTTTATTTTCGAATATCCCCCAAATTGTAACATTAATAAATACTTAAAATACTTTCGCAAATCATTCTCAATGTAATCTAATACGGAAAATATCTGCGTAGATAAAAAAAAAACTAAATATATCCCTCCTTAACTTGGCCCGCCATCAGGTGGAAACGGAAATAGAGAGACAGACACAGAGACACACTGCGGAGGAGCTTTCTCCTCAGGTGAGTCCGAAACTGTGGAGACGTCGTCGTCGTCTTCGCCGCCTTGACCTTGCGCCCCTTGCCAAGAAAATTACGCTGCCGCCCGCCCACGCTAACACCACGCCCCCTACCTACCTCCCTCCCTCCCTCACGAACGTGTGATTTGCATCTAAAAATAAGTACTATATAGCTATAGCTATAGAGGAGAAATCACCACCGATGAACAAAATGTTTAGAGAAAATGTATTGGAACAAGTTGAGCCCGAGCCCAGGTTGTCTCTGTGTGTGACTCATCCCATGACGCCCCCCGGCGAAGTGCCCCCTCATTTCTGAGGCCCGCATGACAAGACAATTAGCTGGACACGACAAATCCGACAAAAACAAAAGGGGGGAAAAGCAATATATCGTATATATATACGAAATACCAAATTCGAAAAACAAAACACAGCAAAGTGCAGTGGGAAAATGGAAATGGTATCGAAACGAAGCGAAAAGCGAGTGGAAAACAATGGCATGATTGAATGTTGGATCGGCGGTGTCTGACGTCTAATCGCCAGCATATATGTAAAAAAAAAAATATATATATATATATATAGCCGGAATCGGAGAGTTGTGGCATCTGCATAGGTGCACTGCACGAAATGCTTCATTATTGAGTTTTACATGATTTTTTTAGCTTTAATTAATACGAAAGTATTTATATTATTATATTTATTTATTTATTTTTATTTTATTTTATTTTTTTTATTTATCATTACATTTTGGGGAATATTTTTATAATTACAATTATAATAATGTTTAATGATTTTATTTCAATATTTTTCTAATATTCAATCTCAATATTTCAATATATTTCAATACTTTATCTCTCGATATGCATATATCCCGAAATGAGTGATTATAATCCTTTTACCCTGGTTTTCACTCAAATTACCTTCAAATTTACTATGTTAAAGCACAAATAAAATACAATTAAAATATTTGCTCTCCCAGTTTTCTCTCGGTGTACCATCACTATCACTCAAATGGCTCAGCTAAAGCGTTTCGTGTGAGTAAAGCCATTGGCAGCTCTGAAAGCATTCGTATTTGATCACAGAGTAGATTTAAAATGCGAGTCGACAGACCCAAAAATACCTGAGAGGTGAGGCAACAGCAGAGGAAAATTTGAGAGGAACATTTTTGGGGGGGACAGGTTAATTTTTACAGCATTTTTAAAGCTTAAATTTGTATTATAAATACCAAAATTATTGAATATATAATGTATATTAAATAATTAATATCCTGCCATAACTAAACCCCTATAAACCCGTGCCAAGTCCTTTTATAGGCCCAGGAAACACCATTGAGTAATGGTAAATGGTCAGCTCACAGGACTAACCACACAATTTCCCCTCAACCCCGGACCGAGGTCCTTCCTTTAGTTTGCCTTAGTTTCAGTTTATTTAGTTGATTGCATTGTCTAGCCGCCACCTAGTGTCCTTTTCCCTCCTGACACAGTTCTCCTCTCTTACGGTATTTTCCGTTTATTTTTTTGTTTCCTTTTTGTTTGCATTTAGTTTGCTGCACTTCCTGCAGATAAAGGAAAACAAAACCAGAGAACTGTGTCAGAGCAGAGGTCAAGCCCGCCGCTGAAGGTGCCAAAGGACATCAATTGCCAGCGGAAGGGGATTATGACATCATTAAATGGCCAAAGAACTAGTTTATATTAATATTTCTTAGAAGGAAAAATAATATATAAAATTCTAAAAATTATGGAAATAATTAGCTGCGAACTTGCTCCCATTCTCTAACCATTATATATATTTTTTTATTTATCAAATCTTGTTTTTTTTTTGTAATACATTTGAGGCATTTACTGGCTCGGCCTTGAGCACGAAATATTCCCCAAAAATAGATATACTTTATGTATATATATTCCCAAAACATTATTCAAGTGTGAAAATTCTCAGCTAAAAATGTTCAAAAAAAAAGAAGAAAACATTAAAAGCAACCAGCAGCAACAATTAATATGCTAGCTTTGGGAAATTTACAAGTATTTTGGCATTGATAAATCTATACGTATTTGGTGGCATACATATTCATATCTAGAAATCTGCAGATATATATCTACATATATATCGGCAGACATGTGCCTGGTATAATCTGCATAGCTTTTTGGGCACTCGACAAATGCAAATCGCATTGACATGCAAGTAAGTTTTCTGTTTTCTTTTTTTTTATTTTTATTATTGATTAAACAGTCAACGAACCAACAGAAATTCTCCTACCAGTCCGCCCTAAAAATGTAAACAAAATTTCCCAGATAATTATGAAAACAAAATAATAAAAACAAAAAAAAAGGGAATACCTAAAAGAGACATTCCGCGGCGAGAAAAACTTTGGCAGCAACGGCAAGTCAACAGACGAGAGGAAAACAATTTCAATTATTGCAAAACTAAATTTCAATTAAATGCGCAATTCAGTGAATGCTTAAATATGCCTTTTAAGGCGGAACACACTTATGGGATCGTACTATATATATAGATTTATATATGTAACTATTAGTTTGTATTCATTTCATTTGAAAGTCAAAACACAATGCAAATTGCTGAGAAAACAGGAATTGCCTTAGGGATTTCCCTTCTTTATGTAAAATGGAAATGATTTTAATTACAAATTTATTATATTGAATATAATATTTTCATGATTTTGTATTTATAAATTACTGAAACATAATGAAAACCTATAAATTTATATATTGTTTTGTACAATTTGTATTTTCCCAATTTTTTCCCATTTTAATTACCGTTTATTTAAACCATTATTTTCCTGAAAACCCCATTGTTTTTCACTATAATTTACTTGGTGATCCCAAGGCCAAAAGTGATCGCTGTGCGCGACCTTGAGCTTGGGAACAAAGCTTCTCCCCCATTTTGGCCAACAGCGAATTGGGTGGGTTTCCAGTTCGCGCCAAATGGGGAAACGCTTTCAAGTGGCCGCCTTTGGCTTTGGCTTCTGCCCCAGCTTCAGCTTCAGCACTTGGAGAAAATTCTGGTAGTTAAGAAATATATAGATTTGATTAGAAAAAGATACGAAACATAAAACAAAGAGCATTCGTTTTTTAGGACCAAAAAAGACGTTAAAAAATGTGTAAAAAATTAAATAAAAAAATTAAGCTTCTGTGTTATTTCAATTCTAAATTTTAAAGTCCTAATTTTTCTCTGAGTGCATTCTAAAGCGTTTGCCTTTCGCTTTCTGCTCAATCAGGCGCAACAGCTGCGATGCGGCACGCCCACAATCGACACAAAGCAGCTATATATAATATATAGTGTTTACCTACGATACTACTACTTCAAATACTATATAAATATATATCTATATATATGTATATATATATATATATATGTATGTATAGACAGTTCTCTATCGATTGTTCAATTAGCGCTCTCGATGGGCTCGACACTGAGCCCACAGAAGTAGGAAAACGCTGATGACATTGACATTTTAGCTAAGCTCTGCCTTTATGCTATACATGTATATATACTATATGCTATATATATATATAGATATACGTAGCTTTAGCTATGGGTACTTTAAAGCACTTCACAATGGGCATTACACGGAAGCCTGGCAATTAATTTGATGCAACTTAATTCGCTTCACTGGCTCTCGATTTTATTTGCTGAGCTGCTGGATTTTTTTCATTTTATAATTAAGTTAATTGGCCCATGCGGCGTATGAGTAATCTGCCTTAGTTAGCCCACAAAAGCCAAAAGCCTAAAGCCTATTACCACTTATCCGCCCTTTTTTTTGGGGTCAACCAAACCCAAATGCAGTGTCACTAATTTGTATACGTTAATGCCAACAGGGAAATGGGCAGGCAATGGGATAAAAGTGAACTATTTAATTAAAAACAATTAGGAATTTAAAAGAAATTTAAATATAAATAAATTATATGAACAAAATAATAATTATTATTAATATTAAAAATAATAAGAGTCCTTAAATTAATACAAAAATCTTAATAAAATATGCCTAAAATTTTTTTTAAGGCATATATTTTATTTTGGAACGATTTAGCCTCTCAAAAAGGGCAGCAGCATCAATATATTGTCCCCTTGAAGCGTTCCATTTCCAAGGACGCAAGCCAACTGACAACTGACTGGAAAAAAAAGGTGACCCAAAAAATTAGGCGCCAAAACCGAGCTAATGCTAGGATAATCGCCCGATAAATGCCACAGACAGGTGGCTTGGGGGGGCTGGGTGCCACGCCTTGGAAAGGCACTTGAACTTTGCATTTGCATTTAGAGGCCTTCAGCTGGGCGCAGAGTGTGTGTTGTGTGTGTGTGCCAAGGCCTCTCTGTCCCACACAAAAATGGAACAAATTCTATATTTTCTTAGCTGCTTTTTGTGGTTTATAGGTGAAGTGGTGGGTGGCTTGGGGGGTGGCTTGTATAGGGTATAGAGGAGGTGACAAAAAAATTGGGTCAGCGGAGCAGGAAGAACCATGTGGAGCCATGAAGAGGCCAGTCAAGGTCATCACTGTTTGCCATCAGTTATCAGCTGGTTTTGACAGATGCCCGAGATAGCGTCAAAGAGTCTGCCACGCGACACTTGAAAGCCCAACCATGTGCCACGCCCCCTTTGAAAGCCTCCCCTCTAACCCTACACACACTACACACACACTGGCCAAAATATAAATGTTTTTTATTTAAAAAAAATATATATGATATTTAATTTACCTAACTTGATTTTAGGTTTCAACTTTTCTTGGTTGGTATTTAATGTATTTAATTTAATAAAGAATATTCTCCAATTTAAATTAATTAATTAATTTCTGAAATATTTAAACTAGTTTATTATTATTTAAAATACCAAGTTTTTTAAATTTGTGTGTAATTAAAATCTAAAAGCTGAAAAATCCTAATATATTGAACTTGAAAGCACAAACGTGATAATTTCCTTTTGAAAAACAACAGACAAACCTTTTTAAAATTAATATTTATATATTAATGCAGATTTTTTAATGCGTTTCAGGAAAGGAAATTTAATTTAATTTAATTTAATTTAATTTAAGAAATATATATTTTTCCAAAAGGATCGAAATATAAATATATATTTAAGAAAATATTAAACTTTTGTTGATAATTTGTACAATTTTCGTTGAGATTATAAAATATGATGAATCCCATCCGTAATTCATAAATTAATAATGAAATATGTATATTAATTGAGAAAGCATTTCCCGCAGTGTCTCCTGTAAGCACTTTAGGACTATTCCTGGTTTTTCTTAGCCTACTTTTCCCCGAATTTGCCCCGAATCCCTTTGTTGTCCTTTGACTTTCCACTTACCGCATATCTCCATGACATCTTTGTTGTTGCGTGTGTTGGTGTTTGTTGTGTGTTGGTTGCTGTGTGTGTGGATCCTGCTCCTGCTCTCCCGCTCTCTATCGCACACACTCACTCTCCTGGCGAGGATTTCGGGATAGTTTTCTGGAGGGATGGCTGGACTGTTGGACTGGTGGACAGATGGAGGGGATCACACGTTCTCAGAGGAGGGGGGCTGACGCTTCCGTTATCCTTTCGGCCGTTTCCTTGACTTTGGTAAATAGTTACAAGGATTTAGATAAAAAGGCAAACAACAAACTGGCTAAAGAGAGGGGCGGGGGTGGTGAAGAGGCTGGTACACTCGCACACACAGTCACAGCAAAAAAAAAGAAGAGGAGATTAATTAAAAAAACGCCTCCTAACTACCTTTTTGTTTATCCTTTTGGTTTTATGCTTAATTATTTCGCGATTTATTGTTATTGTTTCTTTCTAGCAGCGTTCTCCTCTCTCTCTCTTTCTCTCTATTAACAATGTCTATTTCGAATCTATTTATTTATCTCAATTTAAACAATTTTTGCTGTTTTCTCAGCGTTCTGGCGACGGGCACTTTTTTGCGACTGATTCGCGATGCCGCTTTGGGGTTGTTTTTTCTAGGCGCACAACGCGAAAGCTCTCTCGCCCCCAAAAAAGAGGGCCCAGTGACGTAGGCGCCGCCACAAAGCTTAGTACTCTTTGGAGCCCGAGCTTTGGGCCACATGCTGCACGTGGCGACCGTGTTGGGTACACTGAAAAAAAACCAGGTATAGTTCAGAAGAAAACAAAGAAATTTTGAATATATTTGTAGATGAAAATATATATACTCGTATATAAATATATCTAAGCAAATTGAGCTGATTAGGGATTGAATATTTAAAAAAAATAGTCGGCACTCAATATAATATTGAATGATTATGAATAATTTTTTTGAAATTTTTATATATTTATTGTTTTGATTCAATGTTGTTAAACATCTAAAAATATATAAAAAAAATTTATTTAATTTATTTGTTTATCTATTCAGTTATATTATTCCAATATGATGTTTCAATGCACATATCTCGAAATATAGCTTACAAATCGATTAATGTTTCTTATCATTACTTTATTTCCAGTGTATTTGGTGTGTGTGTGTGCCCAGTGTGTGGGTTGCCGACACCCACTTACGCATATGTAAATATTTTCGTAGTTACTCTGGCTATTTACGATTAATTCATTTACATATCCCCATCGTTTCAGTCAGTGAGAACAGACAGAAAGAGTAAGAGTAAAAGAGAGAGGGAAATAGAATGAGAAAGAGACAGAGAGAGAGAGAGCGAATGAAAGAGGGCTAGCATGTTGGCCAAGAGGAGGAAAACAGCCCTGGCGGAGGCCAAAGCTTAACGTTAAAAGTTATCGGCCAAGTTCAAATGTCCTCGCCCACCTAATATGGGCGGTGGGGAAAACTGCAGCTTTACATTAGTAAATCATATCGTTTTATATCGATATTTATCGATTTTCTATGTGTATTCATTGGTATTGAAGAGGCTTAAAGGGATTCTTTTAAATTTAAAAGCCGAAACCAATTAAAAAAAAACTGTTTTGTCTAGGCGTTTAGCCCAATCTTCCAAACTGTATAAATATTTTTCGATTTTCTGCTCGATTGTCTATTCCCAATTTCCCATAGCTTAACCATATTTAATGATTTGTGTTGAGATTTGTTATTTTCATAACTTTTTTAAAAATTTATTAAAAAATATATCACATAAAATGGCATACCGATTTCCCGTTTTGATGGATTTAAATTAAAAATGTCCCTCAAAATGGGCTTTTTAAAATTAGAAATACGATGAAACACATAAATACCTTTGCTATTATAAGCATCAATCATCCATGATTCATGGCATCAAAGCAATTTACTCAGAGAAAATTCAATAGAAGCTTTTCCGTCATTATTTCCTTTCTCTCTCTCCCTCTCCCTACCATTTTCAATATCTATTATATGACTGTTGGGATGCGAAAATAGAATGAAAATTATATTTCAAAAGAGAGATTATAGAAGCTTATGGATCTCATTCGTGCAATTGTCGGGCGATGACAATAAGTGACTCACACATGATGATCGGCACCTTATTCGAGAGAGTGTAGCCTGTATTTGAAAGTGTTTTTAAATCGGAATCTATATATATATATACGTATGTACATCCAATTGTGAAGTTTAAGTATGTTTGGAATAGTTAATGAATGCAACAGCGCAAATGAAAGTGATAAAAAGATAGGAAGAGAGAGTGGGAAACCCGTAGGAAAGCCATGAAGACATGATGAAGGCAATCACTGGAGAACATTTTTTATTGAAGATTTCATTTTACGAGTAGCAGCTCCCCAAGTGACAATTGATTTGTGCATCCGCTTTTGGCTCGGGATGGTTAGCAATCAGCCAGATTCCGGGATGAATGAAAATTTAAAAGCCATAAATCTTGACGATTTTTTTATTATCCGTAACTACTATGGCAACGAGGAGATCGTGGTGGCAATCAAATTAACTGGCAAAGGAACAGAAAGACTCAGTGTTTATGTCTTATCTCGCATTTTATTCCAGGCAAAATAGGATGGAATTCTGTTATTTATTTTTGAAAAATTTATTTAATGAAAATTCTAGAGAATATCACAGTATCAGAGCAAGCCCAACTATTGCCTAAAATCATAACAATAAATGGGTTTTTTTTTTCTTAATTACTTCAGTAAGCATTTTAGATTTTAGTGTTAAAAAACAGTTTAAAGTTTAAAGCTAAAACTACACTAAAGTTGTGCCATCACAGAAATGGAGAAGAATCCCATTTTCTCAATGATACCTAAACCTTTTTTGCTTTTTTTGCTTGGCTTTTCCAGCTTTCTATCTCATTTCCACTAGCTTGGCATCGTTCGCTTCTGCTGCAGCTTCCCCTGTTAATTCCAGCACGCGTCTATGATGAAATGTGTGCTGGAGAATGTGTCTTGTGTGTCTTCGCAGCCGCAATTCTTCGCCCATCTTTGACGATTCTTCTGGCCACCTGTCAGGCGTCAGTGGCGGCTTAACAGCTTAAATTTGAACAGGAGCAGCGGGGGGGGAGGATGATGCTCCACATTGTCAACGGCATCAGCACCTTGAAGCTAGAGAATACAAGAGATATATGTATGTATAGTATGCTTCTGCTTCCAGACCCAACATAATTTGCCTCAAGTATTTCGGAGTGTGCCTGCATGTGTGCGATGTTTGTGTTTATTTTTACTAGTTTTACACTAGACAACGCAATTAGGGGGTAATTTTTCATTGAGTGAGAAGGCAGTTTCGGCTGAAAACATTGAGTTCTTATATAAAATATACTTTTTAACTTTATTTTTCTATAAGCTCCAGTTTGAAAAACTCTATTTATATTTAGGATATTCTAAATTAATTCGAATGATTCCTTGAAATTGGGAAATGTTTTTTTTTTGTTCAAAATAGGAACATTTTTTCTTCGTTGACTAGTGTAATCATCATGTTGGCCCCGACTCATTGCTGACAATGTCGTTTGTCGCTGATATCTGGCCGGCAGGTGCAAACAGACGCATTGCTGGAATTGCCTTTTAATTGTCTCCTCCCTGTCCCTGTTCCCTGTTCCCTGGTTCGCTTCGTGAAGAGATGCCAATAGCTCCTCCTGGAGCAGACTGAACCGAATGGGAAGCTACGGATCAAGTGGCTTTTGGTTAATCTTTTGGGCTCTTGCCGAAGTCTTTTCATCTGATTTGTGCCTGTCAGCAGCGCGTGTCAAAGCGATTGAGTGTTGTCCCATTCCTGGAGAGATCAGCACGAATCAGGAGGCATCAATGGAGATATGGAAATACTCTTTATACATACTATATATATAAAATATTAGATATATATATTTTAAAGAGACTTCAGAAGCTAAGAATACAATATATGATACATAGAAGGCTTTTCTTTATTCACATATCCATTAAAAATATATTATAATTTGATAAAGATTCAAGATTCAATGATTGAAAATACTTTCAGTTAGAGTACACAGTCAGAAAAGTGCAAGTTGTGTTCAGTTGTTGTGAGAAGCGTGACAAGATTTCCCGCTTTTCTTTCCCGCTTTCATTTCCCCCATTTTTTGCGACGCTGACAAGTTCGGAGGGTCTTGTTATTTTTAAAGAAAACAACATCGAAGTATTCCATCCCGATGATTCCATACCATTTCAATTTCCCTGCCCTGTTCGGTGGAATATTTGCTTACTTTTTGTTCTTGTTTTTTTTTTTGCGGCTTATTTATAGATGTTGAGAGGAGACGCCCAGCGAGACGTTGGGGAACCGTTTTCACAGTTGACTTCCTTCCATTCACCTCCCTAGAAAACTCCTTTTTCGTGCCAGTTCGCATGCACTAAAAAATAATTGGGCAAAAAAATAATGGAAATTGTATACAAACTCAGCTAAAATGTAGTCAAATAATGAAGTTACTTTACTTTAGCAACACTTATGCTGAAGATATAAGTTTAATGTATAAATATATATCTTAAGCAATTTGGTTAAAAGCAAGTTAATCTCAATTTAATTACTATTAATAATGTATTAGTTAGTTAGTGAGTTAAAAATGTATTGTAAGTTGTAAACTATATTTTTTTTTGGCAGTGTGGAAGCAGGGGGAAGTTGCTCAGTTCATATGATTCCCCATTCCCTATTTGTTTAGATTGCTCTGGTGCAGACACGAACATTAACATCCCCATAACATAGCTGCAGCATTTTCCCCACTTAATTGCAATGAAAAGTGCAGAAATAGCAAACTCCATCGGATTGAAGGGAGCAGAGAATTCTGGGGATTCACTCCCATCACTGCTGGATCGAAATTGGGATCAGGATCAGACTTTGGGATCAATCTATTTAGTTTTTACTTAAAATCAAAATGTTTTCCTATATAAATATCATGGATTTTGCCACTTCTTGCAAACCAATTAATTAAATAAGCATATTTCCAAAGAATATTATATGGCTATGCTTCGAGATAGATCCTCTAGCTCTATGATACAAGCTACTTACGGTTTCAAGGATTCCAGTAGCTGCTTCAGATTGGGATTGAAATGCTTTGGACAGGTGTTAATAGAGACTCAGCTAAGCGGTTTATTCATAACATTTTGTAGGAAACTCTTAGCTTTTCCTTTTTCCCCCCTTAAAAGGTTTACCTCCTGCACAAGAGGACCCTTTTTGGGGCTGATCGATCCCTCTCTAAGAAACTGATTAGAATTTTGTTATTAAAATTAAACCAACTACTAAGTCACGTAAAACATAGAAAACATAGAAAATACATTGATTTTACATGTAAAATCAGAAGAAAACATCGACTAGCTAGTGTCACAACCTTTTCAAAGTTCCTCACCACCATTATATGTATTATATATCAACGACAACGAGATTTTGTATAAAACTTTATTGTTAAATTTAATTTTCTCAAACTATGTTTATGTGTAAAGTCATGAAAAAAAGATAAACATATTATTTACGTTTTAAAACGTTAAAAAATATATATTTAAATCAATATCTTGTAGCCTTCTATTCAAAACTTAATTAATAAAAGCATTCAAAAATCACGGACCTCAACCGGGGTCTAAAAACTCGGTTGTGCTTAGTTATTTATTTATTTATTTATTTATTCTTTTTAACAAAATAAGTTGTGCTTTTTTCTTTCTTAATTAATTAATTGTTATCGTACTTAGTAAACCAGTTCAAGATTTTTTCACTTGAATAATAAAGGAAAAAAAGCGAAGACATAATATAATTACGTTACCTAATATATACCTTGGAAAGTGTATTTAAAAATAGTTATTGCTTTTAACAGGAGAATATAGCCATCTTGTTTTCCAAATAATAAATATTTTATGAAATAAATTTCGCTAAGAGAGTATCTGGTTCCTCTGCCTTTAAAAACGAAAGACTTAAGACACAAACTTGGAATTTATTTTTGTAGTTTTATTTATATTTTTAATTATTAGATTCACTTAGAAGTGGTTTCGTTAGAGTGTTCTTCTTTTCCTTTGAAAACGAAAGACTTAAGACACAAACTTGGAATTTTGTTTTAGTAGTTTTATTTATATTTTTAGAAGTGGTTTTGTTAAACTGCTCCCCTTTTTCCTTTAGAAACGAAAGACTTAAGACACAAACTTGATTTTTTTTGTTGAGTTTTTTGTTTGTTTATATTTTTATTGATCAGATTCGTTTCGTTAGAATGTTCCCTATACAGCCTCTTAGTCGTTCCACCAGCCAGCACCGCCGCGGGAGCCGCCACCATAGGCGCCACCAGCACCACCACGAGATCCGCCATAGGCACCACCAGAAGCACCGCCAGAAGCATGGTTCACCGTGTAATCAAACTCGGCAGGATTGCCCCAGGCATTGCCACCGGCTCCGCCAGCGCCTCCCTGCCAGCCACCGGCACCACCAGCACCTCCTTGCCAGCCGCCAGCTCCTCCAGCACCGCCGGCTCCCTGCCAGCCGCCAGCTCCTCCAGCACCACGTCCGGCTCCCTGCCAGCCACCGGAGCCGCGTCCGCCTCCATAAGAGCCAGCACCGCCGCCATAAGAGGCAGCACCGCCGCCGAAGCCAGCACCGCCAGCACCATAGGCGCCGCCGCCACCACCGGCTGCACCACCGCCAATATGGACCTTGGTGTTGCCCTGGGACTGCGAGACGTGGGAGATCAGGCCGGCTCCGATGGCAGGACGACCGCCAAAGCCACCGCCGTGGCCGCCGCCGCGACCACCACCAGGCAGATAGCCACCGCCGGCGCCACCGCCAGCGCCGCCACGGAAGCCACCAGCATTGGCCAGGGCCAGGGAAGCCAACAAGCAGACAAAGACCTGGTTAAAGGGGAGTCGGTTATGAAATCCTTGGAGTTTGGAGTTGTTTGAATATCCTGGCAAGCTCACCTTCATTTTGACTTGAGTTGAGAGATTATCGGATTTGAGATTCTACACGATGCTGAGTTCCAATGGTTTGTGATGTCTTCTCCCCCAGAAGCCTCTGAATTTATAGTGCAGATTCTACGCATCTCCCACGGCTAATGATCGGAACCAAGTGGAAGAAGAACCACAACACAAACAAAATAATAATCATAACTACAAGAGGAAAAAAAAACTCAAAACTAAAATCAATTTTTTGTTTTTCAAAAATCATAAAAAGCAAAACATCAATTTGCTCCGCTCAATCATTAGATTCTCTTACCTCAAGCTGAACTCATCTTTATCTTTAGCCACTCGCTCGCTCTTCGCCTTTGTTTTCCTTGGCTTTAATTAAAAGCCTCAAAAATTAATTGCAGCGCGGCTAATTAGCCATTAGGAACGACTGCCTTTGGGGGCTTCCGATGGCTTAATCTTAATGTGTTAATCGGTTCACACATTGATTTAAAAGCTCAGCCAAGTGGACGCAGTGCGTCCAGTCTGCGGACTGTTGTTGCCCAATTTGGTGGCCATGTGGGCGATCCCACAAACCAAGCACTCCTTGGGCCACCTGGTTTTGTTTTTCTTTTTGCTATTTTTTTTTTGTTTTGTTATGTTTTTTTGTACATATTTTTTTGAAAGTGAACGAACCCTGTTATGCAATCGAAAATGCTGAAATGCAACTCATCAACTTGACGGAGGCAAAGTGGAAGTCTTGCTGTGTGAATGGGAAATATTTTGTATTTGAAATGGGGAAGGAAATCTGCTGTGGTGGACGCGTGTTCTGATGAAAAGGTGTAATAACTCAGACGTCATCGTACTCCCACGGGAATTGGTAGGAAAAAAAAAACAGGATCTTACTTAGGCTTTATGTGGTGATTTTTATAGAATTTTTATTATTGGAAATTCAAATTGTAATCCGTAAAATTAATATTTATTAATTCTAAACCTAAATAATTCCTTTGAGGGTTGAGAAATATTGATATTGAGCCAAGGTTTTAAAGAGTAAAATATGATTTTCTATAGCCTTAGCAGGGTTTTATAATTTAAAACAAAGTTGTTAAATTTGTATTATATGCAGTGGCTTAATTTTATTTATTGCCGGGCTTAATAATTTCATTTATCCTACATTTTTAATATATTTTATTTGTATAAGCTTAATTCTTTTTATTTTGGTTTATTTCAAGCCAAGAAACAAAGAGCTATGATTAATGAGCTCTTCTTAATAATTTCTATTATCCTGGAATTTTAAATATATTTTCTTTGCATTTGCATATTTATTTTTATTTATTTCAAGGCAAGAAACAAAGAGCTTAGAAATATGTATATAGATTATGATTAATGAGCTCTTCTTCTCTTTTTAAAAGTTGCAAATATGATTTAAATAAAACGTTTCCACTTAAAAAAATATATATACAAAATATTTAGTAAAAGCTTTACATCTTTAAACTTCTTATTACAAATAATTATGTCACAATAAAATCTTTGAGGAAAAGTTTGAATAATAAAAAGTTATTACAAGTTTGGCTAATTACAGGGTAGTTTTCAGTCGAGGCTTTGCAATAATTTATATAAAATTCAAGCAAGAGCCTTGCAAACATATTTTTTGTTAATAATTTTAGTTCGAGGCTTTGCAATAATTGATATATAATTCAAGCTAAAGGCTTGCATTTTTTATTTATAATTTTAGTTCGAGGCTTTGCAATAATTTATATATAATTCAAGCTAGAGCCTTGCACTTATTTAGTTTTTAATTTAAGTTTTGGTCTAGCAACTATCTGCAATTATGGCTTTATAATTTAATTACAAACTGCAAAGCCGATGGACCGATAAACTAAACGTTTCATGGCTTATTCAATGGATTGACGGGATATTATCCATGGAACCCATAGAGCTGATGATGGAGCTAAGTAAACCGATGATGGAGTATATCTGTTCGTCTCTAATGGGACAAGCTGCTTGGATTTCCAGCTGGCCATAAACCATGGAAATTGATGCGAGAAAATGCGCACAGAAGCCAGCAGGAGTCAGCAGCAGACTCCGATGTAGGGTATTCGTATTCAAAGTGGCTCTATATATATATATATTTATCTTTCTCTGCTTCAGAGAGAAAGCCTCTCGCCGGTGCTTTCTTTGACTCTGCTCCACTCTCCGGGGGAGAGACTGAAGTGGAGCGGCTCTTGCCGGCGCCTTTGCCTCGCTCTCGGCTGATAATTTCGGGCCTCGGTGGGGCCGCTGCAGATTTGGCCAAATCATTCCGTTGCCAACGTTGTAACTGGAAAACGTGTTTGCCGGATCCCGGATTGTCGGCGTCGCGTCGCGTTTTGTGCATTTTATTTTCATATGATCGGTTCCCGGTTCCCTACGGTTCGGTTCGGCCACCAAATGCCGATTTTGGATGCTCGACTTTAGTGTAAAACACTTCCTAAATCCTGGACATCCCTTCCAGACTTGGTGCTTGTTTTTGTTTCGTGTTTTTATCTGTTCACTTGGCCCTCTCTCTCTGTCTATATATAATTTGTGATTATAATCAGAATTAATATCAAATCGAAAAAGGAATATATCACACATAAAAGAGTCTTGTCTCCTAAGGTGAGTCGATAAACAGATTCATAAAGTGATGTAAAAAAGCTATATAACAAGGGTGTTAAGTAATGATTTCGCAGATCGTAAACCGATTTTTGCATTTCTTAAAAAAGAGATTGCAAATTAATTAAAATAGTTTGCCAATTATCCATGCCAGTGGCATTATTAATTAGGAGTTGATGATGATTCTGAGGCCAGAAATAGAAACCCATAATTTCTACATAAATAATATATATCTACTATATTTTTCAATTAACTCTGCAGCTAGTTTTGTTTTCTATTTTTTTGTATGAATTATTTTTTGGATCTTACTTGATAAGTGGGCATTAATCACAGTAAGACTGAAGCTCAATTTCTTGGCTCGCCATCTTTCTTCGACTAGCAAACTGTTCATGGTCTATTAATTGGCGAAGCAGCTCATTTTCTTTTATACCTATAGATGAGCATACATATAAAATATATATATATATATATATATAGTATATACCATTTAAAAGTTGTGGCTCTTTATTTTTTATGGTCTTCAAATTATAAGTATTAAAAATCTAAAAAAGAGAAAAATTAAAGCCAATGCCCTGCTTGCTGCTGCTGCCAAGGAAATTTCCTCGATTGGCGGCCTGTTGAAACTGAAACTGTGATTGGAGCGCAGGGGTCGTGGTCGTGGTCGTGGTCGTGTTCGCTGGCAGAACAAAAGACTTTGGCAACGAACTTGACTGCGCTTGCGGTTTCTGCGGCGGCGTCGGCGGGTGGAATGATAAGTGGGCGCGCGGAACGACAGGTGACAAACAAACGCTGCGTCTCCATGTGCATTCAGCCGGATGACTTTCTCCCTGCCCCAGCTCGACTTCCACATCCACGCCAACAACAGCGATTCTAAGTGCCACTGCTGCTAATAAGCCAACGGATTGTTATTTGCTGTTTTGTCGCTGCACTTTGTCGCTAGCCCAGGGTAGCAGGGTGTATGCCTGGCTCTGGGAAATTCCCCATTTTCTATGGTCTTTGGAAGCTGTGCAAAATCCGAAAGGAATTTCACAGCAAGAAACCAAAATAAATTTGTTGCTTTAGATGGTAAATAATATTAGTTTGTTCCCCTCAGTAGCTATGGCTGAGTACAATTCCTGTTGCTTAATTTAGAATTAAGTAAACAGTATTAAATAAATAAATAAATATTAGTTTGTGGCATAATTGCGATTGGATTCTCAATTTTATATTTAATTTCTTGCAAGATTTTAAACATTTTTCCTACCACAGAATTTTAATTATATTTAAAGAGTTTGTTTTTTATTTATTTTATAATATTTTAAAGTATGTATTTATTTAAATAAGACTTAAGAAACATTTATAATTCTTGAGAATAATTTTCTATAGTTTCTATACTGTAATTCCGAATATATATATATATATATTTATAGCTATAATATTAATTATAATTCATTCTATTTGAAAAGTATTTTTCATTTTTTATAAACATTTTAATGTTTGTTTTTATGTAAACATTTGAAACAATACACATTTTCAAGTCTTGAATATAATTATCTATAGTTTCTGAATTAATTAAATTACTGTAAAAACATATCTATATTTTTAGCTATAATCGTTTTTTAATTAAAACAATATCTCAGGGCTTACCCACGATCTAACCTTGCTCTTTAAACCTGAGCATCGAAGGGTCTAAAACCCCTTGGCTATGGCACTTCAATTTGGCCGACTGCTCGCTTGGAAACACCTGAGTCTTTCTGCCGGTGGCTCCCGCATCCACTTTGAAATGATATTAATTGCCTCACCCCCTTCCCCCCCTACACACACACGCACACGCATACTGGTGGCACTTAGTTGACTTTCATTGTCTTTGCCGGCAACTTGCGGTGTCTTATTATGCGGCAGGCAGGCAGGCAGGCAGGTGTATTTTTAATGCCGCACACCCATGTGTGTAGCTCCAGTTTAATCACACTTTTAACTCCGTTTCACATAATACTAATTTCATAATTTGCAACAACCGATGCGACGCACAGCTGCATTTTCACTTTTACCCAAGGCAACAATGATCAAAATAAATTTCTCGCCAGATCATTTTGCATAAAATAAAAGCAGAAGAAGGCATAGGAGGCTGGAGTTGGGTTGATACAATAGATAGCTTCCCAGAATTCCCGGATCCTAGGCGTTGACATGCCTGGAAGGCAGGCCAAGGCAGTCAGCTAGCGGATCATAATTGCTGGTTGTTTGAGCCTAGGTAGGCCAGGCACTTAAAAGCACAGAAACAAACTACACAGATGCAGGAGAAGATCTGAAGATGGGGATGGGATCATCGTCATCATCAGCATCATCATCGCGTGGCCGTTGATGGTGTGTCAACCTTATTGCGGGTACCATTACTCAGCTAAGAACTATGGCTAAATAGACTTAAAGAACCTGAAATTAAATACCAAGAACCTTTTAAATATATTTTACAATGTTTGTTTAATGTAAAAAATAAACTTAAACTTAAAGAACCAGAAAATAAATACCAAGTTGAGACCTTTTAAATATATTTTTTTAATTTTTGTTTAATATAATATAATATTATACCATTCTACTTCCACCCAAGCACTTTTTAGCTTAAATAAATTCAAGTAGAGCATTTCTCACTTCGGGTTTCCTCTCAGCCTTCCTGGCCCTCGCCTCGTTGCTTGGCTTTGTGGCTGGCAGTTGTGCATCTTGGTGTCTTGTGTCTCTTGTATCTTGTATCTTGTATCTGCTGTCGGCAAATGAAATAGCACGTACCATATAATCAGCAAGGCAGCAACCCAAAAAAAAAAAACTGGGAAAATCAGAGCCAGCAAATAAGCAAACGGCAACCGCAACAAATCAGTGACTTTGTCGTCTGTCTAAGAATGAAAGTTATCATAGTTGTTACCACTTGAGCACAATACTAGATGATGGTCACAATAGGAAATCCCCAGGGTCTCTTTTTCTAGTCATCACGAAAATGTCGTATCTATTGCCGAACAACAACAACTCATCGCTCACCGCACAATTATGATAATTATCAATGGGGAAGCTCACCTAACCGACAACTGCACTTTTCACACTTTCCACTTGCCGGCCATTTGTCACAGAAATTATGCATAAATTTCCTCGAGCTCTGCTCGCTTTCGAATTGGAATCGCTTAGTCGAGGTCTCGTCTTTTGATCTTTTGTTACACTTCCAAGCCAATTTCGATTCTATGGCCCATTGTCAACCCTTCACCTTTTGGCCCGACTAAAGCATAAAGCCAAATTGTCATAAGCCTCATAAATTTTCTCGGAGGGAAGCCGCACAATCGATGACGGCGTCAACAAATATATATGTAATAAATATTGGGGCGACATTTATAAACAAATTTGTGGGTTTCGTTTCTTCGCCGCCTTTATTCGGATCGGATTGGATCGCTGGTAATTGTCTGGCTGGAAAGTGAAACCTGAACTGGGGCCATCGTTAATAAATAAGCTGGGGGGCAGCGTCTTCACCAATAACTCAGCACAATGACGACAAACAAATATAGTTTTGAACTGAAACTTCAACTCAAACTCGAAAACTTCAAAAAAAAAACTCCACAAATACAACTTTCGAACGCATTTCGATGCCCCGCACATAAGGCGATTAGCCACAGATTTTAGCCAGAAATTATACAATTTATATAACACTTGTCTCTGGAGTTTGATTCCAAGTTAATCGGATCCAAAAAGCAATTTAACCAGGCATCAAATCTGAATACTGTTTGATAGGATTTTGGGGTTATTTCTCGCTCTCTTAATATATATATTTTTGCCATGGGAAAAGTTTGTTGAGTTTGCTGCTTATAATTAAATAATAAATTTCCAACAGATTTCAAGATATTATTGGCAGTATTTTCTCAGTTTAATATATTACCTTAAACAGAGTTTGAATTAAACTTGAGCCTAGATTTTTATATTGTCAAATTGTCTAGCTTTATTTTACTCATTTTCTTGTATTTATATTTTATTTATAATAATTTCTCTAAGCTCAAACACGTATAAATTTGCATTTTAATTAAATGCCCGCTGGGTTTGTTGCACTCCTCACCCAGAATATTCCATTAAAGCTCTTAACTTGGCCACATTCATCACTGTCGTCTGTCTTTTTCGGAAGAAAACAAATCTGTATAAAACCGTAGACTCCATAATTGCATATTTATCCTGCCTTTTTCCATTTTTTTTATGGAAAAAAAGAGGGTAAACAAGAAAAATATGAGTGAATAAAAAGAAATACAAATAAAAACAATTGTATAATCAGACAGGGTAAATTAAAACTTAGCAGATTAATGGGGCTATATGTACACAGGCATAATCTTGACAGGCAATTCACCTCTCACGTGCCTTAATCCAGCTTTTCATTCCGTGCACTGGAATCGCAAGTATGACCTTTCCTCGGAGGAAAAGCTTTGGAGAAGGTGGACGAACACTCGTAGCAGGTAGCAGGTAGCAGGAAAAGCCTGGCCAAGACAACCTGTCACATCTCAATTGGCGCTTGACCAACCTCGACGAGGCCGAGACCAAGACCAAGACCGAGACCGAGGCAGAGACAGAGCCCGAGGCTCTTGACTTGGCCGAAGCTGTGAGTGTTTGACGTTGTGCAGTTACTTGACTTCAACTGTCGTACGTTTTCTGCGTTACACTTGGAATAAATAAATAATACATTAAAGAGTAATGAAAATTAAATAGTAAACTAAATTAATTAAATAATAATATAAAATTAAATTAAATAGTTAGGAAAATAATACATAAATGTCTGTGCAATGTGGAATTTGGTTAAAATATTTGATTTTTATAACAGATTTTGAGGAATTGCGGATATTCAGCAGGATCCTGACAAGTTTATATAGATAGTTAGTCTTAGAGGAAATATCATATATATTATCCTATATATCCTATATATATAGGATATATCAATGCAATCAAACTTAAAACATAAAATATAGAGGCTATATATATAATATATAAAATCAATAAATAAATAAATTTTAAGGATTTAATCTTAATAAATCTTATGATACAAAATAAGATCTTAAGAATTTTTTATTACATATACATTTTTTTGACAAATTTTCTATGTACAAGTTTGGATTTATTTTAAATTTTTAAAGTGATCAAATAAATATATAATTTATAATTTTTGAATTAAGATATTTATTTAAAAAGCCAAAAAAGAGACTCATGAAGTTACTTTTTTAAAAAGGCACAACTTAAAGCATAAAATATAGCCTCTAAAAATCCTTAAAAACTAATGATAAAAATAAGATTTTAAGAATTTTGTATTACACTAATTTTACCTCTATTTTTTTTGACAATTTTTCTATGTACATGTTTGGGTTTATCTTAAATTTTTAGAGTGATCAATGAAGCTTAGCCATGGCAACAACATTACCATCGATACGGCTACGGCTTCGCCTTATAGTTGATGTTGTCGATGTTGCAGATGTTGCAGATGTTGCAAATGCTGCTTTGCTGCTGCTGGCCATGTTATCGCTGTTGTTGCCACTGATTGGCGCCGTTGTTGCCACGCCTCCGGCTATAATCGCCAAAGCGGTGTCTGCGGCCGAGATGGTGTTGCAATTTTGCGCCTCAGGCTTACATAAATAGAGAAATAAACATGGTTTATCAGTTTTTTGGGAACTGCCAAAAGTGTTTTGGTTTTTTTTTGTGTCTATTTTTGTGTCACTTTAATAACTGCAAAAGAAATGGCAAAATATTATACGATGTTGTGACAAACGAAACAAAAGGCAGACGTTACACCATATACATATTGTATATGTATATAGTCGAAGTCGTGCATAAATAATGACGAATCGCCGAGATATTGATTGATTGTCGGCTGGCCGATGTCGAAGCAACTTCCGCATCGGGTCACAACCTGAGCCAGTTTCCGGCTCCTGCTGTTCATGTTGATGTTGATGTTGCCGGTTTCTGGTAAGTTGCTGGCCATGGCCAAATGCGAATCACGACCAGCTTGTTGCTTGCCATCACTTCACTCTCGTTTCGGCTTTTACTTTCTTGGCCTCCCAAATGACTCGCACATGACTTCACTTTTACCTTAGTTTAGGTTCGTCATGGGTCGCCGATCTGCCAGACAGATGATGGGAAATTATTATTACAAATATATTGGGAAATGCTTCAAACAATTTTGATTAAAAATAAGTTTGTTTATAACCAAAAATCAAGGATTTTTCAAGGAAGTTTTTAATTGTACTTTTTAAAAGATAAAGTATCTTGTTTTAACTTAAAACTTTAATTAAGATTTTTTGTTTGATTAAAAATAAGTTTGTTAATAACCAAAAATCTAGGATTTTTCAAGGAACTTTTTAATAATTTCAAATTACATTAAGGTATCTTGTTTTAACTTAAAACTTTAAATAAGACTTTTTTCTTCTCAAATTGACATTTTGAAATATTCTCTTGATCATTCTTTAAATTAATGAATTATGAAAAAGTTTAAAGTTTTCTTTAAATTTGCAATGTTTTAATTAACAAACGAAGAAAACACTTGCCAAACTTCAGATTTCCCTCGTTTTTCACTCACCATCAAAGGGTTTGTATTCGTTAATAGCAACAAATAATGACAAAACTTTATACTATATATTTTTTAACACCTCAGTTAGATTATATTTAGATTATTGAATTATGAATGATAAAGTAGTCTTTAAATTTGCAAAGTTTTAATTAATAAACAAAGAAAACCCTTGCCAAACTTCAGATTTCCCTCGTTTTTCACTCACCATCAAAAGGTTTGGTTTTCGTTAATAGCAACAAATAATGACAAAACATTATACTATATATTTTTTAACACCTCAGTTAGATCATATTTAGATTATAATTGCCGGCCAGCTTCTCACAAAATCGTCATTAAAAAACGCACACGCACAGAAAGCCAAGCGTTTTAATGACATAATTAGGCGTTGTTTTGGAAAGGTGTTGCTCTCTCGAGAAAAAAAACAAAACAACACCAGGCAAGGGGAAGTTTGGTTTTTATTTTTCGAGTGCCACACAGACAGACAGTTACCCAGCAGCAGCACCACCACCACCGGCAGCGGGTCACCGCCCAGCCTGATTGATTTGACCCGTGACCCCGCCGAAAAAGGCACCGACTTTCACCCAATGCAACTGGCGTGATCTCAGCGATTTCAGACCCAAATCCCTTACACCCATAGGCAGCTATGTGCATATTTATGATCATTCCCTGGAGTTGGAACTACCGAAACGCATTCCGTGCCACAACACCGAGATGTCTGGGATTATTGCAGTCCGAGATTATGCCGTTGTTGTTGCTGGATGATGTCATATGCAGCCAGAGGCAAATGGATATCGGATCAGTGGGAACTGGGAGCCCCATTGGGAGCAGCTTAGCTCTGGCGGCATTTTTTGTTTTTTTGCGAAATCAATTTTGGGTAATTATGTAACTGTTAGGTGGCGAAAGACAGGTTGTATATCTACGTATAACCTGACCATCAATCAGATGAGAGGGCTCATCATTAGCCTGACATTTCATAGCCTAACTGCGCTGGATTATCATCAATTTTGTGGGATATATACATATATATATTCTGTTAGTTAGTAGAGATCTTCTTTATCTTTGATTAAGTCACCACAACTGCATATACATAGATATATCCACCTTCCTGCTGGGACAATGACAAAGAGACACCTGGCTTAAGCTGGTTTGCAGCAACAAACGGAGTCCGAATTGCCGCCAATTTTAATCGTAGTTGATGGCATCGATGGCAACCGGCGAGTGCGTTCGTTCAACTGGCTTCCCCAACGGAGGAGGTGGAGGTGGGTGCGGTGGAGGCCACTTGTTAGCCAGGTTTATTGTAGATCCATTAGTCCGGACCATTTGACTTCATTTGATTTCGAGAGCACATAGCTGAGGAGATTGCCGTCGCTCTCGGGAGTTCATTGACAATGTCCACCGCCGCCAAGTCATCTGGGAAAATTGATTTGCTGCATTTTCATAGCTTCTTGGTATGCCCGCCGCCTCCTCCTCTTACTACGAATTCTCCGTTAGCCGCCCAAATTGCGGGAAAGTGTAGAAGAAGAATCTATGGAAAACTGCAACTGCATCTGTGATTTTCCGCAATTCCCACTGATGAGTCGAAGATTATTATAGCCGCAGCTTCGATTGCCAGTTTTTTTTCTTTTTTTTTGTGGTGGAAATCAACTGGCGGACTTCTGTGCTTTTCATCATCTTCCAGCGGGAAATCTTCCAAACAAATCAAACAACTTTGATTGATCTTCAAACATCTAATAAAAAAAATACTTTACTTTGTACTTTTTTACTTTGTATAGAAAAACTCCTTAAATAATCTCTTTTGCTTTGAATTTTTAAATAACCAAATTTATAATTTGTTTATAGAAATATTATAAATAACTGAGTGGCAAAAATCTGTCTCTGATCAAGATGAAAATCTCTCAGAGATTGAAGTCTTCAGAAGTCTTTGACTCTTATAAAGCTACGAATTATCTTATTACTTTTTGTAACATTTTCAATCAACCTTTGAACAAATATTTATACATTTAAATTGCTTCTTTATTTTAAGCTTTTTTAATCACAAGTTTTCTTTGGTTAGAAATTATAATTAAAATGTATTAAATTTTTAGGGTAAAATCCCCAAAAATCATTGCGTCTAAAAAATTTGGTAAAAACAGAAACTTCACAAAGTTACACAGACTGCAGCATATTCCGCTTAATTATAATTTTTAGAATTTTATTTTTGAGCACTTAATATATACATATGATCATATATATATTTTATTCGGAAGAGACAGCATCGTTAGGCCTTCAGAAATGCTTTTCAATTGAATTTCTAGAGCAATTTCCTTTCGGTTAGGGCGCCGGCGGCAATTGGCAATGCTCTCACCCAACCTTCAAAGACATCGCTCAGAAAAAGAGCCACAATAAACCGAAAAATAACAAATTAATTTCACTTTCTTTGCAGTAAGCTGCCGCCCCGTCTTTTGTTGCTATCTTTTTTTTCGCTTTACCTGGTGTCTCTTTTTCTTTATATTTTACTCTTGTGTTGCCATTGTTGCTGCTGCTGCAGCGACAAGCCCGACTTCAGGTTTATTGACTGCGTTGTCTGTGCAATTAACCATATTTTTTTTCTTCCCCTCCACTCTTGTTTGCGCCTGAATGGGCAGTGGGGGAGGCGGCAGCGGCAGCGGCAGGTGGGGCTGGCAAAGGCAGGTGGGACAGGTGGCAGTGGAGCATAAACGCCAGCTTTTGATGCTTGCCAGAGGCCCAATGCAACCTGCAACCTGCAACCTGCAGCCTGCCGCTGACACTGACACCGACATCGACACCGAGTCGCGTCTCGTGGCCCTTGTGGCACACATATTTTCACCCAGCAATTAGGGAGTGGCCATAATTGCCATCTCCAAATGAAATTAATATTTCTTCGTTTGGTTTTGTCTTTACTTCTTTGTTTCTTTCTGTGTGTTTCCAGCCTGCCTACAGTGCGTTTCAGAGCTAAATGTAAGAAGCTATACATACATATTGGTTAAATACCATTTATAATACGGAATGAGTATTCTAGGGTGTCGAAATAATGGTAGTGCTTTCTCCTACAATATATCACAACATTTGAGATATTCATTGATCAATTGTACATACAGCCTTTTCATATAATTGTTTTTTTAAGTATTAAGTATGACAAATACCGATTGGTTTACAAATATAAGATGCTCACAGGTAAAGCTTAAATCTGATGTTGGAACATAGGTGAAATGGTGTTGAATTATATATATTAGCTTCAAGTTAAGTTGTCCTATAATTCAGGTACGTTAGGCTGCTGTCCGTCTGTCCTTTTGAAACGCTCTTTACATATTTATTTATATATATAAAGTCAGTGTGTTAGTCTAGTATTTGGGCAACTTCTTAGGCTTTAGGATAAATCTCTTTCTGGCTCAGAGATCTCGCACTGATCTCCGCACTTCCTTCCGCATTGATTCCGCTTAATCATTATCACAGTTGTTGATGAGCTCGTCGAGCAAGTCCTGCGATTTCGTCTCTAACAATTTTTGGACCAATTCCGGCCCGAACCACTTGCTCGCAGAGTTAAGCTTGCGCGTTTCCACCAGTTCGGCCAACTCACGGCCCATCAGCTCTCGCAGCCGGAGCAGCTGCAGTCCAAACTCGGTGGGGCAACTGAGACGAATCCAGGCGTCCAGGCAAAGCTTCGAAGTATTAGTGTCGTGCTGCTCCAGCCGAACGTTCTTGCCCGCCGCTAGAGCCACCATCAGGCTGCTCACCAGAGTGTTGTGCTCCAGCGTGCATCGCTGGTCGGAGGTGCGTATTTTCTCCACAAACAGCAACCAGTCGCTGGTCTCGGACATTAGTTTCTTTTTGCCCACCAGGCAGGAGGTGCGCGACAACTGCATGTGGGCATCGCCATCGCCCACCAATTGGCCCTTCTTATCTTTGTTTATGAACGCCAGCTTCGGATAGAGACCGGCGGTGAGGGCCAAACGGACCATGTCCATGTCCCTGTCCAAGGAGCAAACCAGCTGATCGGTGGCCATGGAGATTTGAAAAATACGGCGCACCGATTCGCGCAGAGTGCCCACCGCCAAGACGAACATCTCCATTGAGGTGCGGCACACAGAGTGCTCCTCGCAAAAGCTGGCCACATCCCGGCGACTCAGGCTGGTGAAGTCCTCGTGGAGCTTTAAAATGGCCAGCGAATCGCTCATTGTGCTGCCGGCAAACACAATTCGAGAGGTCTGCGTCGACGGCTTCTTGTTGCGATCCGAGGGCAGCACAAAGGGATCCCTGACCGAGTGATAGGCTGCTATGATTGTCATGCTACCCAGGCAGCGGTAGTATATGGAATAGATCAGGCATTTGCCCAGCTGGACGCTGAGCGGTAGCTCGGCAATAATCCGGCCAAGCGATGTGATCTGCTCGTCACTCTCCTGAAGGACTCCCAGAATCTGGAGCCGCGAACAGGCCTGCAAGACGGCCTCCGGCTGTGGCGGATCCAGGGCCATGGACAAAAACTTGGCTATCTTCTCCTCCGGCGCCGCTATCTTGGTCAGCAGACAGATTTCGTCGAGTGTGCGCCGCCTGATCTCGGGTATCGGATACTCGCTCATCTTGGCGAAGCGATTGCTGCAGTACAGCCGATAGCAGATGCCGTGGCACAAGCGACCCGCTCGGCCCGCCCGCTGCTGGGCATCAGCCCGCGAGATCCACGTTGTGCACAATTGTGAAGCATCTGTGGCCGCATCGTGCGTATTCATCTTGGCGCGCCCCGCATCGATCACATAGAGCAGGTCCGGAATGGTGATTGAAGTCTGGCTTATGTTCGTACTCAATATGACCTTCAGTTGCTCGGGATAGATGTGGAAGGCCTTGCGCATCTCGTTGCTCTCCACCTGGCTGTGCAGCATCAATATCTTGATCTGCTCCTCGGGCAGGCACGTCTCCATGCGCTCCATCAGCATAATCATGTCATAGTAGCCAGGGAGGAACACAATCACAGCTCCCTTTTCCCCCGAACGCATCAGCAGCTCCAGCAGGGACACAATCAAGTTATTGTCTATATCCGGATCCGTTTCGTTGCGCTTGTGATTGTAGGCGGCCAGCAGGTCACCGACCTCTTCGTTGCCCGTTATCTCGCCCAGATACTCCTCCATCGTCCATGTCATGTAGCCAGTCACGCGTAGTATATCCTCCATGTGCCAAATTTTCACACCAAAGCTTCGTCCCTCCACATTCAAAACGGTTGCACCGCCAAAGTAAGCGGACAAGGCCTCCAGGTCCATGGTGGCCGACATGAGCACCAGGCGGAGATGGGGATTATTCTCCAGCTCCAACTTGGTGGCAAGCAGTAGAAAGTCCGTGTCCAAATCCCGCTCATGCACCTCGTCAATCACCAAGTGGGTTGTGTTCTTCAAGAGGGCCTTGCCCTCCATGGCCATGGCGCGCAAGAGACAACCGCTGGTGGTCAGCGAGAGAACGGTGTGGCTGCTGCATTTCTCTGGTGGTGGTGGTGAAAAAAGGAGAATAAATCTTTATGTAATGATGATGATCTTTAAGGCTTACTATTCATGCGGATTTGATAGCCCACCGTGGAGCCAGGTGGCTCGCCGCGCTCCTTGGCAATGCGCTCGGAAACGGTTATAGCTGCCACGCGACGCGGCTGACTGACTAAAATCCTTACGGGCGTGCGATGCTTGGTGGCCCATTCGAGGATGTATTGGGGCAGCTGTGTGGATTTGCCAGAGCCGGTGGTTCCTTGGATAATCAAAACCTGCAAAGGTGGGAGATAAATATTAGTAAGAGTGAGAGAATATGTGAGTTAGATGAGAAAAATTAGTAAAATATGGTTTTACACTATTATTATTTAGTCTTGTTTAATTGGGATAACAAGTAGAAAAGTTAACAATTATATAAATTTCCTGAATACTCCGATAATCTGTAGGATAAGCCACAAGAACGAAGGTTTATTTATGCCATGCTTTTGATATTCAAAGTAATTTCATCACTAAAAAACCTACAAAATCTTTACAAAAACAAGAAAGGAAGCTAACTACGGCTCACCGAAGTTTGTATACCCTTGCAGAATTTTAACAAAAAATTAAAACGGAAATTCTGGAATAATAATTACTTGCCAAATCTCAAATTTGATGAAAATAGTTCGAAATTTCCTGATTGTTTCTATGGAAGCTATAGGATTTAGTCGGCCGATTTTCATGAAATTAAGGAATAATAAAAAACGGCTAAATCTCAACTTTGATGAAAATATGTTGAAAACTGACAAAGTTAGAATTTTTTTCTAAAAATTTTCCGATTGTTCCTATGGCAGCTATATGATATAGTCGTCTGATCCGGCCCGTTCCGACTTATGTAGGAGTGAGAGTATATAGAAGACTAACTGCAAAGTTTCATTCAGATAGCTTTAAAACTGAGGGATTAGTTTGCGTAGAAACGGACAGACGGACAGACGGACATGGCTAGATTGACTCGGCTGTTGATCCTGATCAAGAATATATACTTTATAGGGTCCTTTACTGCGTTGGAAACTTCTGACTGAAATTATGATACCCTGCAAGGGTATAAAAACCTACAAAATCTTTACAAAAAACTAAATAAAATTGTATATAGAATCTCTTAGTTAGTGTCCCTAATACAAGGATAAAACCTATAAAACTTGAACTTATTTGGCCGTATTTAAGTGTCATTAAGTCATTGCTATTTGCAATTTCTTTGCCACTTATTGGCTTGACATAAGAAAAATCCCTGTAATTCCCAAGCATTCTTTTTTACCTGCTCGCGCTGCATTACGCTGAGAATCTTCGTTCGGTGTCCGTAGATCGGCAGATTCTGACGCTCCTGCACCATCGACCGACTGCGATTACGCGACTCCGCCGGCACTAGCTTCTGGCCAACCAGGCCATAGTTACTGGGCCGGCGACTCTGGAGGAAGCCGCTCATCGGGCCCTCCTGTTCGCTGCTGCGGTAGGTGCGCGTTTCATGGCCTTCCAGCCGGCGCTCCACCTCCGGCTGTGCCTGCAGAAGCGTCTCAATCTGCTGGGTGCTAATCGAAAGACGGATCCCATCCAGGTGCTCGGTGCTATCACGGGCTGACGGCGGGCGCGTTATGGTGAGCACGCGCGCATTTTCCGGTCCCTTGCTGGCCGTTTTCAGGCCCAACGACAGCGCCGTGCGATGCACCTGGGTGCGCTCCGCCTTGGACAGATTATGCAGCTGCTGCTCCTGCAGGCCGCTGTGCAGAAAATCGGTGACGCGTTGGCGCAGCGCCTTCTGCTCATGCCTGCTGAGTGGCGGCAAAGCGGCTGCCTTTGCGGCTGCGGGCTTGGACTTTGGCGGCTTCGTGTGCTCGCCATTGGCCTGGGTGGGCGATGGAGCTGATTTTTTCTTCTTGTACCTGCGTCGGCCCTTGGCAGCCCCAGTCCTGCTGTCTGCCATCGCGCACCAACGGATTTTCAATTATTTTTGCTGAATTCTTTTCAAGCTTTTCCAAGTTTTTCTTTCCAAATGCTTGCTATGACCAGTAGGACCAACCTGAATTCGGATTGTCAAATTCGAAATGCACTGAAAAACGGCATAAACATTGTGGTGGGAAACTTGGCCAAGGCAGATGGAGAGATTTAGCTTTTACTCAAACCGGGGACCTGTGTCTTGAATTTTTATTTAATTTTATTATTTTATTTATTTTTATTATTTAATTATTTTTTATTAAACACATTTGAAGTAAATTATCTGTTGTTTCTTTGATTCTTTTTTTATTCTACAAAAATTGGGTTTAATTATTTATTGTCTTGCGTTCCAATAAAAATTATTAAAAAAAATATTTTTTATTTCTGTTGTTTTTTTGCTATATTTCTTTTATGAAATTATTAGAACCAAAAACTATGAAGAACTTTAAACTATGAATGCTTGCAGTGGAAATTAAATTATAATTTCAATTATTTTTAAAAATATATTTTATTTCTATTGTTTTTTTTGCTATATTTCCTTTAATTTATGAAATTATTAGAACCAAAAACTATAAAGCTAGGAAATGCTGAAAGGGGAACTTTTGGTATTTAAAGCTTTTAAATATTTTGTTAGATTTTGAAACTAGAAAAGCTTGCTATCTCCCTCATATTCGCTGCTAAAGATTTAACATTTTCAGTTAAAAAATCTATATATATAATATAAAATATATATGTATATTCGTTGGTGTATTCTTTATGTATTATAAAGACAAGGTTTTTGTAATTCTCATATTGTTTGTCTTTCTTTTCAAATCCAAATTCAATCCAGAGACATCTTCATAATTGGGTTCTTTGTAGTATGCAGGAAGGAGCTCAAAATTATTCATTTTGCAGACTTGGAAAGTACTCCTTGCTCACCACCAGCTCCGCCTCCTCCTATACCCTGCTCACAGCCAGCTCCATGGCCTTTTTCGCCACACAAAAAAGGTAGACAAGGTTCAGCATTTAAGGTTTATTTCGCCTTGTTAGGTTTCTTCTGTGACTTCTCCTCCTCTTCGTCGCTCTCGTCTTCCTCCTCCTCTGCCTCTGAATCGAACTCCGAGTCATCATCTTCCTCATCCTCATCCTCATCGTCATCATCAAAGTCCTCATCATCCTCCTCGGCCAGATTCAGCTGCTTGATCTTGTCCAGCAGCTCGTCGCGTGTGTGTGCCACCCGCTTGGCCTTCTCCTCGGCCTCCAGCTCCTGCTCGTCCTGCTCGGCGGGCGGCTGCTTCTTGCCCTTCTGCATGTAGCGCAGGAAGGCACGGCGCTTGCGCTCCGAAAAGGATTTGATCAGACGATCCATTTCCGCCTGCAGCTGCTGCTCCTCGCGGGGCGTTGGGCCGGGCGCCTCGATGGAAACCTCATCGGCGGACTTGAGGCATTTGGCGCAGCACTTTGCCTTGACGGCGCAATCCTTGCAGATGACATGGTACGCCTTGCGCACCGTCCGCTGGTGGCAGTGGGCACAGGTCTTGGCCTGGGTCAGTGGCTTGTACTTCTTGTACTTGATCTTCCACTCGATCTGCTCCTTGCACCGCTGGCACACGGTAGACACGTGCATGGCATTCAGCCGGATCTGCTGCGGTGTCTTGTCGTGCAGATCGTTCTTGAAGACGAACCGATTTTTGTGTTTCTGTGCACGTGTGCGACTCACATTGCCGCGCTGACTGCTCATCTTTGTACTAGCTGGGTTCTGCAGGGAATCAGTGGTTAGATGGGACGCTAGGTTCGAGGATTTTTTTGTAGTTTAGCTGGTTTTACCTGCTTTAACTAGGCTAATTCGATTGATCACAGACAGAAGAAGGTGTTTTTACGATTTTTTTAATTTACAAGACAGAGTGACAGTGTGACCGCACTGTACAATCGAAATTATTACCATTGCAAAAGTTTGTTGTTTTCAAAAATCCCGCAACTCTGCCAAGTCTCCAAATGGTTGAAACAACCCTGTTTGCTTTTAGTATTGACTCAAACCAGTTGAAATTGTAAAGTTTTCAAAATGCAATTATTTTTCAATTATTTTGCAGAATTCCTTGAATTGCTCTGCCCCATGTCACCATGCGCGACCTCAAACAGCGCCTCTTCGACCTGCTGCGCTCTGGTGGCAACAACAACAACAATAGCAACAACAACGGCCACAACAATGGCAGCAACAACTCCAGCCACACCAACGGCCATCATCATCACCATCACACGCAGCATGTGCCGCCGCCCGCCCATAAACCGAAAAAGCTGCACGAATACACCGCTGCCGACTGCAACGCGGCCTTCCTGCGCAAGTACCATGATCTCAGCATCAGCCGGGAACACGAGCTGGACCGGGAGCGGAACTGTGAACGAGATCGCGAGCGGGAGCGGGCGGCGCCGGGCAAGGGCGCTGCTCTGGGCGCCGTCCAGGTGGTGCCCAATGTGATCTACTTCAATGAGAACCTGTCCATGGCCAGCAAATACAGTGTCCGTCCCTTTCCGCTCACCCGCTATCCCTCGTGTCCGCTGAGCAGCTTTGGGGCCTCCCAGGAACGCGGGAACGAGGGCAGTGCCGGCAGCAGCCTTGGCGAGGACGATGACGACGAGGACGAGGAGGCGGAGGCGGAGGAGACTGAGTACTTTTGCTCTGACGAGGACCAAAGCAGTCACAACAACCGAACCCTAAAGCTCCGACACCACCGTCACAATCACGAGCACGAAATGGACATGGCCGCCGAGCGAGAGGCCCGGGACCAGGACCTGGCAGATGACGATGACGACGACGACCCGGCCGAGTCGCAGCTGGACTCCTTCTGCACGCTGTGCACCTCCACGTTCAGCTACAACAAGTGCTGTCGCTTCTGCGAGAACTCGCTATGCGGCTCCAAGTGCAACTCGGAGCGGGGATCGCACGCCAGCCGGATGAGCCGCATCAGCCAGATCAGCCGGAATATGAATGTGAGTGCAGTGAATGGCTTTTCCGCCGACTCGGACTTTGATCCGCACCACCAGCAACAGCAGCAGCAGCAGCAGCACAGATTCGGAGGCAGCATTCGGATGCTGTCCAATCACCATCAGCCAGCGGCCATTAGGTGAGTAGGTGCTCAAGGAGCTTTATAACAAAGTTAAATAATAAAATTTATATTTTAAAAAATATAGGAACTTTGGGTATAAAATAAGCGAGTGCATTAAGTCTTTGGTATCCTGAAATTTATTGATATTTTCAAGGGAGTTTGGAAAATCAAACTCCTTGAGAGTTTGTTCGGGGAAGAACCATTCTAAGGATTACGTGTGGCTTTCCTTTTTCGTTTTAATTGAATGTTCTGCCTGAATTATGAGCTTAAAAGTGGCTTCGATCCTGGGAATTCCATCTCCAACCAGGCTTTTTTCTATGAATTATATCTTTAAATTATATATATATCTTTAAGGGTATAAATCTTTGGCTTTCCGAAACTAGTTCTCTCTTGATAAGAATGCTTATCAAAATATTCAATGACTCTTGTCTTAGACTCTGTCAGTTCTTTTAATAACTTAGCTCACTAATTATACTGTAAATCCCAACACTATTTTTATTTGAACAAAAAGGCATCTCTTAAATGTTTTCTGTTATATAAAAAATAATTTAATTGCTGATACATTTTTAAAATAAAAATAATTTAATTGCTGATGATACATTTTTAATGTTTTTTTTAAACGAACAAAAGCCCTGAAATATTATACTATGAAATATTATACAAAAATCAAAGAAAATACAAAACTATTATAACGATTTTTAAAAGGCGAAGTCAAGCTTAGCGTTCTGCTTGCAATAATTAAATTAAAATTAAAATTTTAATTAAAATTAGTAGAGGAATTCAATAAAAAATGAAACTCAATTTCCAAGGATGGATTCGTCACAAGACATCAAATTAAGGAGAAAATTTGAACTAAAATTTAAAGTATGAAGTAAAAAGCAATAAAAAAAAAAACTTTTTTTTTATATTCCTCTCAATAGATAAACCCCTGGGGGAATGCCTTAAAATTAATTTTGAAAAATGAAAATGAACCCATTTGCTCAATCATTGACAATTAACATTTTGTGGCAATTTCGAGCTCAGTGAGAGAGTTCATGTGATGTTGGCACATAATCAAGCGATTTAATTTCAATCGATGGCCATTCGCGATGCACTCGATGAACTCCAATCCAGGCTTGAACCTGGAATCTGGACCAGACGGACGGGGGACGGGGATGGGTCTTTGTCGCCACAAAGTAAACACGTCGTAAATCGTCTTCATTAAGCGTTGATTGCTAACGAAGTGTTTTCATAATTCTATTAAATTGCATTGTTGTCCATCGACATGTTGCGACGTTGGCTAATTAGCCATAAGTCTTTGATTGATTGCATTTAAATGAGATTTTTCTCTGCGGCCTACGCGAGAGCGAGAGCAACGAACGACGCGAAACAATTATGCAGGGAAAAAAAAAAGAAAAACAACAACCTTAAACTGGCCATAAAAAACCGTTAGCGATGAGGTTTCCGCGCATGAAGCGCCGCCAGGCAGCTTGACCATAAAAAAGCATAAATTCTATTGAATAAAATTATATTCCAGCACACGGCGGCGAAACAAGTGAAGATGAAGAAGAAATTCCAGCGAGCTAGAAAAAGTCTAGCAATGTGCAAAAAGCGCATCGAAAATCAACTAAAAACAGCAACTGAGACGCACACTCACTATCTGCGTTGCATACACGAGTGATATGTATGTGGTGTTTACAACAAATAGTAGTTAAGCAAGCTAATCTGAAAGCCGACAAGGCAGATGCCCTTCTCTTAAGAAATAGGCCAAGAAAAATAGATGGAGTCTGAATATGGTTTAAGAGCCTTTGAAAGGCCTGGTTACCTGTGCATTCTTAGCATTTGTTTTACTAAATAATTTATTATTTTCATTTCAAAATGTTCAACAAAGTATGTACTTTGAATACCCTATAAAAATAGAGTATGCTGGCTAAAAGAAGAAGGCCTGGCTTAGCTTCGTTGAGAGCTTTCTCGCTCGGCACTTCTTTGGGGTCCGCTGCTTTTGGCTTTTACATTTCTTCGGCGACCGCTGGCCAAGCTGGTCCACATATCTCTGCCCCTCTCTTTCTCTTTCTCCGATAGCCACTCTGTCTCGGTCTCTTTCTCTTTCTCCAAGTCGAAGACCGAAGACTGCAGACTGCTGACTGCAGACTGAAGACTCAAACAAGCCGCGACCATTGTTCGCTCAGCACGTGCCGCGCTCCTCGAAAAAAACACCGCCGTTTACCGCAAGCAAAACAAAAGACTTCAACGCAAATATTGTGAGAAAACAAACTTGAATTCCAAAACAAACAAAAGAGTTTAGCAACTAGTATTCAAAAACACAAACTGCAGTTGAGAAAAGTGCAAGCTCTTTTTAATATCTATATATGATATATATTTTTTTGTTCAATTTCCCTGTTTTGATCTGCTTTTGAACATGGAAAAGTATCGTGTGGCAGGCATGTGCTTTGACTTGTGAGTGTGCATTTTGTTTGTATGTGCTTGTGTGTGTGGAATCAATCAATCAATCAATCAGTTGAAGTTAGCAGCTGCCCAAATGATATGCTGTATGGTGAGTTTTAAATTTATGCCAACAATTTGAGGTTTAAGAACAACACCTGATAAGCTATCAGATATCTGTTTATTTCCAAGTCAGGCCATAAGCTGGATTTGACAATGAAAATTCAGATTGTCAGCTTAATTTGTTGCATATTTAATAATTATATTATAACAATTAATAATCAATTACCTAAAATAAATTTAAACAAAGCAAATCAAGATTTTAAGGTATTAAAAATGTTTCCAAGAAGCTAAATAATATATATTTTATAGATTTTATAGTTCTAAAAATATAAATAATATATAAAATATAATATATATATTTTAATAGGTATTTATAATTCTAAAAATATAAATAATATATAAAATATATATTTTAATAGGTATTTATAATTAAAAAATATATATTTTAATATATTTATGAAATATTTCTCTTATAAATCATTATATGAATCTTCAAACATATTTAAATATTGAATGTCGTTTGTCTATAGGCTTTGTATTTAATATTTTACTATTTCAAAAGGATCGTAAAAAATAGGCTTGATAAAAAATCTCTGCTAAAAACCAACAAAACATAAAATCGTTTAATAAGAGATTCTTTACTCTTTGATTATCACTAGACTCTCTTTAAAAATAAATCTTATTTCCATCTGACAAAGTCTAAGGTAATCTTTTTAACTTCCTATTTTTCCGCTTTAAACCGAAAGATTTAAAGGATTTGCTTGTTGTATGTAGCATAATATATATATAAATCTCTGCTAAAAATCCACAAAAAATAAAAACGCTTAATAAGAGATTCTTTACTGTTTGATTATCACTAGAATCTCTTGAAAAATAAATCGTATTTTAATCTGAGAAAGTCTAAGGTCTAACTTCCTTAGGTTTTTCCTATTTAAACCGAAAGATTTAAAAGATTTTTTTTTAGCATAATTCCTATAATATATTTCCCACTTCTAGTCTTGATATTGAAGAGCTGAAGAACCCTTTCGGTTCGGAGCTCTTCACACTATTTTGTTTTGTATACAACAAAAATCTTCTCTGCCGCGGGCTTGAAATAATAATCAATCTGCTCATGAGCACGCGCCTTGTTGATGGCTTTCTCCATGAAAATCCAAGACTCTCGGTGTATCATTTTCAGCAATTTGACTAAGTTATACAACCCTTTTGGGCTGGCTCCGATTATACGACTTGCTGCGATAATTACAACGCCGCCGCCTGGATGAGTGCGAGTCTTGGTTGGCTTTTGCTTTTGCTTTTGGGTTTTGTAATGCGTTTGCAATGCAACGCTCGCTGTTCGTGATAAATGAACGAACGGGCTAGGCCCGAGCCGTATCCATATCCCCCCATATCCATATCTACCATATGCCTATGACTGGCGTGAGTGGCGTAGAATCTGAAACAGAAATGGGTAATAATAAAACCGCATAAAATTGTATTTTGTTTCGGCATTGCGCACACACTTAGAGGCGTTCATTATGGCATGGCAATCGGAAAGCCTAATAATATTTCTTGCATTATACGCGATACCCTGGACAAAAAGGGGGGTATTCTAGGCAGACTTATGGGGTTTTAAATTAATTATTTAAAGGCGAGTGGGAGCTGTGGTAAATATTAGGCGAATGGATTTATATAAAATAAAATAATTATGAGATTAAAATAATTATTTTGAAATGGGGTTTATTACAAATTATAGATTAAAATAATTATTTTGAAATGGGGCTTATTAAAAATTATAGACCCTGTAAGGAGTAATGCTCTCTTTAGTCTTAGATTTATATTAATATAAATTAAATTAAGCAAAGTTTAGTCTTCCTAAGATTTGTATATATCTAAGACAGTTCCAGTGCATTCTCGCTTATTTTATGATTTTTAATAAAATTTATTAACCATTTTCCTAGGGTATTCCCATGTTCGACTCATTCGCTTCACTGCTTTTGCTTTCCTTGCCACAATTTTTGATTTTGTTTGTTACTTTTTTGCTTGGGAATTATTTTTTTGATGATTGCCTGTTGCTGCTGGCACATTTTCGGTTAATTCGATTTCAGCCTGGCTAATAATTCTGTGACTAATTCTCCGGCCAAAGCCAATCAAATTGAGATTATCTGCTGGCGAGGCGCTGGCCTGGCCGGTTTCCTGCGAGGATAATTAGCTGCAGTTTGGAAATCGATTGAAATCGAGCTGTGTTAACACTTGAATGGTACCATTATTGTTATTATTTTTTTTTGTATTACTTGTATTTGTGTAATTTATGATACACTTGCGTTAATTAGCCACGCTTTTTCTGGTTTTTGAAAATTGAATTTGTCTAAAAATAAGCAAAACAAAAAATCAAGCAAGGAAAAGTGAAATTTCGTTTATCAGTTGCTCTCGGGGAACTTGTTTTTTTTTGTAGTTGTGATCAAGAGAGGGGAATCCCCGCCAGGCAGTCATCATCCTTTTGCTTTCATTTCCAGACGCCAAGGCGCTGCTATATACACATATACCAAAAAATATATATACATTCATACATCTGGGTGTTAGCCAATCTCGGAGTGCGGTCAACAACCGGCTGCTCTTGGCTCTTGCAGTTGCAGTTTGCAACTTTCCACCAATGTCGATTATTAAGGCAAACCGTTTACATACGACATTTTTTTCTGGCAAAACGACGCTACGCGGCATTTTCATGTTTTTCTCTCAGCGCTTCAACTTTGCTTTTGCCTCGAACGGGTTTCAATCCAAACCCACCAACCCACCATCCCACCTTCCCACAATGTCGCCAGTTGTAATTGGCCATTTGTCGATGAGTGCTTCGCCTTCTCCGATTTGGCCAAGACCTGCACGCATTTGGTCATTAGAAGAGTGCAGAAAAGCCAAAGCCAGGCCATAAATCCATCGGGTTCATTGATGCCTGGCAGCTGGGACAGACTCGTTAATCTAAACCTGAACGGAATCCATTTGAATTTTGCAAATTTGACAGCAAATTAAAGATATATAAATCAGGTAGCTTTAGTTATTATTGGGCTATTAATATAATATTGTGAATTTGAATGTAAATATTGATTTTAGTTTAAAATCAACTAACAAAGGTTTCCTTAAATCTACGATAAAATATAAAACAAAGCTTTAAAGTTCTTGAATCGTTTTAAGAAATACAAAGACTCTTACTAAGTCTTTGAACAGGAACTGAACTGAACTGCAATTGAAAAATAAATAATTGAAAAGGCAATAATTGGCCATATTAGGTCTGATAAGTTGGTATCTCTTTTTTCATGAATCCCTCATCTATGGATAAGGAAAACCCTATGGTGAAACCTAGTTTCCTTTTGTTTTTCTTATTAGTTTCTTGAAGGGAAATCCTTCTCGCAACTTAGAGTCTGGTGAAGGGCATTCACACAAATGACCACTCTGCATATTCGTATTTGCATTCGTTTGAGTATTTGCTAGGCTGTTGACTCACTTGCAGTTCCCCCCAACGACTTATCGCGGCAGGGCATTCACCGGTCTTCCCCTCGCGACCTGTCACAATGCAGGTGAGGCGAGGCGAGGCTTGGCTTCAGGTGAGCGGACAGATGCAAATCGAGTTGAAGTTGGAGCTGGAGCTGGAGATGAAGTCGTGCGGCTACCTTAAGGCAGATGTCTCGCCTTATTTGCCCGTTTGCTGCCGGCTGATTGTTGGACAAATGTTTGCGGTCGCTCTTCTCGGACTCTTGCCATGGCTTACTTTCACAGACACACTTCATTTGAATCGCATGAATGAGTGATTGAATAGGTGCGATTTTTGCATATGAATGACACGAGCGATGCAGAGAGAGCAATGGACACCAGTGGAGATTCGCAGCGAGATAGAGATTAAATGGCACTGGGAAAAATTATTTATAGCTTCCTTGAAGTCTTGGGTATTTCTTGGAGATAAGGCTAAAATTGCTAGAAGTTTTTCTTTATTGAAATTGGGAAAAAGATAACAGGAGAATTGATATTTAAACTCCCGCAATTAGTATGTTTATATTATAAATTCAAATTTCAAATCAATATTAATGCCTCTTTTTGTTGACTTATTTATGATCCATTTTTCTGTCAATGCAATAATCCAAAAACATTGATTGCCTTGATTGCTTTACTTCTAACTTTTAGTTGTATTTTTTATTTTTTATAGGAAACTATATAATATACTAATTGTTCTGAAGTACACAATTTTTCTTGCTGTGCGCTGATCTTTTATTTGATTTCAATTCTGCTGACTGCAGAATTCTCCATAGCTCAAGACTCGCTCTTCCCTTTCCCTTGATGGGCTTAGCACATTGACTTTTGCTTTCTAATTCTTTCTCCGCTCAACCCTTTTCTCTTGGCCAAAGATCACATTGGCACACGAAGAAAGTGAAAACTTGCCGCGATTCGATTCTCGGCCGTTCGAAATTTGAATTTGAATGACGGATGAGCTGTGTGAGATCTTGGCTGCTGCTGCTGCTGCTGAATCTCTCAGCTGAAAATCAGATGAAATCGAAGCCAATGATCCGAGTGCCGTTAGATCGAATGCTAGCTAGCGGTGTGTTCTTCTTTTGATAAGCAAAAAATAAAAATAAATAAATAAGACAAAAGGGCGAAAAGTAAAAGTATTTGATGAAAATATTCAATCTGTACTTCTATACTATAAAACTATATTATATTCACAATTATTGTCAAAGCACTCAAAGTAATATATATATATATATTTCCTTTTAGTTTTCCCAGTTTTTCGACCTCCTCTACTAATTTTGTATTGCACAATTTTGGCTGAAAATTCGTAATTAAATGGATCAAAGCCACATTTCATTTTCTTCTGTTGGCTTTAATGTGGCACTAAGGCTTTTGTTGTTCAGACTTGTGGTTTTTATGTTCATTTCCCATCCGTTACCGACAAACCGTTTTCCAGCAACCCAGTAACCAGCGCCCCAAAAGAAATTATTTTTCTTTTTCCTTTTTTTTGTTTTTATAGCTTTACCCTTCAAAATCACTGGAGCATTTGTCTGTTTTGGTGATTTCGGGTGTTTTCGGTTTGTTTATTTTCATATATTTTTGTATATTTGGACTACTTAATAGTTTGCCAGCCGTTAGGTGCGGTAAATAAAGCCTGGGATTGGGTCAGTGAAATTAATAAGCATTCAAATTGTAAAGTATTAGTTGAATTAAAATTAATTTTTGCGGTTGAAAATTGTTTTAACTGAAAATTGTTGAATTTTAGAGTATTAGTTGAAATAAAATTAATTTTTGGGTTTTGAAAATGATTCAAAATGAAAATTTATATTTGGATTTTATAGGTAAAACCCCAAAGAAATCATTTATAATTTGTACTTCTTTTCGACAGTAAACTACAGTTTATAGTTCTTAAACTTTTAGCATTATCTTTGTAAGGAAATCTTCACCTCAAATATTATGCATTGGCCTGTTGGTATTTATTATCATTCAAAAAACCTGTCTTACTAATCATTTTCTTAGGCCAGCATTTAAATTAACTTTAATTGTTAAACTTTAAAGTTTGTGAGCTTTATTTTTTGACACGAGGAAGTGCACTTTTGAATAGTCTTTTGTAGACAAACCCAGAAGTTGATATTCTCTTAAAACAGTCTTTAAATCTGGCAAATAACCTAGAAAAAAGTATAAAATGAAAACAAAAACAACTCTAAAAAATATTAATTATTAATTTAAGGATTTTTTTAGAGGAAAAAACAGGGAACTTGGTTTAGAAAATATTCAAACAATATAAAGAATGTGTAAAGAATTATGTTACCTTCATTTGTATATGTATTTCCTTAAAGCTTTATTTAAACAAAAACATTAGAAATAGCTCCAAGAGAAATCATAATAAACAATATTATTTAATTTCCTTTAGATAAGGCTTAAAACAATAACATCTAACCAACTCTCTATGACTTCTATTGAAGATATCCTAACGGTTCTTTTGTCATTATCTTTATGCTAATCCCATCCAAACCGAAATCCCCAAAATCCATATACACAATCCTTGCGCAATTTTTTAGCCATTAGCCCCCAGGGGCAATGTGAGCCAAGAGTAAATATAAATATAACAAAATATAAATTTGTATACACCTGTGGGGTGTATTATTATTGTTATTATTATTGCCATTGAATGTATGTCACTGAATGCGATTTCTGCAAGCGACACTTTTTTGTTGGTGGTTTTTGTCAACCTTCGGCAAAATTTGAATTTGAATAGGAAATACGTGAAATGCGGATGGTCAGCTCTAGTATAATGTGCTATGTTATATTTGCATTATGACAGCCACCTCAATGGCAGCCTTTCTAAGCCATCTCTGCCCACCTGGCTGGCAGAGATCACCTAATGGCACTCATCTTTGGCCCCAGCATTTTTCATTTTCATTTTCATTTCTCGGTGCGGCCTTAGTGGGTCAAAAGGGAGCGAGATGATTATGCAAACCGAAAGTGAAATAAGCCTGGCTTTAGGCATTACTAAAAAAAAAACAAATTAATATATTTAGAGCATAATTTGTTTAAGCCCCAAGAAGATGGTTTAATTTATGCACTAAATATAAATACTAAAGTTTTAGCGGATGTTCGTAATACATACTATATAATAATATTTCTATAATATGCGTAGAATGACACCGAATATAACGCCGCCATTGAACCAGAAATCATGGAAACAACACACTCTTCACGCCAACTGAGCACGCTCTCATGACGCATGTGACTCCAATGCACACACAGGTGGAAAAGCCAGGTGAAAAACTGTGGATGGAATGGGGGCAGGGTTGCCCAAGGGTTGCCCAATTGCAAAGCTCAAGAAGCTGGAACCCATTAGGCGGCTCCCCAGGCGCTTTTCAATTCATTTATTTTCGCAACGCTTGAGTTGAGTCCGTAGAATTATGCATATATATATACTATAGTATAGTATATAGACATAAGTACTTGAGTACATATATAATTGATATTTGGCATGCTTCGGAGTCGAGCTCTTCATGTGGAAATTGCTCAAAAAACAAAAACGAGAACTTTGGACGCTATTCGAATATTTTGCAACTTAATTACAGGTTTTCTATGCAAATTAGTTGGAGTTGTTCAGTTAAGGCTACTTAGGGGGCTATGGTGAAATTTATTTCAATTGAAAATAAGGCTATCTGAGCGGGAAAAGGATTATTTCAATATTTTTACAACCTCAACTTGTGTTATAGGTACAGGTTTAGCTTGTACATATATTGAACAGGCAAGTTGAGAAAATAAGGGAATATTTTTATATATATATAAAGAGTCATATTATATTTTTAATTCTGGCAAAATATATATTTATATTTTATATATTTATAAAGTTCAATGTCTAGTGTGAAGTTAGTAAATATTTTGGAAGGAAATCAATACCATCAAAATCAATATAAATTAAATTCCTCTATGCCAGATATCTTATTTAGATTTAAAAAACAAGAAATCTAAAGTCCAGTATGATATTAAGAACATGTTGCTAAGCAAATGTTGCTAGGAGTATGTTGACTAAGGTCTTTTGAGCTGGCAACATCTCTAAATGTTTTGCAGGCTCGCTATGGTGATTTATTTATTTTTTTGTTTGTTTTAAAGAACTAAATTCTTTAGTGCAACGAGCTAAGCCAGAGATCTTATTTAGATTAAAAAAAAACAAGAAATCTGAAGTCCACGATGATATTAAGAACATGTTGCTAAACAAATGTTGCTAGGAACATGTTGACAAAGGTCTTTAATGCTGGCAACATCTCTATATGTTTCACAAGCTTCCTGTGGACATTATTTACTTTGATTAATAACGCCTAAGCCTATTAGTCAATTTCACTTAAATCTTGGATATACATCTGCACAAGACTGTATTTTTTAAATATTTACTAAATTTCTAAAATAAAAATCATAATGATATAAATAATGTTCGTTTTAAACTCTTATAGTACTCCCTGATAGTTAAGTTGGTTAAAGCTAATCAGGAATATTTATAGTCCTTAATGGGGTTTTCTTCATTTTCGGACGATTCAAAGTTGTATAGATAATTATATAAAATAATTATTAATTACTGAGATAAAGACTTATTTAAACATTTTAAGTAGCCATACATATTTCCTTGTTATTATCACTTGTTCTTGACAATTTGAATACCCATTTGGTATAACCATATTTTCCTTCTAAATAAATATTTATATAAACATTGAAATAGAGCTCATTTTGAGCTCATACGTGAACCTGCCCCATTATTGCATTGTTAAATAATTTGGCCGCCACAATGCCAATGGCCCGATGCTGGCAATTAGCTGAGAATAGAACAGTGAACCCGAGAGTGGTCGAATAATGGCAGCGTTGAAACGAATTTGCGATCGACTCCATCCATGGAGTTTAGTTAATATTATTGTTAGTTTTGTTTTTGTTTTCCCCATTTTTGTGACGCGTGCGCAGCCAAGTGAGACGTCGACGTCGCTGCCGGCAGAGGGTTGCCCCAGAGCCGAGCAGAGGGCAGTCGTCAGAGTTGACATGGCAGTGAGCGTGAAAAATAAATAAATAATACAATCAGCGAAGGGGGTAGCTAAGCCCTCGCTCGCGACTCTTCGATGTTGAGCAAACAGCGATGCAGGGCACTGGGAGAAAAGTCGTTAAAAAAAAGTTACAAGAAATATTTTAGAAGAAATTTAAGTATGTCTATCATTAACCTTTATAAGCCAACAATGAAGCATTTTGAAACATATTTTTTTAGCTTTTGTTTATTAGGCAAATATATAATTTACTATTTTCTTATTTACTTCTTTTTGCTTAGCATTTAAGCTATGGAAATCAGTCTCGCTTTAATCTTTTTAAAATATTCTTTATATTTAATTATTTAAAAAATGTTTTGTTTTTAATGATGGCAAATTAATATTAATTTTAAAGTTTATATTTATAAAGCAATCTAGAGAAAACTTCTATCAGTACCCTTTCATACAAATTAATCTTGTAAATTACAATAGAAAATTTAAAAAATTATTAAAAATATCAGAAATCAGAAATTCCCCTCTAAAAATCTTGTAATTAATGATAATTTGAAATTCAATTTTATATTTATAAAGCAATCTAAAGAAAAGTTTTAACAGTACCTCAAGCATACAGATTTATCTTGTAAATTACAAAAGAAAATCTAAAAAATGCTTAAAAATATCAAAAATCAGAAATTCCCCTCTGAAAATCTTGTAATTAATGATGGCAAATTAATATTATAATTAACTTATATATTTATAAAGCAACCTAGAGAAAAGTTTTATCAGTTTTATCATTCATACAGATTTATCTTGTAAACTACAATAGAAAAAAATGCTTAAATATATCAAAAATCAGAAATTCCCCTTTGAGAAATATTATTTCATATTTCAAACTATGAATTTTTTTTCAAGTGCAGCAGTAGCAACTCCAACAAAATAGCCCATAATAACAATAACAAAAAAACTCTTAATCATGGCTTGTGGCGCTGGCTGCGCAGTTGGCGCAACTTTTTGCATAGACATTGGATTCGTTTTTGGATTCGGATGCGGATTCGGATTTGAAATTGGAATCGGAGTTGGAGTTGGATTTTTTGGACAGCCAGCGGCATTTGCGTAGCTAACGTCACGGAAGGCAGACGCGACAATCGCGACATTCCGAACGGAAACGGAAAACGTCAGAAACGCGAAACGGCAAACGGAAAACGTAAACCGGAAAACGAAATTAGAAAATAACGAACGCAACGCAATCATTAACAGCGACAGCGACAGAGAGAGAGGTAGAGGGAGAGAAGAACTTTCGGTGGGTCTCGGAATTCTGGTTCTATTTGGGATCGGTGCTCTGGTTCTCGCTGTGGTTCCACCACCACCACCACCACGATGGCCAGTTGCGAGCCGGTGATCGTGTGGAACGGAGCTCAGTTCACCGCCAGTAGCAGGGAGCTGGAGCAGCTGCGTCGCGACTACGGACTGGATGCCCGAATGCTGGAGGCCACCCTGGTGCCACGCTACAAGAGACACAAGCCGCAGGCGGCGGCCCGCAACGATTTCGTGAGGATCAGCAAGGAGACAGCGGCCAAGACAGTGCCGGTGATCGCCTCCTCCGATTGGATTCTAAAGCAGGATCGCAGCACCAACGTCAGCCAGGTGAACTTCCCTCCCTGGGCAGGTGCCCACTTCGATCTGGTGCCCTGGCGTCGCACCCGATCTGCCTTGGATCTCACCTCTGTGGCGGACTACAACCATGTTGGTCTAGTCGATCCCAAGTCCCTCAGGGGTTTGGAAAAGCTTGAGCTAAGACACCAGCGGCGGCGTCTGCAGCGGGCCAGGACCTCACAGCAGGGCCTGCGGCGACTGGTTCGTGTCCGCCTGATCTTCTCCATTGAGCTGCGTCACAAGAGGATGGAGGTTCTGCGCAAAAGTGCCCTGCCCGTGCGCGTCTTCGAGCAGAGGTTCGCCCTGAGCGAGAACGAGAGTGCGGCCTATGAGCGTGTCCTGCTCGATGCCAATGCTGGCGTGGATCAGCATGTGGGCTACTTTAGTCGGCGACAGCTGAAGCAGCAGCAGGATCGAAAGGAGCCCGTCGAAGAGCTGGTGGTGGATTTTGCCAGCGAAACCGAAGGTGAAGGGGAACAGGAACAGGAGCAGGAGCAGGACGAGGCCCAGTATGCCACAATAGCCGCCACGCCGGAGAAGGGTGACAAGAAGGAGTCCCAGAATTCTGGCCAAGTGCCATGCATCAAGTGCCGTGATATTGCCATCAAATTGAGGTATTCAAATCAAGGCTAAACTGAATAATATCAGTTTTATTTTGACAAGAATTCGTATAACTATACAACATATTTTTTTCTGTGCAAAACGAAATCAATGAACCAAGTTGAAACTCTGCAAAATCAGAACAGAAAAACGGTGCTTAAAAAAAACACACGCGCCATAATCAATTAACCACAGTGAAGTGTCGTAAGAAGAGACAAGTGTAAAGGTTAAAGGTTTGGGGAACATTGGATATATCCTCTAAAATCTTCTTACTTCTTAATCTTAATATATAAATATGTATATATGTATATATGGTTATCAGTCAGGTTTTTTCTGTCCCTTTTTTTTTTGTTAATTAATCCATCTTATTGATCCATCTTTTTTGGTTAGATATGCGAACTATTGCCCAAAACTCCCAGTCACATGCAAATTTCCCACAAGAAGGCCTTAGCTACCAACTGCAAAGATTTCCCATTAAACAGGCAAACAGACATAGTTACACGATCTTTATTATTTTTTTAAATGATTATTTTCTTCCGTTCTCTGTTCTTTCATATTTGCTTAGCTTTCGCCCATCTTTCTCTCTCTTCATAGTATTCCCTTGTTTTCATATTTAAATAATCAGAAACTAATCGATGGTTGAAGATGCTTTCAAGAGCAGATCAATTATCTTAGATAAATAAATATTGTATAGGGCAAAAAGGTATCTTCAAAAGAAATATTAACAACTGATTAGAGATACTTTCGAGGGTTTATTAGTCATTAGTTTATATTAATTTTATGGTCTGACAGTCTATAGAAATATTTCTTAAAATTTAATATATACTCTTAATCATAAAAAATTAACTTAACTTTAATCTTTGATACATACTAGTTTAAGATATTTATTTACCTTTCAAATTATATCACAGACCAAGGATCAGTTGGTTTTAGACCTCTTAACACCCTTATCTCTTGGCGCTCATAATTTTCTTAACCCCCTTTGCCACTTTTGTTGGCCAACTGGCCTGCAAGTTGGCAGTTGCCAAATCATTTATTTCACTTTTTTTCCCCCTTCTTTGTTTTTTCTGAGCTACACAGTTAGTGGGTTTTGTCAGATTTGTTGGTTTTGCGGGTTTTTGTGGCTTTGCGGCACCTGTTGCCCTGTTTTGTTGACACCTGCTACCATCGGCCCGTTTCCATTTTTCCGTTGATGCAATAAACTGGAAGAAAGTGTCGTCTTCGCGGCTTTCTGTTTCTTTATGGGAAAGCAAACAACGAACAACAATCCACAAACAACGAACAACAAACAACATACAACAAGGGGCAGCAACGAATGCCGCGTATTTTTCGCATTTTAATGCTCTCTCGGCTTGCAATTAATTTGTTGTCGTGTGTTTAGTATTGTTTTTGTCAAACATTATCATTAGGCTTGTGATTGTTGCCGCGGAAAACGGCAATCAGGTGAGTCAGCAGCCGCAGACTTGACCTGGTTTAGTGATTCGGAAAAGGGCACCCAGTGAACCCAGAGCGAGCTGCACTTGGTACATGGAGTCCATATATGGTACATGTACATAGCTGCAGACAGATGCAATCAAAGTTAATTGCCAGCACTTTCCGCGGCCAATTAATTAAGATTTTAATTACGAGCTGAGCTTAAATGGCTGCAAAAAAGGAATTAGGCATTAAGTTAGTCTTGATTTTTTACTTAACTTGTAGTGGGAGTCTTTTTTATTGGGATTATTTAACTCTTTCTATATAATAAATTTATATTTCTATATATAATTATATCTCAAAATGTATATATATTTATATATATGTTTATGTAAGGGTATGTGACCTTTATTTTTACTTTATTTTCTTTTACTTACTGCTGAAGTTGTATTTTTAAATCATATTTTTCTTAATTTATTGACTAAATATTTACCTTATTTTTGTTTTCTGTTTTAATTGCATATTTTAAATTCAAGAAAAGCTTAATAATCAGCTTTTTTCATAACTTTCTTATGGCACGCACATTTCTTCAGCTTCAAGTTTGTGTCTTAAGTCTTTCGTTTAGCCTGCAGCCAAGTTGACTGCAATTCGATTTTTCCATGAAGCTTAAAAGTAGGCAACATTATTTAAGGAAGCTTCAGATCAGTTTTGGTTTATTTAATGCTAATAATATTAATATTAGTATATTAATATAATAATAATAATATTAATATATTAATATTAATAATATTAAAATTAATAATATTAAACTATCCCTTCTATGAAGACTTTTATATATTCTAAAGCGTATGTAGATAATTAATAACTATAAATTGCATTACTTTTAATAAAAACCTTTTACCAAGAACTAGTAGATATATATTTTATATATATTTAAAAATATATACATATGTTTTATATATATTTTTATATGTTTTTATTTTCTATGTTCTTATTCACAATGAGTTCGATTTTAATGTTTCTCCCCCTTTGTTTTGTTTTTGCAGAACCATAAATGATTATGCGCTCAGCTCGAATCCTCATCTGAATCATCATAGCAACAATAACAATAACAAACCGAACAATCTGCCCGGCAACAAGATCTTAACGAATAATCCAAACAGCAGCAACCTGAGCAGAATGCACGCCCACCAGCTGGACTCGTACCTGGGTGGAGTGGGCGGCGTGGGAATGATGAACCTAGGTAACCAGATGGGCCAGATGCATCATCCGGGGAGCGTTTCCGGCAGCGAAAGACCCAACGGAGGAGCACTGGCCCTGCACTATGCCGCCGCCAGAGGCTGCCTGGACTGTGTCCAACTGCTGGTCGCCGCATCCGTGGATATTTGGTGAGTACAATTCTCAATTAACCATTACCTGTATCTATGAGATACTTTGCCGAAGCTGAGTTGCACGCAATTTGTTTGATTTTTTAGAGGGGTGAAAGCATTTCAGCGGTTCTTTATGTTCATATGTGTGTCTCTCTTCGGCCATTATCCGATCGAGGGGAAATCGTTAGCCGATCGATTGCCAGAGTCCACTTTGTGTGTTTTATTATTTCCCCGACTCGCATTGCATTTCCATTCGACGACGAGTTTCTTTCTTTCCATTTATTTGCAACCATTAACCAGTTTCTATGCCACACTTCTAGATGAATAATCATAATAATAAGTGTATTACTTTGTGTCTTTCTATGTCAATTGTTTTAATTTGAAGAGTTTTTATACCCTTAAAGTGTATTTGCTTAAGGTTTTTCTTATTTCACAAATTATAAAGTGAAATAATGAACTATTTAAAGGATTTTCAAGTCAGTGGTCTGATTATCATTAGCCGAACTCATGGCAAAGATATTGATTGCTGGCATCAGTTAATTAAATGCACTAATTAAAGCCTATTAGCTCATCCAACAAAGTAGAAAGAACCAAGAGAATGAATCTTGGAAAAACCAAGAAGGCCTAGGAAAAACTGCAACTCCATCCAAGTGGGCCAGCGATCCACCTAAATTCCTGCAGCAGCACCCGGCAGCAGCAGCACGCGTCCAAAGCTGATTCATTTAATTGTGGCAGAATGGGAATCCGAATGCCCGGCCAAGGCAAGCCAGCCAAGCGAGATGCTTTGCCGTAGATCTGAACCCAACCAACGAGATCCGAGTCCGAGTCCCAGTCTAAGTCCATCTCCAAGACCAAGACCAAGTCCGAGTCCGAGTCCATGGTGTGCTATTTTCAATTGAAGTCAAACTGGAAAACTGGCAGCCCCACAAAGCACCGTTGCAACAAGTTTCCCCCCATTCGAGCCGAAGTGGAGCAACTTCTTCGGACTAGCCAAGGAATCAGAATCAGAATTGGCCTCGGAATCAATGCCACAACATTGCCTGATTCTGCCCCAGAGCCCACTCCAGCTCCATTGCTCCTCCTCCTCCTCCCGATCTCCCTGAAATTCATATTTATAAAGCGCCAAGGCAGATCAATTGACATGACAGCTGACACGGCGACACAGAAAGCAACAAGAGTTAGAGCGAGGGCAGATTAAAGCTTATATTCCTTTTTAATATAGAATTTAATATGAAATCAAAATATATACATATATAAATTCTATATAAAGAAAATTTAAATATTCAGGAATGAGATGTTCTTTAATTAATATTTTATTTTTATCTTTATAAGTTAGAGATTAAGTTAAATATGTAAAGGTATGCTAAAACTTGTGCATAATTATAATTCAATGCATTTTGAAGCATTTATAGATATTCGATATATTATATATCTACATTTAAATCTTAGTTTCTATAATGAGTTTATAGATATTAATATATCATATATCTACATTTAAATCTTAGTTTCTATAATGCGTGTAGTTGGTTGACAACAACCTTTCATGCCGCCCTCGTCGCAAACCGTTTGATAATTTAGCCAGCAAAGACACCTCAATGAACATAGCTGCTGCTTCTTGTGTTTTATACTGACAAAGAAGACGAGGGTAGTTACAAAAGATTTCCATATTATATATTGCTATATATAAAGAGTTTCTTAAGTAAGGTAATTTTTTTACTACTAGGTTTATAACAAGAGTTCTTTACAGCAAGCCTAAAAACGTTTCTGATATTTATGGGACTACCATTTAAGAGAGATTTTTTTTTAAGATCCATTAAGTTTCTTTATAATCAGCGTTTGTAAAATATACTAATGGTAAGGACTCTTTAAATCTGAATTATTTTGTATGAGTTGCCAAAAATATATTTATAGATTTCTTAAGGTTTCAATATCTTCTACAAGCAATTTGTGATGATTTCCTCTAAGAATTTATATTAGATTTTAAAAAGTGTTTGTTACATATTTTTGTATATATAATATATATCTTTTTATATATATTATATAGCGTTAGTTGTTCTTAATTTTCTTGTTTTCTTTAATTCTTTGTGGGTTTTTGAAACTTATACCAATTTCTGGCTCCTCCCCACTGAACCATCAATCCGCCCTCGTCGTTGGCCATTTGATAATATTGCGTACGGCGACAGCTCGAGCTGGTTTGCCCGTCATCTCCACCGCCCCCTCCCACTTCTTCTCCAGCTGGAGAAGTAGCAGAAGCGGGAGCAGCCAAAGAGGAAGCAGTGGCGGCCACTCGATGGCGTTTGGCGTTTGGTCCGCAGCGTTCGCAGCTCGGTGGCGCTGGCTATTCGCGTTTGGCTGGTCGAGGCGAACGGTGCTTTCGTTCGTGGGCTTCGTCGTCTGCCTCTTGTGGACACGGATATATATGTTTGGATACTACATATATATACATAAATATATAGTTATAGTTATAGTTCGTGTTAAAGTTGTTACCGTTTACCAACGACCGTTACGAGCAGCAGCAGCAGTAGCGGCCAAAGAATGAATTTGAATTTGAATTCGGTCTTAAATGCCGGACTCGGTGCGGTTTCGTTTCGAATTAAACGCTGATGCATCAGATTGCCCCCGCCCCCGCGGGCAGCAACAGCAGCAGCAGCAGCAACGGGCAGCACCAACTAAATTTCGCGCTTCACAGTATTTCAAATGCAGTTAACGAATCGGAACGCGAATTAATTAACAGTTTCAGTGTACCAAAGAACCAGCAACACCCCGCAAACAGTAGCCACAACATCTGGCTTAATGCCCAAGCCACCACCAGCAGCAGCAACATCTGCAGCAGCAGCAGCAGCCGCAGCAGCAACATCTGCAGCAGCAGCAGCAGCCGCAGCAGCAACTCATCCAGTAACCGCAACCATGAAAAGGTAGCCACAGCTGCTTTTGGCCAACACTCAGTTGCCACTAATCGATTGGCCAAGGCAGCCACCACATGCCCCCGAAGGATGTTAACCGTCTTTTTTTCGAGTGTCTATTGTGTGTGTTTGAGTGCGTCACATGAAAAAATACAAACATAACCCAGAAAAGCGCCATGAAAGTGCACACAAAAATACAGTGAGTGCTTGTGCTTGGTTTCAATTTGCATAAAAACAAATAAGAGTGTAAATCAAAATATAACACAAAATAATCAATCATTCCAGTTAAAAGTGAACAACAAAAACTAGTAAAGTTCGATTAATTTATCGTAAAGTAAAGTTTAGATAACTAAAAAAGAGTCTGGAAAAGTATCTTTGAAGTGAACAACAAAAACTAGTAAAGTTCGATTAATAATATCGTAAAGTAAAGTTTGGGTAACTTATAAAAGTCTGGAAAAGTATCTTTGAAGTTGAAGAAACAAAAGAAACTTGTAGGAAAAGCCACTTATGGGTAGGCTCATCGAAAAACTTATAAAATTAATTGAGTTATGAAGTAAACTTGGCTTTAATATATGAAAAATATATTACTTAATTTACAGTTATAGAAATAAATCTGCCAAAGGTTATAGAAACTTACGAAATAATAGCATATGTTAAGCCAAGGTTGTTGCTTAAAAATATAAGCCAAAGGACCGACTTTAGATTTATATACATTTAGTTAAAGAGATAAAAAACAGAAAAACTAGATATATATAAAGTTTTTTGGAAGACAATTAAGCAATAGAGTTCTCTGAACTTTTCATAAAAAACCGATCAAGCAAACCCATTAAAATCAAGCCATAAATAAAGAATATAACCATCTGAATAATCGCTAAAGAACTTCCCACATATACATATAAATAACGTTTTCTAATTACCAAAGTATCTTCGCATCTTTGTATCTGTATCTTCATCTCCCCTGGGTTACATTTGTGTCACTCGCTTGGCTTTCGTTCTGCATTCTCTCAGCGATGGGCAATCGACAATTGTGGATTGTAGATGGCAGATTGCTGATTGTTAATGGCCGATCGTCAATCAGCAATCGAGTCTCAGACTCGAGCACGCAAATGCACAATTAAATAAACGAGTCTATAACTGTCAACTGGCATTTCTAACGAGGCTTCTCCTTCGTCCAATTACTTCCCAATTATGCCGCCTTTCGTTTGGCTCGATTTTTAAAACCATTTTCTGCCTGGCCCCCCAGACACATTAAATAAATTAAAAAATAATTATTATAGACTATAGAGCATAGAGAGAAGTGAGGCAAAATTGGGAATATATATATATATCTTTCTTACCGTATTTTCACCTACAAAAGAAGACACAGAAACTAAAAACAAAAACAGCGATAAAGATGAAAAATCAACTTTAATTGGTTTACAATTCATTTCTAAGCGAGAAAAGCTGGAAAATGTAACAAGTAGTCCGAAGTCGGACGAAGAAAGCCACTCCACAGCCGCTCTCTGTGCTCGGTGCTCGGTGCTGTGTGTGCGGTGTGCAATATCCATGAAGTCGTAAGCCAGTTGACTAAGTGAACAGATACTCGTATCCGTAGCATAGGCACAGCCATAGCCATGGCCACTATCACCATCATCATCATCATCATCATGACGCCTTCGCCTCCGATCTGCCGCGGAATCTGCCGGAAAATCTGGGGGCGAAAGCACCGTGGAACATGATTGAGAGGGTTTACCCTATATTAATCATTTTAAGAGTATTACAGAGTATAAATATATATATAATATATATCTTAACTTCATAGTAAAATCTTTAAAAACAAAAAAAAATCCTTGCAATAAAAAAGTATTAAGCCTTAAGAAACAATGATTTTTAAATCCAAATAGCCTCAAATTATACCCGAAACCAATATAATTATAACAAAGATTTTACATAAATAAATTGTTGTAGCCAAACTATTAAGCTATTTTGGCCATTGAAAAGCCTGACCAACTGCATCACACTGCTGCTGCTGCTGGCCTATAATTTTGGCCAGACAGTTTTTCTGGCAATGTCTAAATTGCCATGATCAGTGGCTATAATTCTACCGTTGCTACAAATACCCACCCACTCTTGCCCCACTGTTCCAGGTGGAAAGCCAGCAGCACCTGCAATGCGAGCAACACCATAGAATAGTGGCAATTGTAACACAGATACAGAGACAAAAATAAGTAGCTACTAGAAAATGTAGTACTTGGTAGTTATATGATATTATATGGAGAATATTCCTTTAAACCTACCTAGAGATTTATTTTTCCTTAAGGTTTTGAAAGGAAATTTTGTGATTTAAAATTAAAATACATTTCAAAGTCAGCAAAATTATTAATTAATATTAATATATAACAAATATATTAAATATATATAAAAATACCAGAGAAATTCAAGGGTTTTCTTGTAGGAATTTTACTATATTTCTGGCAGTGCAGATTTTTTGAGCTGGGAGTCAGGCGTAACTTACATAGAGAAACGTCTGGCAGCCGCTGCCTGCCCGGTCTCGTGCAGTTTTTGTTTCGCTTTTAAGCGTTAATTTCACCAAAACAAAAAAAAATGTAAACAACAACAAAAAGTACAAAAATATATAAGAAATTATATGTATATAAAAGAAGCAGCCGACGGTTTTGCTAGAAGTTTGTCGAGCAGATCGAGCATCGAAGCTTTAATCACGGCCCAGCTCTGTCCACAGGCAGACAGATAGCTGTCTGTCAATTTAGTCTGATATATATATGTATATATATATAGCGTTTTTACGACCCTGGGATGATCCACAGACTTTCGATTTCCTACTGATGTATAGTATGATCCATAGAGGAGAGATGCATAGGCACAGCCACAAACTCGATATGCAAATTAAGGCACCACCGAAACCGAAACGGGCCGATATTTTATGTTGGTGATTTTTCCTAAACCAGTTTCCATAATTTCGAGCTCTATTTTTATGTGTGCTTAACGGTACTAGGAAAACCAAAAAGATATTCAACATACAAACCGGAAAATAAACCAAGTGACAAACGAAAGTGAAAAGCCAAAAAGATCTCCGAAGTGAACTTGAGTGAAATTTTCGAAACAGTTTTTCGATACAGTTTTTTGTTTTGTTTTTGGTGAACAAACGGTAAGCCAAGGCGAATAAATTAAACCGAGTTATTACTACCTGCAAACAAAATCAAAGCCAAAACACAAGCACCAAGCACTGCCACCGAATTCCTGAACATAAAAGGATACAAAGTTTTAAACCCTAAAAATCCATCGCAAGTTCAAGATTTGAAACCTTTTCAAAGGTGGCTTTCCCTTGAAAAGGTTTTAAAATTCACCCCTTCGCCCGCCCCCACAAGCCAGGCACACACTCAAACACACACACACACATCCCCACCTGGCAAATTTGATTTCCTTCCCACCTGCCTTACCATGCCACCTGCCACACCATATCTTCCACCGCCAGCTACTTCTCCACGATCAACGTTAAGAAGGGCTTGCTGGGCCGCATGACCACAAGCCTCACCTCCTACCGCCGCAGCAAGCAAAAGTCCAAGTCCAACAATGACATCCACACCATCATCGCCACGGAGGTAACCACGGCCATCCTTAGCACCAGCGTTCATAGCAACAGCAACGCCTCCGAGGATATCGAGGAAGGTCACGCGCACGCGCACGAGGATCAAGGCCGAACGCAGCCTGATAGCGGCCAGCAGGAAGACACTCGCGGTGGACGCAGCAGCGAACAGGAGCCGAAGGGAGTGGAGGATCAAAAAATGGAGTCGCAACATCATCATCCACATCACACACAGCGCAAGTCGACGGTGGAGGTGGTGCGCCAGCACCAGCAACTGGATGAGGACGAGGATCCCGAGTCCAACGAGGACGACGAGGCCACGCCCATGATGAGCGGCGTGGGGCGCAAGGAGCAGAACAATCGCCGGAGCGTTGTGAGGTGCGAGGGGAAAAGGAAAATCTATATTTAATAAGATTTTCAGTGAAGAAATATTTTGAATTGAGCCTAAAAACTTAAAAGCTTGATGGGAAATCTTGTTACTTGCATTTTTAAGAAGGAAAAATATTTAAAATTCAGCTTAAACTTGCAAGTGCTGAAAAGTATTATTAGTTTTTTATAAAGGATTTTTTTGTATGACTTCTAAACATATGTCAAAGATCTTAAAAAGATTAATTTTGCTATTAAGAGTAAATAAATTAATATATCCCCCAAGGATGCCTCTTTCAAGGCAATTGAATTTAGTTTTTGAACGAAACTTAATTTTAAATTAAGAAATATTGGTAGATTTCTTTAATATGATATATTTTTTGAGGAATACTTTGATTACAGATTGTGGTAGAGTTCACTAACAAATGAAATGAGTTTACAAAATTACCTAAAATAATATACTTTTTAGGTAACATTAATTATTTTTACATCTTTTGCATAAAGTCATATAAACAATTAGAAATAGATTATTAATTATTAATTAATTGAGAACTTGGCAGCTCTAAAATAACAAAACATTTTGAGCCTAGGCTCTCTTGGGTTTCTTAAATAAATATTTTGAATTCAATGAAATAAATTATGGTATTGATAAGCGTCATCTTCAGATTTTTTATTATTCAATTCTGAACTAAATCTTAATATTTAACAAGTATATATTTCCCTTGATAATATATAAACAATTGATAGGATTAAAAAGCTGTCCTAAGGTTATTCCACACTCCCCCTTCTCTCTCTGCAATCGAATGATCAATGATCACACAGGAAAAATAAAGAAATGAAAAGCGGGGTGGGAAATAACCGGAAAATCTGAAGACTTTCTAGTGACCCAAACACTTCTTGGCAATCGCAAATGACTCTTTGGAAATCAAACTTCTTGCAACACGAGTTGCAAACTATTTTTGGCAGGCTCACACGAATTCGCGCAACTCCAAAGCTCATTTAATGATATTTTTTTTGGCCTCACTAATTGAATGTTTTACCTTTCTGTTTTTCCGCTTTTCTGCCGTTTTCCGTTCTCCGCCGGATTGCAGCGCCAATACGCAAATGGACAACGATGTCACGCCCGTCTACCTGGCGGCGCAGGAGGGCCACTTGGAGGTGCTCAAGTTTTTGGTGCTCGAGGCCGGCGGCTCGCTCTATGTTCGCGCACGCGACGGCATGGCACCGATCCATGCCGCTTCACAAATGGGCTGCTTAGATTGCCTCAAATGGATGGTGAGTACCTACATAAGTAGTAGTAGTCGATGCTTTCCTTCCAAGTTGCTCTATAAAAGAAAACCCAAGCTTTTCGGCCGATCTTCTGGCTCTGGTGTGGGCAATGCGGGTCAATTGCCAGACTAAGATGCAGTCGGGAAAATCTTAAAGACTCAGGGAAAAGTATTTAAATGTTTGCAAGGTTTTTTGTTAAAAGAAAAACAGCTTTTGGCAGACGCGAAATATAGTCAATAATTTAATCAAAGTCTTGACTTTGGTCACGGCAAAGGCAGGAAGCGGGGTTAATCAAGGGATTTAAGGGTTTACGGTGAGAATCAATGGGTTTTCAGCTTGTTTTACAAATTGTTGATATATAATACATAGATTTATTCGTTTGTTTTAAATAAACTTTAAAATATGATTTCTTTGATCATTTAAAATGTTTGTAATTTAGCTTTAGCTTAAAAAAAATAAACAACTCACTTTAGAGACCCAGAAATATCTTTAAAAAGCCCAATTTAATTATTTTTCCCTTGCAAAAATATAAAAAAAAATTGTACATAATGTTTTAAGGGTATACTTATTTTTCACAATGTACACAACTCACATTAGAGACCCAGAAATATCTTTAAAAAGCCCAATTACATTCTTTTCCCCTTCCAAAAATATAAAAAAAAAATGTACATAAAGTTTTAAGGGTATACTTATTTTTCACAGTGTAAAACCGAACTAGTTTTTGAAACATTTTTTTCTTCGCCTTCTTCTGGGGTCTTTGGGGTCCTGTTTCGGTGATTTTAACGGGGTTCCTCGGTCTTTTTCGACCAGTTTTGTGGCCGGTTCCGGACAATTTATCAATCGGGGAATGCCTGCGATCGGTGCAGGAGGCCGAAAGTGGTCACATGCAAAGCGATTCCCAGTGCACCTGGAAGAAGCACCTCTCTGCGCTAACAATGCCTGGAGCAGCTTGAAGCAGAATTTTCTGCAGCCTTTTTTTCAAGATCATCGCCAGAGGCTCGTTGGCAGTTGGAAATCACCTTTCTAAATTGAACTAAATAGTTTTCATTTGCCACAACGACGACCAACCACTTTCCACCGAGTATCTCTGTAAGAGAGAGAGACGTGGTAACACCAGGAGCCGACTGACGACAGCGGCGAGCAATGGATTCATCTGCTGTCGGAGGCTTCAACAGCTCTTGGCCACGACAGAGACGTGAAAAATCAGCCAAAGTATTCGCGTTTTCAGATTGATTGACCGTAACGGACGGCTGCCGCAGATAGCTAAGAGATATTTGGGCTATTTAAACCAACTGTCTGAAGTGGCACTAAACGATCGAGGGTATATAAACAGGCACTATGTAGTTGGCCAGTTAAGTGGGAAAACTTGGTAATATTTGCACTAAATTAGTTGTGGAAGTTGGCAGGCAATAAGTTTTTATGGGTTATTGCAAACATTTAATAATAAAGTTTAATCGAAGCCAAGTAGAGGAATAATTAAGAATGTTATTGGAGTTTTATTAAAAAAGCAAAGGAATTAGGATATATAATTGTTCATAAGTTCAAAATTCAGTTGAAATCTTTATTCTTTTACAATTTCTTTTAATTTTTTTGGTAAAGAAAATATATTTGTTCATAAGTTCATAAAATTCAGTTAAAATCTTTATTCTTTTATTTTTTGTTTTGGTAAAGCAAATAGAATTGTTCATAAGTTCAAAATTCAGTTGAAATCTTTATTCTTTTACAATTTCTTTTATTTTTTTTTGGTAAAGCAAATTGAATTGTTCATAAGTTCAAAATTCAGTTGAAATCTTTATTCTTTTAATATTTTTTTGATAAAGAAAATAGAGTTGTTCCTAAGTTCAAAGTTCAGTTGGAATCTTTATTCTTTTACAATTTCTTTTAATATTTTTTTGTAAACGAAAATCATGATTCATGATTCATGATTCATGATTTTGATTTTTTGCTAGACAAAATTGTTATATTAGCATTTTTGTTGGATTTAGTAAAAACAAATAAAATGAAAGTTCCCCATCTTGACTGCCCAAAAAATAACCAATTCTTTATTCTGTGACTCTAGTTTTATATTTAATCTATATTTCTATATTTAATCCCTATTTTTAATTTGTTTCCATTTGTAAATTTGTAAATTCTCTAAAGGTCCAAGATCAGGGCGTAGATCCCAACTTACGAGATGGCGACGGTGCCACGCCCCTGCACTTTGCTGCCTCCCGGGGCCACCTTTCTGTGGTCCGTTGGCTGCTCAATCACGGGGCCAAGTTGTCTCTGGATAAATACGGCAAATCGCCCATCAATGATGCAGCCGAAAATCAACAAGTGGAGGTAAGTCTCAAAAATATATACATACTATATATATAATATATATCCTCAAGGAAAACCGTAATAAAACCTTAACATTTTTACTTGACAGTGTCTAAATGTCCTGGTGCAGCATGGCACCTCGGTGGACTACAATGGCAAGAGCAGCTCGCAACGCCACAAGTCGCAGCAGCAACTGCATCAGCACCACCAGCAGCAGCAGCAGCAACACTCACAGCTACAGCAGCAGCAGCAGCAGCATATGAGCAGCAGCTGCAACTCGAACTCGAACTCATCAAAGCAGACAAGTCGCAGCAACACGATCAAGTCCAAGTCCTCATCTACCCTAAGCTCCGATGTGGAGCCCTTCTATCTCCATCCGCCGGCCATAAATGGCGGAGCCGGATCAGGATCAGGCATGGGAATGGGCATGGCCATGAGCATGGGCATGGGCATGGGCATGGGTATTTCAAGGAAGAACAGCGATGCCCTATACTCGCAGCAGTCGCGCAGTTCCTCGGAGAAGCTGTACAATGGATCCTCTTCGCTAGGTGGCAATCCGGGTAACAATAGTTCCTCCGGAGGTGGTGGAGGAGGCGGAGGCGGAGGAGGAGGAGCCCTGCTACCCAACGATGGTCTCTACGTGAATCCCATGCGTAATGGAGGCATGTACAACACGCCCTCGCCCAATGGCAGCATCTCTGGGGAATCGTTCTTTCTGCACGATCCGCAGGACATCATATACAACCGGGTGCGCGATCTCTTCGTGGACTCCGACTGCAGCAGCAGCGTGAAGCAGCACGGCAAGCTGATGCAGGCGAAGGCGGGCAACGCCATGACTATCCAAGCGGACGTCCATTCCAGCTCTAGCGGCGCCGGCAGCGGCTCCGACGAGTCCGTTTCCATCTCGTCTAGCTTCCATTCGCCGAAGCAGCAGCAATCGCATGGCCACCAGCAGCTGCGCAGCCAGAGCTTCCATCGTCATGGCAGTAGCAGCAACATCAGTAACCTTGGCAATGCCAAGATCAACAACAACTACAAAGCGCACAAGGGAATGGGCATGGGAGTTGGCCTGGGTATGGGCGGGCCAGGAAGTCAGAATGGTGGCGGAGACCATGATTACGAGGATATCTATCTGGTGCGTGAAGAGTCGCGCAAGCAGCACCAACACCAGATCCTGCAGCAGCAGCAACAGCAGCAGCAGCATCAGTTGCAACATATGCAGCAACAGCAACACCAGGTTGTCCAGCAGCAACAGCAACAGCACAAATACAGTGTGGGACGCTCGCGGTCCCGAGACAGTGGCTCCCATTCGCGCTCCGCCAGTGCAAGTTCCACCAGGAGCACGGACATAGTGCTGCAGTACAGCAACCATGTGAGTTGCCATATAATATCTCTCTTCTTTTATGGCGTTTATATCCTTTCTTTGCTTACAGCACTTGAACAATAAGCGCAACATCAACAACAATATTGCAAATAATAATAATAATAACAATAGCAATAACAACAATAATAATAATAACAACAACAACAGCCAGCTAAATCGCAACAAATCGCACTCAATCATCGGCCTGCACAGCAGCAAGTACGAGTCCTCGCTGAAGGACAACTACAGTGCAAAGAATGTCAACCTAAAGAATCAACTGCTTAACGGCGGCATCAAGAGCGATACCTACGAGAGCGTCTGTCCGCCCGAGGATGTGGCCGAACGGACTAAGCAGACGCACAAGAACTCCATGATCCGCAATAATCTGGCCGAGGCCTCGGCCAACTCCAACTCGAGCTCAAACTTAAGCAACATGAACGGTGGCGGTGGCGGTGGCGGTGGCGGTGGCAGCCAAAATGGGAGGATACTTAAGCGCGTCTCCTCGGCGCCGCCCATGCAAAATGTGGCTATTGGTGAGTAGAATTTTATTAATTAATTTATAAGTTAAAATTCTTCATGATTTCTTAATGATTCCCTCAAATCCCTTTTAGTTAATGGGCCACCACCACCGCCCTTGCCGCCACCACTAAGGGCTCCGGCTCTTCAGCAGCGCAACAGCTCCAATTCCGAGCAGGCAAACAATAACAATGGCATCTACAAGAAGAATGTATTTGGACCAAATCCTTCCACTCCAGCAGGAGCTCCGCCACAGATGCCGCCAGCTCCAAATACCACATCCACTGGCAGCGATGCCGTTGACTCTGACTCCGGACTCGAGGTGATCGAAGAGCCGAGCCTGCGGCCATCGGAGCTGGTACGCGGCAATCATAATCGCACCATGTCCACCATATCAGGTAAGCTATATCTAATATAAGATATATCTTTCGTAACCAGGTTTGCCTGGAAAAGTCTGTAAGTCAGTTTCAGTTTTTCGGGTCAGATTTTAAGCTTTTCTCTCTCACTGCCTTACAATAGTTTCAAAATTTTTCCGAAAGCTTCAAACTATTTTAGCCAAAATTGGTCTGAGGTGGAGCGGGTTGCAGGGCTGGGTAGGAGGAGGCAGCGCGATGAGCAGCGACGAAGGCAGCCCAGAGTGTAGTGCCTCCGAGGAGGAGGAGGAGGCCGCTCCGCAATGGTCAGATCCCTCCGAGGGGAGTCCGAGCAAAAGTTGTGGCAGGGAAACCTGCAGCTGCAGCAGCAACAGCAGCAGCGAGACATCCAGCGCAGAATCTAGTACGAGCATGGAACTAGTTGAATCGACATCCACAGACGGATCCGAGAAGAGGCCAAAGAAGCAGTACAGAAAGAACACTTGCATCATTTATAGCCCCGGGAATCCCACGCTCTTCCTTGACTCCCTCGATCTGAAGACGTTGAGCGACCGGGACTGTAAGATCCTGCATCGCCATCTTTCTGGCGTCAAGGTTGTTCGCTCCAGGAGTCCGCTATGGCCAGATCCTTCCATACTCATACAGGGAATGAGTTTCCTGTCGACGCCCAGCGGTTCTCGAGTTAAGTTCCCCACGAAATCCGTTTCCCCGTCTGTGAATGTTTCCTGGCGGAGTTCCGCATGCCGCCAGTGCCTCAAGAAGCTGGCCAAGCGAAGTGCCACCCCGTAGTTAAAATTCAATTAGTGTCCGCCGAGGTCTTTCACCTTTCTGCCGGTTGGGAAGGGGGATTCCGCATCAACGTCATCGTCAGTGGCGGCTCGTGACTTGATTGATCAATTCGGAGGGGGGGAAAGTCATGGCCAGTCATGGCCATGGAAATGCCCTGCAGAGTTGGAAGAGAGACGCAAACCTGATTGGCTGCAACTGCTGCTGCTGCCTCCTCAGATGGGAACATCTTGATTATCGGCCAATGGATGTTGGATAATCGATGTGTTGACAGCCGTTTTGGACAAGTGTTTACCTTAATTTGCCCAGTTACTTATTTACTTATTTGTTAACAAATCCTTAGAAGGAGATATAAACTATACATACTATACATATTTTGGCATATACAAGTTCTTCGGCCGCAATAATAATATAATAATAATTCAAAAATATTTGATTCCGAGGGCAATGGCAATTATTTTGGCCAGGAAAACCGGCTCTTTAGCCGCTTGACTAATTATTAATTAGTATGAAACTCAAATAGCCGGTTTCCTAGACAATTTACAAAGACAATACCCCTCATTATCACACTATAAATATATCGGGGATCCGTCTTAATTGCCGCATTACTAACTTAAAAAAAAAAAAGAAACATGAAGAAAAATGCGAATGATAGCTGCTGCCATGTTTGACATGTGTTGGCTCAGATTTTTCATTTGTTAATTGACCATTAGAGAGAAGAGAAAGGGGGTGGAGGAATAGGAGGAGGAGTAGGAGCTTGTGTAGCTGGTAGAGCTCCGAGGAGAGGAGGCTTTAATTGAGCCAAGCGTTCACACGATAAGGCAGGCGGCAAAGATCCGTGGAAAAGGCAGCGAAAACAAAGAAGTGGAAGTCGTTTCAGTTGGGAAAAGTGGAAGTGGCAGCGATGAAGCGAAAAAAACATAAATAAAAATAATAATAATAATCCCAGCTCCCAACTTGACGATCGTATAAGTCAAAAGAGGTGCACTGGAAATTATAAACATTTATTTTTAAAGTGAAACAGATTCTTGGAATTTTTAAACTCTTAATTAAAACAATGCATTCTTTCATAATTTTGTAAGGGCAGAGTAAGGATTTTATTTATTTATTTTAAATTTTGATTGATTAGTTAATTCTTTAAATTTGTTTACATAATTATTTTATAATATTCAAGACTCAAGATCACTAACAGATTGTTGGTCAGAGGCTTTAGTTCCGCCTTAAAAATTCTCTATAATATATTTTCATTTTATTAGTTTATTGCATTAAATCTGAAACAGTTTCTTGTTTTCTTTTTGTAATATAGAAACAAGAGGCTCCTTATATTATACCCAGATATTTTCCTCAGTGCCTGATCAATTATCTATGGGCCACGACAACGACAACGATGTCATTGTCAATTGCCTTTCTTGGTTAGGTTAGAGGTAGGCCTTTCCTCGTTAATAGTTACATACATGATCCATAACCCCATCCGCAATGAGGAAGCAATTTCTTCGACAAGTCGCTGCCATCATTGTGTGTCCCACACAATTGGCAAGCCACCCACATCCAGCTATCCAGCTATCCACATCCACCTGCTCCACCGCCACACTCTCCTCTTCCTCCTCCTCCTCCTCCTGGCAATCGTGGCTCGTGGATCTGCGAAAGTTTTACTAACGAAAGTGAACGTGTTTTTACCAAGTGGCCATTGCAGAGCCCGGAGCCCGGTGCCGCCGTCTTGGGTGAATAACTTTGGCGATGGCTTGAACTCACTTCAGGCTGCCAGCGACGCTCGCAGAGGCAACATCGTCAACTCCCAATTTCAACTCCAAATCGCGTACCGCGCGTTGTCCTCAAGTTTTCCGGTTTTTATCCTTGCCAATCAAACTCCTGAGAATGTGACTTGTGCTTGAAATATATAGTATAGATATATATGTATATATATTGTAAAGATCTCATTGCATTACACAGAAAATGAACATGCTGGGCTCTGTGAAGATCCACAAGAATTCGCGTCGGAATTACTTCACTCTCAGCTTTCAGCGTTTCGATATCTTTCGATGTAAGTGCTTATTTATGTGAATGTTACATTTAATTCATACAGAAATCGGACATAAAGGAAGTGCTTTTATGTAGATTGTTGAAATTCTTGAAATTAGAAGTCCGAAATTAGGGTTAGTGTTGAAATTCATCATCAAAAGCGGTCATGAAGTCAGTACTCTACAGTTTTGAGTGCTTCTATTTTTATAGGTATTACTTTATGTTTGACAAAGTACAGACTGGTGTGTTTTAATAATTTAAAACTAATAATTTATTAATTTAATTTAAAGGGAAAATACTTTAATATTTTTCACTAATAAATACTGCATAAATTAAAGGTTTTTTCCAAGTTTTAGTTTGTTAGATCAACTTTAAGAGTACTTTGATTATAGCTTAAAAAAAGGCTTAAGCCTCAACCTAAATAAATTACAAATTAATTTTCGGAAGTTGCATTAGTTTTTAGCTCCAGCTCAGAACATGATTATTGCCACTTTAGCTCCCTAAAATTAAATATTCACAAACAAAGAATTTAATATTATTTTTAATTTATATTCTCCAAAGTATCTTCCTTTACTTAAGAAGTATATTTCTTATGCTATAGAAAAAGTTAATAAACTTAAAAATAATTAAACATACTAGTTACTTCACTAAAAGAAGACAATATAATAAATTCCCTTTGTTGAATATATATTCAGAAGTAAACATAAATCTTATAGTTTAAATGAAACCTGCAACTTGTAACTTACATGCCAAGAATTTTGTAAGCAAAAGAAACCAATTTAATTTGGTTTGTTTAACAACAACAACAAACAGTTTAGTTTATTTACAAATAAAAAATCAAATTTGTTAGGCTAATCAGAGCTGAGCACTGCTGCTGCCATATCTTCATGCTCAGACATTGCACTCGTTAAACCCGCTAACGAAACCGACCTGTGGACATCAATGCCAATTTTTAAATTTCTCCCCAGACCCGTTGCTCAAATTAATAGACAAAATGTGTGTGTGTGATGTGTGTGGAAAGGAAAAATTCATTTTTCGCATTTCGTTCGCTAGTTTTTCATGTCGCCAAAGTCGCCAAAGTCGCAAGTCGCAATGCATAAATTCAGTTCAAACTGGCTCGACTCGATTTTGAGTGGTTTGACCATAAGATCGGGGCAGCCATGAACTGATCCACCAGCTCCAGCTCCAGCCACGTAATGATTGCCGGGAAAAACAAGTTACCAAAGGCCGTGAAAGTTGGAGCAATGCGGTGATCGGGTTTAGATGGGGTCTCTGCCCAATTACTGCCAGCAGCCAGCAAATTGAATAAAGAAAGACATGAGCCACCACCACCACCACCACCACCACCAACCACCTCTACCAACCACCAGGAAAATTTTGTGGCTAATGCTATTTTTATGGGTGGATACTCCCACGCTGCTCCACAGCTCCCAGCTTGGAGGAAGTAATTCTTCCGTGTGATCATCATTTTCCCAGTCTCTATAAGCTTTAGATTTGAGTTGAAGAAAAATCAAGGGACTTGTCGCCCTTTTTGAGAGCCAAATTTAAATGAATGGCTATCAGGCGGCGGCGGCGGCAAGTGCAAGTGCCCCCTTATCGCCTCAAGAGCCAAGTGGCACTTTTTTGCTAGACTCACTTCAGTACCAACGGCTATCTAATTAAAATATATACGATTTGCGTATCTCTGACTAATGGGTAATCATATCGTCAGCTGGTAAGCCCCAAAAAATATATCTTATAAATATTTTAAACGATCCAAAGGGTCAAATTGGTAATTTGATTTGATTTTTTAGGATTATTTAAATAACTTCTTTCCACCAAATGTTCAATTAGGATTGCTTACCTCTTGGTCATTTCTTCTGACAATTTATTAACTTAACTCTGCTTGAATTTAATTTATATAAATTAAATATTAAATAAATATATAATTTTATAAATATTTTACAGGCTTCAAAGGGTCAAACTGGGAATTTGATTTGTTTCATTTTTTGGCGATTTTTTAGGATTATTTAAATAACTTCTTTCCATTCAATTTTCACTTAGTTTCGCTCACCTTTTGGCCATTTGTCTTCCAATTTATTAACTTAACTCGGCTTAAATTTAATTTATATAATTTAAATATTAAATAAATATATAAATTTTATAAATATTTTACAGGCTTCAAAGGGTCAAACTGGGAATTTGATTTGTTTTTATTATTTTTTAGGATTATTAAAATCCCTTCCAAGGGTCAAACTGGGAATTTGTTTCATTATTTTTTAGGATGATTTAAATACCTTCTTTGCATTCAATTTTCACTTAGTTTCGCTCACCTTTTGGCCATTTGTCTGCCAATTTATTAACTTAACTCGGCTTAGATTTAATTTATTTCGCTTTACATTGTTTTCGTATGCAACTGGGGCCTGTGTCTGGTGAAAGGCGGCGCCTACGCAGCCAGCTTCTGCTTGAAGCTCCCCCGGATTTTCGCCTTTTCGTAGTTTCTTATTTTTCTATTTTTTTCTATTTTCCTTTATATTTTCTTTGTTATTTTCCCACTTAGTGGCTGGCTGCTCAAGTTAGCATGACCACCGTCAGACTGATAACTGCTAACCCACAAAACTTATAAATAAATTTGTTCAATTTCAGCGAACAAGAAAGCCAAGCTGCTCAATGCCAGCGGCGGTGGAGGAGGTACCGGAGGCAGCAGCAGCAATATGGCCAAGGAGGAGGAATCCCTAGGAGGTGGCAGTGGGCGCAACGGGATCTATGGCTACTCCGAGGGCGGCAAGGGTCAAAGGAGCAATGGCAACTATCAGAGCCAGCAGCAACAGCATTACCAATCGCAGCAACAGCAACAGCAGCATCACAGCCACCAGTATACCCCCAGTCTGTATGGAGGCGGCTCCTCTGCCGAAGACCACTACGAGCTCACCCAGCACCAGCAGCAGCAGCAGCAGATTTACGGCGAGTCTGGCAATGGGATGGGGGGCAATCCTGGCCTGGCGGGCGGACAACGGACTGGTGGACCCAATCTGGTCAACAAGCAGCTGGTGCTGCCGTTTGTGCCGCCCAGTTTTCCCAATAAATCACAAGACGGCGTCACGCACCTCATCAAGCCGTCGGAGTATCTCAAGAGCATCAGCATCGATAAGCGTTCGTGTCCATCCTCCGCCCGGTGAGTGAGCTTATGTACATCCCCTACATCCCCATCCCCCAGTCCTGGTCCAAGTCCCAGTCCGAGTCTCGGACTCCGAGTCCACTTTCAATTAGCAGATGGCAGCCGATTTAATTTGGCTGCACATCTCGTGCAGCGGCTGTTATAATTAGTATTGGCGGTACAGTTGCCTCAATTAGCCAAAAAAAAAAAATAAATAAGAGTCAAGCTAGCTGGAAAAACACCCAAGATACATGGCTGCCAAGACGCTTGGCTGCCGTTGGGCAATTAGCAGCTTGCTGCCAGTGATGCTGGGATTTAGCCAAAAGAAAGAAAAGAAAAGCTAATCAACGAGATTTAAAATTTTTTAAAATATTAAGTCAAGTCAATATTAAGTTAAGGTATATTGCAGTTATTATTAGTTAAAAGTAAACAAACTTTGAGATTTTTTTCAAGGTATAAATTTGTTAGTTTCCCGTTTAAAGATCTTTGTTTTTTAGATGGTATTTAGGAGCTTATTTAGGATTTATTTGTTTATTTGTATACTTAATTATAAACTAAGCTACAGTATCGGCTTTAGGTGATTTAATTAATTATTTATTATTATTATTTAATCACAAATAACCAGGGTTTCCTTTGCTACTGAAGTGAATTATTTGTGAAAAGTAACAAACTTTGAGATATTTTTTTATAGGTATAAATTTGTTAGTTTCTTGTTTAAAGAACTTTGTTTTTATTTTTAAATTCAAATTAGCATTTCCCACTTCATTGAATGATATAGCTTATTTAGGATTTATTTGTTTATTTGTATACTTAATTATAAACTAGCTAAGGTATCGACTTTGTGGCTTTTAGGTGATTTCATTAATTAATTATTATTATTATTTACTTGGAAATAATCAGGGATTCTTTTGCTAGTTTTCCCTCTTTTATATTTTTAGCCTGAGAAGTCTACAAAGTTTAATTCATTGATTTTAGGATCTGTTATAGAGACAATCTTTATCTGGGAAAACTGTAGCTTATAGCATACGAATATATCAGTTTTCAGCTTAAAAACTCATAATAACCCTCTAAATATTAACCCAAAAAACTTGGCTCAAAAAATCCTCTCAATTTAGCTGCAAAAAGAAAAGCTAAGCTTGCAGCATTTTGTTGGACGCTCAAGAGTGCATGAAATTTTATGCGTGCCACTTTGCGGCCTGCCACTTCTTTGTGGCACACAGCAGCAACGGTTATAGATGGGCGATGTGGCAGCAACAGGTGCAACTGCAACTCAGTTGCAATCCGAAGATGATACTGCGCACACGCCACGCCTGGCGCAGGTGGGGAGCAGCTCATCCTCCCAAGCCAAACCCAAACCGAAACCCAAACCCCAACTCAACCAACCTCCAAACCAGCCATTATTTTAAGCCACCTAATCCCAGTGAAAGTTGGCTCTAAACAATGCTCATGCCTCTTCACAGCTCCACGGATACGGAGGACTACATGCAGATACAGATCGCCCAGCAGCAGCAGCAGCAACAGGTGCACCTCTCCCAGCATCCGCAGTCGCACCCGCATTCGCACCACCAGCACCCGCACCCACATCCACATCCCCATCCCCATCCACATCCGCATCACCAGCATGGACTTGGAATGGGTGGCGAGCAGCCACCATTGCCGCCGCCGCCTCCACCGCTGCCCCACGGAATGCTGCCGCCGCAGCCGCTGGTACCGCTGATGAACATGGCCAATGGGGGCCAGGATGCCACCATGTCCGGCAAGTCGTCGCACAAGCCCAAGAAGCCGCACGGAGCGACGCCCAGCAGCCAGGACACGGCCACCCGGAAGCAGCATCAGCCGCTCTCGGCCATCTCTATACAGGATCTGAACAGCGTTCAGGTGAGGGGAGATGCCAGGTCGCCAGGATCGAAATTGAATTGAATTTAAATTGAATCCCCTTCCAGCTGCGCCGCACGGACACCCAGAAGGTGCCAAAGCCCTACCAGATGCCCGCCCGCAGCCTGAGCATGCAATGCCTCACCTCCGGCACGGACACATACCTCAAGTCCGACCTAATTGCCGAGCTGAAGATCTCCAAGGATATACCCGGCATCAAGAAAATGAAAGTGGAGCAGCAGATGGCCAACCGAATGGACTCGGAGCACTACATGGAGATCACGAAGCAATTTACGGCCAACAACTACGTGGATCAGGTGAGTTGTGCGCCACACTGCACATATATCCGTGAAGGAGCGCTGGCTAAGTGGCGGGGCAAAGATTTACTTGCAGATACCCGAGAAGGACCAGGCCGGCAACGCGATCCCCGACTGGAAGCGCCAGATGATGGCCAAGAAGGCGGCCGAGCGGGCCAAGAAGGACTTCGAGGAGCGGATGGCCCAGGAGGCGGAGTCGCGCCGCCTCTCCCAGATACCGCAGTGGAAGCGCGATTTGCTGGCGCGGCGCGAGGATGCGGAGAACAAGCTGAAGTAAGTGGGTTCGAGTGGCAGGTGGCAGAGGGAGGCCTGGCCTCACTGTCCTTCTGACCTTCTTCCAGGGCGGCCATCTACACGCCCAAGGTGGAGGAGAACAACCGGGTGGCGGACACTTGGCGGCTCAAGAACCGCGCCATGTCCATTGACAACATCAACATCAATCTGGCGGGCATGGAGCAGCACTATCAGCAGATCCAGTACCATCACCAGCAGCCCCTGCCGTTGGCCAACAAGGAGAACCAATCCGATCCGGATCAGGATCACCACCAGCAGCACCAGCAGCAGCAGCAGCAGTCGGGTGCCGAGCTCATGGAACCGCCGGAGGGTCAGCGGCCGGCCGAGGAGGAAGAGGAAGAGGACAACATCATCCCTTGGCGGGCACAGCTTCGTAAGACCAATAGTCGCCTGAGCCTGATCTGATTCCGAAGCATTATCTCTTCTCCCAAGTGGTGCATTTTTTTTTTTGTTTTTTTTTCATAACTTAATATAAATTATAAAAAATAAAGCGTTTAAAAATAAAATATATAATCCCTAAAAGATGTGCAATTAAAAACCCCTAACTGTAGACTTAAGTTTAAGTTAAAGCGAAAGGATAACTAGCTATTTACATTGTACTATATGGCATTATCATAACCTTAATTATTATTATTATTATTATTATAATTATTATAATTATTATTATTATATATATATATTTTTTTTTTTGGCAAAAGAAACCTATTGTTATTCCTACGTGGCAGAATCGTTTATATATATATATATACTCATCGACTGTCCTTGAGTTCTATTCCGGTGTTGTATTTTTATCACTTGTAATACTTTGTGCTTTTTTTTTTTTGATTATTATTATTATTATATATCTCGTCGTGACTCGTCTTGAATTTATTAAGTAATGACATTAAATTTAATTGTCTTGGCTAAGCATTTTTTTATTGTTATTTGTTTTTATACTATATATGCAGCTCAAGCAATATTACAATTAATTGCGAAAAATACCCAATTTACATATTACATATATGGATAAACAAGCGATAAACAATAAATATACAAATATATAATTTAAAGGTTTATTACAAGTTTTATAATGTGATTTATGGGTGGTAAAATAGTAATATTTTGCATTGATTTCTTTGTTTTTTGTTCAGTTTTATTAATATTTATTTCATTTATACAAAAACCGCTTGCTAATTTAAGCAAGGTGCAAAGGCACTTACTATCTCAGCCATAATTGAAAACTGATATGGATTGAGAGTGTGACAAAAACAAAACTTTAAAGAGATATGATTAATTTATAAGGGGGGTTAAGTTTAGTTTTAATTATGTATTTATTTAAATCTAATAATTGCTTAAACATAAAAGCTAACTTATTCAATTTATTGCTATTTACATGTTAGATATATAGTAGATATATAAGATATATTTTAATATTTAAAGGTTTTTCCTGGGATTGCCTCGCCTTTATCCCATGTTCTATGTATATTCCGGCTAAAGGTCTCTCCGAATATAGATCCCAAACACTTGGATTCGACACCTTGATAGTTGACTTTTCCAAGAGCTTTGTTTTGATCGCCGCCTCCACTTCTCGAATATTGTGCAGGTGCCTGCCTGCCTGCCCAGCATCGAGCTGGAACGTGTTCGGCAGATATCGCGGGACACCTCTATCTGGGGCCGATCTCAGACCCCACTCCATCGACTACCACCTACCACCCACCCCCTACTATCTGGATCTCTCAATGTTTCCATTGTTTCCACGCTGCATAGATAGTGGCAAATTAGTTTCGGACTTTGTGTGCGGCTTAATTAAACGCAATGGCATATTAATTTACCAAAAATATATTTGCAAATCGGGCCAGATAGAGCGTACCGGACCGGACCGATCGGCCACTGGCCACTGATAGGGCTTCGGCGGATCTTCTATTTAAGCAAACCCCGTGGATCAGCCGGCAAACATTCGCCAGTGAATCCCACCACCAGCAACATGAAAGTGATCAGCCTGTGCCTTCTGGTTGTGGCTTCTGCCAGCTTCCTCCTGACCACCGTCAGCGTAAGTCCAGTTGCCAAGGAGCTTCTCCGGAGAAGGAGAAGCCGAAGTGTAAACTTCAAGTTTAGTTGAACTTGCTATCTCCGGCAAGGGCGCTGATAAGGCTTAAAAACAAAAGTGTGACAAAAACAAAGAGATACCATTATTTTTTTTTACATTTTTTTTCGGCCCCAAACTATAGTTTGGTTTTTAAACAATTTATAGTTTGTGTAAAATAAATAATTTATAGTTTGTGTAAAAAACAAAATTGTATAAAGTGCCACAAATATTAATAGTTAAAATCTCAGCAACAGAAAGTTAATTTTCAAGTGCAAAATTATAGAATTTTAATTCTAAAAATGCAATTTTTTTGAGCAAACGAGTTGTTCATAATTTAGTTTTTTATTTAATCTTGTTTATTCCTCCATTCCAGGGCAATGCCGTGGAGACCTACGATGACATTGACGACTTCGATTGGGATGTGTCCGCTTTGATGGGCGAGCTCTCGGCTTTGGAGGACATGAACGGCGAGTACATGGATGTGGAGGCCCATGGCTTCATCGGTGCCTGCAAGAACATTCTGTGGAAGGGCTTCAAGGGCGCCAACGGCACCCTCTGCATCACCAGGGAGGTGGTCCGCGTTATGGACTCCTGCAACAACTACATCGCAGCCATTGGCAAATGCACCATAAATATGCCCAAGGATGTTCTGGCCATTGTTAACAATGCCAAGCAGATGGTCACCATCAGCAACAACATTATCCACCTTCGCTCCCAGCTCTGCGCCTCCACCACCAGCACCACCAGGGGTTTGATTTCCGGCACCAAGAATTCGCTGAAGTGCTTTAAGAGGCTCTTCTGGGCCACCATGAGCCTCGTCCACCGCATGAACATCATGATCAAGCAGTCTGTCCACCTGCCCTCCAACACCGCCACCTGCTATGTGAGCGCCACCAAGGCCGTGGCCGCCTCCTGCAATGCCTTCTTGCCCAACATCAACACCTGCATCGACAACATGTAGACGTTTGGGGTTGTAATAAAACCATGAGATTATGAGCAAATCCGCGAGCAATTTTATTACTAATTATGGGAGGAACAATATTACTTTGCATTGAATCTGGACAAAAAGGATAATTAAGGCAAAGTTCAAACCTCTTTCAGTGACCTTCCAGCAAGCACAAATATTAAGACGCACAACGATTTGGTGGCCTTCGGAAAACACAAATAAACACACACATTTTCCAATTTATCAAAATATGCCGATAGATAACACTCTGGACTTTCCTCAAGACTCCGAATTTCTCTTCAGGTGTTTCAGACTGATAATACAGATAAAATGAACAAACAAAGTAATCACCCCTTGCTTACGACCTTACCTGTGGTCAATTCGTTTTGTATAGTTTTTTGATAAACAATAAATCGAGTGATATCATTAATCATCATAATATCAGACCTGCAATTATCAGATATAATTTGGAAACCCAACAAAACAGTGAGAGAGAGCTCCTTGTTGATCAGATATATATGCCTGTATGTATACTATATTATTTATATATATTTTTAAATAATCAAACAAAGGATATTTTTTGTAATGCATGCTTTATTTGTTAAGAAAGTTTACAGTGGAGCTTCCTAAGAGCTGGTCAGCTTGGAGCAGGTGATCATGTTCTGGGGGAAGTCCGTGTAGTAGGTAACCAGGGTGTTGACGGAATCGTTGACACAGGCAACGGCATTGGGTCCGGTCTTGGGCAGCTTGCCGGCCAGGTTAATGGCAGACTGCACCTGCTTGGTTAGCTTCCAGACTCCGCGCAGAGTCTGCAGGAAGCAGCTTCTGCTGATGGTGGATCCCTCGGTGTCGGTATTGGCACAGACCCCGGACTTTCGGTTGACGATACTGGAGCAGGTGGTCATGATCTGGACATTGGCGTTGATCAGGTTGGTCAGATCCTTGCTGGCGGTCACACCGCAACCGACCACATTCCTGTTGAAGCTGGTGGCACTGTCCTGGATGCCGGCGACCCACTTGAGCACACAGTTGAGACCCTTGATGCTGCGCAGAGCCAACTTGATGCCCTTGTAGGTGCCGCTAAGGATTCTTAAATCCTCGATCGCCTGGCCATCGGTCAAGTCGGCCAAGTCGGTCAAGTCGGCGAATTCCGGCGAGGAGTCCACGGGGGGTTGGGGCACCACCACCACCGCATTCACCTGCAAGTAACATATTTGATCAATTTTATTGATTTATTTAATTAATTTCTATATTATTTGCTTTTATTTTTTCAGAAACTCACGCAGACCAGGCACAGGGCCAGAGCAAAGAGTGTAAACTTCATGTTTTCGTTGTTTCAAACAAACTAATTACCACCCCCATCGGTTGTGGACCTTTTATATCGTTGGACTGCTTAACCCTAGATATGTCCCCACTCTTTACGATAACACATTTGAAGCTTTTTTGGGGGTTTATTTTACACACATATCATATATTTATTTTCGGTATTCTACTTCTTAAATAAGTAATTGATTTAATTGTTAAACTTTTACAATTTTTGTTTGATATTTAATCTAATTAAGAATAAGATTTTAATACGATAAATTCATTTATTTTTCAATAACAAATATAACATTTAGTATTTACTAATTAATTAATATCTTAAGTACGATTTGTTAAATATTAATTACTTTATTTGTTATAATTAATAGCGGTTATGATGTACATTTCTAGGAATCCTTAAAGGGTTAATAACTAAGTCGCCTTGATGCGGCTCCTGGCTGATAAGGCGGTAAGCCAATTGAACAATTGCACATCGAATGTTAATTTATCTATAAAAATATTTAAAAAACATTTAAGGAGAACGAACACCAACCTATCAGTTGATAACAATGGGCCTCAGAGGCCTTAATATAAAAACCAAATTCCTATAAATTCCTTTGCTGTTGCTGTTAATTATTTTGATTTTGCATTTTATATATTTGGAGCCTACTTTGTGGCTTATTTCTATTTAATATAGTATATACATTTACTCAAAAAGAAGAAAGGAAGCTTCAATTTCCCCGCCGAATTATGTACTCAAAAATTGTGTGGGGTCATCTTTATTAATATCTTGTCGCTGTCTTTTTTAGGAGTAAAAATATATATTTAATGGACCACCGAACTATACAGGCAAGCGGAGCAGAACAGAATGGCCACAGTCCGTCGCAACTTGGAAATGCGTATGGGGCATATATCATATAGGCGGAATCGTCGTTGGTAACTGCTACCTTGTCATCGTCAATCATATCAATAATGACTTCGGGCTCAATTGCATCAGGAAGGCGGCGTTGGTCCACATGCCACCACGGATCCAAAGCATCCAAAAAGTTTTAAAACAAGAAAGGAAGCTAACTTCGGCTCACTGAAGTTTGAATACCCTTGCAGATTTCAATAAAAAAATTATCAATTTAAAGTCCTTTTACAGTCAAAAGCTTAAAACTCATCAAAGGAGTCATTTCCGACCCTATAAATCATATCTATTCTTGATCAGCACTTAAAGCCGAATCAAACTAGGGATCTCCGGTAGAAAAAAAAAATGTTTACATTGTTTAAATTTTTTAAAAATTATATTCCAAAAATTGACAAAAAATGAAATCTTAAAATTAGTTTTATTGCGTAATTATTTATTCGATTTATATTTATTATTCGAATAAAAACGAACTCATAAATTTACAAATATTTTAAGAAATTGTTTAGAAGGGGAAACGTGTTACTTATGAACTCAATTATAAATTAATTATAATAAGGAAATCCAAATTTAATTAAAATGCAGACAGAATGGCCTCAAAAAAGGCTTAGAACAAAAATATTAGTACGAACATCAAATAATATTCAAGTTCAAACTTAAATTTATAGAAGATTCAAAAATGATTAATTTTAAAGCTTGTAGTAAAAAATTAAATAACATTTAGGGTTAAAAGTCCTCGTTTTGGTCTAAAACAAAAACAAAGCCGTTGTTGGGGGACCCGAGACTTTTATTTTGGATATTTTCAGTATAAACTCACACATTGAGCGATTTGAAATACCAGGCGAACAGAAACGAGCGCAGGGTTAATTTATTTGAGTGTGCACACCAATTTCCACTCATTCATCCAATACTTCCACTCTTTGCTCTCTCACTGAAGTTGAGTGATGTTAATGGTGTGAGCAGATGCAGCCCGAAGGTATGCAATGAAATTTGTGGATGAATTGTCTGTTAGCAGATGCAGCTCGAAAGTATGCAATACAATTTGTGGCCGAATTGTCTGGCCACTCACTTCACTCATTCTCTCATGCTCTTCATGCACTGATCTCAGCAATGAGTGGAAATGAAGGCTGAATGAGTGAAAACTTTAGTGCACACTCAATTAAAATAACCCTACTCTCTTTTCTGTTCGCCTGGTAGATTAAATTGGGCAGCGAGAGGATTTTTACTGAAAATAACCCAAATTGAAGCCTCGTCTTGGCCTGCATCAGCAACAAATTCATCCATTGAGCGATTTGAAATACCAGGCGAACAGAAATGAGAGTAGGGTTAATTTCTTTGAGAGTGCACTACAATTTCCACTCATTCATCCAATACTTCCACTTTTTGCTCTCACACTAAAGTTGAGTGATGTTAATGGTGTGAGCACGTGCATCCCGAAAGTATGCAACGAAATTGATGGCCACTCATTCAGAAAATACTTTTAAACATCGCTCTTACACTGAAATTGAGTGATGTTAATGGTGTGAGCAGATGCATCCCGAAAGTATGCAATTAAATTTTTGGCCGAATTGCCAGGCCAATCCACTCATATTCTCTCATGTCGTCATTTATGCTCAAGTTTCACAGATCTTAGCAATGAGTGGAAGTACAAGTATTTCCTAAATGAGTGAAAACCTCTGTGCACACTCAAATAAAATAACCTTTCTCTCGTTTCTGTTCGCCTGGTATTTCAAATCGCTCAATGGTTTAATTTGCTCTGAAAATATCCCAATTTTCAGAACAAATTCACAAATTGAGCGATTTGAAATACTAGGCGAACAGAAACGAGAGTAGGGTTAATTTAATTTGAGTGTGCACTAATATTTCCACTCATTCTCTCAAGCTGCCGCTCATGCTCATGACGCAATGATCTCAGCAGTGAGTGGAAGTATTGGCTGAATGAGTGAAAACATCAGTACACACTCAATTAAATTAACCCTACTCTCGTTTCTGTTCGCCTGGTATTTCAAATCGCTCAATGGAAGAATTTGCAAAGAAATGAAATCTTAAAATTGGTTTTATTGAATATGCAGATTTATAGTCCAAATAAAAACTTACTTAGAACTGCTTTCAGAATTTAAATAAAAGCATTTTTGTCTTAGTTATGATATTTTAAGCATCAATTTGTCCATACAAATTTGGGAAATCCTTTTAAAATTAGAAGTTCAGTCTGCTGGCTTATTATCCTAATAAAAACTAACACAGAACAGCTTTCTATGTACCATACCCACCTCCCCATTCCCAATGTCAGGTTATGTTCAGTTGGCACTGAACGATTTCGATTAATTTATTTTTAATTATTCACACTTTGAAAAAATTCCACAAAATTTTATTTTTCCAGACCATGGCTAAGGAAATGCAAGCAAATACAGCAATGCTTTACGATTTGAAAGTGGTATATTTTTGGCCAATATATGATTTTTAATTTTTGCAATTTGCCATTTTAAATATCCAAACATGGCTAGATCGATTCTCCTGTTTATGCTGATCAAGAATATATAGGGTTAGGGTTATATAGGGTCGAAAATGACTTCTTCCCGTCTTAAAACATAATTTAAAATATAGTTTGATAGGGTCGTGGAAGTGAAAACGCCATCAAGTGGCTGCAGTTTGAACTAAAGCTTGTGGGCAAGGGGAAAGAGAAGGAAAGAGCACGATGCATTTGCTCGTTCTACGTTCTTTCCCTCTCTTTCCTGTCGATCACAAGATGTGGTGAACTACCGTTGTGACCGCCAGATGGCGCTTTTGTCCTTTTACTTCGGTTTTCTACCTCATTCCTACAGGCAGTAGAGACATTTAACTTTTAATTTTACTGGACCGGTCGTGTCGAAATGAACAGCTGATTTTTATATATCGATTGCTTTGGGTTTTTACCTCATTCCTACATGCAGTAGAAAAATATCGATGATTCCCAGCCAAACATCGATGGTGGCTTTCTCCACCTCTAATTATTTATATTGTTGTCAATTTCGATTTTAGCTTCTTTTTGTAATACCTTGGGAGGAAATAAATAAATAAATCAGCTATGGAGCGGCCCCAAAAGATGCCCAAGGTGGCCAAGGTGAGTGGGAGGATGGAGTGCTGGAACAGGAGTCCTATTTCATCATAACGTTTGCTTTGCTCTTATTATTATTAGGTGAAGAACAAGGCACCGGCGGAGGTGCAGATAACGGCGGAGCAGCTGCTCCGCGAGGCCAAGGAACGCGACTTGGAGATCCTGCCGCCGCCGCCAAAGCAAAAGATCTCCGATCCCGCCGAGCTGGCCGATTACCAGCAGCGCAAGCGAAAGACATTCGAGGACAATCTGCGCAAGAACCGCATGGTCGTCAGCCACTGGATCAAGTATGCGCAATGGGAGGAGCAGCAGCAGGAGATCCAGCGGGCGCGCTCCATTTGGGAGCGGGCGCTGGACAACGAGCACCGCAACGTGACGCTCTGGCTGAAGTACGCCGAGATGGAGATGAAGAACAAGCAGGTGAACCATGCCCGCAACCTGTGGGATCGCGCCGTTACCATAATGCCGCGCGTCAACCAGTTCTGGTACAAGTACACCTACATGGAGGAGATGCTGGAGAACGTGGCCGGGGCGCGGCAAGTCTTCGAGCGCTGGATGGAGTGGCAGCCCGAGGAGCAGGCCTGGCAGACGTACGTGAACTTCGAATTGCGCTACAAGGAGATCGATCGGGCGCGCGAGGTCTACGAGCGCTTCGTCTACGTGCATCCCGACGTCAAGAATTGGATCAAGTTCGCCAAGTTCGAGGAGTCGCACAGCTTCATTCATGGCGCGCGGCGTGTCTTTGAGCGGGCGGTGGAGTTCTTCGGCGACGATTACATCCAGGAGCGGCTGTTCATTGCCTTCGCCCGCTTCGAGGAGGGCCAGAAGGAGCACGACCGGGCGCGCATCATTTACAAGTACGCGCTGGACCACCTGCCCAAGGACCGCACCCAGGATCTATTCAAGGCCTACACCATACACGAGAAGAAGTACGGCGACCGGGCCGGCATCGAGGACGTGATCGTTTCCAAGCGCAAGTACCAGTACGAGCAGGAGGTGGCCGCCAATCCCACCAACTACGATGCCTGGTTCGATTATCTGCGCCTCATCGAGGCGGAGGGCGACCGCGACCAGATCCGCGAGACATACGAGCGAGCCATCTCGAATGTGCCGCCGGCGAACGAGAAGAACTTCTGGCGGCGCTACATCTATCTGTGGATCAACTACGCGCTGTATGAAGAACTGGAGGCCGAGGATGCGGAGCGCACTCGGCAGATATACAAGACCTGCCTGGAGCTCATACCACACAAGCAGTTCACCTTCAGCAAGCTGTGGCTGCTCTACGCCCAGTTCGAGATCCGCTGCAAGGAGCTGCAGCGGGCACGCAAGGCCCTTGGCCTGGCCATCGGTATGTGTCCGCGCGACAAGCTCTTCCGCGGCTACATCGACCTGGAGATCCAGCTGCGCGAGTTCGAGCGCTGCCGCCTGCTGTACGAAAAGTTCCTGGAGTTCGGGCCAGAGAACTGTGTCACGTGGATGAAGTTCGCCGAGCTGGAAAACCTTCTGGGCGACACGGAGCGGGCGCGAGCCATCTTTGAGCTGGCGGTGCAGCAGCAGCGCCTGGACATGCCGGAGCTGCTGTGGAAGGCGTACATTGACTTCGAGGTGGCCCTGGGCGAGACAGAGCTGGCCCGCCAGCTCTACGAGCGGCTGCTGGAGCGCACGCAGCACGTGAAGGTCTGGATGTCGTTCGCCAAGTTCGAAATGGGCCTCAACCATGGCGACAGTGGCCAGGACGCCGAGCTGAACATGCGACTGGCCCGGCGCATTTACGAGCGCGCCAACGAGATGCTGCGCCAGCTGGGCGACAAGGAGTCGCGTGTCCTGCTGCTGGAGGCCTGGCGAGACTTTGAACGCGACGCCGCCAGGGATAACCAGGCGCTGCAGAAGGTGCTGGACAAGATGCCGCGTCGCATCAAGAAGCGGCAAAAGATCGTCTCCGACGATGGCGTCGAAGAGGGCTGGGAGGAGGTCTTCGACTACATCTTCCCCGAGGACGAAATGGCTCGGCCCAATCTCAAGCTCCTGGCCGCTGCCAAGATGTGGAAGAAAAAGAAGGACGTCACGGAAGACGATGTGCCAGCCGTACCAGACATTTCATCCAGAGATCCAGAGCCGGTAGCATCTCCAGGCCCCGCTGAGGGGGCAGCGGAGGCTGAGGAGGCAACATCCGGCAACGATTGACCCGCAGTCTCCGGCATTCCATTACGCAGAAGAGAAGAGCAAGTCCCTGGCCCGCCCATAATGAAGTTAAATCGATTAAATAAAGCACAATGACTATATTTCTCTCATGTACTTGTTATTTTTATAGGAAAAACTAGGAAAAGTTCGGGATCCCATCTGGCAAACGTTTGTGTTTATGGTGAAGTCCCCTAGATAAGCCTCTCCATCTCCTAGTTCAGCGGCTTCCTAGCTTACTTCACCCGCAAGAGGAGCGTAAAAACGGAGTAGGTGAACCTCATAACCTGAAAGTAAACACAAACATAAGAGCAGAACTCTCTATAACTGGCGGCAATCACCTCCTCGAATGTCTCCAGCGAGAGAGCTATATAGTTGCCGGCAAATATCATGGACGGCCTCTGCGTCCTGGCCAGCGTAAAGAGCAGGTCCTGCTTGAACTTGGGCAGCTGATCCACCCAGTTGCAGGCGTAGAAGGCGTCGCACAGGGCCTCGCTCTGCGTCCGCATCCTGTCGCCGAAGTAGCAAATGATGAACACCTCCAGGGTGACTGCCGAGAAGAAGACAATCGACAGTATCATGGCGGATAGGTCATTGTCATCCACCACGTACAGAAAGTGCATGGCTACCGTGCACTGAACGGCAGCGGAGCACGCGAACTGGGCCATGCAGGCCACCGACAGGATGCGCTGGATGATGCTGCGCAGTCGGTAGATCAGCATTAGATCCCGGATGCACTCGATTAGCTCCGCGTGCCTCTGGTGTTGCCAGGCCTCAAAGTCCCCCCAGCTCGACTTCATGGCATCTGTGGACTTGTAGCCAATCCGACGCACCCGCAGCTCTAGGGCACGCATGTGGCCAGTGAGCAGGCAGAGATAGGCCGGCGGATACGAGTCGCTGGCACAGTTCTGCACGGCCTGGACGATGAGGCCGAAGAGCTGGTAGATGTAGATGGCGACGTAGGCCCTGGTCGAGTGCTGCCAGTCGACGCCGAACCAGGCCGGGTAGAGCAGCTGCCGCTCCGGTGCGATAGCCACCCGAAGGCAGCTGAGCGTGGTGCCGAACACGAAGATGCGGGCAAAGTACCGGAAGCCGCTCTTGGCAATCTCGACCTCGCTGCGCAGCGCAGCCAGCTCCTCCGGGTGGGACACCTCCCTGGCCCTGGCATCCAGGCGGCGCAGCAGGACGCGGATCTCGTCCAGCTGCTCCCGCACCAGATACACGTTGACGAACTTTAGATTCGCCACGATGTCGGTGATAGTGATGGTCAGGTTCTCGCACATCTCCTGCATGCTGTGCGTGAAGAAGAGCCGGGCCATTAGGCTCAGGGGAAACAGAATGGTGACCACCACATTGATCAGGATCGCGTAGATTGCATATCCCACGCCGGACATTCCCTTGGGCCGCATCAAGCCGGTTAACTCCCACACTCGCCAGTGGTAGTGCACAGCACTGTGCGTGTCCAGCTCTGGCTGTTCCTCCTCCGTCTCAGTCATGATCTCACTCAGCTTTGGATTCACCAGCTCCGTGGTCCGGCTTATATATGCCTCTCGTATGGATGATTACCTGTCATTACGTAGACCAAACTTTTGGCTAAGTGGCTGGGAACATGGCCGAGCCAAGCTGGTATAATGATGCCCCAAGGAAAAGTTTGTCCGCATTTGTTTATTGTTTGAAATCCTTTCTGTTTATTTTGCATTCGGCATTCATCATTTGCGGGGGGGAAAGCATGAGTATGAGTGGTGGTGGGGTGTCTGGGAGGAGTTGGTCTTACGCACTGGGCCCACCGAGCACCTGACAAGTGGGGTCAAGGGGCCGTGCTTAAATATTTAGTCTAGAAATCCCTATTACGACTGCCTAAGAGAGGGTCATGTGCCGGCACCACCTCCTTGTCCTCTGACCACCCCCCCTCGAGTCGAGGTCTAAGAACTACTACAGCTACTCATCCTCCTTTAGTTCCTCTCCTCCCAATCAGTGAGGATAATAATGCTAATGAGGGTTAACTGATTCTATTTGTTTACTGGTGCTACTGCTGCTACTTGGTCTTCACTATCCGAGTTTAGTTTTTAAAGAATTTCTACCATTTATTGCTATCATTTACGCATTCGCATATGTAATTCTCTCGCTAAATGAGGCTACTTCAGGGTTACTTGTCAGGTGGATCGATGGAACTGGGGAACTATGTGTATGTACACCGGATCTGATCACTGATCACTCGCTGATCAGTGATAATAACTGTACTCTATGGGGGCAGGGAGAGGGTACTGGGGAGAGGGTACTTGGGATGTTGGACGGGGAAGAAAAACACAAAAACAAATCCTTAGATGCACACCATCGAGAACACGTTCACAGTTTTTCGATCATCTTAATTTGTAATTTTTAAGAATTAATTTAAAAATACAATCAAGTTTTGTAATAATCCAATGCTTACAGAGTGAATTATGCCCGAGCACTTGGACAACCGATGCTCTCTCATCGCTCGCTCCATCTTTCGCTCTCTCTCTCAGCGATCAAGCACTCGGGCAGGGAATATTTAATAATAATAATCATATAATTATTTATATAAATTGATATAGGCATATACATATGTGGCTAAGAGCGTATATGGTAGGTAGTGTGTACAAATCATGTATAAATATTGCTTCAGCCTTCAGGCTGCTGGGAATAGGTGATATTCGAATGGGGAAACGGCGATTCAAGTAACGCCTCTCTTTACGTTACAATTTCATTTACGTTTAATGTTAATACAATTCAATTTGTTACTCTAAATTACGTTACGTTACGTTACTTTATGTCACATTTAACAATCATCTTCGTTAGCAAAAAGGTGAGTCGCGCTATCAAGTTGGATTTATCATTGGGCAATAATAATCATCATGACAATCGTTAGCTCTTTCAATACACTTTCAACAAAAACACGATCCAGATGCTGATTGATGTGGCGATCACCGAACGCTATAAACATTATTACATTTCTCATTTTATGTCCTTTTTTTTGTTTTGTGTTTCTTTTTTGTAAGCTCAGTTCTCAGTCGCAAAAGAACGTGTGACGTGTGGATCCGTGCGTCGATCTGATCTCGGATTCGGATTCGTTTTCGGTTTGCATTGGCTGCCTAGGGATTTGGAATTGTTTCATCTTTTGCAGCGCTTTCGGCCTTAGGGGCGGCGGCGGCGCTCTGATTTGAATTTTCGTTTTTGTCTTTGTCTGATTTGGCATCCTGCAAAAGAAATACGAGGAGTAATGCCAACGGTTTCAATCACAAACGTTTTTAAACATTTAACATTTAGCATTTAATTTTTAAATATTATTTTTTAATTTCATATTTTCAGAATGTCCGAGCCTCTTCCGGTTTCCTCGAGACCTTTGCGAACGATCCTGTGAATAATCGGGGGGCAGTTCGCAAAGGACTATCGTCGAGATGCTCCCAATCGAAAAATTTGCAATCGAGGAAAATCGATTGATTTCGATTAAAAAGGCATAAATCTATTTTCATCAGTTTTTATAGATTTAATTTAATTAATTTAATTTTTAAAAAGACAACGATAATGCTCTTATTTTTTATGGAAACACCTCGACTTGTAAATACTTTCAGTAAATAATATTATTATTTTCAAGCAAACTACATATTTGTATTATTTGGAAACAGGAACAGTCAGCAGTCAGTTAATAAACAATTAGTTGCATATATATTTCGATTTTTGTATATTTAAAGTGCACTTGAGGATGCAACTAGGACGGCTGCCACTGGATAAGTACCAAATAAATATTTACAGAAATGAAATTTAAAAATGGCAGCCATGTTTGCAAAATGTTTACCATTCCAGGCTGTCCACGAAGGATTCGAATGGAGGTTGGAGAAAGTTTAGTTATAGTTAATGTATGCCAAATTGGTGGATTTCTCTTTTGCGGATTTGAATTTGTGTCAATCGGTGGGACAGGTCGCAACCTGCTGCTCCGACTGCCGCAATTCGGTGGAGTGCAGCAGGTTGCGGCTTGCCCGCCTTCTCTGTCTCTCTATCTGTCATCCTGGCAATCTTTCTGGTGTCCTACCTACAAGAAAGGCGGCAAAAGGCAAGGGAATGGGAATGGGATTCTGGGACTCCGGCACGAACCGATACTGTGCCCGGAGTCGGGTTACCTGCTCGAGAAATGGGAAAGGAACAGAAAGCAAATCTATTCCGCTGCAATGCTTACCTTGGCCATGACGCTAGCCGCCTCCTGCTTGAGATACTCCTCGCGGGCCGCCTCGTAGAGAGCCACGAACTTGTCGCGCTGCACCTTGAACTGCGCGAACAGATCGTCGTCCTTGTGGCCCTTCAGCCGGTTCTCAATGTCCACCTTCTTGGCATGCTCGCCGCGTATCTCCTCCGTCACCCAGGGCTTGTCGATGGGGTACTGGTTGATCAGGTTCTTCAGCGTCCGGATGCTGCTCTTGCCCTTCACCGCCAGCTTCACCAGCTTGGGATTGGGCTTCTTGATCCGGCCGCCGTTCATGTTCATGGGACCCATGAAGGGTCCGTTGGGCGGCGGCATTCGCGGCGGCATCCGCGGCCCCATCATGTGCATTGGCGGCGGGGGCGGGCAGCCCATGGGTCCCATAGGGCCGGGTCCAGGGCGCGGCCCTCGCGGGCTCCTCATGAAATGTTGTGGCGGCAGCGGTCCACCCATTGGCGGCATCGGACCCCTCATGCCGGGCTGGAAGGGCATCGGCGGAAACGGCGGCATCGGCCCGAGGCCGCCGCGGGGACCTGGCCCTGGTCCCATCGGCCCCATTGGACCCATTGGCGGCATCATATGTCGCCCGGGCGGCCTGTTTGGCGGCGGTCCACGCTGGAAGCCGCCGTTGAAGCCGCCACCGCGATTGGGACTGATCGGCTGTTGCAGGGGGCTCGGGAAGCGCTGCTTCTGCTGCCAGTCCCCACCGCCACCGCCACCACCGTTGTGGTTGTTGTGTCCGTTCATCTGGTTGTTGTTGAATTGCTGCTGCTTGTTTTGGTTGCTCTGGTTATTCTTGCCCTGCTGCTGGAACTGCTGCTGTTGCTGCTGCTGCTGCTGCTTGTTGCCCTTCAGCTGCTGCTTCTTCTTAGGTCCCTCGCTGGAGTTGCCCATGTGGTGGTTCTGGTTCTTGTTGCCTGCTCCTGGGGCAGGACTGTTGAAGTCAATGTACAGCGGGTCGGGCATCTGGCACGAGTTGTACATCATCTGGCCGCCGCCGCCGTTGCCATTGTTCCCGTTCCCATTGCCATTGCCATTGTTGCCGTGTCCTCCGCCGCCGCTGTTGTTGCTGTTATTATTATTGTTGTGGTTATTGTTCCCCGGACGGAAGGGTTTCCTGTATGGAGCGGCCGCGGCGCGAGCATTGTTTTGCCGCTGCTGCTGCTGCTGCTGCGGACTGTGCTGTTGCTGCTGGTAGTACTGCTGCTGCTGTTGGTGTTGCTGTTGGAACTGCTGCTGCTGTTGCTGGGGGTACTGCTGCATCCCCCAGTTCTGCTGCTGTTGCTGAAATTGGTTTTTCGATACCATTTCGCGGCTTGTGGCTAGCTGCTCACTTGTTGGTGGGCCCGGGGAGCGGACTCGACGACTATGGACAAAGCGGCGCAACACACGGCACGGAGCACTGTAAAGTTGGGCTTGGAAAATGGATGGGGCCACACGCAATGTTCGTGGACAGCAGGAAAAATAGCTTTGGTTACGATTCGATTGAAGATTTACTGTTAGCGATGGCAGGCCCAGCCACAAAACACACTGGCGATGAAAATTCCAGGGATGGCACAGTGGCGACGATATACTATCTATCGGCATGTGTGTATACGGGTTACTTTTTCTTATCAGAATTCAAACAACTCGGCAACTAGGGATGGAAATCGTGGCACAGCATTGGCTGGGAATTCAATAAATTGAACAATCTACACAAATTAATGATTATTAAGATTGGTTTCCTGTGGATATTTTATCTCGAGTTCCTTTTAACCTTTTTGTTCTTCCGATTGAACTTTGCCAGCCCAGCTTCAGCTAGCCCGCGCTGTCATCGATGGCTACTGTGCCATCTCTAATGCGCAGCACGTGTAAATCAAATGTTTGCGGCGGCGGAGTAAAAAATAAACATGGGCAAGAAAAAGCACAACGCCAAGGCGCGGCAGAATCCGCAAACAATTGTGGACAACTCGGCCGTGAAGAAGGTAACGCTAACTACTGCCGACACTCAGCCCTGACTGATCCTCCCGTTCTCGTTCTCGCAGATCCAGATCGATGTTGATGCCGTTGCCGGGGCGAACCAGGCGGGCTATGATGAGGCCAACGCTCTGGTGCTGCCCTCTGAGAAGCGGGCCACTAAGATCAAGGTGGACAAGGTGCAGCATGTGAAGATCCTCTCGAAGAAGCAGCGCAAGCACCTGCAGGCGATTGTGGACAAGAAAAAGAAAAAGGAAGGCGTAAGTGGCACTGATGAATAGTTTGGTTAACCAACTGTCTGACCTCTATGTTTCTGTGGCAGCGCTCCCAGCTACTGGCCGACCTGGCTGCCGTGCAAATCCCCGAGGCGGAACTGCAGCAGTACACCTCCATTAGCCAGGTGCAGACGGTGGGCCTGAAGCGCCTGCCCACGCTCGAGGAATACCTGGCCAAGAAGAAGGCGAGGCAGGCGCAGGTGCTGGCCGAGAAGAGTTCGGGCGTCAGGCGAGTAAACGCTATCAAGGGATCGAAGCGCAAGTTGCTCGCCGAGGAGCAGGAGGAGCTTGATGCCAAGCGCCGCAATCCGAATGTAGTTAGCTTAGAGGAGGACGACGACGATGATGATGACGATGACGAATCTTCCAGTTCGGACGAGGATGAGGCGCCGCCCCTACCGGCCACTGTCCCAGCTCCCATACCCGCTCCAGTGGCTCTCCCGCCAAAAGTCGAAGCAAAACCTGAAGTTAAAATAACGAAGGCGGCACCACCGACGCCTGTCTGCACCCACCAGACCGTATATGTGCCCGTGCATCGGTCTGCCGAGGTGCAGGAGGCCCGCCTCCGCCTGCCCATCCTCGCCGAGGAGCAGGAGGTGATGGAGACCATCAACGAGCACCCCATTGTGATCGTGGCCGGCGAGACGGGCTCGGGAAAGACGACGCAGCTGCCGCAGTTTCTTTACGAGGCGGGTTACGCGCAACACAAGATGATCGGCGTTACGGAGCCGCGGCGGGTGGCCGCCATTGCCATGTCCAAGCGAGTGGCACACGAGATGAATCTGCCGGAGAGCGAGGTCTCCTACCTCATCCGTTTCGAGGGCAACGTGACGCCAGCCACGCGCATCAAGTTCATGACCGACGGCGTGCTCCTCAAGGAGATCGAAACGGACTTCCTGCTAAGCAAGTACTCGGTGATCATTCTGGACGAGGCGCACGAGCGCAGCGTTTACACGGACATCTTGGTCGGCCTGCTCTCGCGGATTGTGCCCTTGCGCCACAAGCGCGGTCAGCCCCTGAAGCTGGTCATCATGTCCGCAACGCTGCGTGTCACCGATTTCACGGAGAATGCGCGGCTGTTCAAGGTGCCGCCGCCGCTGCTGAAGGTGGAAGCACGCCAGTTTCCGGTGACCATTCACTTCCAGAAGCGCACGCCCGACGACTACGTGGCGGAGGCCTATCGCAAGACCCTGAAGATCCACAATCAGCTGCCCGAAGGCGGCATCCTCGTCTTCGTCACGGGCCAGCAGGAGGTCAACCAGCTAGTGCGAAAGCTACGGCGCACCTTTCCCTTTCACCCGCCACCGTCGTCAGCCAAGGACCGCCAGCCAAAGGCTGAGGAACACACGGAAGAGACTCCTGCTCCGGCGGCAGACGACGCAGTTGTGGAGGCAGAGGACCCCAAGGAGCTGGAGTTCGACATGAAGCGCACTATACGGAATATGCGCAAGTCCAAAAAGAAGTTCTTGGCCCAGATAACCCTGCCCAAAATCAACCTGGACGACTACAAGCTGCCGGGCGACGACACCGAGGCGGATATGCACGAGCAGCAGGACCAGGAGGAGGAGGAGCTGACGCTGGAGGACGACGATGCCGATGGTGATGACGATGGAGAGGCGGGTCTAATCTCCGGCAACAGGCGGCCCCTCTGGGTGCTGCCCCTATACTCCCTGCTCTCGTCGGAGAAGCAGAACCGCATCTTCCAGCCCGTTCCCGAAGGCTGTCGCCTGTGCGTGGTGAGCACTAACGTGGCTGAGACCTCTCTGACAATTCCGCACATAAAGTACGTGGTGGACAGCGGCCGCCAGAAGACCCGTCTCTACGACAAGCTGACCGGCGTGAGCGCCTTCGTGGTCACGTACACGTCCAAGGCGTCGGCGGACCAGCGGGCGGGACGAGCGGGCCGCATCAGCGCCGGCCACTGCTACCGCCTGTACTCGAGCGCCGTCTACAACGACTGCTTCGAGGCCTTCGCCCAGCCGGACATTCAGATGAAGCCCGTCGAGGATCTCATGCTGCAAATGCGTTGCATGGGCATTGACCGCGTCGTCCACTTCCCCTTTCCCTCGCCGCCGGACCAGGCGCAGCTGCAGGCGGCCGAGCACAGGCTGACCGTGCTGGGTGCCTTGGAGGACAGAAAGTCGTCGGACAAGACCGACTTGCCGCCGGCCGTCACCCGTCTCGGCCACGTTATCTCCCGCTTTCCAGTGGCCCCGCGATTCGGCAAGATGCTGGCCCTGTCCAACCAGCAGCAGCTGCTGCCCTACACCGTCTGCCTGGTGGCCGCCCTTTCGGTCCAGGAGGTGCTCATCGAGACGGGCGTGCAGCGGGACGAGGATGTGGCGCCCCGAGCGAACCGTTTCCACCAGAAGCGCCAGAGCTGGGCGGCCAGCGGAAATTACCAGCTGCTTGGCGATCCCATGGTGCTCCTGCGGGCCGTCGGAGCGGCGGAGTACGCCGGCTCCCAAGGCCGCCTGCCGGAGTTCTGTGCCGCGAACGGCCTGCGCCCGAAGGCGGTCAGCGAGGTGCGCAAGCTGCGCGTTCAGCTGACCAACGAGATCAACTTGAATGTGAGCGATGTGGAGCTGGGTGTGGATCCGGAACTAAAGCCGCCCACGGATGCCCAGGCGCGCTTTCTGCGCCAGATTCTGTTGGCCGGCATGGGTGACCGGGTGGCCAGAAAGGTGCCGCTGGCTGACATTGCCGACAAAGAGGAGCGGCGACGCCTCAAGTACGCCTACAACTGCGCCGACATGGAGGAGCCGGCCTTCCTGCACTCGTCGTCCGTTCTGCGCCAAAAGGCGCCCGAATGGATTGTCTACCAGGAGGCCTACGAATTGCAGAACGGCGATTCCACCAAAATGTTCATACGCGGCATCACGGCCATCGAGCCGGAGTGGCTGCTCCTCTACGTGCCCCTTCTGTGCAATGTGCGCGAGGTGCGCGAAGATCCCGCTCCCCGGTACGACGAGGCCTCTGGCCGGATGTACTGCTATGTGGACGCCACCTTTGGCAAGGCTGGCTGGGATCTGCCGCTCGGCGAAGTGGAGATGCCGCTCAGCGAGAAGGCCTGCTGGTAAGTGCCCGTGAACTGTGCACATGAACTGTGCAACGAACTAAACTCTGGCCTGTGTTTTTTCCAGCTACTTTGGCATGTTCTTGCTGGAGGGCACCGTCTGCCCCAAGCTGGCCGAGCTGCGTGGCAAGCTCAAGTCGACGCCCGCCTCCCTGATCAAGAGCTGGTCCAGCATGAACGACAAGGTGCTGCGCTTCAAGCGGGCGCTCATCACCAAGCAAATACACAGCCGTCAGGCGCTCTTCGACGAGTTCCGAAAGGATGCCCACTGTGAGTATGGCTGCCTAGCTTTTGGGATAAAAGCACACTAATTTGATATCTTCTTTCTTGCCTGCAGTCCTCCTGGAAGAGTACCAGAACCTGCTCTACGACGTGGCCCTCAGCGAGCTGACACCTTGGTGGCCGCCGCTTGACAAGAGTTAGTTTTCCCATTTTTTTTTTGTATAACAAGTTTCATTTATTATTTATTTAATTGATATACATATATATACATGTATATATATGGATTTATATAATTCTTTTATGTATAATATAAATATGAAATTGATTTTAAATGGAACTAAACACAAGAAGAATGTGGAGTGGAGTGGAGTGGCGAGTGGGGGGAATTAAAGGGGGTTCGCTTCGTTAACAGCTAAGTTTGGATATTAATTGTAATTTAAATACAATCCATATTATATGTACATAGCAAATATATATGTGTGTAATATTGAAATTATTTTATATTGTATTTTATAATTTGTATTTTCGTAGTTTGTAGTTTGTAGTTTGTATCTGTATCTGTTGGTTGCTGGGTTTCTGGGCTCAACTAATCCCTTTCTTCTCGGCTGTTGTGTCTAACAGAGATTTGGCTAATTGGGGGCATGTGTCTAGGCTGTATATCATATATAGTTCGTAATATATAGATATATGTATGTATTTATACGCATCGAACGAACGATCATCGGATTCAGATTCGGACTCGGAGTGGCTTTGTTCGCTGTGCTCTTCCCTATCTCTCTCTCTTCTCTCTCTCTATGTACATGATGTAAACCTTTAACAGTTCCGGGGATCTTGGGACTCCGTCTTGCTCGTCAGCTCGTCCTCCTCCTCCTTGGGTGTGTGTGGTGTGTGTTTGGTGTGTTTGTGTGTAGAAAAAATCAGTCTAATATATTAAGGCAACGTGAGAGCTTTACATCGTCGTCATCCTAACCATCGTCCTCCTCCTCGCTTATACCCCCACCCACCCCATCATCATGATCGCTTACACCTAGGAATCGTGTGTAATATCTTATAGTTTCTTTGTAACTGCATCCTGTCCGAAGTTCGCCCCCCCTTAAACGCTTGTGTCCTGGGATCTCTACGCTTTAACAATCAATTTTGGTATTCTTTGTGTCTTTGTGGGTGTCGTGTGTCGTGTCATTAACATTAACCTTTAACTTTAGGCTCTAAGCTATATATAACTGTTACAATATACATATATATATATATATATATAAATTCTTTTGTATATAGGTTTTAGGTTCGCTTAATGTTTCTGTATATATTGGCTAGCAAGAGGAGAAAGAGTCAGAAGAAGAACGAAGTACGAAGAACGAGAACGCGAACGAGAACGAAGTAGGTAATGCTTGAGAGAAGCTTTGAGTTCGGGTTTCAATCCCCTTTTTTACAATTCGCAATGTGTTACAACAATTATGCAGGTTGGATATAATAATATATATGCTCTCGATTCGCTCTCGCTCCTCCTACATATGGTACATACACACTATATATGCTGCTGAGTATGATCTATATAACTGCCGCTTAAGACTAACAAATTGAATTCTCTGCTCCTCCTCGCCTCTCAGTGTGTTATGCAGGTGTGTTCCTATATCCCTAGATATACCCTAAACGCAGTCGTTTTATAAACTTTACTTTGATTTCTTGGAAGTGTTTGCATTTTTTGTTGCTTCCCCTCACGGACCGTGGAGGAGGAACTGGGGGGCGGGGCGCGGACACGCCACGGGAGGACGAGAACACACAGTGCGTCCTGTAGTGTAGGGAAGCCCGAAGCAGGGAGCAGGGGATGGGCGGGGGCCATCCTCTGGCTGCCTTTTGCTGATATGTATTACAAGGTTGTGTGTCCCGCGTGGGCCCCGTGTCCATGTCCGTGTCCTTGTCGAGGCGTCGGTGTGTTTGCTTGGCAAACAAATGCAAATGAGCCAGCCAAACGGTCAGCTTAAACCGTTGTTCCCGTTCCAGTTTCCGTTTCCGTTACCGTTCTCTCGCCTTCGTCTTCATGCTTCTCAGCTGCTGTTGCGCCAGTCGTCTCTTCCTCCTCCTCCTCCTCTTGGCTCAAAGAGCGGCAGCTCGATTTGGAGCTGGAGCTGGAAACGAGCTCTGCAGGAACGGGGCCAGGCGGAGGTGTAGCTGGAGCGGCCTGCTCCTCCGGCTGGGACACGGTCACCTCTTGCAATTGGGTCTCAGCGGGTTGGGTTTCGGTTTCTAGTGCGGGCGCCGATTCGGTTGAGGAATCGGTTATAGGCTCGGCTAAGGGCTCGGCTTGGGGCTCCGGTTTGAGCTCCGGTACAGGTACGGGTTCCGTTGGCGACACAGTTTCTGAATTTAGCTCCGTATCCGGCTCCTTGTCCTCCATTTCTAGGTCCGGCTTGGACTCACCTTCGGCTTCGTTGGCAGTGACTGTGACTGTGACAGTGTCTGTGGCTTCCGCCGTCTCCTCGTCGGATATCTCCTCCTGCCGGTAGGCGGCAACGGCATCGTCCAGCTTCTGGAGCAGCTCCGGCGACAGCTCGCCCACCTCGTCCAGGCTGCGCTTGTTGTTGTCCGCAATCACCTTCCACATGTTCACCAGCCTGTTGAAGTTCATCAGGTCGAGCGGCGGCAACGGAATGGCGCGCGTGCCGGGCGCGTCCTCGTCCTCGGAGCTGCTGCTGCTCACCGCTCGGATCTTGGCCTTGTGCGATTTTGAGGGGCCGGTGTTATCTCCAGCGCCCGCTGCTGTGGCGACTGTGGAACCTCCGCTGCCGCCGACAATGGGCGTGAGGCCGGCGAGCTTCAGCTGCATATTGTACTCGTGGAACTCGCGCTGGATGGAGCTGCGCCGCGAGTTGGCCATCTCCTCGGAGCTGCCCATGATCTGGTTGTACTCCCGCAGACCCAGCTCCTCCACGGGCACGTAGTGCTCGCCGATCTCCACCAGGTATACGATACGGTTGACATGCGAACGGAAGCGCATGTCCTTGTGGTTGGGCGTCCAGCAGTGGACCACGTGGCCGACCATGCCGGCACTGGGCTCCCAGTCCTTCCACGACAGGCGGCCGCCGTTGTTGCGCATCCGTTCGCTGGGCCACACGACGGCATCGATGATGTCCAGGCAGTCGTAGATCTGTTCGGATAATCTGCTTTTAAAAGGTGCTTCTAACCAGGAGCCTCCTCCCGCGGCTACTCACCCCTGTGTCGTCCACGATGATGACCTTCTTGAAGATTTCGATGCGCGGCTTCCAGCTGCTGCCCAGTACCGGGCCTATGCCAGCCCCTGTTCCTGCTCCTGCACCCGCTGCACCCGCTGTAGCCGCTCCAGAGCCCGAAGTGGCCGAGTCGCCGCCGCCGAGAGTTGCCGAGGTGAGGCAGATGGGGCCCTTGGTCTTCCGCGGATAGTCGCCGGGCGTCGTGATTATGTTGCCCAGGCCCAAGCCCATTCCGAGGCCCAGGCTGCCGGACGATGAGGAGAGCTTGGCGCTGCGCGGACTCGTCTCGTGCTCCACCTGCGTCTGAGGCGTGACCAACTCCTTGCCGGACTCAACGCCGCCGCCGCCTCCTCCTCCTCCTGTTCCGCCACTGGCAATGGGCAGCGTGGCTCGACGTTCGTGGTCCCTGCCCCGACTGCTGCCGAGCTGCTGTTGCTGCAGTTGGCTGCGGCTGCGCACTCCGCTGCTGCTGGTGGCCCTGGCCGCTCCGCTGGGCCCGGATCCCGAGGAGATCTCCTGATCGCGCTCCCTGTTCAGCAGGCCCGCTATCAGCGTGGTGGATGTGGGCTTCACGGGCATCACGGCCAGGCCGCCACGCACCACCGCCAGGCTATCGCTCACATAGTTGCCGCCCAGATTGGTCGCGCCCGGCACATTGCCCGGCCGGACGCTGTAGTAGCTGTTCACGGTGAGGGTGTTGTAGAGCGGCGCCGAGATGAAGACGGGCGCCAGGTCGCCGGACTCGCCGCCTGTGCTGCTGGCCGTGCCGGGCGCAGTCACGCCCAGGCCAGAGCCCGCCGAGGCGCCCACTCCTGTGGCCGTGGAGGCAGCTCCCACCACACTGCCGCCGCTGCCAAAGTTGCAGGCGCCGAGCTGGATGGGTCCCGAGCCCGGATGCGGTTCCAGCGCCGAGCCCGAACTGCAGCCCTGGCGACAGCGCTCCCGGATGCGGTGCCACCAGCCCAACACTGTCTGCCGGATGGTGTCCAGCGTGATGGCGCCACCGATCACCTGGCAGAGCTGGGCATTCGTGTCCGCGTACGAGGTGGTCAGGGGCGAGACGTAGATGGGATAGCCGATGGGCTGGTCGCAGCTGGAGTTGATGATGTTCCGCAGCGCCTGCTTGGCGTTCTGGATGCTGCCCCGCTCCGGGTTGCGGTTGCGCAGATAGATGAGCTCCTGCTGCTGCCCGGCCCACAGGCCGCGGACGCACTCGCGATTCAGTTTGATCACGCGGAAGCTGAGGAAGCGCTTCGTCAGCCGGATGATGCGATACTCGTCCGAGCCGTCCTCCATCACGTGCCGCAGGGCCAGCAGGTTGGGCGCGCCGCGCAGGACGGCGCTCCGCCACACGGGATCTGCCTCGTGCGAGATGACCAGCTCCTTGGAGCAGTTGTCGATGGCCTCGTAGAGGGCGTGCGGCTCCAGGAACTCGTCCGGGTTCGTGATGTGGTCCTGTTGCAGCTTCAGCGCCATCTTGACCGCCGGCGCCACCACAGAGTGCAGCAGCTCCATGTCGGCGAAGACCCACTCGTCGCGCGGCGAGGTGATCCTAAAGTCGCCCTTGAACAGGGCGTGCAGGCCATGCAGGAAGTACTCCACGCCAGTCAGCGAGCTGTGCGAGGCGGTGGCTAAGGATCGGCGGGCCAGCAGGCCCAATGCCAGGCAGAGCGAGACCAGGGGCGCCTCCTTGCCCACGCTGGCCAGCTTCAGGCGCAGCATTGGCTTCTCCTGGCTGTCCTTGCGGCTGCCCGGCATTCCCGCTCCCGGACCGGGCATTCCTGCTCCGGTGGCCGTGCTGCTCTTGGCCAGCTTGACGAACACGTTCTGGTCCATATAGGTTACATAGCCGCCGAGACCGGGGGCACTCTCTGATGTCTGCCGGGAGATGTTTGCAAAGCTGTGCGAGCTGCTTAGCTGCTGATCGTTTCCGCCACCGCCAACAACGCCGCCGCCAACGGTGCCAGCTCCTCCGACATTGCCTGCGCCTGCGATGGCGCCTCCTCCGCCCGTCACGCATCCAACGCCACCCTCCTGTCCAACACTCTTTGGCGGGCGACGCAGCTGCTGCTGCGATTGAGACTTGGACTGGCCCGTGCTAGTCTGTCCGCCCGATCCGCCGTGGGCCGATAGGTTGGGCGTGCTCTTGGAATCATTGTGAGCGGGCGTCACCGGCTGCGGTTGTAGCGCCGTTGGCGGAGGAGCCGTAGCTGCCGTTGGCGGAGCGGACGAGGCACCTCCTCCTCCTCCGCCGGCTGATGCTGCTGTCGAATCCCTTCGCATATCCACGCAGTAGTTGATCCACTTGAGGTACACGTGGCAGAAGCTGGAGCGCGTTATGCCCACCGCCCGGAAGTCAAAGTCCTCGTCCAGGTTGAAGTTGAAAATGGGATCCAGGTCGACGAACTGCCGGCCCAGCGTGTGCTGCAACGCATCCTGGATGGGCCCCGAGGCCAGCCACTGCTCCAGCTTGGGATTCCTCACCACATAGTAGATAATGCTCTGCGAAATGGAAGGGGAGAGCGGATAATGAGCGGATAATGGGGCGACGGGCGGCCTGGTCACTCACCTTGATGTAGTAGGTGATGAGCACCTTGCGGTACTCGAAGACCTGCAGCGTGGCGCTGGCCAGGTTGTCCGAAATGGAATAGCCCTCGATCACGTACTGGGCGGCGACCACCTGCCAGGCCAGCCAGCGCGTGGAGAACATGGCATTGGCGCTGAGCAGGCGCGGCAGGTGGCCGGGATCGCAGCAGCAGCAGCCGTCGTTGTCCTCCACATCCTCGGTGATGGCCTCCACCTCCCGCTGCTGGCAGTAGGTGCCGCGGAACTCCAGGCCGCGCATCTGGAACGTGCACAGGCCGTTGCCCAGCTCGATAATGTGCACCAAACAGTTCAGATCGTCCGAGGCCAGGACTTCAATGAAAAGAGAGCGAAGAAGATGAGAGATGAGACATGGACAGCTGGAAATATGAGAGACCTACCGAAGCAATCGCCCTGATTGACATTGCCCCAGCGACCCATGAGCAGGTCGCCGCACAGCGAGTGCTGCAGGGAGCGGGTGAGGTGCTCGTAGAAGATGCTGTTCAGGTTGTTATCATCCGCACCCAGGTCGCGCTCCAGCTGCGAGCTCAGCCGTGTGTTGGAGTGGTCGATCCGGCGCGTGTTGTAGTCCCGCTCCCAGAACTTAATGGGCCGCACGTACGAGGTGAGGAAGATGGCGCTGCCGAGGAAGGGGTTCAGCGGTGTGGAGAGCAGGGCGGAGATGCCCGCCTGCAGGAACAGCATGGCCGAGTGGGGCACGCTGAAAGGCTGAGCAAAGGCATGGAAGGCGGAGCCCCAGGTGATCTGCCAGGGGGCAATGTACGTCACGATGAATTGCAGCTGCGGGAGTTAAAGTTAGGACATGGATTCGAGCGAGAGAGAGAGATATGCATAGAGGGAGACGTACCTTCAGCAAGAAGTCACAGCATTTGCGGAAGGCCAGCGACACAAAGAAGTAATCAATGATAAAGGTCTCCGTGGCCATGGAGAAATCGATGCGGAACAAGAGCACCGTGAATATGATGATCAGGTACTGGTTGGTTGGGTCCGAGTAGGCGTTCCTTACAACTGCAAAGGCAAAGAATACATAAAGGATGAGATTAGCTACTAGATCTCGCCCGGACCGACGACTGACTACTACTCACACTTGAGGGCGCATACGGCCACGATCAGCGTGCCCCAGGGCAGGCCGAACTTGGCCACAATCAGCTGCGAGTCCGCCGTCAGCGAGGAGATGGCCAGCAGCGGGAAGAGCACGTTGCGCTCGAGCACGCTCAGGTATATGTACAGCTTCTCGAACCACATGATCTGCGGGGCGTTGAGCACTTCGAACTGGCCGAACTCGCGCTGGCGCAGCAGCGGCCGGGCAAAGCACAGCCACGGCATGTGCTTCCGCATCTGCGGCACGGCGTAGTGCAGCAGCAGGCCCAGCACACCGATGAACACATACAGCACCACATTGAGGTCCGGCTGCAGGGCGGTGAACACTGTGCTGCAGTGCAGCCCTAGGACGCTCACCGCCAGCAGGGTCATCACCACCAGGTCGTTCTTCAGTCGCGTCGTGACGGTGGTCTGAAGCTTTCGCGGCAGGGGATCGGGCAGGTCGCTCGCGCTGCTTCCACTGGCATTTGGGTTCCCGTTGCCGCCTCCGCCTCCACCGCCGCCGCCTGCGCAGCCCCCACCGCCTGTGCCACTGCTGTTGTCGCTGACCTCAGTGGTGCCAGTGCCAGTGCCAGTGCCCGTTCCTTGGTTACCGTTCCCCCGCTGTGGCTTGTCATCGGCCGGCGCATCGCCCCCATTATCGCCGGCATCCGCCTCTAGGTAGGCGGGCGTGGCATCTGTGGTTGCGGTGCCAGCTCCCGCTGTCAGGGTTGAAATGTCGCCTGGATTCGTGGCCGATGAGCTGGACAGTCTGTCCTCCGCCTCGGCATCGTCAGTCTTGGCCGCTTGCTGGTGGTGCTCGTAGGCCAGAATGTCTGGCGACTGCTCCTCCTCGACCTCCGCGGTTGCTTCCGCTCCTGCTGCGGCACCTATGGAGGCATACGAACTGGAGGCGGTTATGGCCCGCTTGCTGCTGCTTATGGTCTTGGCCAGCGTCTGCTGGCTACTGCCCAGGGACGAGGCCTTCGACTTGTTGTGCTTGTGCCCCAGGGCCAAGTCCTGTTCGGCCTCAAGCTGGTCGTCCGTCGGCTCCCTTTCCGGCGGCGGTGGCGGCGGCTCCTCATTGTTGGACGCCAGCCCATGCTCCAGCGAGCTCAGTTCGATTTGCTCCTGCTCCTGCGTCTGCGTCGGCGCCTTCAGCTCCGTGTGGCGGCGCTGCTTGGGCGTGCTGGTGGCCAGCTGCAGGGCAGCATTGTTGCCAGTCTCAGGCTGAACATGGCTCAGATCGTCGTCCTCGTCCTCGTCGTCGTCGTCCCGATAGGTGCTCACAATGCAGGTCTTGATCAGCCGCCACAGGTGGCTAAAGTCGCTGGCACAGCGCGACAGGTGGTAGCCCAGCGGCACCAGCATGGCGCAGAATATGGAGAACAGGATGTACTGCGTGCCGCGCTGCTCGTCCAGGGCCCCATAGAGGGGACCGTACAGCAGCATCACAGCCAGCACCGAACGCAGCACGCACAGAAAGGAACCTGAAAGGAGGAGGATAAGCATTAACCAAGCTACAAGGAGACGGAAGAGCGGAGGACTTACCCAACAAACTGCTGGCCGCATTTCCGCCAAAGACGTGCATGTCGATCTGCTCGAGTAGGTACATGAGGAACGTGTTTATCTGCGGGCACAGGCCCACCGAGAAGATGATGGGGAAGCAGAGCAGCAGGATGTAGAGCGCCTGCAGCAGCAGGGCCACCACATCGGCGGGTGAGTAGCGCATGCCAAAGAAGACCATCAGGTCCGGCGGCCGCTCTCCGTAGTCCGTGTCCAGGCGCTTCAGCAGGAGCAGTAGGCCGCCGCCCAGGCAGAAGTAAATGGCCCGGGAGTAGGCCACCGTCTTGTTGAACCCGTGCACTGGCGATGCTGCGTCCGGCTGGACGCTTTTCACCAGCGAGTACTGGGCCCCGGCGATCACCGCGCAGAAGAGCAGGGCGCACAGGTCCTTGTAGTGGTCGTGCTGCAGGATGGCCGCGCCCAGGCACGCCACCATGGTGCACAGCAGGCTGGCCAGGAGCACGTGCAGCCAGTGCAGGTCGCGATCGAACAGGGCGAGCAGCTCCAGCCGGTCCATGGCGATCTTGAACTCGTGCTCCTGCCCGCACAGCTTGAAGCGGTACTTGTAGAAGCTTTTGGGCGCCGCCGGCTTCTCCGCCGCGGACAGGTGGCAGGCGGGCCTCCAGTAGTCGCAGTAGGGCCCGAAATGTCCGTCCACGTTCAGCATGGGCTGCGAAATCTGGCTTATCTGGCTGATTTGGTTGCTAGGATGATTGGCCAGTCCCAGGGCGCTCAGTACACCTGCTCCGCCGCCGCCGCTGCTGCTGGCCACTCCCCCGGCACCACCACCACCACCAGCTCCGCCAATTCCCATGCCCGAGGTCGATCCAGAGGCCGCCTCGCTGTTGCTTGCCGCCACGGCTGCGGCCGCGTCGCTTAGCTGCTGCAGGGCGTCCAGATGACTGCGCGCCATCTGCCGTTCGTTGCGGATCACGTTGAACAGTCCCTGGAACGAGAAGGGGGCGCCGGAGGAGGAGCCGTGCCGCCCGTTCGCGCTCCCGCCCATCAGCATGCCTATCTGCTGCTGCGTCTGCTGCTGGGTAGCCAGCGAGGGGCCTCGGTGGCCGCTGACACTGGCGTTGGCCTCCGCTGCCGCTGCCAGCTGCTCGCACATCAGCTTGGCGTCCAGCCGCAGCTTGTCCCGGGCCAGCGCCCGCTCGATGTTCGTCATGTGCTCCATGGTGGAGCCGGAGGCGGGATGGGCGCACTGGAGCGCCTGGATGGCGTCCTGGTAGAACTGATAGTGGGCATTGGACATGTTCGGCGGCACCAGGCTGCTGCTCGCCGGTATGGGGGTGCCGTCCGCCGAAATGCCGGCGATGGGGCGGCCCCGCTCGTCCACGGCACCGCCGTGCATCAGCCAGAGCATCTTGTGGATGTCCGCCGTTAGGCTGTCCGTCAGGCTGATGCTGTGCGTCGAGTTCGAGGAGGAGGAGTTGCGCGAGGCCAGTTTCGACTGCTTGACCAGGGCGAACTCGTTGCCGATTTCGCCAGCGTCCGCCGGGGATCCGCCCCGCCGTCGCCGCCGCAGCTCGTCCACTTCGCGGTACTTGACCACCTTGGGGATGGCTCCCAGGCTCTTGGCTGCCATTTTGGACGTGCACGGCTGCTCCTCATCCAGCAGCATGGATCGCGGCGGAGGCTGCTGGTGCTGGTGCTCCGGTTCCATGCCCGCCAGCAGCTGGTCTTTGGAGCTGGCGCTCACCTGCTCGCAGTCGCTCGACGGGCAGCCCGAGTCCGCTTCGCTGCGAATGGGTGCGGGGGCAGGAGCAGGAGCAGGGGCCGCCATTGCTGCTCCGGATTGGTGTGACAGCTCCTGACGCAGCTGCTTGTCCGCCTGGATCTCCCGCAGCGTCGCCTGCTGGCGATTGCGCTCGCTGAGCAGCGGCGACCTGGAGCCGGTGTTGTTGTCCTCCGTCTCCTCGTCGTCGTCATCGTTGCCGGCACTTGCCGCTCCACCTGTGGCTCTACCCGATCCCGATCCCGATCCCGTTGCAGTCGCCGCCTTGCTCGGGTGCTGGTAATGTGGATGGCGCAGCAAATCGCGGGTCTTGAGGACGTCGTCCAGCTGGCTGTGCGTCAGTTGCAGCTCGTTGAGGATGTGCTCTAGGTTGTCGTCGAAGTCCTTGAACACATCGTCGTCGTCGTCCGCCAAAATGCCGCCCACATCCGACTCTGCGCTGTGGTGCGTCTGACTGCAGCCCAGCGCCCGCGTTCTCCTGCGGATTGGGACGTCGTCCACCTCGTCGTCGTCATCGGCGTTGCCCTGGCCAACGCCCAGGCAGATGTCGTCGTGCTCCGAGGCGTCGTGCGATGCCTTCTCATCGGAGTGCTCCACAATGGGGTACACCGGAGGCTCTATTAGGGCCGTTGTGGAGCCACAGGCGCTGGAGCTGCCGAAGAACAGGCTGCTACAGGTGCTGCCAGCGGCAGGCGCTCCTCCTCCACCGCCGCCCGTTCCCACAGAGCCAGAGCAGTTAGCATCTCCGTAGCCCTGCGTCGGATATAGATTGAGATGTTGATTTCGCACCAGACTCTTGCTGGGCGGCGGCAGGGGATTCCGCATCTGCTGCTGCCCCGATATGGCCTCCACGCTGTTCGGATGCGGACTGAGATTGGAGACCGACGGCTGTGGACAGAGCACCTCCAAGGCAGCGCTTTTGATGCGCCTCACTCCGCCAGTTCCTCCGCTGCCGGCCGCTATGCTCGCTCCACCGCCGGCAGTGCTGCCTGCTCCACCGCCGCCGCTGCCGCCGCTGCCGCCGCCGCCGCTACTGCCGCCCATTAGGGCCGATTTGATTCCCTGACCCGCTGAGCTGCCCTGCTTATGGTAGCTGGTGGCGTTGGAATGTCTGCGTCGCTTCATGCCCGCAGCCGAGCTCCCTGCTCCTGCTACGGTTCCACTTCCACTTCCGCCGCCGGCTCCCAGTCCCCCTGAAGCGCCCTGAAGCGGACCGCCGGCCAGCTGCAGCGCAGACATGGTGCTGGTGGGATCCTTGCGGATAATCGCGCCGCCCAGGTGATGGTGCAGATGGTGGTGGTGGTGGTGATGGTGGTGATGCTGGGCCCGGAACGCCGGCTGGTGCGGCTGCTCAATGCCCAGATCCGATTTGGTGTAGCTATCGTCCTCCAGGTACACATCCGACGAGGAATCTGCGGGTGAGAGACAATCGGAAGGCTTTAGTTCTCGCGGAATCGCAAGGCTTTAGTTTTAGCTCCTACCTAGTATCCAGGACTGCAGGGCCCGGGTGCAGGCGTCGGCCACACCGCCGCTTCCCGCATTCCTGGCCAGCCCCAGCTCCATGTCCTCCACATCGTTGGCACCGCCACTGCCACAGCCGCCGCTGCCGCCACCGATCACCGCCAGCGCTCCAAAGCTGCTGGCCGCACTCTGGTGCGGATGGTGGAGGATCGTCGGCTGGAAGAGGCCGCCGCGATTCTGGTGCTTCAGCCGCTCGTCGTGCGTCTCGGAGCTGCGGTGCCGCTGCAGCCGGGACGAGCGTCCGGGATTCGTTGAGGAACTTGAGGCGGGTGCAATTACCACAACGGCGGTGGAGGAGGATGGTTCTCCCATGCCCGCCGTGGCCGGTGTGCTGGCTATAAAGTGCTGGCGCGGATTGGCCTGGCCGCGCGCCTTATTCGTCGGCTGGGAGTGCAGGAAAGATGGCGCCGCCATGGCAATTGTGTCCGACTGGTTGCGCATTAGTTTATGCTCTCCGCCTCCACCGGCAGCCGCTGCCGCCGCGGCCGCCGCGGTGTCCAAGCTGCTTTGTCGCTCCAGCCGTCGTCGATGGCGGCGGCTAAATACCTCGGAGCACTTGCGCGACAGGTGACCTGTCCTTACGTGCTGCACAGTGCCCACTCCCGCGATTGCATTGGTGGCTGCCGGGCCGGATCTGCTGTCGCCGCCACTGCTACCGCCGTCGGCGCTGCCCGCACTGCTGCCGGGCGCCTCCACCAACTCCGGATAGACGGTGAGGTACTTGTTGAAGAGATCCGCCTGGGCGGCCGCACTGCTGGATGCGTTGACACCTCCGCCACCCACGGCTCCCGTGCTCCGTATGGACTTGCTCACGCTGGCGGAGCCGGCGAGAGATTGCTGGTCCTGTTGGCTACCGCCCGACAGCATGGAGGGGGCGTAGAACATGAGCTCGATGGACTCCGAGCTGTTCTTACGATGCACATCGACCTTGAGATCTATGGGAGGCAATGTATATATCATGGTTCCTGCTATAAGCACTGCGGAGGGAGGAGCACACTCACCAATGATACTGTTCACATTATCGATGGACATCATGCTGTTCTCCTCGCTGGCCTCGTTGATTGCCTGCTCGACGGATATTCGCGAGCCGCCCGGCCGGATGACCTTCATCTCGATGCCGCCCTCGTCGTCGTGCCGGGGCTCCGTCTCTTTGGTCACCTTGAAGAACTGCCCCTTGAGGTTGACGTCGGACATGGTCTGGGCGCGATCGTACAGCCGGTGCAGTGCCAGGTTGGCCAGTTTCACCATCAGGATGGTGAGGCTGGTCAGCACGCAGTACAGGCACCATGTCAGCCATGTGCTCGGGAAATACTGCGAGAGGGGGAGAGTCGGTTACTCCTGTGAGCTGTGCCAAAGAGCCAAAGAGAAGAAAACACTCACCAGGTAGGCCACAAAGGGCGAACAGAGCAAGTAGAGCCATAGGTACAGGTGCACCACGTTGCAAAAGACGCCCTGGTGCGGATCGTAGAAGTAGCCGCCGGTCAGCGAGGCCCACACGCCCTGGCGCAGTATCTCCAAGGTCTGCGAACCCATGGTGGCCAATGCTGCATCTCTCAGCTGCCGGATGGATATGGATCCACGTTGCTAGACACCTTCTGCTGCTTGTACTTCTGCCTCAGCTTCAGCCAGTGCTCGTGCTGTCTGCTTCCGCTTACTCACAGGAGGCAGCGTGCCCTTCACTCTCCACCGCGCCTCCACAGCTCGATGCGGCTCGCCTCAGCTCTCTTTCTCCCAGCAAGGCGTTGTGATTAGTTTGTTTTCTTTGCTGATTAAACCCCCGGACAGGGCATTCTCTGAGCTGGATCACTGCAGGGCAGGAGTGGCTGAGCAAGCGGGGCGGGGGCGGGGCTGGGGCCGTGAACGGGGGCGCTCTGCCTTTTCGGGGGGAAAGCTGTGTGTGTGGGGCAAGGCAATGCTGCTGCGGCTCCGATGGCTCTGCAGCGCGGACTCCGGGACTGGCGCTCCGCCGTTGTTGGACAGCGGGATGGCGGACGTCGCGCTTTGAGGCTGTTGCGAACGGAAAAATCGAATCTCGCTCGCCGTAATTTAAAAAAAAATTGCAATTTTTCTTTTGTTAATTAAATCAGTGTTGCCTGGTAGCGCAAGGCAAAAAATACTGGAGGAGGCAGCAGATAATATACTAAATATACTGAATGAAATACCGACTACAACCTATTGATAACAAATCGAGCGCCAATTTCAGTTTCAAATCCGATTGCAGACTAAAATGGAATCTTTCGAAAATTGCAATCGAAATTTGAAATAAATTAAAGAATAAATATAAAAACTAAACTCGTATTTTATGTTAAATATTTAAAAACAATTTGAAACCATGCCTTATATATCGATTATTCCAGATTAAAATGGAATCTTTCGAAAATTGCAATCGAAAGTTTAAATAAATTAAAGAATAAATACAAAAACTAAACTCGTATTTTATGTTAAATTCTTAAATACAATTTGAAACCATGCCTTATATATCGATTATTCCTGATTAAAATGGAATATTTCGAAAATTTTACTCGAAAATTGAAATAAAATAAACAACAAATACAAAAATTAAACTCGTAGTTTATGTTAAATATTTAAAAACAATTTGAAACCATGCCTTATATATCGATTATTCCAGACTAAAGTGGAATCTTTCGAAAATTGCCATCGAAAGTTTAAATAAAATAAACAAATACAAAAATTAAACTCGTATTTTATGTTAAATATTTAAATACAATTTGAAACCTTATATATTGATTATTCCAGACTAAAATGGAATCTTTTGAAAATTGCCATCAAAATTTGAAATAAAATAAACAAAAACAAAAATTAAACTCGTATTTTATGTCAAATATTTAAACAATATGAAACCATGCCTTATATATCGATAAGGTTTTCTGCTTTCTGTTTAATTTTTTTTTAAGAGCTAGCAACACAAAATTATTCGTTAATATGTTTCGTAAGATTTATTCTTTATTAATACAAAAAACAACATATTTCATTTTTTATGCTCTTAGCATGAAAGCCAGTGCCTGGGCTTTCTTTCTTTATTAAAAATGTTTTTGTTTACATGGCAAAGTGAAGCCTTTATTAATTATTTTTAATTATTATCATAAACATTTAAACACGCTAGGTACTGTGCAGTTTACCCTAAGGTGAATCTCCCTTGCTCCGGCTAAACTTTATTTCAACTTTACCCACACTTCTTAAGCTACTATTTTAGGCTATTTAAAACAATAAAAAAAAAAACAAACAAAAAGCAAGTACGTGTCTAAGGAATCACATGGAGTGGCCCGTCCATGGGCGATCGGTCCACGATCGAATCAGTCTGTGCCGCCGAGGGGCGCTGCATAGTCAGCGTTCCTCGCTGCTACTCCCATCGCCACCGATAAAGTCATCCCGCAGTCCGCCCCTGTGCTCGTAGTTGTGGTGGTGATGGATGTGCTCCTCCTCCTCCTCGAGTTCCGGCTCTGGTACTGCAGCGGGCGCCGCCGCTGCCAACGGCAGGGAATGGTGGTGGAAGTGCTCCTTGGTCTGGTGGATCTGTATGGGGCGATGATCCTCGTGGATCACCTTCTTCTCCTCCTTCAGAACGAGCGGCTTGTGGTGATGGTGGACGTGCTTCACCACGGTGTGGATGTGCTTCTCAATCTTCTTGTGAATGGGCACGTGTATAACGATCTTCTTCTTTTTCTGGTAACCCCTGTGGAACAGCAATTTGAAATATTGGTCAGATTATCATCGATCTTCGTCAAAGTGACTGCTTTATCCCCAGTAGTCCCTACCCAGCATCCGTTTCCGGTACACAGACGAGCAGCAGAACCAGCGCTACCACCAGCGAGAGCCTCAGAAGCTGGAAAGGTGTAAGGGCAGTGGTAACGGTAATGGTAATCCTGCGGAAATCCTTTGGTCCACTCACCAAACTGCGGTTATCCATGTCGCTTGGCTAAAGTTGCAATGTTGATGGGGTGCTTTGGCTCCGACGATGCGGCCGCTGGAGAGGCTCCAAGTCTTTTGATTGCTGCCCCAGTGCAACCATTTTATTTATACGGGCCCGCGGAATGCGCTCCGCGACGCTGGAATACCCATCGCCAGTCGGCAGCGCTTCCGTGCTGCAGCCCAGCCAAGCCGTGGCGCATGCGCACGCGCCGAACCACAAGAAAGCAGCTCAAGCTGCTCAAGCTGCTCAGTGGAAAACCTGCAATTTTCATTCATTTCGGATGGCAGCGATCATCGTGTCATGCCTTGTGGGTGGTTTCTTGCCGCTGGAGATGGTCGCCAGATGGAGATCATGCCGACATGGCAACATACCCTAAACCAAACTTTCTTGGAAATGGAAAATAATTGATATATCTGAGTTGTGTCTCCCTGAGGAGGATGGTGGAATCATAAAAACTAAGCAGCGATAACTTTTAAAAAATAATCAATTATTTTAAAGGATTTAGAGAAAGAGAAAACAACCTTTATTGTGTATCAAGGCATAAGCTCTTGATCATCGCTTATCAGAGTATTTTTTCGACTCAATGGATTCCAGATTTGTCTGGGATGATTATCCAGCTCCTGGGTTTCCACCCAATTTGGCAGGGCATGGGAGCTTCGTCCCCATTGATGGCTTCCCATTCCCACCGCGCACTTATGTATCTTTGTTTTTTTCCGTTTTGTTTCGCTTGTGTGTGTGAACTTCTTCTTCGCTGGCTCACGCAGACGGAAGCCACGGCAAACTGCGCCCGAAAACTTAGAGCAGCCCCAACTGGAGCTTCCCAAAACTCAGTCAACGGAAATAGTTGGTGGAGTGCAGCGTGGTGTTTAATACTTACTTATTGTACATGGACAGACAGACATGTGTGTTGTGTGGCCGCCCAGCCCCTGCATTTCCCCACCAGGCACGTAATGCGAGAAATTCGTTACAAATAGATCGCATGCACATAGCGCATATTTGTATTATGCAATCGTACAGGCGATTTGCTGGATTTGCGGGTGTTATTTAATTGTGCGCATTTCTTTGGTTTTAAATGCGATCACTGCCTGGATATCGATACGCAGGCTGTCATCGATACGCGCGGCTGGAGCGGGTAGAACAATCGGAATCTCGGAATTCTAAACATCGAAAAACCTTGGAAAACATCGGTAAAGAAAACATCGATGTTCGATGCATCACTAATCTCTTAGAAAACATTTAATTAAAATAACGATCGTTTGAGTACCTCGGGACACTTATCCTTTAATGAATGCATAATATTCTTCTGATATCGGAGGATTCTAGTGGTAGATAGGATGCATAATGGAAACCAAAGGAGACTCAGCAGATCTTTAAGAGCTCCTTACCCTGTACATTATTTTTAAGAAACATATTTTTTAATAATTCCTCTAATGTTGTTTTATTATGCGGCATTTACATTTTTAAGCTATCTTTAGCCGTTTCGCTGCAATGAATTTTTAAAAAGTGCCCCCGTTTTGCTACCCCCGTCCCACCACTACTCTTCACTCCAATCGGTAATTAAGACGGGGCATGAATTCCCAATCGGTAATTGAGATCGGATTTGCGTGATGCTGAAAACATCGATGCATCGAACATCGATATCGAAAAACATCGGTGAAAACATCGATGTTCGATGTTTTCAGAATCACTAAATTCGTCATTCATTCAAATTGGAAGAATCGGGCAAGCAGTTGGGCGCAGCGAAAACGAGCCAGAAAAGTAAATAACAATACATATACAGAGTATTCTATTCCGTGTACCGTAAATTATTTGTTGATGCGACCAGAAGAACAAAGAACGACAGCTAATATCATTCGCCCACCGCGTTTCATTTAGTTAAATATATTTTTGCCTTCCCCTTCTGCTATCTGTTTTCTGTTTTCTGTTTTTTTCTTGTGTGTATGTGTGAACCAATTGTTGCTGCGAAGGCGAGAGTGTGTTGGTGTGCCGTGATTAATAATTCGAATGAAGCAGCCAGTGACAAAGCCGACAACCAGTGAAATAATATGCAACAAAACCTTCGAAGCTAATTTGTTCAGAACGTGATTGAGATTCTGTCCGACTCCATGCCCCCAAATAATGCATATATGCATCGGTGTGCCTATGCATGTGTGTGTACGCGCGCGCCAACGCACACGCACGATCATCATTCCAAGTGGAACACAGCAGCTTGCGCCTCCCCGTCCCATTGGGAATCCATACCCGGGGGCCCATTATTTCTCCAATCCGAATTAATAAACAGCAGCACTTGTTGAGCTTCCACAAACACACATGCATATACATATGTGCATATATAGTACAGCTGATAAGTTCCAAGTGAAGCTATCTTCCGATCAGACCGGGATCAACTGCTGCTTCCTGACGTTCTCCAACCTGTTCCGATTGGACGTTCTGACTTTAAGCCATTTAGTCGGTATAGTCGGCTTTGGTCGCGGTGTGTGTGCAACAATTTGTTGTCCATAAATGGCCAACACAGCCAAGTCAATAAACCCCAATAAAGCCCACATTGGCTATTTATTATTATGAATTTCGAAGCAGCGCCGAGTGCGGAGCGGAGCGTTGGGAATGGCGAAAATCAATCGAAGGCGAAATTCCATAAGTGGCGGACGTACATCACAAGTATTTCTAGAACTGATGTGTATATTTAGATATTTATCCGGCAAGCCAGCAAGCCAGTGTGCGTGTGTGTGCATTGCAGGCGCGAAGAAGGTTCTAAAATCCAGAAATACTTCTCCGGGGCGCCGAAAGTCTGGAGGGAAAGGGGGAAAAGAAACTAAGAAAAGCGAGCGGAATGGTGGCCCAGAGACTTTTGGATGATTCTTTCCCTTTGTTTAATTTTTTCTTTCTTTATTTTATCACCCCTCCCTCGCCTAGGAAGTCGTATTTTCAATGTCTTTAACGCGGATTTCGCCATTTCACATTTCCCCAGTTCCCCATTTCAATCTGGTTACCCGTAAATCAGGGCCAATTATTTGAGTGGCTAAGGTCCGCACCCTACTGCGTCACCGATTCGCATTCCCAATCGCTTGCCGCCATTCCCTTGGCCAGGGCCACGAATCACCAATATCGACATCCCCCAAAAGTCTGACGGGAGTGACCTCACGAGATGCGTCATCGTTATTAAACGGAAAACAGTGAAGCGGGCAAATTGAATCAACAGAAGCGAAACAGAAACAGAACTCGAAGCAACACAAACGATCTGGAGGAATGGGTTATTAATGTGGAGAAGCCCCTCGAGAGCACATATTTACATTTTTCGAAACAGTGAGAGCTTCTTGTCTGGAACACTGCAGCTGCCTAACACCTAAACTATATCGCCCTCCAATGTACATATTTACCAGTTGCCTCGTCAGCTATAGCCGATTGCCAGGGAAATGGGACACAACGCCAGTGGTTGAGGGGTTCCATCAATTAATTTACATGATGCTGTCTCAGGGCAGCGTATTTAATTGAAATGTTATTTGCCTGGCAACATAAACAAAAAACAATTTGAGATCGTAACTTGTAGCTGGTAGAAACCCCTCTTGAGCTGCTTTCATGATAAGTAGTAGTACCCATCATTTTCCTACGTGTATTTTGGCCGTGTTTGCTCTGGTGGTCTTATCTGGGGTCTTGGAATGGAATTCACAGAGATTGCTGCTCCCTGATGAGATGTTTGCCCAACTCGTTTGCTCATTTAAATGTGTTCTTCTTCTTTATTTCCAGCACTCCACGGAAACTGGCCCACAACCCAGAGAACAAGAGGTTGAGATAAACACATACCGAATCCATTGGAACAGCAGTTGAAAAGTTAAGCAGTTAAGCAGTTTAGAGGGTTTAAAGGAGAGAAAAAGCGCAGCCAAAATGCCCGTCTTCCACACAAAAACCATCGAGAGCATATTAGATCCTGTGGCCCAGCAGGTAAGCATTCCACACGGAGGGGGTCAACGCTTGGGGCCTTGGGGATGACGGGACAGAGGGTTGAACTTTCGCTTTACAAGTGCTTCAAGTGTATCTCTCGTCCAAAATTACTACATACAATAGCTATAGCTAATAAGCAAATTGGCTCCGAAAAAGGTAACGTTCTCAATGGTTAATTAAATCGTTTAAAGTTAAGGAGAGCACTCATAGAGACACTTACATACATAGTTGTATTGCCTGTCAGTTGGTCTTGGTATTAAATGGACGTGAATTGAAATATTTATTGGATGTGAATTTGTGAATACTTAATAACGATATTGAATATGAATGAGCAATGAAATTGATCCTGAATACAGCGCATTCCCTGTAATACCAAGCCTGAAATCGTTTCTGTGCCTAAAACGTACATAGTACACGCTAGAAGCAGCATCGTTAGTTATGAGTTTTCACCTGACTGCGCGCACCACTTGCCAGTCTCCCCCTCTCTCCCAGCCTCCCAGCTTTCCCAAGTCTCCTCATCAATCGGTCGACACCTGACATCATCCCCAACTGCATCTGTGTGGCATGTGTATATGGGGTACCCCCCTTTTATCCCTCGATGTAGATCCATTTATTTGTGGTTCCCTCCACCATTATGGGATGGGAAACAAACTCTCGCGGAGAGGAGGAGATCAGCGTCTTGGTTGTTTTGCTGTTTTTATGGCGTTACTTAACGGGTCTATAAATAACTGAGGTAGGAATAATAAGAATAAATGTTGATCAGAGGCCAGCCGGCCAACCTGAGCCTGAGGACAGCAGAATTTCAATTTAATAACGCAACAAATGAAAACGCAGGCAGAGAAGAAAAACGTAGGAAAGGCGAGGAAAACAAACCAGATGGGTATGCAGGGAGCAGCGAGGGGCTGAGGCCAGTTGGCCGAGATCCAAAAATAGCAGCATAAAATACGTTTAGGAAAATCCAAAGCGGCGAGAGAGAAGAAATAACCAAAATAAAAAATAAAAAGAAAACATTTACGACGACGAACAAGCCATGAAAATGAAATCATAGCAAAAGTTATGGGCACCCAAAGGCAGCGAGGGCGCCGCCGTTCAGTGAGGGAACAAAGGTGTAGGAGTAGGTGTAGGTACACACATATTCGAGCACACCACACCACGCCATGGCCACGGCGTAGGTGTGGGCATCCATCGGATGCGGATGAGTGAGGACTGTGGTCTGAAAACTGTGCCAAAAAGCAAGCCCAGTGCATTAGTCATCCGTCGGCAGGGATGCGGCTGCGGTGGGTGGTGATCGCTGCTCGCTGCTCGCTGCTTGCTCCTCTGTGCTGGCAAACAAATGAATTAAAAACGATCATTCAGCACATCAATCAGCACAATGATACACAAACGCCAGCACATATGTCTCTGTCCATGTACGAGGCGCACATAATTAGTTGATGGAGAAGGGGCCACCGAGTGGCGGCGGATAGCGAGTCGTCTGCCTGCCTAATTACATAATTAATTAATCAAGTGGGGCAATTGTGCTGCTAATTGGCATACACCACCAAGCATGAGCAAAGGACGGCGTAATCCCAGTTCGCCTAACCGCCTAATCCGGGGACTTACAACCGCTTAGTTCTTGCTCTTGCCTCGCTTTAGTTACCGTTTAGATGGGCTCAATGGAGATTAGCGATTAATGCTCTCCACCTCCGCCTCCGCCGCAACGTCCAGTTCATTCTCTATAAATAGCCATCGGCGAAAACACCTTGAGCAGGTGATGATGCTGATGTCAAGTCGAAATGCCATGCACCATGTGGCGTTCTCTGGCGCCGCCCACGCTCCTCAGCATCATCCACTGCTCTTGCTCTGCGGATCCGTGAATCTGTGAATGAATAGATTGAGAAGCCATTGGATCGCTGATAAAATCGAGTGGGTTTCAACTTGCTCTGGTTTGGGGGCTCTGGCGATCACGCAGCACGATCATTAACCATTTTGCAGCCATTAACAAACAACAACTACATGGCATGGCATGGAATTGATTGATCAATCAGTACGCTTCAGTGGAGCGGGGGACATAACTGGAGCTGCTTCCAAATGGAAGACGGTGTAGGGGGTCCCCCTGAGAGTTGTCAGATGCCTAGAAAGAGAAGGTTTTGTTGATAAGCCTAAGATTTTATCCTGCGGGAGGCAGACAAGGTAGTTCCCGCTGGATATATACTATATATTTTAAAGATAAGTTTGCAGTCCCTGAAGATCTCCTCTTAGCAACCCCCGGGAACTCGTACTAGTTACTTAGCTCACTTGTCCCCTAACCCAACATCCATTTATTATTCATATCCCCTCATTCGCATTCGAAACTTATTGTGATTCTTTCGTTGCCCAGGTATCCCGCCTGGTCATCCTCCACGAGGAGGCCGAGGATGGCAACGCAATGCCCGACCTTAGCCGGCCGGTGCAGGTGGTGTCGGCGGCGGTGGCCAACTTGGTGAAGGTGGGCCGTGAGACGATCAACAGCTCCGACGACAAGATCCTGCGCCAGGACATGCCCTCGGCATTGCACCGCGTGGAGGGTGCCTCGCAGCTGCTAGAGGAGGCCTCAGACATGCTCCGCTCCGACCCGTACTCGGGTCCGGCGCGCAAGAAGCTAATCGAGGGGAGCCGCGGCATCCTGCAGGGCACCTCCTCGCTGCTGCTCTGCTTCGACGAGAGCGAGGTGCGCAAGATCATCCAGGAGTGCAAGCGCGTGCTGGACTACCTGGCCGTTGCCGAGGTGATTGACACCATGGAGCATCTGGTAGACTTCTTGAAGGATCTCTCGCCCTGCCTCAGCAAGGTGCATCGCGAGGTGGGCGCCCGCGAGAAAGAGCTGACCCACCAGGTGCATAGCGAGATCCTTGTCCGCTGCTTGGAACAGGTCAAAACCCTGGCCCCCATCCTCATCTGCAGCATGAAGGTCTACATCCACATCGTGGAGCAGCAAGGACGCGGCGCCGAGGAGGCAGCCGAAAACAGGAACTACCTGGCTGCCCGCATGAGCGACGAGCTGCAGGAAATCATTCGCGTGCTGCAGCTGACCACCTACGACGAGGACACCAGCGAGCTGGACAATCTTACGGTGCTGAAGAAGCTGTCCAATGCCATCACTAACAAGATGCAGCTGGCCAACGAGTGGCTGTCCAATCCCTATGCCCTGCGCGGCGGCGTCGGTGAGAAGGCTCTGCGCCAGGTGATCGACAACGCCACCGAGATCTCGGAGCGCTGCCTGCCCCAAGACTCGTATCCCATCCGCAAGCTGGCCGACGAGGTGACGGCCATGGCCAATACACTGTGCGAGCTGCGCCAGGATGGCAAGGGTCAATCGCCGCAGGCCGAGTCCCTGGCTCGCGGCATCCGCGATCGCCTGGGCGAGCTCCAGGCCCTGGTCCACCAGGCGGTGCTCGGTGTGGACAAGGCCGGTGTACAGCAGACGGCCCACACCATCCAGGGCCGCCTGGAGCAGGCTGTGAAGTGGCTGCAGCATCCCGAGATCAATGACGGCGGCCTGGGCGAGCGCGCCATCAATCTGATCGTTGAGGAGGGCCGCAAGGTGGCCGAGGGCTGCCCTGGCCACCAGAAGGCCGAGATCCAGCAGCTGTGCGACGAGGTGGAGCGCCTGAAGCGCCAGGCGGCCGGCTCCGGGCCAGCGGCCAAGCAAGCGGCCAAGCAGCTCACCCAGAAGCTCTACGAGCTAAAGGCGGCCATACAGAACGCCCTGGTCAACCGGATCGTGCAGGACTTCATGGACGTGAGCACGCCGCTGAAGCAGTTTACCGAGGCGGTCCTCCTGCCGGAGGGCACTCCCGGCCGGGAGCAGAACTTCAACCAGAAGTCGAACAACCTGCAGGCCTTCAGTGACCGCGCCTCGAAGACGTCGCGCATGGTGGCCGCCGGTGGTGCCTGCGGCAACAAGAAGATCGCCGAAATTCTGCTCTCCTCTGCCGCCCAGGTGGACTCGCTCACCCCACAGCTCATCAGCGCCGGCCGCATCCGTATGAACTATCCGGGCAGCAAGGCGGCGGACGAGCATCTCCAGAACCTGAAGCAGCAGTACGCGGACACGGTGCTGCGCATGCGCACGCTCTGCGACCAGGCCACCGATCCCGCTGATTTCATCAAGACCTCCGAAGAGCACATGCAGGTCTACGCCAAGCTCTGCGAGGACGCCATCCACGCACGCCAGCCCCAGAAGATGGTGGACAACACATCGAATATCGCGCGCCTGATCAATCGCGTCCTCCTGGTGGCCAAGCAGGAGGCGGACAACTCAGAGGATCCCGTCTTCACGGAACGCCTGAATGCCGCGGCTAACCGGCTGGAGCGCTCGCTGCCCGCCATGGTGGGCGATGCCAAGCTGGTGGCCACAAACATAGCGGATCCGGCAGCGGCCGCTGCCTGGAAGAACTCTTTCCAGCGCCTGCTGGGTGATGTGCGCGAGGTGCGCGATGCCATTGCCCCGCCGCAGCCGCCGCCGCTGCCCACTTCGTTGCCGCCGCCCATTCCGGAGCTGAGCGCCCTCCATTTGTCCAACCAGAATGGTGAGTGTGCTGGTAACTCCTGCTCCTGGTTATCATTCTAAACGATTTTCTTTTCCCGCCAGCTGAGCGTGCACCGCCTCGCCCGCCACTGCCCAGGGAAGGCTTGGCCCCGGTGCGTCCACCGCCGCCGGAGACGGACGATGAGGACGAGGGTGTCTTCCGCACCATGCCGCATGCCAATCAGCCTATCCTGGTGAGCCCATCATCAAGTGATGACGATCCATCCGGTGACTGGATACTAATTTACACACTTAATTCCCCATCCGCAGATCGCTGCCCGCGGCCTGCACCAGGAGGTGCGCCAGTGGTCGTCCAAGGACAACGAGATCATCGCTGCTGCCAAGCGCATGGCCATCCTGATGGCCCGCCTCAGCGAGCTGGTGCTGTCCGATTCGCGGGGCAGCAAGCGCGAGCTGATCGCCACTGCCAAGAAGATCGCCGAGGCCTCTGAGGATGTGACGCGGCTGGCCAAGGAACTGGCCCGTCAGTGCACGGACCGTCGCATCCGCACCAACCTGCTGCAGGTGTGCGAGCGCATACCCACCATCGGCACCCAACTGAAGATCCTGTCCACGGTGAAGGCAACAATGCTGGGCGCCCAGGGCTCCGACGAGGATCGCGAGGCCACCGAGATGTTGGTGGGCAATGCACAGAATCTCATGCAGAGCGTAAGTTTCAGCGTGAAGTCTATCCCCTCCTACCTGGAAAGCTCTCATCCTTCCCCTCTTTTTTTTGCAGGTGAAGGAAACTGTGCGCGCCGCCGAGGGAGCCAGCATCAAGATCCGCTCGGATCAGACCAGCAATCGTCTGCAGTGGGTGCGCCGGCAGCCCTGGTATCAGTACTAGGTGCTCTCTCTCTGTCTCCTTTGGCGGGGACCCGTCCAACTGTCCCCCTGTCCGCCTGCCACCTGCCACCTGCCACCTGTGCCTTGTGTGTACCATACAAAGCTTAACACTAATCTTAATGATTTCTATCTTAAATGTTAACCCTTTAATCTGTTCCAAACTGCAACTATTTATTGTCATGTCCCCGCCCCTGCCCCAGCCCCTGCCCGATCCCATTCTGATTTGGTTTCGATAATTGTAAAATTAATTATTAAGCGTGCAATAAAAGCGAAAGAAGAAGGATACCAGCCACGATCAGCCGGGAAGATGTACATACAATACAATACATGCAAGCAAGCAGCAGTCAGTCGTCAGTCGTCAGTCAGGTTTAAGCGAACGCAATATGTATATAGAATAAGTGACCAAGTGCAAGAGTTTTGAACTTGAACGCCCCGCACACCCCACAAATTACACCATACACCGCCCCCAGCCCGTCGAGATGTGTAGTGCACTACTAATTGCAGCATTTATTATTATTGAATCCGCCTCTGCTGGAGGAACTAGCTCCCTAGCTATAGCCCTCGCCCTCGCCCTCACCCCTGTTACTTGCCATTGTTTGTTATGTTCGGAATTTAACTCACTAAAACTGCGAATTATTCGCTGGCGAAAGCAATGCTAACCCAAGAAACCAATGTAATTCCCCCTCAAGTGTGTCCATGTTCAAGATACTTACATATATGATTGAAATAAAACTGAATATCGAGTGTTAAACGTTAATCTTTAATCGTTAATCTAGAAATTAGATACTGGTGGGGCATACATGGCGTATACGTGTTGTGGGCATGAGACTGTATATTACGTATACGCCATGTGGGCAAGGGAAGAGGAGTAGATGAGAGAGAAGCCTACTCCTTGCGACTACAATATATATATTGTATTATATTTATACCCTTGCTGGTTATTTTAACAATAATAATACCCTGCAAGGGTGTAATAATAAGATACAATATTAATTAAGCAGATTTTAATTGCATACTTTGGCGGTGCACCAAATATTGTGATGATGATTTTCAATTTTAGCATACTGCTTTGGGCAGAAAATAATGTCATTGGGTTGCACACCAAGGGAAGTGCTTCATCTCGGTCAGTCACTTCCGATTTTATATACAACCATATATACTATATTCTTGATCAGCATCAACAGGCTATAAAAAAAAGCTTCGCTTCAAAAATGAAGAATGAAATCATAAAAGTTTTGAGAAGATCTTATAAATAGTGCCTTAAATATACCTTTAATGAATCTTTCCTATAAATAGGGACAATCTTTAAGATATATAGATAAAGAAAAACATACATAAATCGAAATACATTTGAATAATGGGCCCCAAAGATACACATGGGTTAAATTCAATAATAGCCCGTGTTTACATCTCTGCCAGCCGCACATCCGCTGGCAGGCCCATGTCCATGCTCGTGTCCCTGTCCGTGTCCGCCTCCAGCGAGCCATCGGGGAAATCCGAGAGGCAGCCTGGCTATAATTAGCCGCCACTCCATGACGCCGAGCAGGGTATAAGGCGAACGTAGTGAGTCGAGAGCGAGAAAAACGGCAAAGAAAAGCGCCGAGAAAAGCGAGGAAACTTGACCGAGCGGAGAGTTGCCTCGTCGGCGGCGCTGTTAGTTGCGATTCGATTCGATCGGCGGCATCAAGAGCGGGAGAGTTGCGATTACCCAACGCCACTACGCTGGTCATTCGTGTGCATCCTCGATATCGCCATGTCCCAGCAGGAGCAGGAGCAGGCTTCCAAGTTGCTGTTGCAACAGCCGATGCAGCAGATGACCATCAGCGCCTCCACGCAGGAGCTGGCCGAGCTTCTGGACATCCACCTCGGCGCGCTGCGTCCCAAGGAACCGGCATGGTGCGTGGCCGACTCGCCCATCTCTGGTCGCGGGATCTTCGCCAGCCGAGACATCGCCGCCGGCGAGGAGCTCTTCCGCGAGCACACACTGCTGGTGGGTCCGACGGCACACCGATCCACCAATTTACGCACCTGCACGCTGTGCTACCGCCTGATACCCAGCACTACGGACCCGGAGGCCCTCTGTCCGGCGGGCTGCGGCCTCCCCGTGTGCCTGGCCTGCCGGGACTCGCCGCGCCACCAACTGGAGTGCAAGCTGTTCCGCAAGTGGCGGCCGCTGGAGCAGGACCGGATCGAGCCGCGCGCCCTGCGCATTCTCAGCGTGGTGCGATGCTTCTTCCTGGACGAACCGCAGCGGAAGCTGCTCTACGCGATGCAGGCCAACGCCGATCGTTACTACATGAAGGAGGTGGAGCGAGCGGCCGCCTGCTTCGAGCACTTCCCGCGCGAGCAGGACATGCTGGACTTCTTCTATCGCACCATCTGCGCCTTCAACACGAACGCCTTCGAGAGCCGCAGCTGTGTAGATGGACACGAGGTGCTGGTCCGGGCGCTATACCCGCTGGCCGGTCTCCTTAACCACCAGTGCACCCCGAATGCGGCGCACCACTTCGAGGACGGGGAGACGATTGTGGTGTGCGCCACGGAGCGGATACCGAAAGGTGCCGAGATCACCATGTCCTATGCCAAGCTGCTCTGGTCGACGCTGGCCCGGAAAATGTTCCTCGGCATGACCAAGCACTTTATGTGCCAGTGTGTCCGGTGCCAGGATCCCACGGTGAGTTGACCAATGGATCCACGGCAGCTGCTCTGCTCTGCTCTCGATTTTGTGGCCTAAAAGTGGCACAATGCGGTGCACCCCCAAAATAGCTTCATCAGCGCCATCGTAAAAATGTCATCGCACAGGGGCGTTCGTCAAAAGGGTTTTCGGTTTCGCAGGGGGTTTCGCAGGGGGTTTTAATCAGCAGCACTCAGTATTGAGTAATTGATAAAAATGATAAGAATCTTACCCTTATTAAGTGCTGCTCATGTCCCCTTTGGCGACGCTCCTGCGACTAATCTATGTGGGGGCCACAGCGACATCCGATGAGCAATTAATCAGCGCGCCTCGTGTGAGTGATTGAGGCCGAAATTCAGGAGGAACTTGGAGCAGTAGCCAAGTGAGTAGAGAGTACCCTTTGCACATTCTCTCTCGCAACAAAAGGCTCACAGAAGAGCCGTCAGGACGACAGTTTAGCGAGAGAAAGCATGACAAGGCAACCATGTTTGGTATGCCTTTAGGGAGTTCCCCTTTCCGTTTTCCTTTCCCTTTCCCTTCCCACTTCCCTTGAGAATGATCTGCACTGTGGACTCTAACCCGATAAAGAAAAACTGAACCCATTATGGTATCTCTGCGGCCTGTATATACTGGCATGATCCGCCGCGGGCAGCCTGCCAATGACCGATGATGGAGGCGCCCCTAACTAGTTCAAAAAGTACCCACACTCATCCTACATATCATCCTACATCATACATGTACAAATACTATATGTATGCATATATATCTTTTATATCATTCATTCATTCGAACACTTCTGCACAAACTGGCACAGAATTCGTTGTGCCGGGGGAGTGGCGATGTCATAGATCGCATAGCCCGTCAACTGCCCTTTTCCCCGCACCTGGCCACCGCAGCCAAGTCACTTTGTATCTTTGAATCTTTGTATCTTTGTATTTTTGTATCTTTGAATCTTTGCATCTACGCGGATCTACGGATCTTCGCATCTTCACATCTTCGCAGCTTCGCATATTCTATGCCGCACGTCAATCCACATGAATTTCAATTTCAATTTCGGTTTGTGGGCTTTTAAATATATATAATTTGCGCACAAATTCTTCAGAACACACAAAAACAAGACCCACAATGAGGAAAATTTTGAAATTTCTCGAGTATTTCGAACGGCATACCCTTTCCATGTCCGAGGCATATCGAAATATATTTCCCAGGATTTCTATATTTCAAGGAATAATTTCAATTTTTAACTTAAAATTGCATAATGACTTTAATTAAGATATTTCCCCATCCATTTCCATTTAGTTTCCATCAGTCTATCTGTGATATTTCCCAGCCCAAAAAGGGTATTTCCACAGACAGCTCTGAGTTTTCCCCATATTTTTCTTAGTTCGTTTTTTTTTCTTTTGAATATTCGGCACTTGAGTGTGTTTTGGTATTTTGTTTTTTACTTCGCTGCTGCCCTGCTGCCTTCGCTTCGATTGGGGGCAATAAAATGCACGTAAAAAGTGAAAATAGATTTGAAATGGAGCCCAAGGAGGGGGCACTACGCATATAGTTGCTTGATGGCCTGATGAGAATCGTAAAAGTTTACAGCTGATTTACGTATGGGCTTGCCAGAATTGGCCCAGGAGACCCAGAGTTTGGAGCTGGGAGACAACGCGTGACAGTTGTCGCATTGCCACCACCACCCCTTGGGTGAGTCTATGGGTTATGGAGCCATCCCCAACTGGTCGGTCACGTGTCATGCCGCTCACCTCGTTCCGCTCCCATTCGTCCCTGACACGCAACTCCTTTTTGGCCAGGCGATGTCTTAATTTATGTCCCAGACACACGCACTGCTTTCAGGAGCAGGAGACAGGACAGGTACACTGGAAGAAAGTATTCAATTGCAATGAAAGTTCTTGTAATGGTTATGGATTTCAATGTCTGTCTAGTCATTAGCATTGTTTCTGGCTTAAATCCTTTTAAAAATCCTTTTAAAACTCTTCTTATTTATGTGTAGGCTCCCACTACTATTTTTTGGGCAGTGCATCAACAACACCAGGTTTCAGTGGCTCTGCATCTCCGCAAATAATTTTTGTCCACCTGCTCAGATTGCCGAGGGGGTGGCTGGGACTGGGACTGGGCACCGAGGGTGGGTCTGTAGTCCTATGGCTTCGCTTCACTTTATGGCATCCATAACCATAACCAACCGCAGCACATCCACAGCAACAGCCACATGGCACACACGGAGAGGTGATCGTCGCGCGCAAATTGACAGCGGGAAGCTCTCTTTGATGGCTTGACTGCATCAGTGGCCGCTTCCTCCGGGCGCTCCTGGCTGGCTTCGCCCCTGGCATTGCCACCGCTGGGCCCCCGTGGCCACCGCCATATGCGAATCCAATTGAATGCAACAATACAACCGCAGCAGCAGCAGCAGCAGCAACAGCAGCAGCAGCGCAAATTGAATAAGAGTCAAAAGCAAATCCGCTTTGCGGCGTCCCAGCCAAAAGTGGCACAGTTCCGGTTTTCGATTTCGTTTTTAATAATTATTAATTTCAGAATTTGTTCTTTTTTTGGTTGAAATGGAATATGGAATGGAATGGGCGGAATTTGGATTGAATTTTGATTTAAATTAATATAAGAATCCATACTAAATGGTGTCTATTTGTAGGAAGAGGCTACAAGGTTAACCTAACCATTCTTCAAGGGCTAAATTAAATCACTCGCCAAGATTTAGTTAAATTTTCTTAACTTTGCATTCCTTTTCCTAACCTTTGAGTTGAAATAATTTTTTTATTTGTTTTTTTGAGGGAATACAAAGTTTGTTATTTTTTACCATTTTTGATTTAAGATTTGAAATTATTTGTTATTTGTTTTTAAAGGTTTTAAAGAAGTTTGTTATTTTTTACAATTTCTGATTTGAGATTTGAAATTATTTGTTTTTGAGGGAAATACAAAGTTTGTTATTTTTTTACCATTTCCGATTTAAGATTTCCTTTGTGGGAACTCGGGCTGCGTGTGTGTGTCGGCCGTGTTTTCCCTGTGCGTGTGCGAGTGTGTTGTTGGAAAAAATCATATTTGACTGTTGTCGTTGTTGTCTCTCATGTCCCCCAGCCCCAGCCCCACCCCCAGTCCCTCCTCATTCACCATTCCCCCGTGGCCGCCTTTAATTTGTGTGTGTGTGTGTGTTGTGTGTCTTTTTTTTTAGTTGTCTCTAATGCTCTCCGAGGGCGTCGTCGGCGTTCACGTCATAAGCGTCGCGCTGTCCGCGTTGCCTTCGTAGCTGCTTCTTTAGTCGCCTCTGGTGACTGTTGTTGTTGTTGTTGCGGTTGCTGCTGTTGCTGCTGTTGTTGCTGCTGCTGTTGCTTTTCTTGTTGCTCGTGCTGCTGTTGTTGTTGCTGCTGCAGGGCCCTGTTGTTGCTGCTGTTATTCTAGCTGTTGCTGCTGCTGCTGTCGCTGTGTTTGTTATTGCTGCTGCTGTCACCGCCGCTGCTGCTTCTGCTGCTGCCTCTGCCGCTGTCGCTGGCATTCCCGCAGAGCCGCAGCGACCACGAATGCCGCGGAGACATCATCACTCGCTGAGTTGTCGCGCGTCGCGTCGGTTCGCCGCAGTTCCGCCGCCTGACTGACCATGTCCACCTCCGTCCAAGTGCCAGCGCCGCGCGTCCAAGCGGACACCACAATGGCCGCCATGGTGGCCCACATGGCGCCCTGCCGCAATACCACGCCCGAGCAGCTGGCCCAGCTGATTGACGCCCATTTGGGCGATCTGCGGCAGGAGCGACCCAACTGGACCATCAGCTCCTCGAAGGTGGCCGGTCGCGGCGTGTTCGCCACGCGGGACATCGCCGCCGGCGAACTGATCTTCCAGGAGCGAGCTCTGGTCACGGGACCCACCGCACGCAAGGGCCAGCTGAGCTGCTGCATCTGCTGCCACCAGCCGCTGCCGCAAACGGGCTTCCTATGCCGGCACCGCTGCACCCTGCCCGTATGCGAGACGTGCTCCGACAAGGAGGAGCATCAGGCGGAGTGCGAGCACTTTCGGAGGTGGCAGCCCAAGGACTTGGATGCCGAGCCGGGACAGGAGCAGGTTAATCCGCTGTCACTGCGCATTCTGACGGCAGTGCGGGTGTTTCACTTGGGCAAGGAGCAGCGCCATCTCGTTGACGCCATGCAAGCAAATGCGGAGCGCGGCTATCGCCAGGAGATCATCAAGGCGGCGCAATGCTTCCGCAACTTCCCCACCACGGATCGCCTGTTCATGGACCAGCTCTTTCGCATCGTGGGCGTGCTGAACACGAACGCCTTCGAGGCACCCTGCCGATCCGGCGGCCACGAGGTGCTCCTCCGTGGCCTCTTCCCACTGACAGCGATCATGAACCACGAGTGCACACCCAATGCCAGCCACTACTTCGACAATGGACGGCTGGCGGTGGTGCGAGCAGCTCGGGACATTCCCAAGGGAGCCGAGATCACCACCACCTATACCAAGATCCTTTGGGGCAACCTCACGCGCGGCATCTTCCTGAAGATGACCAAGCATTTCCTGTGCGACTGCACGCGGTGCAATGACAACACTGTGAGTGTGTGAGGGGAAGAGAAATCAATCATTTGGGGAATCAATCTTTAGAGAAATCAATTATTTGGGGAATCAATCTTTAGAGAAATCAATTATTTGGAGAATCAATCCTTTGGGGAATTTAGCTTTTGGTGAATTTATCTTTTGGTGAATTAAACTTTTGCGGAATTTATTCTTTTCGGAATCAATTCGTTAGAGAATGTCCAAAGGATTGACTTCTTTTTGGGAATCCTCTGAAGAATTATCTGGGGAATTAATCCTTTAGGAAATCAATTCTTCGGGGAAAAATCTCTGGAAAATCCTTTTGGGGAATCATTTGGAATTATCTAGTCTCCAGTCTACAATATCCAAAAGGGATCATTCCTAAGCTTAGCTTCATTGCCATGCTGCTTTTTAATCATCCAACAAACTCCATGCAAATATATAAAAATATATAAATGTAGCTTTGACCTTGGTTTAAATGGTTAAGTTAATCACGTTTCCTATGGATAGATCCATATAGAATCCTTTAGATATAGTTAAAGTTTTGCATAACCAACTTTATGTATTTATTATCTCTCCCTACAGCTCTTCGGAGCTTTTCCCATAATTTATTTCGGTAATAATTGCATTTTCTGTTTGCATTTCTCTAACTAACTTCTAAATATTATTTGGCTAAAGCAACTCCTAATGATCGATCCTCACCCTACCTCATAATCATTATTCTAGTTGTAGTATATATGTATATATAGTACATAAAATATATATCCGATGGATACACATAACTAACTTTAGATAATTGCGATTTATGTATTTATTATCTCTCCCTGCAACTCTTCGGAGCTTTTCCTATAATTTATTTCTGTAATAATTGCATTTTCTGTTTGCATTTCTCTAACTAACTTCTAAAGATTATTCCGCTTAAGCAAATCCTAATGATCGATCCCCACCCTACCTCATAATCATTATTCTAGTTGTAGTATATATATAGTACATTAAAAAAGTATATCCAATGGATACACAACTCCAACCCGAGAAACAACCCTGTGAGAAGCAATAAGCAATTATTGAAATCTGAAAAGCATATTTCACTTGAAGCTCAACGAATTTTCTTGTGGCCCACAGAACACGTCGCTCTCCCGAATAACATATATAGTATTATGTTTGTTCACATGAATATACATATATATTATCTATATCTATTTATGCTCATAATGGCCTGGCCACGCCGCACACTCTCGCACTCTCTCCCAATCCGAATCCGTATTCAAATCCGATCTGGCGGATACGGTGAATAATGGCCTCTGGCGTTGGCAGTGGCCCCGCTGCTGCCGCTGCTGGTCAGGGGCCACCTGACCCAAATGCGTTCCCTAATTAAATTAGTTCTATGATTTGCATCAGGGGAACGGGGATGGGGATGGGCACACACCCCAGCCGTAAAGAGGGAAGGGCTGGTCACTTAGTGGCTAAAAGTTGGGCCCACAAAAAACGTTAAGAGAGCGAATCGAAGCGAAGGGAAATGGAGTCGGACATATATAGATTGAGTAAAGGAATATATAATGTTCTAAAAACTCTAAAATTAATAGGGGATCTGTTTAGGTTTCCTTTTTTGTTTTTGAAAGATCTTAAAGAATACGAATATCTTAAATTATATCAGAAATTCCGAACAAACAATAAATAATGCAAATAATCTGAAAATACTATCACTTTTTCAAACAACAAATCGGAAATTCCTATATTCATTATATATACATTTATGATAAGTTAAAAAAGTTATTAAAAAGCCAGTTACAGCTTCGATAATTACAACGGAGCTGCCGGCTGAGAGACTTTTATAGCAAACTGTCTGTTTTCACAGATATATTAAGACATATATCATATAATATATATTTTTTCTATATAGAAATATAAATAGATGTATTGATTTGAATTTGTGTTCGCTATATTGCCATTAGTTTAGCCTTTACCATACCATACCTATAGCTTCTAGGTTCTAGGTTCTATTCGAAAATAGTTCCCAGGTCTACTAACCTCCGCAGCTTACCCAAAACTCGCCTGATACCTACATTTACATATATATAGTATAATATATACTTACATATGCTAATGCATTCGAATCCGAATCAATTTCGAGTGAGCTGAAACCCTTTGAAGTGACAGAGGCGGCCCCGGCCCCATGATCCGAACTGAGCTGACCCACTGACCCACATTGACCCTCCTCCACTGATTTTCTTTTGCAGGAGAACGGCACATACTTGTCGGCTCTGTTCTGCCGGGAGCAGGGCTGCCGTGGCCTGGTCATTCCCGTCCAAACCCGAACCCTGCAGCCGGACTGGCGCTGCCTCACCTGCGAGAATGTCTTCCCGCACGCAAAGATGGCGCGCTACCAAGACTTTGCCCTGAATACCATCAACAATCGGATCAACTCGTGCAGCGTCCAGGACATGATCCACTTCATCAACGAGCTGTGCCCGCGCTTCTGCCCGCCCTCGAACTACGTGCTCATCGAGGCCAAGCTGAACGTGATCTGGCGGATGACACGCTTCGACCGGGACCAGTACACGCCAGAGGAGATGGCCCACATGAATCGGTATCGCGAGGATGTCCTGGCCATACTGCATAAGCTGGGTGCCGGCGAGTGCACCCTCAAGAAGCTAATCACCGAGGAGATCCAGTGAGAGGCACTGGCTCGGGCTCTGACTCTCTGAATTCACTGTTCTCTGTTTATATATTTATATTTATATTATTTTTTTTTGCGGTGCGACTGTGCTGGGAGTGAGTGGTCTTGTTGTGTGACTGAGCGGGGGCTGACCCAATACCCCCTTGTTGTTAATCTACTTGTTAACTTGTAAGTAAACCAATAAAAAAACACCGAGCTATTATCCAAAAATATTGCGAGTTCATCTACATAATTGTTCCAAGCAACAAGGGAAAGGGAGCTCATCCTCTCCTCCTGATCCTCTCCTGAATCCATCCAGAATCTGGTAGCACGACAGCCCAACTAGCCGCAAAGATTTGCGCCTGGCGATTGACCAACAAGTTGAAAATTGGCGCGCTACAAAGTCGTCTACAGTCTACAGGGGGCACTGGCGGCGCATTCCCGGCCAGATTCCTCTGATTCTTTTTGGCAAGCATTATAATAATTATCGGGCCCATCTCTTGGCGCAACTCAACTAGGAAATTATCTATATTGCCCGTGATTTATGGCAAATAAACAAGCCGAGTGAGCGATAATATGGCACTTTGTAAACAGTGCGAAGCCGAAATACATTAATTCTAATTCATTATCAGCTGTCCCCGAGATCGCTAGAGATACTAGAGTACTATATATCCTTCTTTAAGTGGGTTTTATAAAGATATAGCAAGACTTGGAAAGCTTTACCTCAGCTGAAGCAGTTCCCAGCTGAAGTTGTCACTATTTCCGGGCCGAATCGATTTCCAATATGAGTAGAAAACCTCGTTGTTGTTGTACAAAAAGCTTTCTTTAATGTCGCATAGGGGGGAGGAGGGGGCGTGGGAGGGGCAGGTACACACACACATGCACACGCACAGTCATAATGGGAATAACAATAATTTCTCTATTACAATTTGCATATGGATTCGTGTACTTATCATATAAGATATTGTATGTACTATATATAGGTAAACATTTGCATGGGGGGACACAAGGGTTAAGGGTTAAGGGTTAAGGATCAAGGGTCAAGGGTCAGGGACAGTTGCCTATATATATAAATAATCGTATATGCTATATCTATGGCATACATACAGGTTCTGACCTAGTTTCTAGTTCTTAAAACTAACAAGTACAACATATATATATAACATATATATATACATATATATATATCATATATGTTTGGTACAATTGGGGAAAAAAAAACAAACAAACAAAAAAAAAAGAGGAAGTAACTACCTTCCTACCAAAACACTTTCGTAACTAACTTAGGTTCATATGCTCCGCATGAATCTTCTGCTCCGACTTGCGGGCCTGAAGCCGCTGCAGCGGCGGAATGGCAAACATCACCAGGCCACTGATGGCTATCATCAGACCGGCCATAAGGAAGGCCGGCGAATACGAGTTTGTCAGATCGTACATCGAACCTGGCAGGGAGATTAGAGATTAAAATATTTCCATTACTGATTTTATCAATCGCAAAACCCACCTCCAATCGGCGGACCAATAAAGCTAGCTATGCCCTGGAAGAGCAGCAGCAGGCCAAAGGCATTGGTCAGCTTGTCCAGCCCCAGCAGATCCACTAGAATGACCGAGGTGAGGCCCACATAGGCGCCGATCGTGAACCCAAAGGCGATGCAGTAGAAGGACAATGTTTTATAGTCATGGCACAGCGGCACCATCACAGTGGCTGCAGACGGAGAAAAAGATATGCAATAAAGATCTTTGCTGATCAGTAGTTGGTAGATTTCCCCAGAGGCAACTCACCCACGCCGCAGGCGGTAAGGCACAGGTTGTAGATCAGCAGTCGGTTCACCCAGGGCTTGTCCGAGATGTAGCCCAAAACAATGCGGCCCACCGTATTGGCAACACCAATCGTGGCAATCAGATAGCTGGCCTCCGACTTGGTTATGCCCAATGTCTCGGCATATGCCGCCACATACAGGTAGGGGACATTGAAGCCGATGCTTGTGCAGAAATTGGACACCGAGAAGATCACAAAGATGACGTCCTTCAGCAGCGAGAAGTTCATCATTTCGGCGAATGTGTCGCGGGTCTCCTTGGAGCAGGTGATGCAGCCACAGCATTTGGTCTCCTCCTAGAAATGGGAGCATAGCAGAGGAAAAAAAAAAACAATTACAATCAGTTTTGATCTGCGATCCATTGGACCCAGCAAAGTATACAAAGTATTCTAGGCCCAAGCCCAAGTCCGAACCCAAACAAGACCGAAATTAGTATGCGAGGGGCGGCGGCTCATGTTAGTCAAATGAATGGACAATGAATATGCACGGGCCGATAGGCCAAAAAACAAAATGACTATCACCCCCAGGGGACCAGTGTTTAGTAGGCTTAGATTCACGGAATACAGAGCACGGATCACGGAACATGGAGGCCTTCTACCAGGACAGCGAAATATTTGTGACGGGCGGCTCGGGCGTGGTGGGCAAGGCGCTAATCGAGAAGCTACTACGCTCCTGCAACGTCCGCCGCATCTACATCCTGCTGCGTCCGCGACGACAGCTAACCGCTGAACAGAGGCTAATCCGGCTGCGCCAGGCCACCATCTTCCATGTGCTGGCCGTGGAGAAGCCCGAGGCACTGGATAAGCTGGTGGCCGTGCCGGGGGATGTCTCACTGCCGGGCTTGGGCATTGAGCCCGAGATGATCCAGCGCATGAGGAATGTCTCCTTGGTCTATCATTGTGCGGCCACCGTGCGTTTCGACGAGCCTCTGCGCGTGGCCCTGCGCCTGAACGTCGGCGGCACCCTGGAGGCGATCAAGTTTGCCGAGGGTTTGCCCCATCTCAGGGTCTTTGTGCATGTGTCCACGTTTTACAGCAATCCCTATCTGAAACGAGTGGAGCCCAAGGTGGGTGACAGACCGACTTGGGCGTAGTTGCTCTCCCTTTTTTGACCCTTATCCTTGCAGTACTACTCCTCGCCCATGGACTGGCGGCTGTGTCTGCGGCTGGTGGACGAGGTGCCGGACGAGGAAATGCTCAATGCCTTGACGCGCAAGTAAGTTGGGAATGCAGGGAATGAATATTCCCAAGAACATCTTCAACCTGGCATACGAACTTCTCTTGCAGATTGACCGTGGGCTTTCCCAACACGTACACCTTTACCAAAAACCTGGCCGAGTCCCTGGTTAATGACTACCGTCATCGCCTGCCGCTGATCGTGTACCGTCCCTCGATAGGCAAGCCACCATACAGACCCACTTTTGATCCCTGATCTTTAATTACAAGTCCCTGATTCCCTGCCCCCTGCAGTTCTCTTTGCTGTGGAGGATCCCTCGCCCGGCTTCTCGCCCTCTTTAATGGGCGCCATGGGTTTGTTTGCCATGGTGGGCGCCGGAGTCCTCAAGACCGTATACCTGGGCAGAGACGTGCGGCTGGATATAACGCCCCAGGACTTGGGCATTAAGAGCATTCTGTGCTATGCGAAGCAAGGCTACGAGCTCTACCAGCAGGGCCCGCCCGCCGAGCTGCCGGTGTACCTCTCCTCGTCCTGCGGCCATGTGCCGCACACCTTCACCCAGATGGCCGAGCAAATGGACGACCTGAATCTGTGGATGGATGTGCCCTTCGGCAAGAATCTGATGATACCGGGCTGCCACTACACGGACAGGCGATGGATCTACCAGTTTCTCGTCTTCACCAAGCAGATCGTGCCCGCCCTTATCATCGATTTGCTGCTGAGGATCTTTGGCCAGAAGCCGCAGCTAATGGGTGTGGTAAGGAAGGCCTACCAGACGCTGGAGGTGATGCAACCGTTTATGTTCAACAACTACGACAGTCCGGGCATGACAGACAAGGAGAAGCTGACCAGGGAGAACGAGGGGTGAGTGAAGGAGGAGTGATTATTCCTTATCGAATCCTTCTAAACTCTTTTTTTACCCCCAGTACCCCCTTCAACTTTGAAGCCTTTAACGAACCGGACGTTCACGCCCAAGTCATCAGCACCAGTCGGACCATGTTGTACAGCATTCGAGCCCATCTGCTTCGCGAGGACCCAAGCACACTGAATCGCTCGAGAACCATTTTGAAGATGTGAGTAGCGCGAGGATTTTCTTTGTCAAAACTGCCACAGTTAAGTTACCGTTTCCACAGCAAGTGGATTCTCTACCAGGCCTTTCGGCTCTTCCTGCTCTACAAGCTCCTCCGCTGGCTCTGGGCCAGCTACCTGGGGCAGTTCTTCCAGTTCTAAAACCACTTTTTGTTTTCCCCCTTCTTTTTTTTTGTGTGTGTAAGCCCTAGTAAGTCTGTAATAAAGCCCTTCCCAGATCCCAGGTAATGAACTCCTTTGTTTTCCCACGCACTCACCTGACTCTGTGAGAGGTTGTTGTTCTGGCGGAGGGATCCGTAGCGCTTTATCACTCCCGAACCGGACATGGAGCGGTTCAGATCATTCCTGGAGCTCACATAGTCGGGCAGATTATGCAGGGAACCCTATGGAATGGTAAAGCAGATGGGATACAAGATGAGTTTTAGCATTGCCGACGGTTAAAGGGCATCCGCACCTGGTAGAGGGCATCCGGACGGTACATGGTACCACTGGCACTCCGCTCGCGATGGCCATCCTTCAGCGGTGTCAGCTGCAGCTGACTGTGGAACTTGCGGGCAATGTCGTCGTTGCTGGTGCTTTTCACCACCACCGACGTGGGTGGCGTGACCAGGGTGGGTCCCTGCTGGGACCCATTTATGGCCGTATTCGAGTTGTTGTTCTGCTTGGACGAAGAGAATACTTATAAGTATTTACCCAACGAACTTCTTGCGCCGATAACTCTCTTACCAGACTGGGCTTGAGGTTGTGCCCGACGCTATTGGAGCGACAGAGGGCTCCGCCCGTCACCGGCGTATCCGTGCGCTGCGGCAGCTGAAGATACTGATCCTTGGGCAGGATCTTTAGCGGCTCCAGCTCCGCTGGCGTGGTATTCTGATCTATAATGGCCGACTTCTTGCCCAGCTGCGGTGTGCTGGGCGTATTTGGCGGCGTCTGCGGTGCCGTCTCCATCTCCAGCGGACGGAACATGGCCCCAAAGATGATGCAGTTGAGCACGATGCCGCCAATAATAAGCATTGCTCCGCGCCAGCCGTAGCTGCCAATCAGATACTCCGTTAGCGGTGCAAAGACAAAGGTGCCAAATCCCGAGCCGCACACCGCGATCCCTGTGGCCAGGGATCGCTTTGCCTCGAAATACTGCGTCACACTGACAATTGCCGGCAGGTAGATCAGGCCGAAACCCAGACCCGTCCCGAAGCCAATTGTGATGATCAGCGTGAGTACATTCTGGGCGAACATGCTCACGATTATGCAACTGGCGGCCAGGATGGAACCTGCTATGGTCACCGCTCGACAGCCGTATCGATTGACAAACGACGAGCTGATCGGGCCTGCAGGGAATTAAAGATTAGAAGAAGCCTTTTATGTGGAGAGTTTTCGAGAGGTTTGCCACTCACCCGATGAGAAGGTCACGCCCACCATTATGGAGGCTATCCAGGCCGTATAGCCCTTGCCTTCGTTGAAGTATTCGAGGAACTCATTGTAGAAAATACCAAAGGAATAAGTCATGCCATCGGCTGTAAGAGAAGATGGAGAAGATGTCAGTATGGGGGAGATTCCTGGGAGTGCCTGAAAGTAGACTAAAGATCGAGTCCCGGAACAATTGGATTACCCTGGGCACTGGACCATAAATCAGTTTAGTTGGGCAATTAATTAGGGCTCCCAATTTGGATCAAGATCCTTGTCGTGACCACAGATCTCCGCCCGCCACTACACATGGTCCCGTGGCAATTACAAATGCCAGGAGATAAGATTAGCGGTCTCCGCTTCGGTCTCGGCCACAATTATCATCCAATTGATAGTTGTATCGGCTCAAGTGGCGACTGTACACCACTCTAGGCCACTCCTCTAGGTCCCCTCCGCGCCACCCTCCTCGTAAATCAGCCCCGTCCCGTGGCTATATCGGTGTCAGTATCAGGCATCGGGATTGTACCTTGTCGATAAGACCCGCGCCTAATCTAACTCTGATTTGCAGCGATTAGAGTGCGTAGTGTGCTGGCCCAAAAGTATTTACGATCGCCAGCCAGCCCCCGACTGCATCCGTCGCTCCCGACTTGGGTTGCCGGGTCAGTCCAAGGCCGGCAAGGTATTTGATTTATGGCAACCGTAAAGGCGTAAGCAGCCGCGCACATGGTTAGCCGAAACGCCTTGGTTACCCAACGACAGCGACAGCAAACCGACTTTATAAATAAGTTTCGATTTAAAAATCTTCTTCTTTAAGTTGGAAATTAATTAATAACCAGGTGAAGTCAGCATTTCTTACTTACTGACTATGTGTATCATGAAGGAACCAAAGACCACCACCCAGCCCCATCCACCGTCCGGCGGCGTGGGCTGTGGCTCCAAGTCCATTTCGCATGGCTGCTGTTGATGTTGCTGCTGCTGCTGCTGCTGGGATTTTCTGCGCGCCGGCGGTCCGTGAACCATTTTGCAGTGTTGACCAGGCGGGATATGGATGAGTTGTATATATGTATATTACAGTACAGTACAAAGCACTCCTTCTACAGTTGCTTTATTTCCTTTATGTATCCTTGTATTGTCCTCGGTCTTCCTACAGATGCTGCATGTTGCGCCAGAACTGAAACGAGGGTTTAATAATAACAATAAATGAATTAGGGAATTAATAATAACAATAAATTAATTGGGGAATTAATAAAAAGAATAAATTAATTAGGGATTTAATAATAACAATAAATGAACTCAATATAAAATAGTGAAGAGAGCGAGAACACGTGATGAAGAGGATGTTGCTACTTGTTGTTGCCCAGTGTCTGCCTTTGAGCTTATCAGCGGACTCAGCCTCAGCTTAGCCGAAAATACATTGAACTTGCCAAAAGCTAAAAAAAACAAAAACAAGCCAAAACTGATTGTTTTTATGTATATAGTATATAGTAACACTTGGAAACGTACCAACGATCGAGGAGTTATTTCAAAACAATGTGAAATCCTTTCACAACCTTCTCCAGAAAATAAAATTACTCTGCCCATTTCCTGTTTTTCTACTAGATGCTCCTCAATAAGGTTTCACCAAGGCTAGCGCCAATTAGTGGCTCATTTTCCACATTAATTAAAACAAAACACATCCGAATGATCACTTTACAAAAAAATGGGTTAAAAAAACGCTGATGCTGTCAAAATATAAAGCAGCGTCATTGTTTGTGCCTGCGACAGACGTGTGTGTATAATTAATATTTGAAAATAAGTTAAATTTAGACGCGAAATTGTTTTCTATTTCCCTGGGGGAAGGTAGAGGGTCAGCTGGTAGCCTAGCCTAGAGGCTTCGATGCGAAAAAACCAAATCAAAGCAGTTATCAGGCTTTCGGTGACCCGGCAACCCAGCCACCTCCTGTCTGCCCCCCATGGAACCCCGCCCACCTTTCGCTAAACATAACGCTTATCGCCACATAACGTTATTTCGCTGAATTCCGCTTACATTTCCATTGTCCCTCTCCTAGCTATAGTACATATGTATCTCTCCCTCTCAGGAACTTTGGGTAGCTGTCGGAGGAGCTGTCTCATCTAGGTATGTAGGTATGTGCTCTTGGGGACGTGGCTTATCTTCTCCGGCGTAGCTTGAACATTAAAAAAACACCATTCGACTTTTAACGATCCGAACTGAGCTCTGTTTGCCATTCGGACCCCCAGCGATCATCATCATCAGCGGAAAGTCTTTCGTTTATACTGCATGAAAGTCACGAAAACAAGACCGCCTTAAGTATTACTTTGGGAAAGGAATCGAAGGAACATGTCTTTACCAAGCGGCGTATAGTATAATGGGGAATAATATTATTTATACATATTGTTTCAATTAAAAATACAAAACAATTGTGAGTGCTCTCTCACTTTTAACAAAATTTAAGAGAGCCCGAAGCCAGTTCTCAAGCCAGCAAAAATCGTATGGCGTAAGGCATCTTATATACTCCAATGTCTTTGGTAAGACTGTGTCTTCGTGTGAATTTTTGTTGGCCAAACCTCTGGGCTCCACTTCAGACGGCTCGAATCAGTGGCCAAGGTGCGAATTACTTTCGTTTATTATTCTGTTGTTCTCCCCAGCTGCACCGCCCAGAGATATAGAACATATAGAATGTGTATATAGTAAAAAGAGGCAATATGCGTTGGTATCTTTGACAGTGAGTGCTGCCCCTGGTCAATCGTTGTTAAATTTCTCGCAAAAGTGAAAACAAAGCGCGCAAAAGTTGCAACAATGCCGCAAGATAATTGTGACGTGATAAAGCATATGGATTCAGGGGAGGATTCGGAATCGGAATTGGAATCGCACTCGGTCTGGAAGCCAGTGCACTCCACAAAACAAAAACAAAAACAAATGCGTCGCGCCTCACTTTTGTCCAAAGTCATGTGTATTATCGGAGAATAATGAATACAATGAAAGCGAGGAAGAATACAAAAGCTAAAACTCGACCTAAAATTGATTAGAGGCAGTGGCGGCACATGGACATGGGCGGTTACAATAACATATATACTATATGCTGTGCCATCTACATATATGCTCAGAAAACAACAGGAAACGCATCCAGAGCGGCTCCTACTTTTCCATGTTCCCAGCATGATTCATCATCGGCGTCGGCGTCGGGCCTTTTGTGCAATCAAAGACAATTAAAACAATACAAATTAAATGAAATTTAGAAATAGAAGATTTGGTATTATCACCGGGATGTGATGCGAGGGATAGATAGTTGGGCCAAGTGGCGACCGTGACATTCGGTTCGTTCGCTCTAATCGCCGACAAAGAGATTGCGCATACGCACAGTGTGCGTTACATGTCAAGTATTTGTGTTTAAATCTGTATATATGATACATACATATTATGGCAGAGAATCCGCCCACTTGACCGCAGCTAATTCCAACAAAGAAACAATAGACTTTGCTTTCAGCTAGCCTAAATGGCGAAAATATTTATGAAAACCAGAGGGGAAGAGATAAAGCTCAGTCTGTTCACTAAATCTGTAATTCAATTAATTGGTTTCATTAACAATTCATATAATTAAGCATTAAGTAGATTATAAATCTACAATCTCCTTATCTTTCGGTGATTTGTATGATATATAGTATCTATTTAGGAACTACTTGAACTGAGCTATCAACTAGTTAGCAACTAATTTGTAATCGGTTATTTGCTGCCCCGATACTTTGGCGTTTATCTTGACCAGCCACAAAAACAGAAACAGAAACAGTAAAAACAATAATAACAATAATAATAATAACGACCCAATGAGCATATTATCATTATCGCTGGATGCACTCAGCACTCGGCGGATGGGTGCGCTGCGATGGGACTTTGCCTTGACCCATCTACGGCCGATGAGTAGTATGTTGTGTATTACGTGAGTGTATTTATTATTCATGCAGTGTGTGTGCCGAGAGTGTGGTGTGTGTAAGTCGAGTGTGATAGCCGAAAAAAAGGAGAATGGGGCTAAATGCTGCGCAGTTAACGAAAATGCAATATCAGCAGCAACAGCAACAGCAGCAGCACGAACTGTGGTGGACATTGGTGCTCTATTACACTCAGAGAAAGTATTTACTTTGTCCAGAAAAGTAAATTATATTTTCAAAGAATTTAAAAGCAAGAAGAGAGCCTTGTTTTTATATGCAGAATTAATTTTGAAGCGAAACTGTAATCCGCTAGGGAAAGTGATATGGTAAATACGTAAATATATAGATAATATATGTACTATATATAGGGTATTATAAAAAATAAATATAATAAAATATTAGAACAGCTAATAGAACACCCTACAGAAGATTCATTAAAATCATATTCAAGTTTAAACAATTTAACCACAAAGATGCATAGTAATTACAAATCCTCAATAAGCTATGTATGTATATGGTTCCTTCTCGCTAGGTTTCATATATAATATATAAAAACAAAAATAATAATTTTCTATTAGCTATTATTACTAGGTGCTAATTTTTCTGCCTGTTTCCCCCCTCATTTGGTGCTTGCTGCTCACCAAGATTGCATTCATTTCGGGTGGCCCGCAAGTGTCGTTGAACCACGGACCAGCAGCAAAGTAAACAAATGCCGCTTGCCAAGAGCGATATCGAAGGTGGCGATAGAGAACAAATGCCAAAGAGATGGTGGTGATTCACCTGCCGCCGCGGGTAACCACGGGCATCGATCATTCGCCTCCAGTGGGCCACTCTTTTTTTTTAGGTAGCGCCTTAATTGGCCCTCGAGGGGGATTAATTGAGGCCGGTCTCAGTGTCGCTCTCTCGCCTTTGTGCCCCCGGAATCTGTCGCTGGCACAGATTTATGGCTGCAGTTATCCTTGCCCGGTTCAAACTGCATCTCAGCCGGAAAGGAAAACTGGAAAACTGCCCGCCAGATTCATTCCCTCCTCTCTCGGACCGGACCGGTGTCGTTCGCACTTTGTTTATTATGAAATTAATTCACTTTGCTTGGCACTAAATGAATTTTCAGCCTTTGCGGTCACGGATCTTAATTGCCGCGGCCTTGGACTCGGCTTCGGTCTCGGATTTACTTTCCCCCTTGTGCCTGTTCAAGGCCATTGAACCGGCTTGGAGGTCAGCAGGGAAACGGACCCTAAGACCCTAAGCAAGGATGGTCATTAGGATGTCTTGGCAACATCTGCAATTCTTTCATTGATTATCTGTAACGGGGATTGATTTGTTTGATTATTTAAACTAATTAAATGGGTTGCTTAAATGCTTAAAATGCTAAGATTCTTGGCTTTATAATTCTGTATAATTCAAGCTAAATTGGAAATTATTTAAATTGATTTTAAGCTAATAAAGAGAGTTACATTTTAGTGTAGAATATAAGACCCCGAAATATATAGATATTTAAATTTAAATTAAAAAAATTCTTAATTACTTGTCCTTTTGATTATTTGATTTCCATTACTTCCCATATATTTAAGGAAGTTCCGAAGTTTCTTAGTTTTCCCCGCAATACAAAAATAATATATTAATTATTTAGAGTCCATATCCTACACCCAAAATAATTGAATTAATTTTTATACCATTTCCTATACAGTAAGGAAGGCCTTCTTCTAAGTAGAATCTAGAGTCTGGTAATGGTAAATTGTAGAACCCTTTCTCCCATTTTTCCCACTCGATTTTATTTGCTAGAGATTAAAGTTTCCCCATTTTCACTATCCTCCGCTCTCTCCATCAATCTTTCTCAACGATCTTGTCAACATTGCCTTAGACCTGGAACCTTCGATTGAATCAATATCAATATCAATATCGGGATTATCAGGGCCAAGTCAGTAGACAGACAAAGGCAATGCACTTTCGCTCCCACGTTCTTGTTTTCTCACCAGAAAATATATATAAAATAAATAAATAGAAAACAGAAAACCAAAAATAAAGAAAATCTATTTAAAAATAGTTCCGACGGAGAATGCGCCCGATTTTTGATGTTTTGTTGTTTTTTTTTCCCAGTTTCCAGATTGCAGTTTTTAGAACCGAAACTCGGGGAAGAGATCTGATGATGTGCTTGGGAAATGATGACATTATATAGAATTTTATGAAACGTAAGTCGCGAAATCCTTATCGGATCTAGGCTTACCGAACTCACCTTTGGGATTGTGTTTTTTTTTTATAATTAATTTATTGCTGCACTCGTTGCTCAGCTGCTCTTCCTTTTTTTTATAAATTTTTATTTTCGCGAATGCTATATTTTTTTACGACTTTGTTGACAATTTGAGGTCTTGGCGTTACAGTTACAATTGCAGTTACATTTCAATTTCAATTGTCCAGCCAGAAAAGATTATGGATTATGCACTTCGGGTTCAATAGGGGGTTGGGGCTGAGTTCCTTGGACTGTTCCAGGAATAATGGTTAAAGCACTTTATTATCGCGGATAACTTAACGGTACTACTTTTCTCGAGCTCCCGGAGCTGTGCTGTGCTGTGCTGTGCCTTGGAGATGGCTGGCTGGCTGGCGAGACGCAACCGATGTCGCTGTTAGCAGGCGACCAAATAAAATTAAATGCGAGCAAAAAGTAAGAGCAAATGCCGAGTGCGAAGAAGCAGCACTCGAGGAACGGTTAACAAATAAAGAACCAGGAAAAGTTCTCTCTCTGCCAGCTCTCCTCTCTCGGTGTCTCTGGCACCTTATCAGTGGCCACCACCAGTGGGGCTGGAAGAGCTAGCCCAGCAGTGAGCTGGGAGAGCGTGATCGGCGACTCAATCCGCCAGCGAATTATAGAAACCTTATCAGTTTTATAATTTTTCTACAGGTTTTTTTGTACTATTTTGTGATTTCCAATTGTTGTCCACCAGCAAATAACACGGTGTTCGGTGGCTCGGTGGGCTCCCGGGGGGGAAATATGAATATGGGGCTTATGCCTTTCTGGGCTTAGTGTTAAATATTAATTAACAAATTTGCTCGAGTTGAACTGTGCGTAAAACGAAATCACAACGGTCATATAAAGAATAATAATACAAGCATAACAAAAAATTATATGGGCCAAACAGGTAGACTGTGTGATGCCCTTTTTACCAAATGGATCGAAAAAATATATTTTAGTTCCATAAAACTGTAAGAAGAAAGCATGCGCCCTGTCACTGCCACTTCACTCCGAATGTTGTGAGAACTAAAGGCCATCGATAAGACAAGCTCCTTCACACCTTCAGCGACGACTGCCCGATACTCTGTCAGGCAATGCCAAACTGTAAGTGGAGCGGTACTATCCAACTTTCCCTCTATGCCCGTATGTAAGTATGTATATATGTACATGCCAGCGATGATCAGCATGAGAGATTCAATCGCACTGATCGCATAATTAGCTGAACAAATAGTAGTGGGCTGGCCGTCGAAATGGGTTTAGCTATAAATATACAACGGACCCCAAGACTGATCGGTCACAGGTTGGCCTGGCGTTGGCCCCCACCCAAGATGAATTGGTTGAGCAAAGTCGTCACCCAACCCGTGATCCTCAATATGCGCTCAGAGACCCCTTTCTATCCTCTCCTGCCCCCCGACCATTTATGATTGTCGTAATGCGACAATACTGATAATCGATTATACCAGGCCATTGATAACACTCGGGGTAATGGGAATTCGAATGGGAACAGGAACGGGCAACGGCAGCAAATAGGAGTGGGATTCAATTCCGCATAGAGAGTCCGAGGGTGGCCATGCCACGCCCCATTTGCTTCCTGATAAGAGCAGTGGACTCCTGGCCGGAGTTAGAGCCTCGGCTGATCCAGAGGAAATGGAGCAGCACTCCACGCTCAGCTGGCTCTGGCAAGGAGCGAAGTGGTGCCCAAGAAGGAGCCTTGAAAACAACAAAAATAAATAAATAATTAGCGAAATACTTTAGCTTTAAGTTTGAATATACAATATACCCAAGGAATCTGTGGGATATAAGCACAAAGTTGGCATCCACTCTGGCCTCGCTAGCAGTGTCTAAAGTTTGTGGATCACAACCCTCCGATCACTTATATATTTTCTACAACGCATTCGATTTTCGAGAGTTCTTATAATTTTGCATTATGCCATCCAAACGCGCCTCACAGCTAAAAGATGAGGAGCCCCCAATAAGCTTTTATGCCGAGTTGGTGGAGAAGGGCATTGTCGTTGTGGAGTATAATGCAAAAGGGGATCTTTTGGTGACACAGGGAACGCAGTATTTCAAAGGTCTGCCAAAGAAGAAGTGGGGGCGCTGCCTAGTCCCTAGGATAATCAGATTAGTGTTAGTGCTCTGTGTAGTACTAAGTGCGTATACCCTCTACCGCATAGCCTTTGTACCGATCACATGCAAGTGCACCAACATGACTGGCTCTAGTCCTTGGATGAATTTTCTGAACATATTGTTGAGCCTGTGGAGCGTGTGGAGCCTGTTTTGAATCCGCTCCTGAGCTACGGTTAGTTTCGATTTCGATCCGCGACTATTTTTAAATACAACTTCTATTTTTACCCCTTAGAGACGACACACAGACAGAGGCGCTGCAGTTCGTATTGGGTTCGGTCCTGGGGTCCGCCATCCGGCTGCTGATTAAGTGTTTTTATGTTGCTTGTTGCTTGTTTGCGATTAGTCCGGAGGACCGGAGACACCGGAGAACTCGAAATACCCTTGTTTTGTTCAGCATTTTAACCAGCAGCAGCAGCTGAAGACCGAATGGAATCTACTCGAAAACACCGAATACACAGATCCACAAGCGATTCCCTATTAAATTGGAGCCTATTTTCAACTCCCTGTTCAAAAGAGAGAACTTTTCTTAATCGTGGAGTGTGTGTGTGTGTGTAAAAATTCCGTTCCATTGGCCGGCATTAGATATGTTCCTGGCCGGGACAATGAACCGGGAGCGGGAGCTGGAAGCGGTCGTTTCTTATCGGTGTCAAGCACCTTTAGCTTATTGGACGTTAATAGGTGCATTCACTTGCCTTTACCAAACCGAAACGGAACTTGATCCCCGCCTGGCGTCATCGTTCCGTGAATATTCTGTGGAATATTTCGATCACTATAGCTTATACATACATATATCATACATATATGTAGGGAATATACCATGAGTGCCTTAGAAATGGGATTTTAGATTGTAGGAGCTATAGCTTTAAATGCTTTAAAAAAGAACTCACCCTAAATGTATAACAAAAATATGTGGCGCAGCACTTATTCAGTTCCAGGCTTCGGCTTCGGCTTCGGCTTGGGGTTTCAGGATCGATGCTAGGCACCGCTGGGCCGGCGTCAAACTATTGATTTAATTGCAACCAACGGAGGCCATGGAATCTTGTCCAAAGTCTTCGTTCCGCATCAACGTCAGGCTGGCAGGCGAAAAGCCGGAAAATTGAGCTGCCAGGGAAAGCTGAACTTGAGCGGCGAACAGCGAATGGCATAATGTGCCAACTCGAATATGCATGGAAATTAGCTGACAAAACGGGATTGACATTCGGCAATCAGCGGCAAATTGTCTGCAATAACAAAAGACGACTATCTGCAGAGCGGCGCTGCCATTTTGCTTCTCACTTTTCCGCCTTTCCGCTTTCCGTTTTCCGCTTTTCACCAGCACAACACGAAAATCATGCCGCATTGCCATTTTCTGACTGAAAACCTAAATGCCAAGTGCAATGCAAAGGCCGCGAGAAAGAAGTCTGGCCAAAGTCTGGGGGAGATGGAAATGGATGGCCGGGGTTCGTGCTCGTCCCGGCCAGGGCCAAAGGCCAGGGATTCATGTCTAGTTTGCACTGTACGCCGCCATCTATTTAACATGCACTCGTCCTTCGTCCGCGCCGCTTGGCTCCGCATTAATATTGTACGCCGGGCGGTGGGGGAGCTCCCCAAGTTGATCCGATGGGCGGAGCCCGTTCTGTGATGGCACCTGTTGAGTGCCACCTTTCGGTAGCTACAATCAGATATGCACAGGCAGGCACACAGACAGAAAAAAGGAATGCAACACTCTCAGAGCCCATAAGGACCTGCATTAACAGTGGAGTTCAAGTTCTGAGTTTTGAGAATTCAAATAATTTCTATAAACAGAAAAGAGTGTATATATCAGATGTATCAGATGTATGGAAGTTAGTTAGAATTATAAAATCGGATTATAATTATAAATAATAATTATTAACGAATGAGTTAGTTTTTACATAGATGCACTCTGAAAAGCACAATCTCAACTGGAACAAGAGTGAGAATTATTATTGTATGTCATACATAAGTTAATATTAATTAATAAGCATACATTTGTTGGTAAAAATGTCACTTAATCCCAAAGGATTTTGTGCTAATAATGCGACAGCAACTGTGCCAACTGTCCCATGTGTGTGTGGGCCATAATTATGCACGGTGGCTAATGAAAGGCATGCGCGCTCGAGTGAAAAGAGCAGAGTTTACAGTCAAAACATCAGTACAGGAACATACATATACATATATACAATATTGAATATATATCGCTTTACATATGCAAATGTGGAGCGATCGAAATGGGGAACTACTAACCAAAAGGTCATCTGGATTCTGGGCACATCTTTACACCGAGCTGCGTTGCCACTGTACTTTCACTTTCCCTTTCACTGTCACTACCACTTCCTCTTCTACTCCCACTTTTCCCCAACTGGGCTCCTTTCCCACGAAATATCCTGGTCATGCCAGCCCCCTTGATGCGCCGCACGTGTAGCTTTTGTGTGTGTGTGACAGGTGGTTATATCAATGCACCCGAGTTGCCCCGCGGCGTCACGTTCCACTCACTCACCTGTGTGTGTGAGTGAGTGTGTTGCAGTGATGGGAAAAGTTGGCTTATTAATAACTAGTTGGGTCACAGGGGTCATGATGCGATGATATACCCAAGTGGCCAAAGGGAAATGCAAATGCATTTGAGGGGGGGAATCAATAAGGCCCATGGAAACCTTTTAGGGAACTTAATCGAGTTTAAATTCAGAGCGCTTCGGTTACAGAAAATGCTAACTATTTAAATATAATTTTACTCTTTGGAAAGTACAAGAGAATCACTGCAAAACCTATACTGCATTGTGAGATAAAAATAAAGCTGTGCCAATTAGGACAAGAGGGAATTAATAAATAACTACACACACCGATGTGTTTGCACACTTACCCTTGCACTTTCCGTTGACCCGGCGGCGGCGGCGGCACGTGGCACGTGATGGGGCCCGGCGTGGATCGATCCTTGGGGGTCACGGACACAGCAGATGCGGAAGTGTGGAAGCAGCAGCGACACCGACAGCGAGGTGGGAATGGGCCCATATGAATAAGGATACTGACAGCTACTTAATGGCACGCCAAAGGGCAAAAATCGAATTCGGTCACGTAATTAATTGGTCACCGCGAGGGCCGGAAGCGGCGAGCCGGCCCGCCTCGGATCGGAAGACGGAAGAGCAGACGGGCCAGGATTGGACGCGGTGGCCGAATGAATGCCAGGCTGTTTTGAGCCTGTTCCGGCCTCTGAGCTTTGCACAGTCCGTTTTCAAATGCAGCGCCGACGGTCGTGAGCTTTGTAGCTTTCCCAGCAAGCTTTTTATAGCATTTTCCTGGCCTGGCCACCATCCCCATCGACCCCTTCCTCCAGCCACAACAAGTGTCATCTCACGGGTCTAGTTCAATCACGTTGCAGCAGTCCTTGAAATCGAGATTACATGAGCGCACTCACACAGGTAAGCCTGTCCACACATATGTTCGGGATTACACGAGCTTCCACTCTCTGCTGTTTTCGTTGAGTTAAGTTGGACGCCCCCCACTTGTTGCTGGGCACATGTCCAACCTGTTGAGTTCGCAGTCCCATAAAGCAGATAAGATCAAATCCTGTATTTGTAGGCGAATGCGATTTGCTCATAAGTGTCTACCAATTATGCGCATTTCCTTCCAGCCAATTAAAACTGGATTGAGCGTAAGGACTATATTCTGCTTTCAATTACCAGAGACTTTGATGGCCAATTAGAACGACGAAAGAGGTTTGAATGAATCCATGAATTTCCAAAAGGATGTACTACTTTCGAAGGATCTATTTCCTGGAATGAATTCCCATTTAGAACTATATTGTAATTCCTGAAAGCCATCTCTTAATATCCCATTGCCAGCTTCAATGCCACTTTAGACAAGCTGGAACCCGAAGAACAACCCGCTCCCAAGTTTGCTGGAAAGGAAACACATTTGTAAGTTGAGCTTGCTATGTATGTGGTTATAATATATGGTTTCCGCTTACAATATATGTGATAAAGATGGATATTAATATAGTTAAACGGAATGTGGGGCGTGCTTCAGCTGCTGCCGTGTGTTACGTGGGCCAGTTACCTCTCTTAGATGCCTCCCCTGGCGCCATCCTCCTCGTTGGTGTCGAGAGTGTCAAGCGTATCATTCGTATCGTTGGTGTCCGCATTCAGATCCACCCAGTTGTCATCGCTAATCTCGTCTATGGTGTCCGTATCATCGGCCACAGCGGCCACGCTCACATCGTCCGTAGAGCCGGAACCGGTTGTGCCCGTGCCTGTGGTCGTGGTGGTGGCCGTGACCGCCGACAAGGGTCTGCCAGCTCGCTCGAGTAGATCCTCCTGGGTAGCCGGTGTCGGCGTCGTGGAAGTGGTATACGAAGCGGAGGAAGGTGTCTCCGATCGAGTGCCTGATCCCGAAGCTGATCCTGATCCAGATCCCGAGGCTGTCCCAGAGCCTGATGCCGAGCCAGAGCCAGAGCCCGTTGGGCAACTGCAACTGGCCGTTCCCGAGGTGGAGGCATCGTCGCTAAGGATGACCTCCTGCGACAATCGCGGACGTGGCGGCTTGTACTTGTTCTTCAGGCGAGCCACCTCGTACTCCTTCAGATCGGACAGCTTAAGCGTGATGCTCTGCAGGTCGCGTTTTAGCATTTTTTGTGGCGTTCACTTGAAAATTCGTCTAGAATTGCAAGAAAAAAAACAGGAAAAGGGCGCGATGCATGAAACAGTTATTCGGCCGAGCTGCCAACCCATAAGATCATTTACATTTTTTATGTTATGTTAATTAACATTTTTATTCTCAATTAACATTTTCTCTCTCTTGTAAAACATGTTTGTTTATGTGTTTACACAACGCGAAGAAGTAAAATAAAATAAATACCATTATTTTAAATATTATTTAATTTAAATATTTTAGTTATTACGCTTATTATAGCCTTGCAGGGTATTAGAATTTCAGTCAGAAGTTTGCAACGCAGTGAAGGAGACATCTCCGACCCTATAAAGTATATATATTCCTGATCAGGACCAGCCGAGTCGATCTAGCCATGTCCGTCTGTCCGTTTTTAAGAAAACTAGTCCCTCAGTTTTAAAGCTATCTGAATGAAACTTTGCAATTAGTCTTTTATATACTCTCACTCGTACATATGCATATCGGACGACTATATCATATAGCTGCCATAGGAACAAATTTTCAGAAAAAAAATTTTAACTTTGTCAGTTTTCAACATATTTTCATCAAAGTTGAGATTTATTTATTTTACGTTATTTTTGAATTTCGGTTTTAATTTCGTGAAAATCGGTTGACTATATCCTATAGCTGCCATAGAAACAATCAGAAAAAAAAAAAAAAAACATAACTTAGCCGTTTTTCAAACCATTTTCATCAAATTTGAGATTTGGCAACTAATTATTATTCCAGAATTTCCGTTTTAATTCTGCAAGGGTATATAACCTTCGGTAAGCCCAAGTTAGCTTCCTTTCTTGTTTTTTTTGAATTGTTCCCCAGGAGGACTAATCCACATATAAGTTAGTATTATGAAAATGAAAATGAAATTGTTATAATACGAAAAAATATGTTGGATAATGTATTTTATTTGCGAAATTATCTGTTAAATTTAAACAGGATAGAAAATTTCTTTGGAAAACTCAAGTTCTTGTTGTACCCTTGCAATATAATGAGAGAGTTAAAAATTTTTGAATACTTTTCAATAGTTTGAACCTTAAAACCCATAGAAGGCAGTCTAATCAATCAATATTAATTGGTTCTTGGACATATCCGTGTTGCTTTATTAGTAAGATTATCTATTGGTTATAATATTATTTGGTTAGCAATTTTGAATATATAGAGAGATACACGATATTGAACATAAAAAAGTCTTAAATCTAGATCAAATTGGTTAAAATTTGGAAGCTTCTCCTTATTAGTCAGATATGATTAAGCTATATAGTAGAGATATTGATATATTCGATATTCACTGGTTGTCAAAGTGTCAGAAAAAGGCTAATGTTTAAGCTATTCTCAGGGCGTATACTTTATTTTAAAGTGGAATAATGGATCACGAAAAAAAATATACATATATGCATGTCAGTGTAGCGATGAAGGTGAATCGGTCGAAAAAAAAAACTGAGTACAAGATGATCCGCGACAGTTGCTGTCCCTAGTAGAAGCCGTAGTGCCCGTGATGGTACGGATAGTAGCCGTGGTGTCCGCCGTAGTAGGGCACGTATCCATAGCCGCCGCCGTAGTACGGATAGCCACCGTAGTGACCGTGTCCGTAGCCACCATATCCACCGTATCCGCCGTAGCCGCCATGGCCATAGCCGAAACCGTATATACCGCGCTTCTCCGTCTTCTTCTCATCAATGGCGCCAATCTCCTGCGGCTGCGGTTCCACGGCATCCGCCGAACTTGGCTCCGAAACGGCCGCCCAGGTGCCCATTATGAGGCCGAGGGTCAGGATCATGAAAATGCACTGGCAAAAGGAAAGTATAAGAAAGTTAATTATCATTTATCCGGACTGGAATTATATTTTTAAATTCATTTGTATTGCTTTGCAGTGAATTAAAAATAACAATAATTGGAATCATCGATTTTTTAAGTTTTAAACACATTATGCGTTTATTTCGATCATTTTTGCATATTAATCAATGCCATTTAGGTGTATTATTAAACTTAAAAAAAATAAATAAATAATAAAGCACCAATTTCTACTAGCTCACTTATTTTTTGTAATAATAAATCACTATTTTCCACACTATTAATAACGATAATAATAAAAAAAAAAGGTTAGTAGAAATCCGTCAATAATTTTGTTTTGTTTAAATTTATCACCGATTAATTTTTAAAATCTTCGCACTGAGTCTTCTTTTGAATCAATTACAACATTTTTAAAGGCTCGTTTTAATCCTGCTCTGACAACTTCCCGAGAAGCTGCCATCGATGCCTGTCGCCTGTCTGCACTTAATCCTTTGTGCTACGGCTGCGTATCCTTGAACTCCTGCTACCGAACTGCCGATGCTGCTTACCAAGAACTTCATGCTGATGCTGCTGCGAGGGCTTTTGCGTCGGATGCTGCTGTATGTGCTGGCTAACGAGCTGGGCGCCGGGCGAGGTTTGTTGATGGCTGCCAGTTGCCCCGTCGCTTTTATAGCAGCCCGGCGTGGAACTCGCCTCGCTGGGTAAAGCTGCCTAATGCTGGTATTGTTGGGATGGCTGCTGGGTTGAGTCAAGCTGGTATTGTGCTGCTACAGTTAGCAATTATGCAAACCGACAACAGCAGCAGCAGCAGCAGCAGCAGCAGCAGCAGCAGCAGCAGCAGCGGCAGCAGCGGCAGCGATTGTTGCAGCTATGGTAAATTGAATGCATGACGGACGGGTTGAGGACTTGAAATCGAATATTGTTTATGCTGCAAGCCAAAAGGTCATCCGCTCATCCGGCGGAGTGGGCGTGGAAACTAACGATATCTCTTATAATTGGCAGTCAAAGTCGAAAATTCTAAGATCCCAGGCTCTCCTCTCGGTGCTCATTGGGAAATCGGAGAAGTAGAGCAGAAATCTATGTATCCAGCGTTCGTTCCACAACGCAACATAGGCCATAAGCTCTGCGATGGGTTCCACAATCACCAGGGAATATCGTATAACACTTTCACTTGCTCCGCCAGATGGATTACACTGGATCTGGACACTGCTGTTGCTGCCTGGTTGGGGCATTACCTAACCTCGCCCAGAAGCTGGCCTGGGTCCAAATTGAAATGCCAGAAGCCCCGTGGGAACTCCATTATTTACAAATTATGAACGATTGGCACGTTTTGCAGCATTCTTAATTAAGCTGCCAGCCAGATCTCAGCCAGATCATTTCCAATGCACGCTCTTATCGAAAGAATATCCGAGGAGCACGATTTCCGACGGAGACGGAGACGCCTCTGGCAGCATGCTGGGTATGAGGGCATGTATGCTTTGGAATATATATTTACAACCCTTGATCTTAGAGATATACTATCCAGTAACTGGATCTGAATGTTTGGAACAACTTTAGGTTTTCATTTGTAAGTAATATAACTTATAAACATTTTAAATTTGTAATTGAGATCTTATTAAACTTTTAAAAAGTCTTCGATGTACCAGGTAACCGGAGTTTGAGACGACTTCTAGACCTTCTGCTGACCATTTCCGTCTATGTGAAGGACGACCTTGACCGCAGTGGCAATTGCAAATTGCGAGTGGCAATTGCCGTTGCTGGTTTTTTTGATTTTCCAAGCGGAGTCATCAATGAAGCAACGCCGGCGGCCACATTGTTGAATGAAGCATGGCAAGCGCATTTTCACAGTCGACGTCGCGACGTCAGCTCGCTTACCCAAAGTGGGTGGCACCGCCGCCAGCCATTGTCTTCTCCAGCACCCATCTCGAGCAGCTGCAATTGTTTTGGCATCGTTTTAATATTAATAATATCTGCGCATTGAATGAGCGGCGGACGAGGTGAATGCACGCGAGGCGAGTTGGGCAAGCGGAAGCCATCGGATCTGGGCTCCGGCTGTGCCCTGGCTATGGCTATGACTCTGGTCTGGTCACGATCTGGCTCCGTTGTCGGAGATGACAACATTTTTGATTGCCAGCTAAATTATAATTCTTGGCTAATTCTTGTCTGGGTTCGCGGTGCGGTTCGTTCGATTGATTTGATTGATTCCCCATTGTGGCGAGCTGATGATTTACGGCCCAGCCGGCTAATAGCGCATTGTTGGGGGACCAGGGCCCAGCCAGGGTCAGATCTGGAATCTCCAAGTCCCGCCGGGCATTGATTGATCCGTTCGATTACACAACAACAAGCCAGCGCTTGGCCTTTTCAGCTGAAAATGCTAAGATTTCCTTACAATTTATTGCGCTTAACAGACATTTAACAAATTAACCAAGTGGAAGGAGATCGGTCCGACTAGTACTTCAGCTCCTTGGCCTTGTCGGGGGCCCCCTCGTCCAGCAGCTTCAGCTCTGCCTGCTGCTTCTCCGGCCGGATGACTGTGTAGTAGTGGTAATAGCGCATACCCAGCACGTAAGTGCCGTAGAGGGTCACCCCGATGCAGGCGTAGACGGCGCCGCGATGCAGCTTGTCCAGCAGGGAGTTGGCGTTGATGGGCTTCTTCTGCATGGCGCAATCCAATCGAATCCCAAGATTCCTTCCTCGTCCGAAATTTCTGTTGTGGGCTAGAGGTGGCCCAAGGGGAGAGTGTGTATCCTATCGATTAGGGCGACACTGAACCTGCGCAGCCAGCAATCGATTGCAAATAGCAAAGCGGGAAAAGTGAAACCTAGCTGAGTTCTCAGTTAAAAGCCCTAAAACGAGATATTTATGCAAATTTCTTTATGTTTTTGTCAGTATGAAAATATATTGCAAAATTATTTTCCGTTTTGGCTCGACAGTGATTTTATCACACAACACCAGCGATTGTGAGGCCCACTATCGATACACTTTCACTTACTTTCTTCCATCTCTAGAGACCCGCACGTGTTTACATTCCCCGATTGGAAGATTAGCTGCAACGCCATTGTGAAATTGCTGAAGTTCAGAGATCTGCGAAGGATTTGTGAAACTACATATGGATCACGAATACGCTGGCGTTAGCCCGCTGGGCGCCGCCGACAGCAAGGCCGCCTCGAACGCAATAATCCTGTGCTGCGAGTGCGGAGTGCCCATCCAGCCGAATCCGGCCAACATGTGCGTCACTTGCCTGCGCAACCATGTTGACATTACCGAGAATATCCCCAAACAGGCGGTGCTGCACTTCTGCCGCAACTGCGAGCGCTATCTACAGCCGCCAAACGAGTGGATTCAGGCCTCCCTGGAGTCGCGTGAACTTCTGGCCGTTTGCCTCAAGAAGCTAAAGGGACTGAAGGACGTGAAGCTGGTCGATGCGGGCTTCATCTGGACAGAGCAGCACTCGAAGCGTATCAAGGTTAAGCTGACGGTGCACGGCGAGATCACCGGCGGCACTGTCCTGCAGCAGGTCTTCGTGGTTGAGTTCACGGTGCAGAATCAGATGTGCAATGACTGCCACCGCACCGAGGCCAAGGACTTCTGGCGCTGCTTGGTGCAGGTGCGCCAGCGGGCGGACAACAAGAAGACCTTCTACTACCTGGAGCAGCTGATCCTCAAGCACAAGGCGCACGAGAACACGCTGGGCATCAAGCCGGAGCACGGCGGCCTGGACTTTTACTATGCCAACGAAAATCATGCGAGGCGCATGGTGGACTTTCTGCAGACCATGGTGCCCGGGAAGGTGACCACCTCGAAACGCCTCATCTCGCACGATATTCACAGCAACAACTACAACTACAAATATAACTGGTCGGTGGAGATAGCGCCCGTTTCCAAGGACAGTGCCGTCTGCCTCTCGAAGAAACTGCGCCACCAGCTGGGCAATCTCTCGCCCCTTTGCCTGGTGAACCGTGTGTCCAGCAGTATCCACCTGATCGATCCCCTGACGGCGCAAATTGCCGAACTTACCTCCCAGGTGTACTTTAGGTGGGAAATTTATTTATTGGTTTTTCCCCCTAATTCCCTTACTAACATTTCTGTTTTGCTGACGCAGAGCTCCCTTTGAGGCCATATGCAACCCCAAGCAGCTGGTGGAATACGTGGTCATGGACATTGATGTGATCATGGAGAAGGACCGCAAGTCGTACCCCGGCCAGGGACAGGTCTCCTTCAAGCACGCCCTCTGCGACATTTGGGTAGTGCGCGCCTCTGAGCTGGGCATCAACGACAATCCCATTCACACGCGCTCCCACCTGGGCCACTTGCTCAAGGTGGGCGACTCCGTTATGGGCTATAACACCGGCGAGGCGAACATCAACGATCCCGAGTTCGACAAGCTGTCGCCGGAGCTGATACCCGACGTGATTCTGGTACGCAAGCACTACGACCGCCAGGCCCGGCTCAGCCAGCGCGTTTGGAAAATCAAGCACTTGGCCGCAGAGGCCACCGACGAGCGCAGCAAGTACGATTACCATGAGTTCCTCGACGATCTGGAGGAGAACGAGGATCTCCGCGGCCAGGTCAATATCTACCGGGACAGCAACAAGACGATACCCATCGACGGCCAGGCTGCCGGCGGTGATGTGCCCCAGATCACGCTGGAGGAGATGCTGGAGGACATGACGCTGGAGTGTGCCGACGACGGAATGGGCGAGGATGAGGAGGAGGAGCCTCAGTTATAGTTTGTTTATTTATACAACACTTCTCTTTGCTTTGCTTTGCTTTTACCTTTTACCCCTGCGTGGTATGCCCTGTACATATTCACTTAATTCACATAAAGAGCTAAGAAACTAAACGAGACTCGGCACTAATTCTGGGGGGGATCCTGGGAGTATGCCAAATCCAGGCAGCAATATCATTTAGCCCCCTTTTTCAACACTGATAACCATGCCGCCCCTCCCCTTCTGGGTGATGATTTAATGAAAGAAAGAGGGATGGAAACGTTGCGACCACTGGTCTAGACTCTTATTTCCTGTATACAGATTGCCTGTCCGAATTCGAACAACTTAAATGCTAGGTTTCCACTCATTTCTGGCACAGAGTCAAGTGTACTAATTTGGATAACATTAAGGGTTTAACTACAGTTCTAGCTAAGTCTTGTCTTCTTAGGAGAGTCCCAACTGCGGCTTCTCCTTGAAAAAGTAAACATCATCGCAGTCGCAATCATGCTCCGCCTCCCATTCCTGCAGCACTCGCTTCACGATGGGCAGGATGTGCTTCCTGGTGGCCTGGACATTGTGCTGGCGTAGAAAGCAGCCGCCCATAAAGCGAGGCGCGTCCGGCTCATGGGGTTGTAGCTCCAGCTTGGGATTGCTGGACTCGACCAGGGCCAGTCGTACGCGCTCCACCAACTGACTCTGGCCGTTGAGAGAGATCAGGGCCACGTCGCGCTGCACTTGGCCATCAGCGGGTGATACCCACATGCCCAGAATCACGAGGAGATTACTGCCGGCGGCAAACTCCCGCACTGCCTTCTCGGCGCCGCTCTTGGCCGCAAAGTCCCGGACGAGAATGGGCATGCCGGCCATGGGAACCACCTGGCGATCGGTGTGCAGGGTCTTCATGTCCTTGCGCAACACCTCGTTGAGCGTAAGTCTGCTAATATCCGCTCTAGCGGCCACCAGCTCATCGAAGATGACCGTTCTTTGATCCGCCTGGCGCTGTAACTCCTTCTCCAGCTCCTCCACCATGCTCTGATCCTTGGGCCCGAAACGCTTGGCCGCCGGTGCAAAGTTGATGGTGTCCAGAACGATGGTGGCGTGTAACAGTCGAGCCACAGCCAAGGAGCGAGGCTGCTCCTCGGCCAGATAACGCTCAGCCACCAAGGTGGCGCAGGAACCGACCGATGCATCAATACTGCGCTCACATTTGGAGGGCAGCAACTGAAGGGACGGACTGCTTTCATCCAGAGGCCTGTGATCTAGAATCTCCGCCACATTCGGTGCTAGCGGGCTGACATGGTGATCCACAAGGATTACACTAACATCCGGGGCCATTTCGCCGGGTAAGTCATCGCGAAAGAGCAGCACGGACTCAAGAATTCCGCACTGGCCGAACATATGGCCAACCTCTGTCTTCAGGGGGTAATCCCGGCGCGGAATATTCAGGATGGGCACATAGTCGTGTTCCAAGTGCCTTTGGCCGTAGACAAAGGCCAAAGTGACGGCTGATACGGCCGAGTCCAGGTCACAAGATTCATTGCCCATCACTAAGTGCAGGATCCGGCCGGATTCTGGGGGAGCAGCAGCCCAAGCATTAGGCGACGCCTCAGCCAGGTGCTGCAAGAGATGGGGAAACCGTATTAGTGCTGCTCGGCCCCGGTGCCTCTCCTGCTCCCAGCACTGTGTCGCGGGTGATACTTACTCTGGCCAGCGTGCCACGGGCATGGGCTAAAAAGCGCAGAAAACACATTTTCCAAAGGGAAAATGCTTGTTGTCTCTGATTTCAAGGAATACGAAGAAAACCTGCTCACAGCAGTCCCATTGATGGCAGTTATCGATAGACGACACTATCGGGCAATTGTCCGTTATGTGGTGTATAGATTCTTGATTCTGATAGGAATGTGACGCACGAATGTAATCTGAATGGATTTCCTTCTTAAATAGATTCGATAACTAGATTCGAATTTTCACAGCTTTATAAATATATATGTAGCTATCAGTCGGAATTAAATATATATATATATATGCCATATAGAGCTGTTTCTGGATTGGGTTGAGGTCACCCTATGTTAGCTGAACGGCACAGTAATAATTATTAAAATATTTAAATATTGTTAAGGAGATTAAAACGTTTTAGGGGAAATGCAAATAATGTGCATAAAACAAAATTATTCCAAAATGAATATAATTAAAAATCGAAATATTTATTTATTTAGTTATAAATTAAGCTACAGGAGTACAAAGAAGACATTTAAAAAATATATGTTGTTAATATATTTTAATGTTTAATAATTTCAATGCTTTATATATTTAAATGTTTATTATTTGAGAAAAAAATATTTCTTTAAATTAAAGAGTTTAATTATTAAAAATAATCTAAAGGCAAATAGTTAATCTTAAACTTGTATTAAACAAAATGCAAGACTTTTTATTGTAATATATTGTTATAAATAAATCACATTAAGCAAAAATGTATGCGTAAAAATAGTAGATTTTTATATATTTTAAGACTTTCTATAATTAGTTATTTCTTGATGTTTTATTGTATTTTAAGCTTAATCTATATAAATTTCAAACTTAAAAAAACGCAGCCCTAAAGGTGTTAACAAAAATAAATTAAAACATTTTACTTCAATTAATTGTCAAGTAAACATATTTTTTTATTTTATTTTATTGTAATAGCCTTTTTGTTATATGTCTCAAAATAAAATGAATTTAAGTAAATCAGAAAACAGCTGAGATTTGCAAGTATATAAGGTATTTTATGTACTTAGACCTGTTGTTTATGTTGGTTATACAAAACTAAAATAAGAAAGGAAGCTAACTTTGATTCGCCGAAGTTTTTATACCCTTGCAAATTGCAATTGAATAAAAAAATTAAACATGCAATTTTAAAAAAATAAAAAAAAAATCGCAAACTAGATGAAAATACATATTGAAAAAGCAGGGAAACTATGAATTTTCTTTTATATTTTCCAATATGATATAGTCGTCCGATTTTCATAAAATTAAAAACGAAAATCTGCAATAATAAAAATGTTCAAAGCCCAAAATAAATTTAAATATTTTTAAAACTCATAAAGTTATAATTTGTCTTCCAAAAATGGTCGTGAAAACAAAACGCCATCAGGCGGCCGCCACTTGAACTAGTACAAGCTGTGTTTCTTATGGGCGAGGAGAAAGAGAGGGAAAGAGCGTGTGGAGTTGTTTGTTCTATTTTTCCTGATGAATGTGAGGGATTCTACCGCTGGAACCCGCCCAATAAAATGTCGCTTCTATATAGTTTTATACTCATTGATAACGGTTAGATGTTCGTAAAATCATCATTAAAAAATATTGTATATATTTAAGGAGAATTAATAATGCATTTGCTTTACAGATAACGATAAATGGAGCCTTCAACACGCAATTTTATTGGCCAACTAAGTGCTGTCCTTGCGGATAATGCTAACGAGCCACTGCACAGTGCTAAAGTAGTTAAAAAATAAATATAAATAATTATAAATAATTCTTAAAATTTTATTAAAAAAGAAACAAGCTTATATAATTTACTAAAAGTTATATAAAATAAAATTTTTATAATCAATTTTATTAATAAATCATTTAAACTGTCCACTGTGCCGTTCAAAAGCCTTAAAACATGCAATGATTCCGAATTTTGAGGCATCGTCCAGTTGGACTCCGACCAGCACAGAAGCCTCATAATCATCATTATCCTCATGTTGCTTAGCAACACGCAGAACGTGAGCCTGGTCTACGCCCTGGTCTGGGCCATCGACCACTATTATGGACGCTCCACCAGCACTGCCCTGGCGGTGGTAAAGTTCCCCACAAGCCGGGCCAGCCGTTATCACCACAACGACCTGATCGACAAGTCTCTGGCCAGAGCCGCGGGCTCGGGACGTATACAATTTCAGCTGGAAGATGACCGCATCGAGACGTCCTCCTCTAGCGACACCAATGTCACCGACATTGAGACAGACCTGCCGCCGCCGAGTGGAGTGGCGGGCAGGCCCATTGCCATCTGGTTCCTGGACAGCCTGCGCTCGTACTTCCGGCTGGAGATGTATCTGACCCAGCTGGGCAGTCCCTACAAGCGGACGGGCAACTTTCTCCTGGTCTACACGGGAACGGAGGCCCAGCCCATGGAGTCCATCAAGATTATGTTCCGGCGACTGCTCAACATGTACGTGCTGAACGTGAGCGTGTTCTTGCAGCGTAATGGGAGTGTCCATGTGTACACCTATTATCCCTATGGGCCGCATCGCTGTCAGTCCTCGCTGCCCGTCTTTTACACGGCCTTCCAGGAGCTGAAGCCTGGCGTTTTTGGTCTGACCAAGCCTCTATTTCCCAGCAAGCTGGGCAATATGCATGGCTGCCAGCTGGTGGCCGCCACTTTTGAGCATCGGCCGTACGTGATACTCGAGGACGATGTGGGGCAAAAGGGCGGCGGCAGGATCCTGCACGGCATTGAGGGCAGAATTGTAAAGACTCTCGCCGAGCGGATGAACTTCAGCATTAAGCTGGTGGAGCCCAAGGACAAGGATCGTGGCCAGATTCGGCCAGATGGCAATTATACGGGCATACTCAAGATGGTAAGATGGATTCACAGGGCGTATACGTAATGAGTACCTTGCAGATTACGTATACGCCATGGAAACCTCCTAGATTACGCCTCTCATCCTCTTGCAGATTGTCGATGGCGAGGCGAACCTGACCTTCGTGTGCTTCATGTACAGCAAGGCTCGATCGGATTTAATGCTGCCCAGCGTGTCCTACATGAGTTTCCCCATTGTCCTGTGCATTCCCAGTGGCGGCTCAATGACACCGCTGCAGCGCCTCACGCGTCCCTTCCGTCACATCATCTGGACCTGCATCCTGGGTAGCCTCCTGCTCGGCCTCCTACTGATCGGCCTGCTGCGTCTGAGGCAGCCACCGCGGGCGCTGCGTCACCTGGTCCTGGGCCGGGCCAATCACCGGGCCTGTCTGGGCATGTGGAATGTCCTGCTGGGCGGCCTGGCCCTGTACCATCCGCGGCGAAACTTTGCCCGATTTTTGCTGCTGCTGTGGCTGCTCCAGACCCTCGTCCTGCGGGCCGTCTACACCGGACAGCTGTACCTGCTGTTGCAGGACGTGGAGATGCGGGCGCCGCTCCAGGAGCTGTCCCAGGTGGTGGCCCAGGGCTATGTGTTCCACATGCTGCCCGCCCTGCAGAGCGTCTTCCACGACTCAATGCCCAGCACAAGGATTCGTGTGGTAACCAGCCATGAGCCGTCACTGATGCGGCTGCGGGACGAGGACGATCCGGGCATAGCGGTGCCGCTGCTCCAGCCGACGGTCTACCAGTTCGACTACCGCTCCGGACCGAACCGGAAGCACCTGGCCGTGCTGCCGCTCCCGCTGATGACCGCCCCCCTGACGCTGTACATGCGACCCCACTCGTATCTGAAGCGCCGCATCGACCGCCTGCTAATGGCCATGATGTCCTCGGGGATTGTGTTTCGCTTCCGGGGCATGTACCTGGATCGCATCGAGCGAATGGCCAAGCGGCGGCGCAGCATGGAGCCCCAGCCACTGACCCTCTGGCGGCTGTCGGGAATCTTTGCCTGCTGCGGAGCCCTCCAGCTGCTGGCCATCCTGGTCTTTGGCCTGGAGCTGCTCGCCTCTGCCACCGACCGGCATTCCCGGTTACGCAGGGCTTTAAGCTTATTAAATGGATTTATTGCATAAATTCTGAAATATATACATAAACCCTTTACAGCCTCTCCATTAGCCAGGCCAATCTTCTCCAGCTTGGCCTCCTCCTACTGAGCAGTTCCAGGCCAAACACCGCCAAGGACACGCTGTGGGCTGCCATCAGACAGTTGAAAGCAGCCAGGACAAAGCCCATGGACTCGGCACGCCCCTGGGCTGCACTCTCACCCGAGTGCGAGGAGGAGGAGCCAGGATTTTTAGGCTTTCCCGCCGAGTCCGAGGTGTAGGGCATGCTGCCCCAGTCCAGCCGCTGCGAGTGATGCTGGAAGAGACCGAAGCTGCGCATGTTGAACAGAATCGCATTGAACTCCCAGGCGAAGTAGGAGCCGCGCGGAAAGTATACGCACAACATGTTATCCAGCATCTTCTCGGCAAGAATCACCAGCCGGTGGCGGTGGCTTCGATGCCGGGTCAGATGCTGGGCCAAGAAGGCGCGACTGGTAAAGGCGCCGACCAGGCCGGGCTCCTTAAGCAGGGCATCGAACACATCCACCGGCTGTCCCGGCGAGATGTGGGTCCTGCCCTGGAAGGCGGGCAACTTGAGGGTCATCCGGTAGGTGGCATGATCGGTGATGAAATGGAATCCCGCCGTCAGTGCCTGCTCGAAGGTCTGCGGCAGCGGCTTCTGCGGTGAATTGTGTATGAAGTTGAACACGGATGCCTCGTAGCTGGCACGGATCACAAAGATCCAGAGCATCCAGCCCGCTAGAGCGGGCGACGGCAGACGCCAGTGGCTGCCCAGGAGCCAGTGAAGGCTGGACAGGAAGGCCAGCAATAGCCAGGAATAGCCATTAAAGGGAAAGAGCATCACCTCGTAGATGCTGTAGCCTTCCCGCGGACGCATCACAATCACATAGGCCATCTGGCTGTAGGGACTGGTGTCGGACAGGTAGGTGGATCTCTCCGGCGTGCAGGCGGCACAGCCGAGCGTGAAGTTGGCCTTCCGCTCGCGAAGCATCTGATAGGCACCGGTGAGCGTTCCATTCGTATAGCTGGAGCCACCGATCAGACCCTCGGGCTCGTTCCGTACCAGTCGCAGGGTGAAGTTCATCTTGGCGGCCACTATCTGGATCAGCAGTCCATCCAATCCCTCCAGTTGCTCCGCCGGCTTGCTCTTGTCCCAGTGCACCGTCATATAGGGCGGTATGTCCCACACAATCACGCTTAGGGGACAGCCGTAAAGGTTCTTCAAGCGGCGCGGAAATAGTTCCCATAACCCAGCATCCTTCAACTCGATCTCCACCGGCTCCAGGCTCATGCAATCCGTGCTCGTATACGGCCGCACATTGTAGGCCCGGACAGCGTGGAGACTCGGCACCAGAATCAGCACATTGATGTTGTAGCGCTCCAGGAGGAAGTACGCGAACATCCTGGACATAACAGAGCCTTGCTTGGACTCCGGCAAGGTGGTCAGCCACACAATCACGTACACGTTGTTCCTCTTCAAATCCGAGGCAATTGCTCTAGGGAATACATATATATATAGTCGCTATGATCTCTAACTGATCCTTGGACAGTACTACATACATAACCTCCTCGGGGCACTCAACGAACAGCAACAAGATGAACACCTGGCAGCTGAGCTTTTCGGACAGACGGGAGGCCATCACAATGGGCACTTCCGCCGACTGCCGGTGGCCCAGGCTGCGGTCCAGCACCCGCTGGACCAGCTTCACCCGATCCCTGGCCATCTCCTTGTAGTTGGTGCTAATGAAGACACTCAAGTTGTGAGCGGCAAAGGTATTCGTGAAGATCTCCTGCAGTGTTGCGGAGATTCGCGTGGCCAGCAGCTCCTCCATGGGATACTGATCGGGCCATAGACTGGCCTGGGCCAATGTACTCAGGAGCAGCGAAAGGAGCAGCCCAGTCACTGCTCGACGGAGGTCCATGGTGAAAGTGTAACATTTTGCAGGACATTTTCTCGATTTTATAGTTTGCAATCGAAGGAAGGCAAGGGAATTGATTTGGCAAATGGAAATTGATTTTTGGGAATTGTTTTTTTGCTTGGGTTTCTTATCAATTTTTGGAAATCTACAGAGTTGTTTGCTTTATTTACTTTTAAAATTAAATATTAAGGGATTGAAGAGTAAGCAATTCATTTTGGAAAAAATTAAATATTAGTTTCTCCCAAAAGTAAAGACATTTTATAAACAGAAACTATTTATATTATTGCTGTATTTTGTTTATTAATTTTAGTTAAGTACTCTATCTACTCTGATGCCTAAAATATTAGCATTGTATTTTAAGTAAACCAATTTCTGCCGATTTTAGTGGAATTTCTGAAAGGAAAAACTAAATACTATATTAAATGTATGTAAGTAGTGGATAAAACTACTTGGAAATGGTAAGGTACATTCGATAAGTTACAAATTAAAATTAATAATTTTATTAAATTTTTAGGAACAGCTTTTAAAGGTAAAACTTTATCAGTTGCTTTATAAACCTTAAAGAAACTCAAACTTCTCTTTTATTTAGAGTCATTTTATAACTGGAAACCATTTATTTAATGTCTTAATTTATTTAATAATATTTCCTTACAAAACTTTATAAACGTTAAAGAAACTCAAACTTCTCTTTATAAGTATAGCCTTTTTTTAATTAGAAACCTTAATACCTTAATTTGTCTAATAATATTACTTTACAAAATTAATGTTTTTTTTTTTTTGTAATTTTTAGAAATATATTTTAATAGCAAAACTTAATTAGTTGTTTCTTTAATTATAAACCTTAAAGAAACTCAAACTTCTCCTAATATTTATAGCCTTTTTTAATTAGAAACCATTTATTTGATACCTTAATTTGTTTATTAATATTTTTCAAATAAATTGATAGTATTTTTAGTTTTTAGAAATAGCTTTTAATGGTTAAACTTTATAAGTTGCTTGTATAATTATTAACCTTGAAGAAACTCCAAATTCTGTTTTTATTTTTAGACTTTTATGAACAGAAATAATTTAATTTGATGTCTTAATTTGTTTAATAATATTACATAAAAAAATTGATAATTTTTTAATTTTTAGAAACAGCTTTTAAAGGTTACACTTTATCAGTTGTTTGTTTATATAATTATAAGCCTTAAAAGAGCACAAATTTTTCTTTTATTTTTAGACATTTTATAACTAAAAACCATTTATTTGATGTCCTAATTTGTTTATTAATAAAACTTTACAAAAAGTATGATTTTTGTCATTTTTATAAATATATTTTAATAGAAAAACTTAATTAGTTGCTTCTTTAATTATGAACCTTAATCAAAACTTAACCTTATCTTTTTATTTATAGACATTTTATGATCAGATACTATTTATGAGATGTCTTAATTAATATTAATATTAATATTTTATATTAATATTTAATATTTCTTAAATACTCAATCTATTCTGACGCCTAAAATATTTGCATTGTTTACCCAGGCGGAACCTTCATTGTATTATTTGAATTTCAGGTCGGAAAAGAACACAAACAAATTACTTGCGGCTAAAGGTAATACATTAACAAATCCATGTTCATCACTTAAACTAATTGCCGCGTACGGAGCGAGCACTATCCAGCCACCTAGCCACCTGGCCACCACCCACTGGCACCGCACTCTCTCCGGTGTCCGTTCCGGGGGCATGTGCGTGACAGGTTTCGGTGTCAGTGCTATGCATGAGACGAATAACCATAAATTAACACCATCAACGACACACACACACACCTAGGGGTTAAAGGGTGGTAGGAAGTGGGCTAGGGGGAGGCGGAGGCAGAGCCGGAAAATGTCCTGGCTGCCAGGGGAAATGAAACCACATCATTAACAAACACGGTTATAAAATTGGGTTAAGCTTAAACAAAAACAAAAGAAAAATACATATTAGTTATTTAATTTATGATCTACTCTTAAAAATTTAATAAACTAAATTCCAGGTTTGAGATATATAATGATTTCCCAGCAAAATCCACACAAAATCTAACTAAAACACTCTCAAAAATTTACCTTTAGTCTAAACTAAACTAAAACCTACCTAAAACCCTCTTAGAAGTCAACCGAAAACCCTAAAAATAAACCTACCTAAAACTCTTTTAAAAACACAACCCAAAATTAACCTTAAGCCCAATGCTAACACACTTAAAAATTAAGCAAAAGCTTCCTAGAATACTCTTAAAAATAATATTAAATATAATATTATGAATCCGCAAAAAAAACACACACAAAACCCACCTTAAAACTTGTAAATCCCAACAGAAAAGCAATACAAAATTAAACTTATATCAAACCAAAAACGAAACCAAAACCAATCTAAAGTATATTCAAATCCAGAAGAAAGCAAGCGAAGGTCCCTTAAATAATATTAAAAATAATCTTAAAAATCCACACAAAACCCGCCTAAAACCTCTTAAACCCCAACAGAAAATCAATAAAAAATTAAACTAAAAACCAACCAAAAACAAAACCAAGACCAATCTAAAATATATTCAAATCCAAAAAAAGCAAGCAAAGATCCCTAAAAAAAAACACCTGAAAACCCTCCCGAAACCCAAAACTAAACCAAAATTAACCAAAAACCCACTCAGAATAAATAGAAATTTAATAAAACAAAAAAAAGTTGAACATTTTTAATAAAATAAATAAAGTTCCTCTTCTTGAGGTACAGATATTTCTTTTAAATTTAGTTTTTTAATATTATCTTTTACTACTTGCTTACTACCCAAAAAAAAATTAATATAAAATACTTATATGCTAAATATCTAAATCTAAATATATCTTTTATGTAAAGAAAACCTTAAACCTAAACTTGGAACCATTGAAATCCCTGAACTGCTAGGAGAAGAGCCTCCTTAGCAGCTGCGATCGCTGGGAGAGTAGCTCGCAGAGAAAGACAACGAGGCTGAGGAGCAGGCCAACAAGAACCATCAGGAAGATGGCATAGAGCTCGACAAGGCCCAATATTTGGTAGCTCTGCTCGCTGCGCAGATAGCTCTCGACCAGCTCCCACCTGGACCACACGGCCAGGAGGCCCACCGAACGCATCCACATGATCTCCTCGTTGAGTTGGTCGATAAGGAAGGAGTGCTTGGCCAGGTACATGGTCAGCTGCATGCTGATGATGTCCTCGGGCACAATCTCGAAATGGGCAACCATTCCCTCAGCGTTGCCCCCCTGCCGATGCACTCGCTCGGCGCTCAGGCGATTAAACTGGATAAAGATGTCCAAAGCGGAGGCGGTTGCGTGCCGGCGCAGCTGATGATTTGCCTCCAGGAAATAGAGCGAGTCCAGCTCGGAGTCGGTGTCCCCCAGCAGGCGAAACTTCATATGCTGGACGCTGGGTATCTCCTCCAGCGCTTCGAGGACAATGGGGGTCAGGACCACCGTGTAGTTGCGCTCCACCAGCGATTCGATGGTCTGTGGCCACCGGTTTAGCTGGTGGGTGCGGATCAAATGGTAGAGCAAACCCTGGTAGATGGTTCGAATGATCAGTGTGTACATCATCAGCATCAGGCAGTAGAGTCGAGCTGTATGGCTTCTTGGGGCATCCATCAACGGCATGCCCACGAATATAAGCTCCAGATTGAGCCAAGAACGTGCGCCCAGGCTTGCATCAGTTCCATGCTCCCGGAGCAATCGGTCCACGGCCAGCTGAAGGAGCGCCGAGAGGGCCACCACACCGAGAATGCCCAGCCAGATCTGCAGGCGGTACGGATAGAGCAGGATATCCGTGGAGCTCAGCTCGTAGCTGGAGGCCAGCACGCCGAAAACCTCGCGGGTCTGATGGTAATTGTGCGTTGATGTGGCCACCATACTCCGGCCCACCGTCTGCCGGATACCGCCCAGGGTGAGATCTGCCTCGCCATGCTGCAGCTGCCGAGATAGAAAGATGGCGAGTAAGGTAGATTCTCCACTTTCCCGAAGAACTCACCATCTCCAAGGCGCCATCACGGACATTCCCTTGCATCGGACGCACAGCTATGCTGAAGTTCATCTTCTCGGCAAGGGCCAAGAGCAGGCGCCCCTCATAGCCACCGCTTACGGTCACATCCTCCGCAGCCTCGGCCAGCCGCAGGAAGGGCGGTGAATTCCACAGGGCGCATCTCACCGGGCAACCATAAAAATTGCGCAGCTTCCGCGGAAAGATCTCCGGCTCCACCAGCGTGCTACCATTGTAGCGATTAATCAGCTGCGGCTCCATGTCGGCACATCCCCGCTCCCCAAAGGGATAGTAGCTGTAGAAGAGTATGTCCCCATTGGATTTCTGCACCTGAACGCTGCAGTGGATGAGCTGGTAGCGCCAGCAATAGTCGAAGATCAGCCGCATCTCGCCCTGGAGCAGGCGATCGCGGGCCTGCAGGAAGATGAAGTAATGCTCATTGTAGTTATATTCCCGGGCATAGTACTCCATCCGGATCTCTTCGAAGGCCGCAAACGAGTCCGTGAAGATGACGTTGAAGTGCCGCCGCCCAACAACCGGCTGCCAGGGCACGCCCGGCTCCACCTTGACGATCTGGAGCGGGGCCAGGCCCCACTGGCGGAACAGAGTGCTCATCATTTCGTTGTAAAAGTTGCACGTATGTTCGCTCCGGCAGCACAGGGTCAGTACCAGCGATGGCGTCACACTGAGTATATGATGGTGGACCACATGGAGCAGGGCCCGGGCCACCACCTCGTTGATGTGGTTCATCTGCTCGCCGGATAAATCGTAATACGATTGGAGCAGAGCGCTAATGTTCATCCTGTGATGACGACGAGTCAGAGACTGGGAGACTTTCCTGGGAGACTTTCTGGTTCTGGATGGGAAGTACGCCTATGTACATAGTACACACGGATCCCTTGGATAAGTTTTTGTGTAAGTTTAAGGCAAGGCCATTAGGCGAAAGTTTTTCTTTCTATTTTTTTTTTGAGATGATTAATGACCTGCTCCAGGAAGTGACCCAAAATAGGTCACACAACTCGAATCAATGTCGCTCTAAAAACTATCATTAATTGAGGAAAAATTGGAAAAAGCCTGGGAAATGCTACAAAATATCTCATTATATATATTTTCTATTTATATTCTATAGAATCTAAGTTGGTTTTCTTAAGGATTTTGATTATTTAGGATTCTTTGGGACTATCTTGCTGCCAGGCGAATCGATTTAGACAATTGTATCTATCTCTCCTCCCTATCTCTGAGATTATAAGCAATAAATGTATGACAATATTCATGAAATTATTTATATTATTTAAGATTAAAGTTCTTTAAAAATATATTACTTAAATTGTATACAAAGTTGCCAAGATTGTGGGTATCCCACATCCAAGTTCAATGCCTTCGCCGGCTCAGTAGTTCTCCCGCAAAAACCACACCAGCTATGATGTACATCGCCGCCATGACTATGTATATCCCCGATAGCTTTGCATGATTAATGTAACGCCGGCTTGTGTGCTGCATCGCCTCCTGCCGGTGGGCCACAAAGTAGGCACGACGCCAGGCATGGATGAAGCCACCAGCATCCAACCGTCGCACTGTCTCGTCCACCTTCTCGTAGAGATACGAATGTTTCGGCATATAGATGCCGGCATACTCCACATTCACCGGCTGCCGGACCACATGATACGCGTTGGGATGGCTGCTGGAGTGTAGAAAGGACAGGGCCACATCCTGGTTGGCCACAGCGAAGATCTTGCGTTTGGTGTTCCGCTCCAGTGCCTGCAGCACGGCCAAGTCGGAGGGCGTGTCCAGGGCTTGGATGCTGTCCGGGCTGCCGGCCAACTGCGGCATCTCGAGCAGCAGGCGCCGAGTGTTCGCCGTACAGATGCCCTGGAATCCCTCCGCCAGCAGCTGTTCCAGCGAGAAGGACGGGTTGCTGTACAACTGCAGGCGGATGAGATGGAACAGCAGGGACTGGTAGCAGATCCTCAGCGGTATGCTGGCCCACAGCCAATGGGCGGCGATGAGCCGGTGTCGCCACGAACGCGGCAACCGGGCCAGAGCGGTGCCCAGCAATAGGCCCAAAACCTGTAATTCTCCGCCATCTCCGGCTTCTCTCTCTTCATTTACCACATTTCTCCGCCTTCGCCAGCAGGGCAGGTAGAGGCCCAGGTGGATGACCAGGGCGAGGAGGAGCAGCAGCCACACGGGCAGCTCGAAGGGAAAGACCAGCAGGGCGAGTGGGCCCAAACGATAGCGCTCCAGCTGGAGCACGGCCACCAGGTTGGCGGAGTAGTAAGACATGGGCGTGGTCAGCAGCTGGTTCCGGCGTGCCGTCTTCCGGAAGTAGCCCATGCTCAGGTTGGCACTGCGATGCAGCAGCTGTCCAAAAGTAAAGCATTTTCCAATCACAAACAACAAATTTTCCCCTTTGAGAACCCTTTAAGATTAGGCAGGATTTCGCCTTTAGGCAGGAAATCTCCCTGTGAAATCTCACCCGCTCTATGGGTCCATCGGTGGCTCCATCCGCCAGACGATAGGCCTCTGGGCGCAGCAGCTCCAGATTGGCCAGCTCTAGACTAAAGTTCATTCGTCCGGCCAGGTGGCGCACCAGCTGAATCTCAAAGCCCGAGGCCCGGACTACTGCAGAGGCCGCATCCACGATGAGGTCCACAAACGGCGGCAAGTGCCACGTGAGCACAGTCAGGGGACAGCCGTGCATCTGGCGTAGCTTGTCCGGAAACATGGACTCCTCCATTAACCAACGACGGCCATCGAAGCGATTCACCAGCACGGGATGCGCCTCCTGGCAACGGCCCGCCGTATAGGGATAGTAGGTGTATACCAGGACATCCACTTCGGCGGTCTGAACCATAATGTTGCAGTGCAGCCAAAGGTTGGTCAGGCAATGGTTCAGGATTAGGCCTCGCTCCACGGGTATCAAGCGATCTCGCGTCTGCAGGAAGATGAAGTAGTAGTCGGGATCATCAAAGTCGGCATTGTCCGCGGTTATATTGGTGTCCCTGCGGGAGGAGCATGGAAGCTAGAACATAGATCAGATGCTGTGTGTGTGCATCACTCACAGCAATCCGCCGTAGGAGTCAACCAGAAGCAGATTGACCCGCTTCCGTCCAGGCACCGAGATGTGCATCGAATCTGGCCGGAATCGCAGCAGTTGAACGGCTGTCATCCGCCACGAGTCCACAAGGTTGTTCATCATGTACTCGAACCACTGGGCGGTGCCCAGATGGCGAGCGGAAATGGTCACCACCAGCGTGGCGCTTAGCTGGGCGAGCACATTTTCGATGACCAGCCGCAGGGCACGGGCCACATACACATTGGCGTCCTCCGCCTGCATATCAATCCGCGAGTGCTCCACATAGCTGCTGTATATATCCGAAATCCTGGAGCTGGAGCTGGAACTACTGCTGACATTCATGGCGACGTTGGAGGCTTGACTGGGTCTTGGCTTTGGACTGGGCTTTAGGGTTACTCCTTGATGCCTAACAAGATCCTAACAGAGATTGGACTAATTAAAGGCAAACAAGGACTGAGATTGATACGGAAGTCGGAGGATGACTGTAAGGAAATTTCTTCCAGCAAAAAACAACAAATTAATATTTTAGTATTTTGTATTTTGTTTTGATTTTAACTAAACTAGATGTAATTTAATATATATCATAGACATTCATTTAGTTCAGTGTAAAGATGTAGCGAATTAAGTGGAAAATTCGTGACCACATCAATCAAGGCAGCATTTTCCACCCCGCCTGTCTTTTTGATAAAAGAGCAGGTCCTTTGAAGCCATAACAATATACGATTATCGACATCAGTTAAGGTAAAGTCATAACCACCACCACCTTACATATGGGTAATATGTATTGGATCTATTTATGGTCAGGCATAACCTACAGATGTTAGTTAATTAATAAACAGTGCTGGGCAAGGACACAGGATAAAGGTACACATATCAAAAGGGACTTTTTAGGCAAGTATTGTACCTCATTTGAAATTCAATAAAGTATAATCATAAAGTTATTAAATATATTAACAACTTCTTTAAAACTTCACCAGCAATAAGCTTGCAAGATAAAATAATACTCTTAAAAACTAAAAATAGTTTCTAATAAGAAAGGAAGCTAACTTCGGCTTACAGAAGTTTGTACACCCTGCAGACTTTTATCAAATAATTAAAACCAAAAATCTGGAATAATAATTAGTTGCCAAATCTCAAATTTGATGAAAATAGTTTGAAAAACGGCTAAGATATGTTTTTTTTTTATTTTTCTAATTGTTCCTATGGAAGCTATAGGATATAGTCAAGCGATTTTCATGAAATTAAAACCGAAATTTAGGAATAATAAAAAACGGCTAAAACTCTTTTTTTTCTAAAAATTTTCCGATTGTTCCTATGGCAGCTATATGATATAGTCGTCCGATCTGGCTCGTTCCGACATATGTACGAGTGAGAGTGTATAGAAGACTAACTGCAAAGTTTCATTCAGATAGCTTTAAAACTGAGGGACTAGTTTGCGTAGAAATGGACAGACGGACAGACGGACATGGCTAGATCGACTCGGCTGTTGATCAAGAATATTATATCGACGGTACATTTTATTCTGACAAACTAGTACCTTTGGGTACAACTGTCCTAGTTACAGTCGTCCCAAAAACGAAGCCCAGCACAGCAGCGCCTGGCTAACCACCTTGGTGCGTGACGTGACCCACAATGGTTTCTGTTTGACTTGTCCTTGGCCTAATCGTTGCGACGCAGCTAATGAGATGCAAACAATGGGCCGCAGCTGGATTTTTTAGAATTACCGCCCTGCCCAGCTGGCAGTACTTTTCCCGATTGCCGGTTAGACGGGACGGAGATGATGAACGTGACCAGCCTGCTGCAGTTCGAGTCGATGAAGTACATCGGCGCCCAGACGCAGGCGGCGGCCATCAACCAGCATGTGGCGCAGGCATTGCGCGTCTTTATCGAGGACTTTTACCAAAGGATTGCGCCCGCCTTCATTGTGATCCTCTCCTGCCGGCGGCCCAGTCCGATGAACTTCTATCGCACCATCATGCAGCTGCTGTACGAGAGCGTGGACACGATGATCATACAGCTGGTGCTGGTCGAATTCGGGCGACCAGCGACGCGCAGGATCGAAGGGCCGAGGACCCACAACCTGCTGCTGGTGGACTCGTTGGATGCCCTGCTGTAAAATGGCCACCATCGAGGTTGCAGGTCATCGAACGAAATTGTATTTATTCTGTCTGCCATTCCAGGGACATCGAGATCCACACGTACACTGCCCAGTCGGACGGCAGCGAGTACTACTTCATATTCCTGCAGCAGCGGGATGCCCTCATACCGCAGGACATGCAGGGCGTCTTTGCTTATTGCTGGCGCCACCAGCTGGTCAACTGCAACGTGATGACACAGAGCTCTGGCGGCCAGGTGCTGCTCCACACATACTTCCCCTACGAGTCCGACAGCTGCAACGACAGGCCCCCGCGTCCCGCAAGATTCAATCACTTCCTGGGCAAGTCCTGGCAGCACCGTGACTACTTTCCCTCCAAACTGCACAACCTTAACGGGTGTCCTTTGGTGGTCCTGGCCCGGCCAGTGGCCCCATTCTTTGAGCTGCAGCAGGAGACACTTCTGGGCCTGGAGGGACAGCTGCTGCAGGAATTATCCCGTCGGATGAATTTCAGCATTCGGTTCGAGGGCTTGCAGGAGCAGCAGAGAATCCACAAGACCTGGACGGAGCAGCAGATGCTTCAGCGGTTTCAGGCGGAGGGACGAAGCCGAGCGGCGCACCTGGCCATTGGCTATGTGCGAAAGAATATCCAGTACTCCGGCAACCTGACGCCGGTGTTCCCGCACTACTCGAACCGCTTGGTGGGCTGCCTGCTGCTGAATGCCCACAACCTGACCAGCTGGGAAATCTGGGCGTTTCCGTTTCAGGCCCTCACCTGGCTCTGCCTGTTGGCCAGCTTTGTGAGCATTTCGGGCATGGTGGTACTCCAGGGACGGGGGACAGGGGATCGGGTGGCGCTCCTCCTAACGGTCTATGCCGCCGCCTTGGGCCTGCCCATTGATCCGCCGGAGCGTCCGCTGTCGCTGTCGCTGCAGCTGCTCTTCGCCAGCTGGCTGTGCTTTGGCCTAATCGTGCGCGCCATGTACTCCGCCCTGCTGTTCCTTATCCTGCGCTACCATCTCCACCAACGGCTGCCGGACACTCTGCAGGAGCTGGCCGATGGTGGCTATGCGGCTGTGATGAGTCGCTCCACGTTCGAGGATCTGCGGCAGGTGGCCAGCTTGCAGGAGCTCCTGGGACTGGGTGGATCCGTGGTGGTTGCCTCCGAAAGGGAAGAGGAAGTACTGCGCCAGCTGGATCGCTGTTCCACCGGTTCACATCCCCACATTTTCGGCCTGCTCTCCCAGGACGCCCTGCTGCATCTAACCCAGAGGGGCCATCGAGCGGGCAGCTATCACATGGTCCAGCAGCACGTCCTGGAGCAACAGCTGGCCATCTACCTGCAGAAGCACTCGCATCTGGCGGCCCAACTCGATCACCTGGTCATGTCCATTCGGTCGGTGGGCCTGGTTCATCACTGGGCAGGCCAGGTGGCCAGCGAGCGGTACTTTCGGAGTCGATTCCTCTACCGGGAGAAGCGTATCCAGCTGCCGGATCTTGTGGCGGTGTATCTCCTAGTCGGCGGACTGTACCTCTGTTCGGTGCTCGTCTTCATCTGGGAAGTCTTGGGTGCCAGGCGAAGAGGCGCAGGAGATTAGAAATTAGTTTGAAATTCATTAAATAAAATTATTTGAAGAAATCTGCTGTGCTTTGTAAACATTTTAGTGTTTGACAGCAGATAGTAGAAATCTAATCTATCCCAAAATCAAATGGTTAATCTCTGTATCTGGCAATATTTTATAAATTTATTCTTATAATTCCCCACTGTTTCATAATTTCATTATGCGAATCACATGATTTCAATAAATGCTGAAAAGCGACAGGCAGACATTTACAAATTTAAAAACAAATATAAAAAAAAAGCTTTTCATGACCATGGGTCGACGACAATAAATGCATTTCTGGTTTCGAGAGGGAGGGCTTAGCTCTTGACTCTGAATCTAGAGCTTCTCCAGCAGAATGGAGGAGGCACCGCCGCCGCCGTTGCAAATGGAGGCGCATCCCAGCTCGCCCTTCTTCAGACTATGCGACAGATGGGCCACCAAACGGGCTCCCGACATGCCAATTGGATGGCCAATGGACACAGCACCGCCGTGCACATTCACCTTGGCGGGATCGACATCCAGGGTCTTGATATTGGCCAGCACCACCACGGAGAAGGCCTCGTTGATTTCCCACATGGCCACATCCTCCTTGCGGACACCGGCACGTTTCAGTAGCTTGGGCACAGCCAAGGCCGGGGCAATGGGGAAGTCAATGGGATCGGTTTCCGCATCCTGTAAATAAGAAACTTGTTAAACCTTTTGAATATCACTCGATTTTCTGGATAACTCTACCTGGAAGGCTACAATCCTAGCCAGGGGCTTTAGTCCAGCCTTCTGGGCTGCCTCGGCGGTCATCAGGACGACGGCTGCTCCACCGTCGTTCAGTGTGGAGGCATTGCCGGCGGTCACAGTGCCGTTTTCACGCTGGAAAACGGTGGCCAGCTGGCCAAACTTGTCAAAGTTCACCCTCTTGTACTCCTCGTCCTCGGCAATAGTGACCTCCGGCTTGCGCTTCAACTGGATCTTTACGGGCACAATCTCGTCCTGGAAGACCTTGTTGCCCCACGCCGCCGCCGAACGCTTGTAGGACTCCACGGCGAAATCATCCTGCTGCTGCCGAGTGATCTGGAGTTTCTTGGCCGTGTTCTCGGCACAGTTGCCCATGTGGAACTTGTTGTAGACATCGAATAGGCCATCAAAGACGATGCCGTCGGTGAGATTGACACCGCCATAGGGCGTGGCGCCTCGCTTCATGTAGTAGGGCACATTGGACATGGACTCCATGCCACCGGCCACCACGGTGTCGGCATAGCCAAGCATCAGCGACTGGGCGCCCAGCATAACGGCCTTCATGCCCGACGAACACACCTTGTTCACGGTGGTGCAGCACACGCTGGTCGGCAGGCCGGCGAAGATGGCCGCCTGACGGGCCGGAGCCTGTCCCAGGCCGGCGGACACCACATTGCCCATGATCACCTCCTGGACATCGGATTTTCCAATTCCAGCCCGCTCGATCGCCGCCTCGATGGCCTTGGCGCCCAGCTGCGTCGCCGACAGCGGCGCCAGCTGGCTCTGGAAGCTGCCGATGGGTGTGCGGGCGGCGGACACCACCACCACTTCGGCGATCTTGGAGCTGTAGGATCGCAGCGATCCCTGGGCGCACAGCTGGCGCGTAGCCTGGAGCAGACGGGCGGACATCTTTGTATTAAATTGAATTAGCTAAACCACACTTGGGCAGTGATAAAACAAGAATTTAATTAAGAAATCAGACCAGATCGGTGCTTGCGTAACAAACCGGTTATCGATAGCGCCAGTCTATCGCCAATCGTCAGCTGGCGCCAAGCAACAGTTGTGGCACCTGTTGAATAACAACAATAGCCTTGAAAAAGCTAACAATATGTTCAATATGTTTAAAGCTAAAAAAACGTAGTTTAAAGAAAATTGTGCATAAAAATAATAAAATAATATATTTAAGAAGCAAATTTTGTGGAGCTTTTTATGTATTTAATTAACAAAAATTAGCTTTTTTCACACTTTATAGCACTGAAATGCAATACTTGAACTTAACGGAAAATGTAAAACCTGCACATATTACATATACCCTGGCAGGTTATTATAATTTCAGTCTGAACAAGACATTTCCGACACTATAAAGTATATCTGTATGTTCTTGATTAGGATCAACAGCCGCATCGATCTAGCCATGTCCATGTCCATAGCTGCTATAGGAACGATCAGAAAAATATTCGAAAAAGAATTATAACTCTGGCAGTTTTCAACATATTTTCATGAAATTTGATATTTGGCCACTTTTTATTATTTCAGAATTTCGTTTTTAATTTCATAGAAATCGGACAATCAGGAAAATAATAGAAAAAATCATAACTTCGCTGATTTTCTACATATTTCAAAAAATTTCAGATTTCGCCACTTTATTTCAGAATTTCGGTGTTAACTTTTTGATTATATTTGCAATCTGGAAGGGTATACCCGAAGTTAGCTTTCTTTCTCCTTTTTTCTTTTATTATTTAAAAATATTGGACTTAACAAAATAAATACCACGTTAAATTTGATTTTTATTTTATATAATGACCCTTTATTTCAGGATTTAATATAATATCGTAGGCAAATTGCACAAAATTTGGCAGTGAAAATTCGTTCAAGTCTTAAATCTAATAAGGCTCACAAAAAAAAGCACAAAAATATATATAAAATGTAAAAAAAAAGGAATATATATGTAATATTTCGGAACTTATTCCACATCACAACGCGGGTAGTTTCCATGGTTTCCATGGCTCCTGGACTCCACCGTCTCCCCTCCTTAGATCATCATCTGGTCGCGCGCTGATAGCTTCTGGTGGCCGCTGGCCAGGACCAAAGATCGCCGCATGCGATTGCGCTGAAGCGTCGAATTTCGCTCCCGAACCGACTGCCGCAAATGCTGGCGACGTGCTCCTCCGGCGCCCGCTAGGCCCGCCGCTCCGGTTGCCTCCCTTTCCGCCGCATTCATGGCCGCCAGCAGCTCGAAGGCTTGCTTCTTCTGCTCCTTGGTCCAGAGATTGGCCACCGCCGGAGTGGGTATAGTTTGTTGTTCTTGAGTGACTGGTAGCTTCACCGCCAGTGGAGGGCGCTGGATTCGAGCTGGCATAGTAGACGGCGCCTGATTTACCGCTGGCAGGGATTTGGAGGTGGCCTTTGAACCGCGACTCAGGCCAAAAAGGGACAAAATGGACTTTCGCCTGGTGGCGGAGGCTTGACTATCGCCGGAATCGTTGCTGGACACACTCATCTGCATGGGCACACCACCAGTCGTAGCAGCAGCAGCAGCCGGAGGAGGCGGATTGGCCTGGACTGGAGGCGGCACATTTTCAATTCCGTAGTTGACAAACTTCTGGGGCGATTGGAAGGTGACCTTTCGCAGGGTATTCATCGACTTGGGCGGCGGAAGGGTGGCCAAATTGAGTTTGGCCACCGTGGGCGATGTGTCGTTCAGCTCGATGGTGCAGTAGGTATCATCATGGTGGCTCTTGACCGGTTTCCGGGGCGGAATCGGCGGAGCCCCCGGGTGCTGGCTGCAACGACACGAAGGCTTCTCCTGCTGCTGCATCAGCTTCTCTTGCAGCTGACGCTCCAAGGATTGGATGCGCTTCTCCGCTACATTCAACTCTTGCTCACGCGTCTGCAGCTCCACTAGCTTCTGCTGGAGTAGTGACTCCTGTGCCCGGATGGCATGGAGTCGGGTCTTCAAAACCTCATCAAAAATGTTTTGGGTGAGAGCACGGGGACTGCTGTTGCCTTCCCTCTGCTGCTGGTTCCCAACTATCTCCAGCTCCGGCCTTTTTAGCTCCTCGCGCACTTTATCCATATCCTTCCGCCTTCTGCGCTCATCCTGCAGCTCTATCTGCCGCTCCTCCTCGCGCTCCTCTCTCCTTATACTCTCGTATAGGGCGGGATCCGATAGCTGCAGCTTCTTGGTGGGAAACATCCTTCGTTTGGCCGAGTAGAAGAGTTCGTTTCTCAGGTCCGGGGTAAACACGCCCGTAACACTCAGCCTCCTTTGGCCGTAGCCCTCGTTGAAGCTGTACTGCTCGGTGAACAAAGTGCTGGACAGTTCGGGCGGCACCTCGGGCTCCTCTTCATCCTCCTCAAAGAGTCGACCGCCGGCGGGCAGCCTGTAGAAGTCCTCGCCAGCCTTGATGAGGTTGGGAAACTCGCCGTCCAGCTCGCTGATATTCCGGACCACCAATGGATGCCGGATGATCACTTCGATGCCGGGACGCTGTTCGTGGTCGACGGCTAGCATAAAAGCGATGATCTCCTGCAGATCGGAACTGTAGACGGCGGGAATGCGGCTGAACTCGCCTTGGGCGATCTTCTCGGAGAGCTGGTCAAAGGCGCGTCCCCGGAATGGGGGACGCAGGGCGCACATCTCGTACACCAGGCAGCCCACGGCCCAAACATCGCTCTTGCGGTCGTATTTCCTACCGCGGACCAGCTCCGGACTCATGTAGTGCGGCGTGCCCACGAACGAGGCGGCGAAGCTCTGGTCCCGCCGCAGCATCCGGGCCAGGCCGAAGTCGCCCAGCTTGGCGTTGCCGGCGGCGTCCAGGAAAATGTTCGCCGGCTTAATGTCCCTGTGCAGGATCGTTCCATTTGGAATCTTGTTGTGGCAAACCTGCAGGGCGCGGCACAGTTGGAAGAGCACCCGCCAGATGTAGCGCTCCTCGAACCGGCAGCGCTGAGATCGCGCCCGCTGAACAATCTGGGCGAGATCACCGCCGGCACAGCACTCCATCACGATGTATACGGACTTGGCCTCCCGGTTGACCAAATGGTGGTAGTATTGCACTATATTCGGGTGCTGCAGCTGCCGGAGCACGCTGATCTCTGAAACCAGCGCCTCGCACTTGTCCTCGTCCAGCTCGTCGTAGTTCATGCCCTTCCAGGCGAACAGCTCGCCGGTGCTCTTGTCGCGCACCTTGTAGCAGGTGCCAAAGGAGCCGTTGCCCATTACGGCCAGCACCTCGTAATCCTGAAGAGTTTTCTGGCTGAAGTCCATGCCGGACGCTCCTCCGGACTCCTCCCGCTCCCGCTCCCGCCTCTCTCGCTCCGCGCTCATTTTGCTGTGATTTAATTCGGTATTCCTCCAGTTAGTTTTCTTCCCGATCTCAACGCTCCGCTCACTTCAAAATCCGAAATAGAATTGGGACTGGTTTTCGGTTGCAGGATTTTAGAGCTCTTGGTTTCGGACGCGCACCCACACACGCAAGCGGGCGGCGTACCTGCAAAAACCCGGCGAGCAACAACAAATCTGGTACCAAGCAGCAGCAAGTGGATGGGGGGAAAAAGGACTAGTGCTGCCCGATGGTGGTGCCTGCCCGCTAGATCTGGCTAGAAGTCCTGGAAAATAGCTTAGTTCAATAAAATAGATTTTTAGTCAGTTAATATGGGATAAACAAAGATTAAACAACAATATCATGGACCTTAATGACTTCGTCAATTAGTTTTCAGCATAAGTTAGGTTTAAGTTTGAGACTACAAACATATGTACATAACTGGAGACCCGCCGAAATTCGTATTACCTTCGATGGTAATGTAAATCCGACAAGAATTTTTTTTTTTAAACTGCCAGGACAATGCTCATATCGTTTTAGCACATTCATTAGAGAACCAGAAACTTTAACCTTCATTTTTACCTTTGTTTTACATACCTTCGATAGTAATGTAGAATTATAATTTTTTGAAACTGCCAGGACAATATATATATATCGTTTTAGCACATCCATTAGAGAACCAGTAACTTTAACCTTCATTTTAAAAATTAAAGGTATTCCTAGAACTATTCACACCTAGTTGTTAATGCCTTTAGCTTTTTTTCTGGCTCAAGCCGGTGTCAGCACTATCCCGTTATTGCTGACTGTCTGTATATGTCGTTTCTATCCTTTCTTGGAAGGAGGATCGTGCTGTCGCACTCTTTCTCTCGCACAGTCTAGAACTTGGTCAATCGTGCGCTCTCACTCCCACCCCCGCTGCGCTAGCGCTTGTGCACTTGTGAGAGGCGAAAATCCCGAAAATCCACTCATCCCACCTCCGCCGAGCGATCCCACTGCGCCTGTGTGCAAACTGCGGACCAGCGGACACAATGGAGAAGAAAGAGGAGGCAGCACGCCTAAAGTGGACAATTCCATCGATTCATCATGCTCGATCTCTGAACCTGAACCCGAAAACGAAACCCTAACCCCCGGCCCTACAAATAAATTAGTTTTGTTGCATTGGCATTTCAATTTGCTGCCTTGTTTCGGATATCTGGAAATGTGCTCATCGAATTTCATATTCATATTTGGAGAGAGCAGAGCTCGCTCCCATTCTAACGGTTTCGGTCAGGCGTACACAGAAAGAATTTTAAGACGTGTTCATATTGCATTTTCATATGAAATAAGAAAATAAGTCAAAATTATGTGCATAAACTTTGATATTTTTGTGGATGCTTCACTGTCAGAATTTGATTTACAAAAATAAACAAAATAAAGCAATCATTTCCTATTTAGCCTTCATAAAAGAAGTCAAAAAAGAATTAAATCTTATTTTCCTATGACAATTTTCTGGTAAATCAAACTTTAAATTATTTTAGCTAAGCTGAAAAGCATATATTTAAATTCGGAAAACTATTTTGGTCTATTTTTAATCAGATTATAAAAACTAAATACTGATCTCAGAAGCAAAAATATTTAATTTTGTAATTTTTGAGAAATTTAAATGAAACATTTTCAAAATGTTATAAAAGTGGGTCAAAACGTCTTACATGGCTATAAATAAGATTTACAAAATTACTGGGTTGCAAATATGTAAATAAAATTATAGGGGTATGAAATGATATAAGAAAATAAATTAAATAGAATTTTAAAATATTTTCCCATGAGTAATATTCTAAAATAAAAATAAAATCTGATCTGTAGTTTATTTTTTACAGAATCCCCTTTCAAAAACAATATCAAAACCAAAACTAAGAGCTACTTAGTGCCCTTACTACACTAATTCTTTGGAATATAAATACACAAAAGCGTATCTTTCACTATGTTTGTACATAAAATGATCCAAATCAGATAAATACAAAATGTTTCCTTACATATTCCACTAAAAACAATAAATATATCTTTGTTACATTCATATTAATACGCATCTTAGAGAAAAACCCAAAGGAAATTGGCAGCATAGGCCACAAATCGAAACTAAACGGACTAGGAGGGACTAGGCCAGGTAGAATCTCTGGAAAAACGAGTTATCTCGAGATTTTCGGGCTTATCGTTGGCCGTGTGCTGATGGTTTTATGGTTTCGTGTGTAAAACAAACAATGCGACGCAATCCTTCACAAATAAATCATGTCTCCGGCAGGTTCGCCCCCCAAACCGCAGAGTTCCAGGCAGGTAAACATAGATCCTCGCACATTTCTCCGGTTTATTGTTGTTCAACAGTGAAGAAAAAAAAAGAAAACATGGGATTACACTAGTCGGACGTTTCCGGGATGAGCTGGTTTACCAGGACGGCTCCTTGTCATCTCCGGAGCGGCCGTAAAGAGCGCTCTTGTCCCGGAACATGGTCATGCGCTCCGTCTCCTTCTTGTCCAGAAAGTGTCCGATGGCGAAGCCGAGCAGGGGCAGGGCTCCCCACAGAGCCCTCTTATCCAGGCCGAGAACCATAATGGGGATGTGTTACGTCCTTAACGCTGACTCCTGAGCTGAGCGCTGCGTGCCAACTGAAGCTGCTGGCGTTTCCACTCGCGGGTGTGCGACCAATCTGCGTAAATCGATCCGACTGCAACAGTGGGAAAGAATATCACTGCGCCGTACTTTCGAGCCAATTGCACCACAATCCCACTGCCCATGGGTCTGCAACACAAACACGGATATAATGATTATGATGCTTATGAGGCGCGGCGTGCAAGAAAACGTGAAATTTGTATGCCAAATGGGAAATAGGAGATGGAGTGGAGGAACTATAGTTCTACGGCCGCTTGTCTGGGTTACGTAATAAAACTGCTCGACTTCTGGCCCGCGGCGTGTTAATTTCGTGCCGATCCAGCTGTCCGGGTAGCTCTCAACGGATGTAATTGTACGGGTTAAGGATTCCGGGTGAATTACCTACAAATTCTGGCTCCAATTGCCAAATTAGTTTTTGTTTTCAACTCACCTACTTGATGTCAGTGTTTTATCGGCCACGGGCTATCGATAACTGGTGGTGGTCGGCGCTGCCAACTCGCTGCAAAAAATCACGAAATAACAATAGTTTCTAAAATTTCATAATTGATTGTATATTTTTTTCAGAGTGAAGGTTTATAAATAAACAAAAAATAGTATTATTACCAACATGGATAAATTTATTTGTTTTTGACGGATGCATGCTTCTGATTGGAAATTTAACGATGCCCGGCAGAAATGATCTATCGACTTATCGACTTATCGATATGACTTGCAGCTGTATTGGCCGCGTCCGAGCGCGGGACATTTTTCTAGCTTAATCGCAACTCTGGATGAACTTGCCGTCGAGGAGATGATCGCCGTCGCAGAACCGCCGCTGGAGTTTGTGCCGCGCGGCCGTCAGTCGGCCGCCGAGCATCCTGGCCCACAGGATCAGCCGCTGCCCAGGTACCAGCTGCCCACCTCGGAGCATCTGTTGCTGCAGCGGCTGCAGAACGTGAATATCTCGGCTGCAGGCGAGGATTCGCCGGCTGGCCAAGAGTCCTGGTCAATCCGGGAGATGTACGACGACTATGAGGCGACGGAAGATCGGGCGGCACGGCGCAGGCAGCTGATTGAAAGGACAAAACGATGCGGACCAAAGGCGGCGGCGGCCACGCAGCTAACGTCGCTGCCGCAGAGTCTGCTGAACCCGGCGCCAGAGCGGCGCGAGGAGCCGATGTGCGACTATATGGTCAACAACGAGGAGGAGCTGTACGTCCACCGGAACACGGTGGTGTGGACACAGGGCCTGGACGACGGCGATGATGGTGTTTACAAGCGCATGTGCTTTACGGCCGACACGCCGGTAAGGTATGCCTGCTTCCTGAACCGTAGCTTTGTCCGCGGACGCCTCGCTCAGCTGGAGGCGGCCATCCAAGCGAAAGGCGACGCCCTCACCGCCATCTGTGTGATGGACCAGGACTCGCTGCGCGTCTACTGTGACGACGGCGAGGACTTCCTTGCCAACCTTGACTTTCCCGTCTCACAGGTGTGGCAGACAATGCACGGCCTTCTGCTGCAAAAGGACTCCAGCCACGCCCTCGTCTCGCACCTGTCGTTCCCCATGCCGCGGCTCTTTTCGATGTCGCATCCCCTGCACGAGGCCTGTCCGGTGGTCCTAAAGACGGCCACCAACTCGATCGGCTACATGACCGAGCCGGAGTACAGTGTGGTCTTCACCACGGAGGACTCGGACCTGGTGCTGCTGTACGACGTCAAGTTCTGCAAGCACTTTGTGGCCCGGCTACGAAAGGTGACCGTGGATGAGGTCAACCATGTTGGCCACCAGACCCAGGACTTGGGACAGACGGCCCTGGGGCCCAGGGCGCAGTCGGTGGGCAACAGTCTGGGTGGCATTAAGCAAACGGGAGGTAAGCAGGAAGCCGCCAAGGGTTCATTCCAGCTTCTAAGCTTATTTTTCTTTGTGCTTCTGCTTGTAGCCATGCCCAAGACACCGGCCGGGTCGTTTATGGGCAGAAACAACACCACCGCTGGCATGGGCAACATGTCAAAGTTCGGGCTCAGCCAGTCGCAGTCATTCAGCGGAGTCCTCGGTCAGTCCAAGTAGGTTTTGTAGAAGCCACCAAGCAAGTGGAACGCGGAATTTCAGGGTTAAATCTCTACTCTCTCCTCCAGCCGCGCCTCCCTGGGCACCCCGTTGAGCCAGCTGCAAAGCAGCATTAGCCAGCAGTCGATGTCAATGAAGGAGATGCGCAAGATAACGAGCGTGAAGCCAGCGAAGCCCATCGAGCCGGAGTTGTGTCTGGAGCACCTCTGGACGGAGAATATTTACGGAGTGTAAGTGGTGGTGCTGCCCTCAAACTACACATCTTGATTCATCATCATCTCCGCTCTTCAGGCAACGTGACCTGTGCGAAATGGCATCCCGTGCCTTCATCCACACGGATCTGGTGGGCCAGACGTTTCTGTGCTACCTGCTGGCCCGCTCCTGCCGCCTCCAGATGGTCCGCCTCACCGGCTACGGCAGCAGCGAAGTTCAGCTCTCGACGCTGGCCACCACTCTGGCGGCCAAGGATGCGGTGGGTCTGAGCAGGCTTCAAATGATTGCGGTCCTCGATCCCAGCGGCAGCCTGATTCTCTACACCGGAACCGTGCTCATCTCCAAGGTGCACATAACGCCGCTGCTGGCACCCAACCCATCACCCGTGCCGCCACCTGCCGCGCCAAGTCAGATGAAGACATCGGCGGCGTCTGCAGGCAACAACACGTCCTTTGTGGAGGTTCGTCGGAGCAGTCTGCTGCCCACCAAGGCGCCAGTTGATTTGGCTGGCTTTGATGAGGAGCTGCACATGCTGTCGCCCATCCTGCCCCAGGCGGTGTCCTATGCCCAGAGGCAGGCGCACAATGTCTGCAAATCCCTGAGAGATCCGGCGGGCAACAGGTTAACCCTGGTCTACGCCACGGGCCGGATGTTGCGGATAGCCCTGCCCCTGCTGAACGACACCCGGCTGCTAACCCGATGCGTGGCCACGCTGCGCCAAGTCCTGAGCCCCAATCAATTCCTGCACTTTGTGATCCGCTGGTACAGCGCCCGAAATCCGCCGGGATCGCGGGACTACTCCATCGAGCAAGAATGGCTTCTCTTCCGCAGCACCATACTCGCCCTGATGGGCCTGACCGCTGCCCCCGATGTGGAAGCGACGGAGGGCTATGGCCGGTGTGCAACGCCGCCGCTGAATGCGAACTTCGGTGGTGGTGGTGGTGGTGGTGGTGGAGTGACTGGCGGCCTGGGGTCTGGATCTGGCTCCAATTGCAGCTCCAATTCTACGCTGGGCGCCCAGGACGAGCCCAAGAAGCGGCGAAAGTATAATGATTGCGAGGACTTCACCGACGACGACTGGGAATTCCTGCTGCTCCAAACGACGCTGGCTCCCTGCGGCGCCGATGGCCACAGCTACAGCGTCGACGTCGGTGCGCCGCTCTTCCAGATGATCCCCGCCATCTTCTACAGCCTGCACCTGCTCTACGAGGATCTCAAGCTGGACGCCGTGTTTCATGCGGCGCTTCCCTACCTGGCAACGGTGACTGCTGGACTTCGTCCGTTTCGGGAATCTATATTTTATATATTTCCTCTCTGTTCCAGTTCCTCCACCAGCTGGCCATTGATATGCAGCTGGACAGCTACATCCTGCACTATATTCTCGACTTCCCCGAGCTGAGCCATCGGACGGGGAAGCTGTCGCTGCTAAGCGCCGCTCATGGGGCCATGATGCTGCACCAAGAGCTACTCCGAGTGCCGGCGCCCAGTGTATTCGCCCAACTGGAGCACATAGTGATCGGCGAGGAGGGCGTGCTGCCCTACAGCTACGTGAGCAATGTGAACGAGCGGAGCCGCAATCTGCTGCAGCTCGTCTCTCTGGTGGTCCACGGCCAGGAGCGCCTCAAGCACTGGTGGCAGCTGCTCGAGCTCCCCGAGGCCGTGCAGGCCAACTATCCCCGGCGGGTCAAGCGCAACATTACAGCGGATGCGCCGCGCAGCCATCAGCTGCTGGAGCTGATCCTGGCCATGCGACTGACACGGCGGGACATCGAGCGATTTCCGGCAGCCGTGCATCTAATTATTGCCGAAGCGCTGGAGGAGGCGCGTCTCTCGCCGCCCCTGGGCTGCAGCACGGCCACCTACGACCTCATTCTGCGCCCGGAGCTGGCCGAACATACCCAATTGCCATTTATGGAGGCCACAATTGGCCAGCCGCATTGCGGCAAGGTGTACAAGGAGGACTCCCTGTCGACCAGGTGCCCGCCAACCGCCGGGGCGGTGCTCGAGCACGAATGCTCGGAGCAAATGCGATACGACGACATGGACAACATGGATACGAAGCTGCTGCGACTGCGCTTCCCGGACGATATGCGCGTGGAGGAAGTGCGCCGCCTGCTCAACAGCTCGGAGCCAGTGCTCATCGAGGTGCAGCAGTCGCCGGGCACCAGCGATCACGAATTCATCGAGGAGCAGGAGAAGCAACTGTTCGCCCTGTGCGCCCGGACGATGACCCTGCCCCTGGGCCGGGGTATGTTCACCCTGCGCACGATGATGCCGCGGCCCAGCGATAGCCTGTCCATGCCCAGACTGTGCCTGGTGGGCCGGGAGCCCATCAAGGGCACCACCATCGAGATGCAGCAGATTGAGTTTCCCGCCAATATGCACATGTGGCCGTCGTTCCACAACGGCGTGGCCACCGGCCTGAAGATATCTCCACAGACCCAGGACATTGACTCCACGTGGATCGTGTACAACAAGCCCAAGGCCCAGGCGAACAATGCCCTTGAGCATGCCGGCTTCCTAATGGCCCTCGGCCTCAATGGCCACCTGAAGAGCCTCTCCTTCATGAGCCTGTACAAGTACCTGGTGAAATGCGACGAGATGACCAATGTGGGCCTGCTGCTGGGCATCTCGGCCGCCCATCGCGGCACCATGGACACAAAGACCACAAAGCTGCTGAGCGTGCACTTGGAGGCCCTGCTGCCGGCCACCGCCATGGAGCTGGACATACCGCAGAGCACCCAGGTGGCCGCCTTGATGGGCCTCGGCCTGCTCTACCAGGGCTCGGCCAAGCGGCACATAGCCGAGGTGCTGCTGCAGGAGATCGGACGACCGCCGGGCCCGGAGATGGAGAACAGCGTGGAGCGTGAATCGTATGCCATGACAGCCGGCCTGTCGCTCGGCCTGGTCACTTTGGGGCAGGGCGAGTCGCCGGCCGGCCTGAGAGACCTCCAGCTGCCGGACACGCTGCACTACTACATGGTGGGCGGCGTAAAGCGGCCCATTAGCGGTTCCCAGAAGGAGAAGTACCGCCTGGCCTCGTTCCAGGTCCGCGAGGGCGACAACGTCAACATAGATGTGACGGCGCCGGGAGCAACACTCGCCCTGGGCCTCATGTTCTTCAACTCGGGAAATACGGCGATTGCCGAGTGGATGCAGCCGCCGGATTCGCGATATTTGCTGGACATGGTGCGTCCGGACTTCCTGCTGCTGCGCACCATAGCTAGGGGCCTCATTCTGTGGCAGGATGTGCGGCCGGATAACGAGTGGTTCCAAGCGCAGTTCCCGCAAGCTCTCCGCGTCCATCTGCGGCTCTCGGCGTTGGATGAGGACACGACCTCCGATGACGGCGATGTGGACTATGAGGCCATCACGTAAGCATAAGAACCAAACCAAACGGGGCTCCCATAAGCCTGGAAATCGCTCATTTTCCCTTTTCCATTTCAGGCAAGCCTACTGCAACATCATGGCCGGAGCAGCCTTCTGTATTGGATTGAAGTATGCCGGCACCGAGGATCCGGTGGCCTTTGCCACCCTACGGGCGGTAATCAAGGAGTTCCTGCGTTTCCCCTCCTCGCCGATGATCGACTGTGCCGGCCGCACCACCGTGGAGAGCTGCCTAATGGTTCTGCTCATTAGCATTTCCCTGGTATTCGCCGGCTCCGGCAACTGTGAGATCCTGCGCATCATCCGGTATTTGAGATCGCGCGTCGGTCCCCAGTATCCGCACATCACCTACGGCTCTCACATGGCCATCCACATGTCGCTCGGGCTGCTCTTCCTTGGCGCTGGACGCTTCACCATCGCCAAGACACCGGAATCGATATCGGCTCTGGTTTGCGCGTTCTTTCCGAAGTTCCCCATCCACAGCAACGACAATCGGTGAGGATTCGCAGGTTCCCATTGGGGGGGGCTATGAGACCACCTACTTATTGCATATTTCCTGCCCGAAAGGTATCACCTGCAGGCCTTGAGGCATCTGTACGTCCTGGCCGTGGAGCCGCGCCTGTTTCTGCCCCGCGACATCGACACCCACCAGCTGTGCCTGGCGAACATTTCGGTGCTGGAAATCGGTGCCACTGAGATGCGACGCCTGCCCATCGCTCCGTGCATCCTGCCGGAGCTAAGTAGCCTCCAATTGGTGGTGGTGGACGACGAGAACTACTGGCCCGTGCGCTTCGAGCGATCGCGGAACTGGCATCAGCTGGAGAAGGCCCTGGAGATGAGCGCACCGATCGACATTAAGAAGCGAACCGGCTGCCTCTCCCACCTCGAGGACCCGGACAGGCTGAAGAGCATGCTGGCCCAGACCCTGACGATGGAGCAGAGCATCTGCTGGCAGATCGACATCAACGATCTGCACCAGTTTGGCAACGAGCGGCTGGTGAAGCCGTTCCTCAACCGCTGCCTGGCCACGAAGGGCACGGAGTTTAGCTACCCGGAGCTGGTGAAGCGCCACCAAATGATGCTGCTCTTCTACAATGCGGTGGTCAAGGATCGCATACACCTGCTGCCCGTCTATCTGACCCTATACGACGTGAGTATACCGATTGCTGGTTGATTCTGTGCAGAACTTCTTTAAGATTATTCATTTCTTTAGCACGTGACCAAGTCCATGATAAACAACATCGATGTGTGGCAGATGAAGCTGATAGACGCCTACTTGAGCCGCAGGGACTTGGCGGAGGAGCATCCGCTCATTTCCGTGGAGCTCATCCAGATGATGCAGGAGCTGTTCAAGCAGGAAATGGAGGACTCCACAGCGGAGCTGTGTCTGCCGCTGCGCGAGTTCCTCAGCCAGAAGCGATTGGAGCCCAGCTATGTGACCACGGTCAGTGGACCGGACCTGCAGCGCGCCTTCTGTGTGATCAACTACTACAACCTAATGCCCAACATGCTGAGTGGCGTGGACCTCAGCACCGGCACCGTCGACTACATGCGCATACTTTACGAGTGCCGGCAACTGAATCTCGAGGCGAACACCATCTTCGGCCTGCTAAAGATACTCCAGGCAGTCGACGCCACCACCGAGGTGGTGGTGACCCTGGACGAGGCCTCGCTGCTGGCCTACTCCATGGCCACCCAATGAGCCAGAGCCAGATGAATTTGTTAGTTAAGCTAGAATCAATTTGGTATATTTTGAAACCGCCAATGCGCCGCGATTGCTTAAGTTTAATTCTGAAAGTATGTTTACTCTGCAGGAGATCTTCTATCTCGTATTAAATTTGTAGTGTCTTAATGAAGTCGAAAGTCATTCGTATAAACGTTTTTTTTTTGCTAACACTGAATTCCTACATTATTACAAGGACTCGGAGCCCCAAGAGCAAAAGTTGAAGTATTTCCAAATCGATAAGTTTATTATAAAATATATATATGGAATATAATACGCTTGAGATTAATGCATGCCTGCTGGGCACTCGTCGGCCAACCTCAGCCCTATATTAAGTTGTATATAAGTTAAAGAAAAACATACAAATATATGTACAATGTAACAATGAAGTCTAAACTATAAAGAGACATTTATGTATGATGCACGTGGTAAATTCAGCAACTCAATGTTGTGCCTACACAATCCGCTCTGCCTCGCAGGCCGTGGCCTCCGTCATATTGCGTCCACAGAATCTTCGGTACAGATAGATGCCCAGCAGGGGCAGCGGGGTCATCACCGCCACAGACACGGGCACCACTGTGGTGATGTCCCCCACCGGCGATCCCAGTGCCCCCAGAAGCAGAAAGATGGCAATGCCTGTATTCTGGATGCCCACCTCGATGGCAATGGTAAGCGAGTCGGCGGCACTCTGATGCAGCAGCTTGGACGCCAGCCAGGCAAAGATGTAGCCCAGCGAGGGCAGGGCCAGGCCGGCCACGGCAATCTGCCAGGAGAACAGGTAGAACAGATAGTAGTTGGTGATGATGGCGAACACGATGATGATCATCAGCAATGTGGCGGAGATCGGCTTCAGCAGGCGGACCAATACACGCGTCAGTCTCGCCGATCGCTTCTGGATAAACAGGCCGATGAGGAGCGGCACGATCAGGCCGGCACAGTAGGTGGCGATATTTCTGTATGGCACCTCCATGCCCGCCCGCTCGAAGATCAGCTGGCCGAGGGTAAATGTCCACAGCGGTATGGTGGCAAAGGCGGCCACATTGCCGACGGTGGTCATTAGCACCGAGAGATGGATGTTGCCGCCCAGCACGGCGGTCCAGGTGTTCGAGGCGCCGCCACTGGGCGAGATGCCAGTGAAGAAGAGACCCAGCTGCATGGCCGGCGACTGGGGGAAGATGAAGACGCCGAGGGCGTAGCTAAGCAGGGGCATGCCCACCAGCTGCATAACCAAACCGATGCTGGGCCCCGTGGGGCGGGTGATCAGGCCGCGCAGCACCTCCAGATTGAGGGCGGCCCCGAAGTTGATGTACAGCAGTGACATTAGCACAATGATCGAGCCAAGGAAGATGTGGTCCAGCACGCGGTTCGGCCGCTGTACAGTCACCTCCAGCTGGCTGTCGTTGCTCCAGTCGGTGGGCAGTTCGCTGCTGTTCTGAATCAGATCGTGCAGCCGCACCGTGACATTGGTCTGGCCCAGAAAGTGAGCCTCCACGGCGATGGGGCCGCTCCAGTCGCGTGTCTGCAGATCGAATAGGCTCAGCGGTATGGTGGAGTTCTCCTCGGGCACACTGGCCAGTCCTGCGTTGAGGCTATGCAGGCGGAACACGAAGCGTTCCGGCTGATGCAGTGTCGACGGGGCCATGTTCTCCAAGATGAGCTGCACCTGCGTACTGTTGGCCATGCGTAGCTTCAGCGCGGATGGGCGAAAGTGGGCCATCCATCCAAAGGCGGTTGGCGCGAGACCTGCGGCCAACGCAAGGAGCAGGAGACAACCGTATCCGTATCCCATTGTGTGTGTGTGATGTAATTTTGGGTCGGGAATGCTGGGATTTTGCACCCCTTTCGCACTTAACGAGTTGTGCGAGCAAAGTGAAGTGAAAAACAACGCAAATCACATAACCAAAACAACTCACAAAATAACGCCAAGTGTATGTGCTTTTTTTAACGCTGCAATTGCAAGTGCAAGCGGGACGGCTGTACTTGGGCACTCAGTGCACTTGGCGCAGAGCTTGGGAGCGAGAGCGAGACAGGCCTAGCTGGGGAACAGGTCGCGATCAACGCCATCTGATCTGCCATCTCTAATCTCGAATACCCTACCTACATCGGAGCTGGTGGATGGCGATAAGCAAAGCGCGCAGATGTGCGATGAAATAGTTGAGTCATTCCGTCTCACGCGACATATTTTTATACCCTTGCAGGGTATTATAATTTCAGTCAGAAGTTTGCAACGCAGTGAACGAGACATCTATAAAGTATATATATTCTTGATTAGGATCAACAGCCGAGTCAATCTAGCCATGTCCGTCTGTCCGTTTATACGCCAACTAGTCCCTCAGTTTAAAAGCTATCTGAATGAAACTTTGTCGGAACGAGCCGGATCGGACGACTATATCATATAGCTGCCTTAGGAAAAATCGGAAAATTTTTAGAAAAAAAATGTTAACTATGTCAGTTTTCAACATATTTTCATCAAAGTTGAGATTTTGCCGTTTTATACTATTCCCAAATTTCGGTTGTAATGTCATGAAAATCGTTCGACTATATCCTATAGCTTTCATAGGAACAATCAGGAAAATAAAAGAAAAAACCATAACTTTATCAGTTTTCAACATATTTTTATCAAAGTTGAGTTTTAGACGTTTTTAATTATTCCTGAATTTCGGTTTTAATTTCATGAAAATCGAACGAATATATCCTATAGCTTCCATAGGAACAATCAGGAAAATAAAAAAAAACCATAACTCAGCCGATTTTCAAACCATTTTCATCAAATTTGAGATTTGGCAATTAATTATTATTCCAAAATTTCGGTTTTAATGTTTTGTTTAAACTCTGCAAGGGTATACAAACTTCGGTGAGCCGAAGCTAGCTTCCTTTCTTGTTTTTCTTTTAATTTAATTAAGATTAAGAAGATATTTTCTGCCGGGTCATGGAGCAATTACGTTTGTTTTTTAAAAGGCTTCCGCATTTGAGGGGAACTGGAAACATGGTGTTTTAGGCTCTATCATCTAGAATTTTCGTGGGTGATCCCTGAACCTGTGTAATATTTTAATCTCTGCCGAATTTTTGATTTCAAAACCACAATTGTATTAATAATAAAAATATTCTATACATTTTGGCATGTTTCAATTAACATTTCAATTACAATTTAATTGTTAAAATTCTCCAGCTTGTTCCTATGAGTATATGTCCAACGTTATTGAACCCCTAAACCGATATGCCCCATCGGAGAAAGTGCAGAGAAAGGCATGTACTCGAGCATGTGTTGGGGTTTTTTCTCTCGCCGAGAGTACGTGAGGTGTATTTTTATTGGAGCTTAGGGAACAGTGAAAAATGTGCAAACAATAGATGTATAACTAGTGGGTAACCATAGCCGGCTCCGCCGCCATCGGGTGCCGGGGCGGAGATCGGTGTGGCCACTCAGTACCGGTAGTGATCGGGCTTGAAGGGGCCGGCCTGCGAGACACCCAGGTAGCTGGCCTGCTTGTCCGTCAGCTTGGTGAGCTTCACGCCCAGCTTCTCCAGATGTAGGCTGGCCACCTCCTCGTCGAGGATCTTGGGCAGAACGTGAACGCCCACGGCGTACTGGTCCGACTTGGTGAACAGCTCGATTTGGGCAAGCACCTGGTTGGTGAAGGAGTTGGACATGACGAAGCTGGGGTGTCCGTGGGCACAGCCCAGGTTAACCAGACGGCCCTCGGCCAGCAGGATGATGTGCTTGCCGCTATTCATCGTATAGCGATCCACTTGCGGCTTCACGTTGATCTTCTCCTTGGCGTTGGCATTCAGCCAGTCCACGTCGATCTCGATGTCAAAGTGTCCGATGTTGCAGACAATGGAGTCGTCGGGCATCTGCACCAGGTGCTCGCCGGTAATGATGTCCCGGCAGCCGGTGGTGGTCACAAAGATCGAGGCCTCCTTGCAGGCCTCCTCCATGGTGGTCACCTCGTAGCCCTCCATTGCTGCCTGCAGGGCATTGATCGGATCGATTTCGGTGACGATGACACGTCCACCGAATCCTTTAAGGGCCTGGGCACAGCCCTTGCCCACATCTCCGTAGCCGGCGACGCAGCACACTTTGCCGGCGATCATCACGTCCGTGGCCCGCTTGATGCCATCAATCAGTGACTCGCGGCAGCCGTACAAGTTGTCGAACTTGCTCTTGGTCACCGAATCGTTGACGTTGATGGCCGGGATGCCCAGGCGACCCTCCTTGAACATCTTGTACAGGTTGTGTACGCCAGTGGTCGTCTCCTCGCTGAGGCCCCTGATGCCCTTCAGATACTGGGGGAACTTCTCGTGCACCAGATTGGTCAGGTCGCCGCCATCGTCCAGGATCATGTTCAGGGGCTGGCCATCGGGGAAGACCAGGGTCTGTTCAATGCACCAGTTGTACTCCTCATCTGTCTCGCCCTTCCAGGCATACACAGGCACTCCGGCGGCCGCAATGGCTGCCGCAGCATTGTCCTGTGTGCTGAAGATGTTGCAGCTGGACCATTGGACCTAAAGCAAACAATTGGGAATTAGTTTTATTGAAATGCTGAACTGAACTTTATTTAAAAAACAAAATTTATATTTAAATTTTGGATAAGCACAAGCCCAAGACCTTGTTAAGAACAGGATGCAGAATGGTTTTCAAAGGTAAGGCTTCCTCATTTCCATTACCACGGTATGACTGATTGGGATTTCTTGGTTAAATCGTAAAACTAGTTGGAAATGTCGAATTAACTCGTAAGCCTAGTGGAATGCGAAGCTAATTAGTACATCTAGTTGGGATCTCTTCATAGGGCAAGTAGCCTTTTATTATTCCCAACTAGTTGCCATGTGCGAGGATCAAAAAATTAAGAAAACGTGCTGCGTCAGAGGAAATAACAATCTGGAGTTCTTATCTCGGGCGCCTTGAACTTGCCCCCCGCTCAGTCAAAACGAAAGTTTTGTTATTCAAATCGGTGCGTAAACAAAAGATGATAAGGGCACAGCCCTTGGACACCGATGGAGAGTATCTATCTATTAATAGCGCTATTAGCGCTAAATCTAAGTTTTTTTGTATAATTAAATAGGGTATTCAAAACTTTAGTTACTTTTGCATTTTCAAAGTGAAATTCTGTAATTATTCTGAAATAAACATTGATTTTCATAATCAAGTGTACTATTCTTTAAAAATATATGTAAATATGTTTTAAAATATCATAATAATTAGCCAAATCTAGATTTTTTATATACTTAAATAGGGTATTCAAAAGTTTAGTTACTTTTGCATTTTCAAAGTGAAATTCTGTAATTATTATGAAATAAACATTGATTTTCATAATGCAGTTTACTATTCTTTAAAAATGTATGTAAATATGTTTTAGAATATCATATTTAATTGAATAATATAATATAATTTAATAATAATTTGAAAAACATTTTCCAAAATAATATTTGCTATGAAAATATTAAATTTTGAAAAGGGAATTTAATAGAATATGTTTTGATCGCGAGTCTACTTTTGTATGTATATATTCTCTATTTCGGTCTAAAACTGTATGATCTTAAAGATTTCAATAATAATCTTAAAGATTTCATTAATAATCTTTTTTCTGATTATATGATGCTAATATTTTGGCCATAGCTGTTTGCATGGAAACTCACCTTGGCGCCCAGTTCAACGAGGGTTTCGATGAGGACGGCCGTCTGGACTGTCATGTGCAGGCACCCGGCGATGCGGGCTCCTTGCAGGATCTTGGCTGGACCGTACTTGCGGCGAACGGCCATTAGGCCGGGCATCTCGTTCTCCGCGATGATGATCGCCTTGCGGCCCCATGGCGACAGGCTGATATCGGCTGTCGGCGGGAGCAGAAGGAGGGAAAAGGAGGAGATAGATAGGGTCAGATAAGCGCCCTGTGCTTGATTTACGCCTCGTCCAGCCTGGCCGGCAACAACGTGCTCTTCTCACCGCCGCACGTTTAACCTCAGAAAACATGTGCGCGCCGTGCATATGTGAGCTTGCCGCCTGTTGCCGGCCGGCGACGATGTCCCACACGTATTTATAACTCACCAACTTTGTAGTTAGGCTTCGACATTCTCGCAAGGATTGGCTTAGACGAGGATCAGGCAGAGAATCGCACACAACCGAATGGAAGACGCGGGCAGCGGTGAATGAAAAAAACCCAAAACAGTACGTTTCTTAAGGCACCGGGCGGCGATAACGATACCATCGATGGTTTTGCGGCTATCGGCACGATTATATCGAGAACCAAACTTCAGGCGTTGTCGGAGCAAAGCTTTTGCATTATTTTCATTTAAAATTCACCTAAAAATATTAATTGTTAATCCTTGGAGAGTGCATTTTGGATTCACAACAGAAACATTATCTATTTGCAGCGCAGTATTTGTCGAATCTTTAGAGCCACAGGTGTCTGTGGCAGGGCAACTCTGTCGTTTGTCAACACGAAATGACAGAAAAGGTAAAAGCAGTGCCATTCGATATTAGTTATGGTATATTTGCTTTTAATTAAAATATATATAATTGCATTTTTATTTATTTTAAGCCTTTTCTTAATTGCCCGCTTGAAAATTTTAAAATTGTTTGCCATTTAGAGTGGCCTCCTTTGGGATATTTCTACCGCCGCCACCTGGCAACACTAACTTCACCACCTCCGGTCACTCCGCCCATCAACTAGCTCTTTCTTTTTTGACGTGACCAGCGAGAAAATGGTTGGTGTTTTTTGTGCGAAAACTAATTTAGAAAAATAAGAGGCATCCGTGCTCGAAATGGACGGCAGAGGCTAACAATGCACAGCCAGTCGAGTGCTTTGCGCGATGGAAATGCTATTTTTTTGTGTGCCACGATGGAATTCGAAGATTATTAATGATATGTTTTTTGTATTGTTTGTGTTGTCAACCAGGTGAAGGTTAAGTGCTCCGAGTTGAGGACGAAGGACAAGAAGGAGCTCACCAAGCAATTGGAGGAGCTCAAGACTGAGCTGCTTAGCCTGCGCGTGGCTAAGGTGACCGGCGGAGCTCCCTCCAAGCTCTCCAAGATGTGAGTATATGCCCCTGTCCCCCCAACCGTGCCAAGCTAATCTATCCGTTCGCTGTTTATGTTTATAGCCGCGTTGTGCGCAAGGCCATCGCTCGCGTCTACATCGTGATGCACCAGAAGCAGAAGGAGAATCTGCGCAAGGTGTTCAAGAACAAGAAGTACAAGCCTCTGGATCTGCGCAAGAAGAAGACCCGCGCCATCCGCAAGGCTCTGTCTCCGCGCGACGCTAACCGCAAGACCCTGAAGGAGATCCGCAAGCGCTCCATCTTCCCCCAGCGCAAGTTCGCCGTCAAGGCCTAGACCGTGGATCGGAGTCGGTTGTCTATATAGTGTGCGTTAAGGTTCTCCAGATGAAGAAAAGAAATAAAACCTTTTTTTTAAAGTGAAACAAAAAACTGTGTGCTGTTGGTTATGTTTTTTTTTGTATGTGAAGAATAGAGAGAACCGCGAGTGTCTGTCACGTGGATCCAATGACTAAAACAAGCTCTGTAAACCGAAAAATGTCACCAATTTGTTAGCGTAAAAACTGTAGAGGCTATAGGCTTACTTTCGTAATGAATTTAAGCGCCAAAAGGCATACATGATGATCGTAAAACCAAATGTGCTTGCGCCTATAGCTGTCATCTGTATATAGTCAGAGGTTATCCGTAAATCCTCCTGGGGAAACACCGCCAATCGAGCTGACAGCTTGTTTAACCATATTTATATGGCAAACTGCCAATGATCCCTTGCAGACATCACTCCTTTGTTGGAAGAAACCCAATAAGCAGCATGGATTACTAATATTTGAGATTTTCGGAGTTTCCACTGGTATTTCCTTCTTTAGACACGATTTCACATGAGTTTCTTGATTAGACAAGGTATTAGGCGGCTGTCATATATGCCTACAGAATTGTTAATTAATGTTTACGTTTTTTAATTAGAACTTGAAACAAAGATTGAAAAACAACACTCATATTTCTCAATTGGTCTACGTATATATATATTTATCATTTCGATTGTCTTTGATGTAAGCGCAGCCATACATCGATGCGTATATTTATAAATTAAACGGTAATAATTAATTATAGGTGATATACGAATTACAAGAGCTCTTAATGCAAAGACTCGACTCTGATTCCGACTCGGACTCGATTCGATTTGATTCGATCATACTGAATATGTTTGGCACATTTGGTTAATACTATTCTTCTGTACAGCGTGGAAGAGCGGCGTGCTGCGGATGACGCCGGACAGCTCCTTGGAGTTTTTGCTTTGGTGATAGTTTCTACTTGTCGTCGTCGACAGCGGCTCGCCCCAGAACTTGAGCAGCGCAAAGATCTTGAAGTAGGCCGCCCTGCAAAGAACGGAATCATTGGAATTACAAATGTAATGGATATTTATTAATGTGTGCCCTACCTGTAGTTGCGATTGCTGGCCGCATAGATGATCGGATTGATGACGCTTGAGGCCCAGGCCATCACCGAGGCGATGATGTGCAGCCAGGGATACGAGGTCTTTCGCTCATCGTCCACCACATTGGCCAGCATCAGCGGTAGGAAGCAGATGAGGAAGCACAGGAAGATGGTGACCATCATTACGGTCAATCGGTTGTCTTCACGTGCTTTTCTCGTGCTTGTGGTGGTCACATAGGAGCCACCTGCCGAGGATCCCTTGCCAGCCGCATTCGCTCCAATTTGAAAGTTGTCATGGCTGCGGATCTTCTTCTTCTGGTGCAGCACCGTAATATAGATGCAGGAGTACGAGACGATGATCACCAGGCATGGCAGCAGGAAGCCGATCAGGAACAGTGTCTTCTTGATCGATCGCCCCTCCTTCTTGAGGATTGTGCAGGAGAATGTGGCCTCGTCCAGTCCCATCTCGCCCCAAATGCCGAGAATGGGTGGCAGCTGCAGGGATAATATAGTTTTTTTAGTGGATTTGCTGGAGACATTTCTTTTTGGAAATCTTCCTGATTTCCTTTTCTTTGTACTCACCAAAAGCAAAAAGGAAACTGCCCACACGAACAGCAGCTGGAGTGTTATAAACTTGGGTTTGTATATCTGCGAGTAGCGGTTGTGGCAAGCGATGAGTATATATCTGTCCAGGGGATTATAGAGGATTAGCTGATCTGATCTGGGCAGCCAGAGGAGGAGAGATTAGGCTTACCTGTTCAGGGTGATGCCCACCATGCTGAGGAGTGAAACGGCCACGTTGCCGTAGAAGATCACGGGAAAGATCTTGCACAAGGTGGTGCCAAATGTCCAGCTCTGGTTTGAATAAAATAGTAGAAACACCAAAAACATTATTATTAATAACACTTTTATCCTGTTAGCTAGACGGTGACTTACCTCTTGGAAGAATCGCACAGCTGTCAGCGGCAGACTAAAGGAGCAGAAGAGCAGGTCGGAGATGCTCAGCGATATGACGAAGGCGGTGGTGGCATGCTCCCGTATCGTGGGGCTTTTAAGCAGAGCCAGCAAGGTGATCAGGTTACCTGTGTGCAGTATCAAGACAAGCAGGTTGGTGGGCAGGCTACAAGAGGTGGAGGAGGATTACTCACCCAGCACACCGATCGTCACAAATACGCAGGCACTAATTGCGGCAAACAATGTCGCCGAATGCGGGTAGATTGACTGCGTGGTCGCTGGGGCGTCCATCTGCATGTCCGTCGTGTCCATGTCCATTCTGGAAGAAACCATGAAGTCGAAAAGGCACCATTAGCAATGTTAAAAACCAGACTAATTTCCATTTGCAAACCATAAGCTGTCTCTCTACTTGTTTACAATTTTATGTACCTGTTAAAAACCATATTTTTTTACATTTTTATTATTTTTTATTTCTTTTTTCGAGCAGGATTTCGCATATGCAGTTTATACTTTTTATACAACAAATGCATTACGTTGAATCATCAGTGCAACAGTCCACTACTTTTGAGCCCGCATAATTTCTGATAGTCGCGTGGGACTCTTTTAAAGATTAGATAACCGGATGTGTATTCAAATTGATATATAATATTGATCCAATTAGAGAGAGGAAGCCTGGGAATTTTGTTTTAATTGTGCCGAGAGAATCGTACCAATAAATTGATTAATTTATAAGGTATACATAATATTATCATAGTGACCCCATTCCCAATGCATTTCTCTATGTGTACGCTGGAAGGAAATATATAAAATCTCTGAAAGCAAGTTTTCATTGCGTGAAAAAATGAAAAACTATGCATGAATGAATGGACATACATAAATAAGTACGTGAGACGACTTGAAACATTTAACGACAAATTTCTGCATTGCGGATGCAATATAGCCCAGTTTGCTCCACTGGAGTTCAACTGAGCTCAGCTCGGCTCAGTCTGAACTGCGGAAAAACCAGATCCAATCTAAGCCGATCCTGTAGCCGGGATTAGCGAGGAAGTCGGCATACTCCCACCGGCAACGACAGCGACAACGAGCTCTACTCGAGAGATATCGCATCCGAGACATTTGATTTATGCGGACTGATTTCTTTATAAGATCGAGCTCGAGCCTCGAGCCGGTTACCTGGTCATCGTAATGATCGGATCCGATCCGGTTGCCGCACGAATTTTAAATTAAACATTTGTACGAATTTTTCATCGCAACATTTCTAGTTTTCCGTTTTCAGTTTCCGCCAATTTCCTCATCAGTCGAGGAGAGCAAGGCGAACGGCTCACGGCTCCCGGCTCTTTGGCTTTGGATAACCCAGCATGACATATATCAAATATCTGCTCACTGTGGCTGTGCTGTGATTGATGGCAACAAGATTATTTATTATCAAATCAGGATTCAGAAGGAGATCAATGTCAGCGCCGACCGGCGACGGGGACATGAAAGGATAATTTAAGTTGTTGTAATTGCGGAATATTATAATTGTTGGTTTGCTCTAAGGTCTTAAAGTTGTAAATAATAATTAAATGATCACAGAGACGGCTTTTGATTATTACAAAGAAGCAACAGTTCCGTTGTAATTTATTTGTATTGAGTTGTAAATTAAAAAATACTTATAGTTTGCATAAAAGAGTAAATTAAGATTAATATGTTAGGTACCTTTACTGATGACTCAGAATCAGCTTTCTTTTTGATAAATCAACGTATTAACTTTGCCTTTAAATGTTCTTACTTCTTTGTCACGTACTCAGTTGCTTTAACTTAATACAGTCATAGTATCATTTCTGATATCGGAGAGCGTTTCAGATTCTGTATGTGGTATGGTTTTTTAAATTAGTAATGACTTATCCCAAAGGCAGTTAAATTCTGGTAAAGCCAGGCGGAAAAATACAGTTTTTTACTTTATCGGCTAACCACAATTTGGTTTTATTGTACATATGTCTTGCGAGGGAGTTATTCGAGTTAATCTGTATTTTCCTGTACACTAACATGCGAGGAAAGCCATTAACATAGAGATTGCTACCTTGTTTGATGATTAAGTTTTGATAAAAACCTGTCATGAATTTTAAATAAAACCTGAATAATTCATAAACTGATACAATTTGGTTTATTAAAAGAAAGTATTCAAATTTTGATTAAGGAAAACGCGTTTTAATTGCACACAAAACTTGACTGAAGGCGATAAACACATACAGAGTCCGATTAGAGGCCGTAATTCGATAACCAAAACCGATTGTCGCCCTTGTTTGCGTCATGTTTCTGATTTTGAAATAAATAATGGATTCGATATGCTGTCAGTGAGTTTTTGAAGACGATTTCTTATCTGCTTGAGTTCTGGGTTTCGAAACAGTATTTTTTCGAACTGTCGCTCTTGGCAAAAGGCCTCTTTGAATTTGTAATTGTTATCGTTGCGAACAAGCACTGCAAGGAGCTATCAGCGACTTTAACATTAATGCACTTTTTTACGACCAATTAAAGTTCCATTTTCCTTTCGTTTTCTAGTTGATAAGCGGCGAAAGCGACGGCGACAGTGCCTGGCGGCAACAGAAAATTGAATCAAATGGTTCCCGTTCCCGTTCCCACTCCCCAATCGCATTTCCATTTATATTTCCATATTCACTGCTGAGTTTTACGCCCGTTTTGGTTTCAGTTTTTCCGTCTTTCCGTTGCCCAGTGAAAACAAGAACCGACCATCATATGCTGCGCGTATCGAATCAATGACACTTTCAATTAAGCCGCGCTTTGTCACTCTCTCAGTAACCTTTTGTTTTTCTTGTTTTTCAGTTTCATTTTTTGTGCAGAGATAACGCTTGCCTCCAACTGTTTTGCATATGCACACAATTCCATTTATTTAATGCTTTCCATTTGGTTCGGTTAAATTAAAAAGCGCCTTGTTACGCATTTAACGATGTTTCCGGTGCGTGCTGCTAGCTAGAGCTACTCTTCTGGGAAAGCTGGGAAGGCAGGGACCGAACACCAACAGAAGAAGGGGGTGCCTGGCCACATGCATATATATATACAAATATATATGGTATGGAAGCATTGGGGAACGGGGAACAAACCATGAAAAACCAAGGGAAGCCCAGAGGAAGGGGGTGATAAGTGGGGACAGCGGTTCGCTTTCATGCATGATCAACATGTGTGTTTGTTTTCAGAGCTCCGACGCTCTTGTTGTTTCAGTTCCTTTCCATTTCGGTTTTTGGACAGGGGAGAAGCAGAGCAAAACAGCCCGCAACTGGGAATCTGAATATGCATCCCACCACATAGCACAGAACCATTCCATGCCATAGCATCCCATATGAGAACAGTCCCTAACTTAGTTGTGCGTGATCTTACACCAGTGGTGGAACCAATAAAACCACTCATCATATTTTAAAAGGATTTAAATATATAGATTTAAAAGAGATAGTACAAAGATATTCATCGAGTTCTGAGAAAGTACTACAAAAAAATATAAAAAAATTTGTATCTAAATTAAAGGCGAATTATGACAAGAAATTTATAGATTTGCCAGAGCTATGCTGCTGACCGCGAGTGTGTACCCCCCTCAACAGTTGGCAATGATGATGGCACAGATATCAGAGATAACGCTCCCCACTTTCAGCTGGGATGTACGCATTCCGCCGCTTCTCTCCCCCTCATTATGTACACACAGCCAAGTACATAAGGTGCCTACATGCATACATACAATGCATACGTACATATGTATATACAAATGTATTTACATCAAAGTCTTATCAGCCTTAATTTCCCACCGCCCGAATTCCTTATAAGCCCTCCAAGACAAGCAGCGGAACGAAGCTTAAATATAATCAATCAATAAATATTGTTTTGCGGTTGGAAGGGGAAGGAAATCATATGCAAATAATTATTTCCCACAGAGAGAACAAAAATATGTGTCATCTTTATCTGTATGTGGGATTAGCGGTCATTATAGAATTAAATGTGATGGATTATAATACATAAATATATTTAAAATATTTAACAAAGATAGCTCAAGAGTGGGGTTTAGTTTTTCCAGGGAAAATAAATAAAATATAGACCCTGAGATCCTATAAAAAAATAAAAACCTTGGGTAGGTAAATTAGGTAACTCTATTTTTTGTTTGATTTCAAAATCCCTTTAAATAAAAGTACTGTTATTTTTCGTGTCATTGTACCAGAAATATTTCCCACTTTCGTTGCACTTTGCTGACTAATCGAAAGCTAAGTAGCAGCTTTAAATCCCCAATAAGTTTATCGAAGACTTATTTACATATATACATATATACAAATATATATATAAATCTATGTATACATATGTAAATATGGCACATGTGTATTGGAAAGTTTTGGAGCTGGGTTTTTTTTGCTGTTAATATTTTTCAGGGACTTGAATGAGTCGCCGCTGTTGCTGCTACCAACTGTTGATGGGCGGGAAAGAGATGGGGCAACGGGGCAGTGGGATGATTCATGCAGCTGACATTTGAAAAGAGCCGGGGGTGGGAGGGAGATGGCGCATCGGAAGCAGCAGAATACAAAAACAAAAAAAATCTGTGTAAATAAAAACAAAAGACTTTTCGGGGACAGGGGAGGGGAGGGAATTATTGCAGAGCAAGTAATATATACATATGTAAATTTTAAGTAATATTTGTTTCAATGTTAATTAGAATTAAACAAGTTTTTATATTATTTTATCTCAAAACATTGGAAAACATTTTTCTTTTGGTGTATTGCATTAGCCTGTTCCCTTTCTTCTCTCCCTATTCTTATCCCGCTAATGTTCTCCCCCTCCCTTATCATTGCTGATTTTTTTTGTTTTGTTTTGTTTTGTTTTGGGAGGGTGGAATCCGGATTTAGGATGCGGCAAAGCGAGATGGGGATATGTGTGCATATGGACATCTGAACACGGAGAAACAGCCGTTCCTTAATCGTTTTTTTACACTCATACCTATGCAGTTCTGCGCATGCGTGCCTGTGTGCGTGTGGACCAACTGCAGCAGCAGCAGCAGCAACAACAACAAGGCTAATAACAAAAACCCGCACAATTGTCTTGACTCAAATTGTTAACAAAAGTGGCTGATTGCTTTTTGGACAGATTCTGGTATTGGTAACACACTCACCTGAACTCGTTTCTGTACGCGTCTGTGTGTTTCCGCTCTTTTTGTTATTTGTACTCTTCGTTCCTTAAATGCTTTTAAATTGCATTTTGTTTGGCGCACAGCACTCGTTTCAAATTAACAAACACAGATATCGGGCAAGACAACAGGAAAAAAAATTATGCAAAAATAAATAATAATATAAAGTCAACAGATTCTGGCCTTCCTCTCTGACTTTGTGGCCTTTTGTTTTTGTTTCTTTTAACGTTGGCAGTGACAAGCTGTATGACAGACGAGAGGGGAGGTGGATCTCCGATCGCGCAGCTCGTATTTCGTATTTTCTTTGGCAATTAACGGCAATAATAAGAACAACACAACGGAACGGGAATTGGGAATGGGGGAAAAAATAAGAGTCTCAGCGGAGAACTTCTTCGCTCGCGATTTCGATTGAATCTCTTCTCGAAACGAGTGTTTCGCCTCACATACGCGATTCCGATTGCCAAGCTGGGTTTGGAGACAAAAATCGATAGTCCCGCAGAGTGCATTCTCGTGCCGTTCTGTTCTATCGATAATTCACAGCAGCCGCGCAAGCGCCTATCGGTGACAGGAAAATGAATTTTGAATTGTTAAAACATTTAACTATATAGTTGTTAAATTGTTTGTCCGAAAGGGAATTTCCGAAAATACCAAATTCAATCAAATCACTGATACAATCTGATCATTTAAATAAATAACGAGATTTAAAATTTTCTGATATCCGGCTTTTTCCTAATTTATCCCAGTCACTCAAACTGTTTTGTGAAGCTTTTTTTACATGTGGATCGGCCGGTTTAATTACAGGATTATATTTTGACATCGACTCAAGTGTCCAAGTCCACCTCCTCGTCAGCAGTTGCTGCCACACATTCCAGCTGTTAATTCAAATGTATTTATTATTATTATTATTTTATTTAAATATAAAAACGTTGTAAATACTATTTATACTTATAAATATATTTGATTGTCATTATTTGATTTATATTTTGAATTGCATTTTATTGCAAGTTTTATGGGTTTTAAGTGCATAGTTACATTTTGCCCACCTGTGCTCACAATTTGCATGTTGTAGCACCGTTTGCTTTTCACCTTTCGCCGACTTTTGCTGAAGGTCAATTGTGGTAATTAAAGCCTCGTTAGCAGTGAAAATAAGGTACCAGTATGCATTTGTACCTAAGGCGGCAAATATATGCACAAAATTCGTTGTTTTTTTAATAAATCATACCCTAGGGGTATACAAATTCAATAGGTACACATTCCATATATGTAGTACTTGGGCATTACTGGTCATTAGTGGGATAATAGGTGTATTTCCTTCGATTTTTTGCACCTCTGCATTCCAGGTTTAGAGTGCAGGCAGGATGCGTCCGAAATGGGTGCGGTTTCCAGCCCGTATCCGGGCTTCAAGTCGTTTCAATCGAACAGTACGCAAACTCAATGATCAAGGAAGAACCTTCTTCGAGCATCTAAAACGAGGCGCGGCCCACTTTCGAGGTGGGGAACTACATCCGAAATTATGAAATGATAACAAATTTATTATATCCAATTTATTCCAGTGACTCAGGTGCGCGGAACAAGACATAACTTCCTCCACAACGGCACCTTCCATGAGGCAGTGGCTCCTGTCCTAACGGTGGCCCAGTTTTTTTGCTTAATGCCAGTCAGAGGGATCTGTGCCGTCACCCATCAAGGATTGAGCTTTAGCCGTAGAAGCTGGCGGTTCTGGTACAGTCTCCTCTATCTCTGCTCCACATCTGTGGACCTGATGTTCAGCATTCGCAAAGTGTTTCACGGTGTCCTGGATGTGCGCAGTGTGGGTGAGAGTTCGAGTCCAAACTGTTCCCTGGCCCGCCTGCTACTCCTACTCCTCCGCAGAGCCTATCGTTTTCCATGTCAGCATCCTGATCGCCTCCTGGCAGTTCCTGAACTTGGCCAGCCTCTGGCCCGGCCTGATGCGTCATTGGTCAGCCGTTGAGGATCGGCTGCCAGGCCACCGTTGCTATCAGGATCGGGATCGTCTTGCTCGTCGCATCCAATGCGTGGCCATCCTCCTGCTGGCTCTATCCCTGAGTTGGGTGAACTGTTGGTGACCAGAATTTAGTTTCGTTCCTAATCAACTCTAATGCAGTGGAGCACCTGCTGAGCATCATCTCGGTGGTGTACTACGACTTCTGTCCCCAGAGAAGCGACCCCGTGGAGTCGTATCTGCGCGGCACCAGTCTCCAGCTCTTCTCCGTGTTTCCCTACTCCAACTGGCTGGGCTGGCTGGGCAAGCTGCAGAATGTGCTGCTGACCTTCGGCTGGAGCTACATGGACATTTTCCTGATGGTGCTGGGCCTGGGACTGAGTGAGATGTTGGCCAGGCTGGTTCGCTGCCTGGACGAGCATGTGCGCCGGCCCATGCCGGAAGCCTACTGGACATGGTCGCGCACCCTTTACCGCTCCATAGTGGAGCTCATCCGCGAGGTGGACGACGCCGTTTCCGGCATCATACTGATCTCCTTTGGCAGCAATTTGTATTTCGTCTGCCTGCAGCTGCTCAAGAGTATAAAGTTGGTTGTATTGAAACTGAATCGATTGAGAAACCAAATCGAGCTTGTCCCTCTTCCAGCACAATGCCCTCCTCCGCCCACGCTGTGTACTTTTACTTTTCGCTGTTGTTCCTGCTGGGCCGATTCTCGGCTGTGCTCCTGTTCGTCTCGGCGATTAACGACCAGGCCCGGGCGCCACTGCGTCTGCTGCGGCTGGTGCCCTCGGAGGGTTATCATCCGGAGGTGTGGCGCTTTGCCGCGGAGCTGGCCAGCGAGCGGGTGGCGCTCACCGGTCTTAAGTTCTTTAGTGTCACCAGGCAGCTGTATTTGATGGTGAGTGGAGCCTGGAGGAGTTTTACCCGAGAAAACTCTTTTTTAAGGTTTGGACTTGGTATACCCTAGGTGGCGGGCACGGTGGCCACCTACGAACTGGTGCTCATTCAGTTCCATGAAGACAAGAAGTCCTGGGACTGTTCGCTAAACAATGATGATTAAGATTAAGGCTGGGGAAGGCTCGCTTTTATTTTAGATGCTTCTCATTACGCATACGCAGCGTTGTCTTAGCTTTTGCTTATTCCGTGGGTTTAGATAATGGATTTTACTATACATACTTCCCCAACAGATCGGATCTTCTATTAAATATATACAAATCCCGTAGAGTTATTGACTCAATAAAGCCATTACGTATACGCAGTGTGTATCCTCTATGCCTACGATTCACTAAGTTTTTATTTATTCATTTAATGTGCTTTTCGCCTTACTGAATTTATAAGCAATTGGCATATATATTTGGCCATTAAAAATGCAACTCGGTTGCGTTGGAACAACATAAACACTATGCTACACAGCAGCAGCAGCAGCTGCTGCCAAGGAATTGGAGCTGGGCAACCAGTTTCCATCTGCCCGCTTTTTCTACGCGCTTTTCGCCATTTACTTTCCACTTTTCACATCATTTTGGATTTGGATTTGTCCAGTCGTCCGTCGTCCAGGCGGCGTGAGTATGGGTGATGCAATGGCCGGGCCATAAATGGTGCACGCTTCCTAGGCACATCGCATTGCGTGGATAACGGCGGCGATTGCATTTGAACTGCAGCGAATTGAACCGAACTGAACCAGTTGGCCAAATGCCAATGCCGATTGCCTGGCTCCTCTGCATCTCTCCAGCTGTGCTCCTCAATAGCCCACATCCCACAACCCGCCACAACCCGCCACAACCCACCTCCTTGACGCGCCGACGCTTCCGGCCAGCGGTCCGGTTCCAGTTCCAGCCAGCAGCCAGCCAATTGTTAACCCAATTCGAGACGAATGGAGTTCGGGGATCATATCCCGACATGGTCGCTTTGGGGTATATAAAGCAGCGCATTTGGTTTACCGCGCAGACACACATCGCGCACTGCAGCAGCACCCGTCGAGTCGTCGTTAATATGGCCAGATATCCGAGTAACACTCACTGCCTGGGCGGAATCGCGCTCCTGTTGGTCCTGACGCTCGGCGACCAGTTGGCCAGCGGCCAGTATCTACCATCGCCACGTTATCCCGGCCCCGTGGCGATTCCACGGCCGCAGAGATCCCTCTTTGGTCCTGGCCCGCCCATCGGCTGGAGCAGCGGCGGCGGTCATGGCTGGAGCAGTGGTCCCAGCTTTGGATTCAGTCATTTGCCGCCATCCTCCAGTCCGCACGTGACCAAGGACGAGCTGCTGGCCCTTCTGGCCGCCTGGAAGGATGTGGAGAGGCCAACCACACCAGCACCGCCACCGGCAACGACACCGGAGCCGGAGGATGAGCCAGAGCCAGAGACAACGGCGGCCCCGCCACCGCCGGAGGACGAGCCAGAGCCAGAGCCGGAGGCTCCGGTACCCGAAGCCCCGGCTGGGCCACCGCCCGGTGTTCCGGTGACCGTTTCCCTGCCCGCTCTGGTGCCCATTCAACTGGCCGCCATGTGGCAGCAGCCCGGGCCCGGAGCAGCGGCCGGAGGACTGGGCAATCTGGGCTTGGCTGGCCTGGGCCTGGGCAACACTGGCGTGGCACTGAATAATCTGGGAGGCGCTGCTGCTGTAGGCGTCGCTGCTGGAGGAGGTGGAGCGGCGGCAGGTGGAGCAGCAGCAACGGCACGCTCCGGTCGTCCGCAGGCGCGGGCAAGAATCGGAGGACGGGGCTCAGCCATCCGGTTTCCGGTGGCCAATCCGCGTAGCTTTGCTTCGGGCAACTATGTGGCCCCCAGGCCGCGTTATTACCGCGACACGGAGTCCATGCGGTGAGTACTTAAATCTGAGGAAATCCTTTTGAAACAAAGCTTGGAAATGAAGTGTGTTTGTCTGTAAGATAAAGAAGGATTAGAAAACCTTGGACCTTGGTATTATAATGATCAAATTCGGTGACACAAATAATTAAATTTTATTTAAATTTTATCCAACTTAAAATATCTGAAATGACGCTGAATTTTCTCTTCATTCCCGCAGCTTTAACGTGATGGCCTCGCCACCGTATCAGCCATATCAGCAGGGTCCTGTGCAGCTGGTGGACGCCTACTGGCAATAGTCTGCAATTCTTATAATTATTGTATATAATCGTACTGCCCATAACTGTCTCTATATAAGCTCGGAACTGTACAAAGCTCTATAGTTATATGCACATGAGTATGTATATAGAATGCCATGAATGCCTGTTAACAAAGTCGTATTTTGTTTGTATTTTTTTTTTTGAGATTTACCAATAAAAATATTTTAACAAAACAATTCAAACAACGATTTATTCTTGGGATATTACTGGAAAAAGGAAAAAAAAACCTTTACAAGGATGCAATTTTAAAGGTTTTGCAGGGTTCCTTTTGCATTTATCACGAATTTAAATAAAATTAAAACTATACATTAATTAAATATTTAAATTAAAATAAAAGGCAATACATGAATTAATCTAATATTTTTATTAAAGTAAAAGACTATATATACATGATATCAACCTAGTTTATGCAACTTATGATATATTTTCAAGCTTAGCTAACTAAAAATAATAAGTTATTAGATTTAAGTAAGCTATAAATATAAATCTAATATTTTAAATCAAATAAAAGGCTATACATACATGATATAAACCTAGTTTATTTATTTATTTATTTTCAAGCTTGCTAACTAAAAAGAATAAGTTACTAGATTTAAGTAAGCTATATAATAATCAATTTTAAACGATTTCAAGACCCCCCATCATTCCCATCAAGGCCTTAAAAACACCACAAACACAACCACTAATTGAAGCTGAGTAAAAAGATATAGGCGTATCTATATATATATATATATATACGATAATTTACGAATTCAAATGCATAACCAGTGCGTTTTATCGCTTTAAGTTGCACAACCCCACGCAAGGTGCCACTCGTAATTAATCGCAGTTTCCGAATGGCAAGACTTTCGTCGCACATTACCGCCTGTTTGGGCCAATTTAAATGAGCCCGGCTAAGTGCCACTCAGCCAGCCAATGCAATCGGTAAAAGCATTCGCTGGGACAGCGAAACCTCATTATTTAATCACATATATCACAAGATGTCAGAAACAAATCTCGAATTTCGTCACATTTTCGCTTAGAGATGTCGGCATCGCTTATGAATTTACTATATATATCGCTTATATATATAAGTATGCCAAAAGTCGGGACAGGGCCTTATCAGGCGAGCTTGTTTGGTTACTGAACATCGAAACCAATTCCCGATGGTGTTGTAGCCTCACCCAGTTTGCGTGATTGCCATGACTGGTCCAGATTGGCGCCAAAAGAGACATTAAGTATGATGTGATGATGGTGTTGATGGGTGGCACGAAACTGGATTCGGAATAGGGCGTCTGTGCAGCACCAGTTCGAAAGACTGCAGTTGCATGTACATAGTTTATTAATATTTTATTGTATAAAAATGTGAGTTTGTTTTTGGGATCTAAATAAGTACAATTAAAAAAAAACTTGACAAAACAGTTTACACTTGGCTTCAGACGACATTAAAATATCAAATTGTTTATCTAATTAGTTGATCACGTGGAAAGTAATACAATTTAAGCACAAGCGAATAGCTATTGTCCTTTCTTAGCTTTTTAACAGGGAATTTTAAGAGACGATTAATAAAATCAACAAATAAGACTGACAGTAAACAAAATAAATAATAGCTATTGGTTAAGTCTTTGGTCTTTTGCGGCTAAAATGGAAACCGGAGTGTGACGGCCGGCGTGTTGATGTTTATGGCATTTTCACACATTTCACTCGAATGGAGAATGGAGATTGTTGTCGTGACTGCTGCCCGAATGGACGATATACAAAACGGGGATGACCAAAAGTGCCGGCTCGCTGGCAGGCGTAAAAAACGATTAATACGTGCATCACGCACTACAGAGAGAGCAACGCCCATTCGGTGAGCGCCCTGTTTTGGACTTCCCGCTAGGACGCCCGATCTCCCCGATCTGGATCTGGATCTTGGCTTATTTGTGGCTGGGAGACGTGATCTCTTGCGTAACACGCGGGGCGGGACTGATTTAACTAACGCAGAGCAATAAATAACAAATTAACACATGGAGAACGAATAAATGAAACTAGATTCCAGCCACACGACGCCAAAGTATCCAAAGACTTTGGTGTAGCGCCAGCAGAGCGAAGGCGGCGGCCAGCACAAAGTTTAGCCTGTAGATGGCGGCCTGGCAGTACAGCAGAACGATGCCGGCCAGGAAGTACAGCACGATGGAGAGCATCCAGTAGCCAGAGCTGCAAAAGGAGGGATACATCTGGTGTTTAAGGAAGTCAATGAGGCAGAGAGTTAAACTCACCATTTCTGAGGCGCTCTCAATTGCAGAAGCAGGCTAAGAGAACCTAATACCACAATGCTGGCATACAGATTCGGATCTGGGAGCGCTATTCCGTGCCTGAAATAAGGTTGGTTATATATCTAATAGTATATATTCCCTAAGCACATCGTACCGGCGACTGCGCAGCCAGGCCAAGCTGCTGGGTGCATTGAGCAGGAGCTGCATGAGCAACATCAGCAGCAGGGTGACGTGGAAGGAGAAATTCTGCAGGCCCAGGCAGGGCTCCGATTGTTCCTCCTCCTCCTCATGCTCTTCATTGTTTTCCTTTTCCTGCAGCTGCTTTTCTTCTTCGTCGTCCTGGGCCACCGCCGCCGGCTTTCCGCGCACCAAATTGGCCGCCTTCTGCCACAGAAAGTCCTCCAGATAATCCTTGTAGGCATTCGACAGCATCAGAAAGTAGAAGACAAACGCCAGGAGCAGGCCTAAGCCGCTGCACGAGCCCACGGCCGTGGCAATGGTCAGGATGCCATACGTGATAGGCAAATGGGTCATGATCGAAATCATTATGTTGGAGCTGGCCTGCGAGAGGCGGGTGAGCCGCAGGGCCACGCGGTAAAAGGCATTGCCGTAGAGCGTCAGGGCCAGCCAGGTGGCCAGAGTGGCCAAAAGCGACAGAGCCATGGCAGCGCAATGGATCACAATGGACACGTTAATGCTATAGTCCAGGTTCTCTGGCTCCGGCAAGATCCGGATCGTAATGATTAGTTTCTTCAGCAGGCGACAGGCTTAAAGAAAAATGTGTAAAAAGCTGGAAGAGATTCCAACACGCAGACACAAACCTGTGACTACATAGAGGGAGGTGTATTGCAGATAGCCGACATAGGGACGCAGACTGCGGAAGCTGCCCACCTCGTGAAACAGCTGCACTTGCTTCCTCAGCACGATCAACAGGACGCAGGCCAGGTGGGCGGGGAGCCAGCCGTAGAATTCCAGCACCAGGCGGGACAGCGCCGAAGCATAGGAATACTCGTAGCTGGGGGGGGGGGGGGGGGGGGGTGGGTTAGCGAAAACGAAAGAGAGAGAGAGAGCAAAGTGCTTACCTGATCCGATACCGACACACGGGATCCAGATACAGATCAATCGTCACCGGGTTGAGCGTGGTATTGTAGTGTCTGGGCACCAGAGTCGGCACATTGGCGTATAACTGCGGCTTCTGGTCCACTGATCTGCAATGGACAAGCCGCAAATTAAACTATTTCCCTGGAATATCTCCATGGTTGTCCCCGCTTACTTCAATGTCTGATAGCGCTCAAAGCCTGCTGCCCAGGGAACACACAACCGGGCGGTAACCCGATACTCTGGATTGATGCACTGCAGCGGCTCCACAATCACTCGAATGCTCTGGTAGGGATCCACCATTTCGGCGATGCGAATGCGATGATGCAGCGTGCCCTGGAGCGTCTCGTTGATCACCGGCAACCGGGCCATGGTATACCAGCGGGGCATACGAATGTCCGTTACCCGCTCTCGGGGATCATAGATGTCCAGATTGTAACCGGTTCGCCGTTGACTGGGCGGCAGGCGCACCACCACATGCGTCCACTGCTGATAGGTCTTCCGCAGGTTGTGCAGATCCAAAATGGCAATGCTGCGCGGCTCGCGATCTTCATTGGGCAGTCGCTGGACGAGATGCATCAGCGAGGTGGCCTTTTCGCTGGTTTAAACAATTGATTAGTTGTATTTCTTATTAAGTTTCTTTGTTTATTTACCAGTAGAGTTGCTCCGTCTTGTTGTGCTTCTCGGTGGCGCAGCCAAAGAGCCAGTCATCGTCGTCAACATTCAACGCCTCGATGGCCATCTTCTTATACCGCTCCTGGCGCTGCAGCCCGATCAGATCGTAGTAGATGCCCTTCAGGCCGTTGGTGAAGAACTTGTTGATCACAAGACGCCGCTCTTCGTGCCAGTTGCCAGCGGCTCCCAGGCGCACGGTGCTCTGCTGACGCCTTCGCGGTTTCTGAGAATGAATTCGGATTTAGTTTATTCTTAGCTGCATGGCATCTGCTGATGGGAACTCACAACAAAGTGGGCCAGGGCTAATTGCAGATTGCGCTGCTTGTTGGTGCCGAAAATGACCGATGAGCGATCATCACGGACGTGGGCAATGCTGAACAGGAAGCGGTTGATAGCCTGCATGAACTGGAGACACCAAACGGCGGACAAGTGGTCGCAGCTGAGACTCACCCGTGGTATAGCCGAGGTCTGCGCGAGAGAAAAACATGTCAGGCAAGGATTAAGGCGCTCTTTAAACCTACCATTGCGTGCAGATCGTTGAACCGCGAGGTGGTTAGCCCGGGTCGCACAAGAAGATCTCTATTGCCGCCGCCCGTGGAGATAAGCAGCACATTGTCCAGTCGCGCCGAGCTCTCCTGGCTGGCCATTCGCACTACGCTCGGCGGCCGTTGGTGCAGGCTGTCGCACACGTTCGTCGTGCTCGTGGGCACCGTGGCAGTGCGCATCTTCCCCAGCACAGCGTCCGTTTGGGCGTAGAACGACTCCAGCTGACTGTCCAAATTGAGCACCGGCTCATCCAATGGCGTTGAGATGCTGATAATCGTGTTGATGTGCTGGCCAACGGCCGGGTCTACCAGCACCGACTGCGCCAGCTTGCCGCCCATGGAGTGGCCAATGAGTACGATCGATGGCTGCTCGGCGCGGTCCTCGTAAATGGATAAAACGGTGCGGATGCAGAGCTTTACGAAGTCCAGCTGGTGGTGAAGGTAGCCGCCATAGAGCGCGGACAGCTCCTCGTCAAAGTCGATGGTGTAGTAGTCCAAACGGATGCCGGCATCATCGGACATGGCCTTTCGCAGGGCCACGGAGCCCAGGGACCGTACCTGTTTGTAGGAGCCGGCATTGCCGGGAATGAATATTACCGGCGCTCCGTTCATCTTGCGCTTATGCGGATCCACCGGCTGCCGCAGGCCCTCATAGTAATAGTAGAGCCCATAGTTTGTGTACCGGTCCCCATCCTTCACTGCAACAGGCTGAGAAACACGTAAAATCAGTATTTGCACTTAAAAAAACATTAATCCTTACGGCAAACATCGGCTCGCTGAACATATAGGTCATCCGGCAAGCATTTGGCTCCACCTCCGCGTACAGGTGGAACAGGCCGAAGATGAAGCAACAGATGGAGCCGATCACCAACAAAACGGCGCAGTTTCGGAACATAAACATGGCGAAATTGTCAATTTTTCATAACGTTGTTTATGTCGTCTTTTTTTTTTGTTTTTAACCAGCTGATAGCGGCGTTATCGATAGCCGATTTCCCCGTATGTGTATTCGAACGAGCTATCGGTGACTGATCCGATAGGTATAATTAATTTAATTTTCGTTTATTTTGTGTAAGTTTCTAAGTTATATTTTATTAAACATTAAATTAAATAAATAAAATAATGCCCTTGAAGTTTATTCACACCTTCCTGTGATATTTGTAAATAACCAATACAGGTTTTCATGTTTATGAGGAGCTAAAGATGCGCTCATCTCTAGGGCCATATATATGTACATATATGCATATGCATGGGTGTCGTACGTATCGATCACTGTGTTGTTGCTAGTTGATCATTCAGTTAGCGTACGCGTGCGCTCGCCTCCGATCCGCCGATCCTCGCCGATCGATCTTCCAGATTCAGATTGAAATTCCGATTCCTATCCGAACGTACCGGAATTGTCAACAAAGGCAGCGGCGCCGGCGTCAGCATCATCATCGATTCGAATTGACGCTTCGTAACGTGTTTACGTTTCTAAGTCTGGACTGTGTCAATGTGTGTGTGGATGTGCGTTTGAGCCAGCCTGTTTGAGCCCAGATTGTGTGCTTGTGTGTGCGCGCTTAATTCGCGTACTCGTATTGGTGCGTTTGTGTCGTCTAGCCGCGCTTGTTGTTGTCTTGGCTGGAAAAGACAGTTTATGCCCTAGCAATAACAAAAACAAAAACAAAAACAACGAGAGGCCGCTGTCGCTTGCTCAGCTGCCGTCGACGTCGACGTCGCAGCCTCTGCTGGCGCATGTGATCCGTCGTCGATCCGCTCGCTAGTTGTTGCTATTTAGTGTTCGTTGTGGTGTCGCTTGTTGTTGTTTTGATCGGTTGCGTTCTGTAATATATCATCATATATATAGTTCGCCCATTATTTGTTATATATAGTGCAAAAAAAACCCATCAAATGCCTGGAAGCAGCCGCAGCAGCAGCCGTTTGTGTCTGTCGGTGTGCCTGTAATTGTTATTTGTTGTAAATTGCACACGCACACGGCAGAAACCCGTATATATACATACATACAGAGGCATCGCATCTGCGGCTATAGAGTAACTCAAAGCTATAGGCATTCCATTCCGTTCCCGACCGTTACCCCAAATACACACGCACACGACACACAAACACACGCACACACACACAAACATTATCATGGAAATTTGGCGCTCGCTGACAGTGGGCACATTCGTGCTCCTAGGCATCCTCTGCTTCTACGGCACCGTGGAGTCCTGCAACGAGGTCGTCTGCGCCTCGATCGTCTCCAAGTGCATGCTCACCCAGAGCTGCAAGTGCGAGCTGAAGAACTGCTCCTGCTGCAAGGAGTGCCTGAAATGCCTGGGCAAGAACTACGAGGAGTGCTGCAGTTGTGTGGGTAAGGTCATATCAGCCTGATCGCTGGGGGCGGTGGGTGGTTTAGGGTGCATAAATGGTCGAAGCGATTGTTTTCGCTGCGATGATGTGATTTCCAACGCTTTGTTTTTGTTGTTGTTGTTGTTATTCGTCGTCGTCAAGTGTGTGCGGCGCCTGTATTTGTATGTGGGAGAGCTTGCGATGTGCCAACTATGTAGTTATCGATAGCGCGCTTGAGCTGGCGATTGGCTTAGCCGTAACCCTTCCGTTCCGCGCATGTCACCTAGGCTTCAAACAACAAGTTTCAAGAGTTCTTTAATGTACTTTAAGTAGGACAAAATGATTTTAAGTTTAGTTGGAAGCTTACAACTAAGTGGAGGACATTTTCAACCCTGCTATAGCATCTAAAAAAAAAGATTTAACCAATTTTTCAAAATTTAATATCAATAAAGTTGTTAATTAATTTTTTATTTTTGCTTAGGGTAAACTTTTATTTGCCAAAAATATAACCCTCAAAAGATCCATAAAACCCAACAAATAAAAGGCAATCCCTCAAACAAAAAGCATAAATTTTAGTATATTGTTTCCTTATGTCTTTAGACTTTATTCAAATATTTTCAAAATACACAATACATAAATATCGTATAACTTATAAACCATAAAAGTGTAAAAATTAAATTACATATTAAGGAATACCAATACCAATTTGAGTCATGGGCAATGCGAAATGTGAAAAATGTGTTTGAAGATGTAATTGAATAGAAATTGGAATCATCACGACCGAGTTTTTGTGCAATGCAATTCACGTTGGATCTACACATTGATGTTGTTTATAAACAAATCGAGCATGACGTTCAAAACAAATGTGCACACGAGATTCGAGACGGAAAAGCGTGTCTTTTTTCTAAAAATACAAATAAATCATTATTTATTGCCGGTTGCTTAATAAATCTGGGTTTAACAAGCGAACGAAAAGGAGGAGGAAATACAATGATTTATATAATATTTCGCAGAACTCTGCCCGAAGCCAAACGACACGCGCAACTCGCTGTCCAAGAAGTCCCATGTGGAGGACTTCGACGGAGTACCGGAGCTGTTCAACGCCGTTGCCACTCCGGATGAGGGCGACAGCTTCGGCTACAATTGGAACGTGTTTACGTTTCAAGTGGATTTCGACAAGTACTTGAAGGGTCCCAAGCTGGAGAAGGACGGTCATTACTTCTTGAGTGAGTGCCAAAAATAATGCAATTGAACACGATATCCCTTTATAGCCCTTTATTGTTGCACTTGCAGGAACCAATGATAAGAACCTGGATGAGGCGATTCAGGAGCGCGACAACATAGTCACCGTCAATTGCACGGTCATATATTTGGATCAGTGCGTGTCGTGGAACAAGTGCCGCAACAGCTGTCAAACGACAGGTGCCAGCAGCACGAGGTGAGATGCCAAATTCATTCAGATAGTACAAATAACTTTAAAGGACATTTTGCTTACTTTTTATAATCAAACAAAACTCCAATCTCACCCACAGATGGTTCCACGACGGATGCTGCGAGTGCGTGGGCTCCACGTGTATCAATTACGGCGTTAACGAGAGCCGCTGTCGAAAGTGCCCCGAGTCCAAGGATTTGGGCGAGGAGTTTGAGGACGCTATGGAGGAGGAGATGCAGGACTTTGGTGACAGCATGGGTCCATTCGACGGGTCCGTGAACAACAACTACTGAGCGCACCAATGCCATTATGCAGCGAACAGATCGGAGTGCAGAACAACAATTAACAAATTTAGCTACTCAATTCAGTGACATTATTATTATGTATGTATGTATGTAGTACGAAGTAATATTTGTATAGCACTATTATTATTATTTTTATTTACGAAAATCGAATAGGCGCTTTGAATTGTTTTACTTATTAAACCGGCCAAGATATAAACACACATATATATATATATATATAAATATATACAATTTTTTTTAAACTAATGTTTAAAATGAACGTTTTTTAATCGTCAATTTATCGCCTGTGTCCGGCGGTTGGTCTATCGATATCATCATCATCATCGTTCTACGTGACTGTACAATCAGCTGATGCTTATCGATATCGATGACTGGCCGTTTGCGGCAAAGTAAATTTCGTGTGTTCTTTCGTTAGTTAAATCATTTGCTTTTGTCGGCCGGCACATTAACAAAAGAATCGGGGTGGCCAAGGGAAAACTGGAGCCGGCTACTGGGCATCGACCCCTCTACTGTCCAAAGAAGATAGCGGCTGTTTCCGAACTGTCAGCTACACGAAACGAAGTTACGTATTTCTGAGAGCAGTTACGTATACGCGCATTCGAGTTCTGGGTGCTGGCCACTGGGGCACTGTAGTGGGGAACGATGTTGAAGGGCCTGCGGCATGTCCGTAGTGTGCTGCTACAGCGTGGCGGCCACCAGTGGGGACCCATCCGTGGCGTCGGCGGTAAGCAGGGTGGCAAACAGGGCATCAGTCCGGAACTAGCACTGCTGCAGCTCAGCCGGCGACAGGTGAGTGTTCAGGAGGTTCTCCTATAACCCATTTAATGCCCTTCCCTCCAGGTAATGCAGCTGCAGGCCGAATACAAGGCAATTGTGGGCGTCATAGCCCGGTCGTTGCAACTAACGCCCCGGGAGGTGCGTCTGATGCACCTGCGCTGCCTCAATACCTCCGGCAAAGCGCCGAAGGAGCCGACGAAAGAAAAGGATGGAGACAAAGGCAAGCCTACGAATGAATCCAGCAAGCAGAAGCCAGCTGCAACAACTGGCAGCGACGATAGCAGCAGCAGCAAATCCCCAGGCGAGGAGTCTGCCAATCCCCCAGCGAACAGCAGCAGCAGTAGCAGTTCCAGCGGCGATTCCGCCGAGGATCCCAACAAGAATAGCAACGAGAACGACGAGAAGATGAGATCCGTCCTGACCAAGGCGGTGCTGTGGCTGTTCACCATATACATGTTTGTGGCCTTCTTCTCCCTGCTGATCACACCGCGCTCGGAAAGGCCTGAGGTGACTGCGACTGCAGTGAAGAGTAGCTCGCCATCCACTCACCACATCCGCCTCCGTATCTATTTCAGGGATCCACGCGCTACGTCTCGTGGAACGAGTTCGTTCACCACATGCTGGCTGTGGGCGAGGTGAAGGAGCTCATCATTCGGCCAGACATGGAAATGGTCACCATCATCCTGCACGACGATGCCGTGATCAAGGGCCGAAAGGTCTCCTCCACCATCTTCCACATGGCGGTGGCCGATGCGAACAAGTTCGAGGAGAAGCTGCGCGAGGTGGAAAAGCGGCTGGGCATTAAGGACGGCGTGCCGGTGACCTATGATCGCCAGACGGACACCACCGGCCGCATCCTGATGCTGCTGCTCGTCTGCGCCCTGCTCATGTCTATTGCCACGCGCATGAAGAGCGTCAAGAGTCCACTGAGCATGGACTCATTCGTAAGTTGCAACGGTTTGGTGCTTCTCTGATCCCCTGATATCTCCAAACTAAACGTAATTTCAGAACCAAATGGGACGCGCCAAGTTCACGTTGGTTGATCCCTTCGATGGCGGCCGCGGCGTTCTCTTCCGCGACGTGGCTGGCCTCAGTGAGGCCAAGCAGGAGGTAAAGGAGTTCGTCGACTACCTCAAGTCCCCGGAGAAGTATCAGCGACTGGGGGCCAAGGTGCCGCGCGGAGCCCTGCTTCTGGGTCCCCCCGGTTGCGGCAAGACGCTGTTGGCCAAGGCGGTGGCCACCGAGGCCCAAGTGCCGTTCCTCAGCATGAATGGCTCCGAGTTTATCGAGATGATTGGCGGACTGGGGGCAGCTCGAGTGCGTGATCTGTTCCAAGAGGGAAAGAAGCGGGCGCCGTGCATTATCTACATCGACGAGATCGATGCCATCGGTCGCCAGCGCTCCGGCACGGAGAGCATGGGCCAGGGCAGCTCCGGTGAGTCAGAGCAGACGCTCAACCAGCTGCTGGTCGAGATGGATGGCATGGCCACCAAGGAGGGAGTCCTCATGCTGGCCAGCACGAACCGGGCCGATATTCTCGACAAGGTGAGTGATTCTGGGAGGACAAGAACTGCTCACATATTCATGCATTTATTGGCTTTCAGGCTCTGCTGCGACCTGGTCGCTTCGATCGTCATATACTCATAGACCTGCCCACATTGCTGGAGCGGAAGGAGATCTTTGAGAAGCATTTGTCATCGGTGAAGCTGGAATCGCCACCCGACACATACTCGCAGCGATTGGCGCGTCTGACACCGGGTTTTTCTGGGGCGGACATCGCCAATGTCTGCAACGAGGCGGCCCTGCATGCGGCGCGCAACACACAGAAGGAGGTGAGCAGCAAGAACCTGGAGTATGCCGTCGAGCGTTTGGTTGGTGCGTAGTCAACATTGTTTTTAGAATTCAGACGGGAGAACCTAATATTCCCTGATATTCCAGGCGGCACTGAGAAGCGCTCGCATGCGCTCTCGCTGGCTGAGCGCAAGGTGATCGCTTACCACGAGTCCGGTCACGCCCTGGTCGGCTGGATGCTCCCCAACTCGGACATCCTGCTCAAAGTGACCATTGTGCCGCGCACGAGCCTGGCCCTGGGCTTCGCCCAGTACACACCCAGCGAGCAGCATCTGTACAGCAAGGAGGAGCTCTTCGACAAGATGTGCATGGCGCTGGGTGGCCGGGCGGCGGAAAATCTGGTCTTCAATCGGATTACGACGGGCGCGCAGAACGACCTGGAGAAGGTGACGAAGATCGCGTACTCGCAAATCAAGAAGTTTGGCATGAGCAAGGATTTGGGTCCTATCTACGTGCGCGATGCCGACGAGACGGAAAGCGGCGGTGCGATGGGCAGCGGGGGCAAGAAGCCCTTCTCGCGGGCCATGGAGACCCTCATCGACAACGAGGCGCGCCATGTGGTGGCGAACGCATATCAAACCACCGAAGGCATACTCACCGCCAACCGTGATAAGCTGGAAAAGGTGAGTGAAAAGGGAATAGGTTCACAAGAGCTGCAGGACAAGCGGGAATCTAATTCCAAAACACTGAATGCCCCTTGCAGCGTCTTATTTGATTCAAATCGCAACTGGTTACATTACTTTAAGATTTATGTTCCTTTTGCTGTATTTTTTGTATGCTTCTTTCATTCATCAACGCAGCTTCTGTTATAGAATCAGTTATTCCGGTTTCTGGATAGTTTATTGACTTTATATCCGTCATCGATCATTGGAAACAAGCCTAACCCTACCCATTTCCCTTCCAGTTGGCTGAGGCTCTATTGGAGAAGGAGACACTGGACTACGACCAGGTGGTGGAGCTGATCGGGCCACCGCCGCACGATATTGGCAAGCGGCAAGTTGATGCCGTGGAGTTTGAGCAATCACTGAAGAATCTGGGCACCGAGCCGGACCCAGCCAAAGCCTGAAGCGACAGTCAGAGTCGGTCATAGTCGGTGTCAATCATCAATCGCCAGGTGCCCGAGTCGCTCACCTTTCCACACCACCCCTGGTTCATGTTCGTTAATTGTAAATAAAGTTGTTTGCCTTATTAAATGACTCCCGAGCGGTGCTTTTTCTCTAATTGCCCCCCCGCTTAAAAGGTGAGGCGATACCTAACTTAACTAACTTTATGACGAATCGGATAATCGTACAGTGCAGCTTGGCAAGTTGGACACAAATTAAAAATGAAAGAAGGAAGGCTCAGGTATCAATAACCTATCTAATGATCTAGGAAATATAAAAAACATTTGATATATGATTTTAGAGCTTAATATTTATCAGCCACAGCCCTCTGTCGATCATCGGCACTGACGTGGCAGGAGAGATCAAGAGTTTAATTGCTCTTGTCAACGCGCTGACGCTGACCTAGAGCTGGCGGCTCTGGTGCGACACGCACTGTCACTTAGTGTCCGATCTGATGGTCACCTACTGGCAGCCGGACCACTGCCTCTGATTCTCCAGGGGATATCGGATCGGATCGAATCGAATTAAATCCGTAATTGCTTTCCGATGCTTTCTTTGGCAGATCCGAGTTACGCAAACCTCAGGGTCTACCACACTACATATGTATAGTTTTGCCTTAATGAAGGCATTTCTAAAGATCAGCCAAGATGATAGAACCCCTAGTAGATCTAGTCTAGAGGGGGGATAGGGAAGAGGAACCCGTTCTCCATTGCAACCAAGTCGAAAATGATTTAGTTTTTACTCATATTCGATTTGGATGCGATTTATGTGCCGAATGCGGTATTCCGGCAGTACCGGTTACACACATACTCTGCGTTCAACAGGGAAACTCTACTGATGAAAGCCTTTAAATATATAATTAATTAATTTAGGAAATTTATGATTCCATTATTAGCCAGAGCAGGGATCTCCGAAGATCTTTAAAGATCTTAAAAGTTTAGTTGAATAATTCAAAAACCAATGCAAATGCAATAATAATTCGGATAATTTTAGCACGAAAACCCCTTTAGGTATTTCCAATTCGATCAAGCTTTTCCCTAGGCAATAATTTAAATAAAGTTTCAGCCCGTACGATCGGGTTTAGGCGCATTAATTCGATCTGGACCCAGCATCGTTCTTGAACTCGCACCTCCCAGAGGATGGATAAATAGGCCCGGCTGTTGGTGGGACTTGACCAGTTCATCAGTTGTCGTTGCGGGAAGCGAAGAATACGGATATACTACGGATATTTATAAACATAATATACACGGGACAATGAAGTTCATCAGTGTTTCGGCAGTTAAGTTCCTGGCATGGCTCAGTCTCCTATGCCTGATGCCTGCTAGTAACCAGGCCAGTGGAGGATTCCGTAAGTCGTGACTCGATTATAGTGGGCTGCCAAATGTGATCTTGATGAAAACGATTTCCTGTATTTCCTGTATAGCTGCTCCGCTGAAGCTGTGCAAAGTGGAGGACGAGACCTGCTTCGTGGCCCAGGCCCAGGCCTTCCTTAAAGCATTCAAGCTGGGATTACCTAACCTGAAGATGAGCAGTCTGGAGCCCCTAGAATTGGGCACGGTGCGCGTGGAGAGTGGCGGCCACTCGGAGTCGGTGCAGTTCAAGCTGGTGATGTCCCAAGCGAAGCTATACAACCTGGCCAACACAGGCGTTGTGAAGAGCCTAAAGGGCTTCGTCAAAGACCCGAGCTTTAGCAAGCCCCTCAAGCTGGTCATGGTCATTGATGTCCCGGAGCTGGAGCTGCAGGCCAAGTACGATGTGAATGGCAAGCTACTGATCCTGCCCATCATTAGCAAGGGCGACATAAACATCAAGTTAAAGGAGGTGAACTTCAAGTCGCGCATCACAGCCGTGCCTGTGAAGCGGTCCGATGGCCATACTTATCTCAGCATCACCGACTACAAGGTGCTCACCAAGGTCAAGAAGTGAGTAGCTTTGGGCCGGAGTCCCTAGTATCCCTATTATCTTTATTATCTATCTTCACAGTGGTCACTTTGACATGTCGAACTTGTTCAACGACAACGTGGAGCTGCGGGAGAGCACCTTAAAGGTGTTGAACCAAGAGTGGGACACCCTGGCCATCGATGTCCAGCCGAAGATCAACGAGGCGAGTGCCGCGGTTTTTAAGCCCCTTTTGCAGCATTTGTTGAACGACATTCCCTACGACTCGTTCTTTGAGAACTAGTAAACACTATAGTTTATTATATTATATATGTATGTTCTAAAGATTGAACGATTTCTGTAATTAAAACTATTAAATAAATCAATATATGGCATTTATATACTCGTTGAAGCGAGCGAGAAGTAAAGTTAAAAAAAAAATTAAGAAGATGCCGAGTGTAAAGGACGAGTCCTGGTGGCGAGTAAAAGCGGCGAGTTAGGACTAGCATAAGGACGAGTAACTAGCATTACTACTAGAGCTTTTCTTCCTTTCTAATTTTTTTTGTTGTATTAAATAAAAACCTATATAATCAATTTAATTATTTTATTTTAGTAATTTAATTTACGATTTTAGATCAAGCTTCCTGTAAGACGAATACTCAATTAGTACCCAGGCTGGACTTTGTGGTTGCTTCAAACTTTTAGTTTGATTCGATTTTATTATGGCTTTATATGGAAATAAATAAATAAATAGCGCTTTTAGCCACCGCTTTGAGACTGAAAAGAATTCTCTAATTGTCAGGAAAGGTGCACACAATTCTTGGGTTTGACTTTTAAAATCTTGTTGAAGATTTTCTGTTTGCTGGCAGATCCTCTATCTGCGCTGGCTGGGTGGCTATTGTGTGGGTATCCTTCGAGATCATCTGGCTTAGAACTATGCTTGGAGCTGCTCCTCGTTGTTATCCTCTTTCGTTGTGTGGCTCAGATTCGGACTTAGATTAGGGCATGCACTTCCGGATCATCCGGAGAACTGGAGAGGAGGAGGAGGAGGAGATTGACAATAAATGAATCAAGGACAAGGACAAGGGCTACCTACACATGTCCCAGATCCCTGCGGGTCTTCTGTAGCTGCTGCTGCTGTTGTTGGCTTCGTCCTAGGGATCGACGTCGGTCACGTTGGTAACCCGGTTGTGTACGTCGGTCAGCAGCACCTGCGGGTTTAGCTACCCATCCCCGTGCTGTGTCTGGTCCTCCTCTGGATGCTCCAAGATCTTGCTGTCCGACGTGTTGATACTCTGTTAAAAAACGGTCTTGGGATTAGCAAACAGGTGGAAGATCTCCCAATTAAAGGCTCGTCTATGTCGGGCACTATTCCCATTTAAACCTGAGTAAATACCTTCAGTTTACGGTGCTTTGCATCCTTGTCATTGTCCGGCGGACTCTCCGACCCATCCGTGGTCTTGATGAACGACGAGTAGAAGGAGGAGAAGCTGGATCCATCCATGTCGTCGCTGTTCCCATTGCTGTCCGTGTATTTCTGTAAAAAAAATATGACATTTTTGTTATAAATTTCATTTAAAATGTTTTGATTTTGTTTTTTAAAAATATTTCTCCTAAAATGAACGCCTGCCTTACCTTCGTGTTGGTGGGATTGCTGCTGCAGGGCGGGTCTGAGGTGTAATCACCCATTTGGGAGGCAATGGGCGAGGAGTCGGGCACCTCCTTCTTGGACGAGTCGGAGGGAGCCACATTGGAGCCCGGCTCGGCTTTTACGGACGTCGCCTGCGAGGCGGGCCTCTGCAGCTGGGCGGGAGTCACTGAGTGGAAGGCCCCCGGCACCTTGGTCGGCGTCGCTGGCGGGGCCACCATTACCTGCGGTGGCTGTCGAAGAAACAAACAAAATGGTTATGAGACGTTAATGTGGACACCTTGGTTGGCCCCAAAACTAACCGTGTACACCGTCTTGTTGTAGGAGGACTGTGCTCCGCATGGCTGCTCCGGCACCTGCATGGCATTGGCCATGCCGGGAAACGGCATCGGTTGGTACATCATTGCCGTGGCTGCCGCTGCCGCTGGGTGCGTGTAGAAGAGCGAGGGATGCGGATACATCACCCCGGCCATGTACTGGAGTGGCATGGCCTGAGCCGCCGCCGCCGCCGCTGCTGCTGCCGCCTGCTGTGAGGTTGTCGGCTGCTCTGGATTCTTGAGTGGATGCGAATGGGCCAGCTGGTGCTGGTGCTGGTGCTTGTGGGATCGTGGCGAGGGACTGGGGCTGGGACTGGTCGGTGCCAGCGAGGCGGGTATGTAGTAGAAGGTGGGGAAGAGGCCGGCGGATGAGAAACTGCTCTGGGCCATGGCCGTGTGCGTGGAATGGACGGGCGTGGTGATGCCCACGGAGAACGGCGGCCACAGGTTTATGTTCTGGGTGCACTGCGGGTATGAGGAGGGTACTGGCGTGGAGCTACCAAGAGAGGAAGTTCCGATTCCTCCTGTTACACCCCCTCCGGCTGTTGCTCCTCCTCCCCCTGCAGCTCCAGCTCCTGTAGCTCCCGATACTCCGGGTGTTCCTGCTCCTGGTGTGCTTGTCGGCGTGCCTCCACCACCCGTTCCTCCTCCGCCCGCGACACCCGCTCCGCCGGATCCGACGCCACCGTTACCGCTGCCACCCGCCGTTCCCTTAGCGGCATCGCCTGGACAAGCGCCACCACCTCCTGGCAGTGTCAACTGCTGCTTGGGCTTGTTGGCCTCGCCCTCCCAGGAATGGGAGCCACCTCGCTTGATGCCATGACCCGGGCCACTGTACTCCAGCATCTTGAGGGTGTCGTTGGCGGACGACTTCTTGCTCTTGTCGCCAGTGCGTCCGCGACTCTCGCGGTGCTTCTTCAGCATGAACTTCTCCATCTCGTCGTTGTGCTTATTCAGCAGCGATTCGGTGAGGGTTACCGGCGGTGTGCTCGACGAGGAGTTACCGTTACCGGTGGTCCCCGTTCCTGTCCCACTGCCCGTACCGGTTCCACTGCCGGCCGTGTGGGTGTCCGTGCCCTTGCCGGTGCCCGTTCCGGTGGCTGTTCCGGTGGCAGTACCACTGCCCGTTCCAGTGGCTGTGCCACTGGCGGTTCCCGTGCCCGTGCCTGTGCCTGTGCCCGTGCCCGTGCCTGTGCCCGTTCCCGTGCCTGTGCCCGTTCCCGTGCCAGTTCCGGTGCCTGTGCCCGTTCCGGTGCCCGTGCCGGTGCCAGTGCCAGTGCCACCTGTGCCGCCGTTGCTGGTATTGGTCACACTGCTCATGTGGACATTGCTGCCGGTGGTGAAGTGACCGGAGGAGCCGCTACCGCCGCTTCCCTCGAAACCGGAACCGAAGCCCTGAACGGGACTGAGGGCGCAGCGCGCATCCTCGCCCCGACTCACGCAGGTGCCGCCGCCGCCACGTGACTCGCGGGGCTCCCGTGACTCCGCCGGCTCCGTCTTGGGAGGATCGGGGTCCACGGGTGCCGTGATCGGCTTGCTGTTAAAGAAACGCAGCAGGTTCTCGTTATAGTTGAGCTGGTTGTAGCTGGGCGGCGTCTCGGTGGAACTCTTACTGTCATAGTAGTCGTGGTGCGGCGAGATCTCGCCCAGCATCACGCTGTCGCGCTCGGACACGGTCAGCTCGTTCTCATGCGGCAGCTCCAGCTTGAGATCCGCCCGCGACACCTCGTCCATCAGCGTCTCCATGAAGCTGGCCAGGGCCTGGCAGCGACGTGACACCTCCTGCTTGACCGTGTCCGACGGCCGCGACACTGTCTCCGCCAGCAGCTTGACGATGTCCTCCTTGATCCGTGTGTTCCGGCCCATTGCCTCCTCGGATATCTTCAGCTTGCAGGTGGGCGCCGCCTCAAACACGTCGCACTGCTTGGGACCTGGGGACCAACGTTTATTTAGTAGACATCCCAAGCACAGCTCAACGATGAACTCACCTTGAAAAACTCGATGGTGGCCCACCACAAACTCTAGCTTGCGCGACCATGGATTCACGAAGCTGGTCCACTCTGTCTCCAGAAGGACATAGCAGCCGTTCTGGATGAGGAACCGGTACGGCTTGCTGCAGAACGAGGCGCCGGCTGTTTGGCCCTTCTTCATTACCGTCTCGTACGTCTCCTTCATGGAGGCGAGATCCTCGTGATGGTAAAAGTCCATGATGCTGCGTCCGATGAGGTCCTGCGGCAGGTAGCCCAAGGCACTGACTGCCGCACTGTCCACATGCGAGATGATGCCCGTGGCTGTGTGCTTGATGGCGAACTTGGGACTCTTCTGGGAGAGCACCTCGTCGGGAACTGTTGATGGGATGGGAGAGGAGTTGAGATATTTAACCGGATCACCAACCAGGATCACCCCGACTCACCTCGGTAGCTGCTTTTGATGGGCGTGGCGCAGATGACGAGCAGCATATTGGTGCCATTGGACACCAAGTAGTTGTCCGGTCGCGCCTCCTCGGGTGCCTCCCTGAAGGTGAGTCCCAGGCGGAAGGGCTCGTAGCTGACCGACCGGCCGATGACACCAAAGCCACCGGACTTGAGCCCGCGATACCGGCGCAGCATCACACAGAAGGTGCTCCTGGCATCCTTGGGCATGCTGCCACGTGACTCCGCAATGGGAATGCCGGTGGTTATCTGGCTGGCGAATGTGGCGCGGTCCTTGATGTGCACAAAGTCGATGAAGGATCGGCCCAGCCACATGTCGCGCGGAAAGCCCAGGACATCCGTAATGCTGGGCGTGGTGTACAGCACGATGCCGTCGTGCATGGAAATCACGCAGCAGAAACTGTCTTCTTTGACGCGCTCCACACGAACCCCTGGCGTTCCGGCTCCGGCTCCGACGCCGCCGCCGCCACCGAGTCCGACCACCGACTCTAGCTTTCCCGGCGCCGATTCCCAGGTCTTCTCCGACTTGCCACCAATGCCGCTGTCCACACAGGACGCACTCGCATGGCTGGGCAGCAAGGGCGGCAGTGTGGTCACTGACAGGGCCGATGGTATGGGAAAGGTTTGGGTGGCCTCTGACTTGGCCAAGCTCGCTCGGTGCTCAGCCTCTGACTCCTCGGTGCCGGACTCCTGCTGCTGTTGTTCCTCCTCTTCCTCTTCCTCTTCGACACCGGGTCGATTGCAGTCCTCGTTATCCTGCAGCTCCTGCAGATTCTGTTGGTCTACACCGCCAGCATCACCGCCGCCGCTGCTCTGGTTCTGGCGTGGCTCCTCTGTCCGGTCCTCCCTCTCTCCTCGGTCGAGGATGGTGCTGGGATGTGGATGCGTCTGGGTCTGCACTTGGCTCTGGCCAGCGCCCTTGTTCTTTTTCTTCTTGCGCGACTTGTCCTTGTTGCGCTTGATGATCATGTCGCTGCTGCTGGCCTGGGTCGAGGGCTTGCCGCCATAGCCGCTGCTCCCCGAGGAGTGACTGCCACTGAGCCGGGACTTGGAGCTGCCACTGTTAGGGGGGATGGGGAGAAGGGTTATTAGGGATTTGTAGGAAATATGCCTCTTTCCCAGAGCTACAAATTGGACAGGAACTTATAGCTTATAGTCCCTTGACCTTGTGGACCTTGTGACTTCTTACCTGCGCTGCGACTGACTGTTGCTGCAGCTGTTTGAATAGGCCGAATCGGACACCTTAGTGTTATGTGTGGACTCCGTGGACTCGCCGCCCTCCATTGTGTTCGAGTTCTCCAGTTTTCCGGTTTTAAATGTGCCAAGAGAGATCTGTGCCAAAGGGAGATATTAAACTGTTACTATTAAACTATCTACTATATAATTAAATACTTAAATGTAAATGTAAAATAAATAAAATAAACACTTCTAAGGGCACTTCTATGTATTTTCAATGAAAAATTCTTCTTTAGCCAATAGTTTCTTATATTTTCTTTCTTTGCATTTCTTCGTGTTTTATTTATTTATTTAAATATCCATCCCAGGGCATGGGAATGAATCGATTTTGTTGAATGTTTCACAACTATTGTTTCACTTCGGTCACTGCGAGTGATGAAATAAAGATAAAGTCACGGAATTTATTGCCGCAAGAGCTTGCCAAGACCTCCTTGAATCAATTCAGTTCACTTCACTTCACTTTCATTTCCCATTCTTTGTTTTAATTAAAAACAAAATAGTTGCTTGATGATTAAATTTTCCCCTAAGTTTTCAGGAAAATAAACGTAAGCAATTTGCACATTTAATTAACACCAGATTAGTGGCATAATGTAAGCTCTGTTAAAGGGAAAAAATACTACAGTAGAACTTGCTTAAGGTAAACATTACTAAATATAGAATAAATAAATATATAATATATTTTAATACTTGTACTGTCAAAATAATATTTGTTTTTACTAAAATTTACTTTAAAATTATTACTATTTAATACAAAATAAGTTGCATTTATGTTCGTCTTAGGCTGGTTCTACTGTGACGTGGGCGTGGGTGTGCGCTGCATTGCATTCACGTGCAGCTACAGGCGCTGTCATTTGTTGGTCTCTCTCTCCGACGGAAGCCGTTATGCAGGCGGCAAGCATGCACAGATGCGGATACATTTTACAGATACATAGAAAGTATCTATAAGATACACCTATTAGATACTCTTAGCTTCTTAGTTTAACATTTATTTCATTTAATTGAAACAAATTTTGTGCTCTTTTTAGTTACCATTAAAACCATTTTTAGGTCATATTTTGATTCATAAAATAGTTATTAAGTTTTAATCTTACGTTTGTAGTAGCTAGTTAAGGCATTGGCGAATATAAATAAATAAATAAATAAATAAAACTTATTACAATTAAACCTAAAAAAGCTATTAATAAATGATAAAATGATTGCTTTTACCTTGCTTTTTTGTAGGCTAGTGTAGTGACTTTTGTATAAATTCGCTGACTTTTTTTTTTGCTTGCTTTTGCTTTTTTCGCTTGCCAGTCAAGCATCTCATATTTCGTACCCCAAATAATTACGAAAATGTTATAAGAAGTCGCGACTATTATATAACCCTCACACAAATCCAACAAAATAAAAAAGGAAAATAAACAAAGGCACACAAAATTGCATAATATGACATTTTCAATGGAAACCCGATTAAAAAGAATTATAAATAATATAAGTTTCCTTTTAAATGTTCTAAATAAATTATTATGTTTCAATGAATTCTTCTTTTTACAATTAACGCAGGTTTAAAAAAGAAAGAAAAACTATTTTCAATTAGGGCTCTAAAAATAGTTAACAACCAGTCAGTATTATTTCTATAATCCCCTTCGGTAAAAAAGGAGGTACCAATTATTCAACGCCATACGTCAGTGAAGGGAAGGAAGCCCGGCTGAAGGCTGAAGGATTACATATGGTTGTGCGTCACGGCGGCGGCGGCGCTATTAGATAATGCAGCGCAAGATTCAGGACACAGGACACAGTCATATCGCAGATAGCAGCAGTCATAACTGCTGTCATTTGTGGTCTATTTGTGGCCTCAAGTGCTGGGTGAAATACATAGTATAGGATATCGAGAGAGGCTTACTTAAATAATTCTTGCATTTATTTCAGAGGAAATTTATACTTAAACTGCCTAACTAATGAGGTATAAACTTTATTATTTTTAAATATATTTAGTTTCTAAAAATAGATTGCTTTTTTTTTGGTTTTATTTAATAATCTTTTGAAGAAAAAAAAACAAATAATACAAATGGGCAGTTATATTTATTATTAATAAGCTTTTACGCCTTTAAATATTATATTACATACTTGGAATAAGATGTTCTTGAGATCTTGAGAAGAAAAGTGTTAGGAAAAGGCCAAATTTAAGACAAAAAATACACACATTCTTGTAGCAAATATTTGAATATTTGTATATATATAAAATATATTTTCGTTTGGAGGAGTGAAGAAATACTTAAATAAATAAATAAATAATTACATATTTAAATACATTTTAAATGTGGGTTTCTGTAAATAGAAATTCTGTAAAAGGTACCACCTGGTACTATGCGTCGTATGCGTAATATTACTCATACGCACAAAGGCTAATTAAAAATTAAAGATTCTAGGGCTGTATATAGCTCACAATATTGTGGTTACAGATTATTTAAGATTTAAATGGGTTTTTTTTAGTAAATAGGTCTAAAAAAAAACACTTTGTTTAACAAATTAAGTCCTTGTGTATGAGAGAGAGTCGAGAAAGTATTGCCCAAGGTCAGAGAAATAATTAATGAATTATTGAATCAACATTAACTTTATTCCCCATTTATTTCACATTTCTTAAGATCACAGACAATCTCTACAGGACACACAAACACACACAGGGGCTTGCAGTCCTGCAGCGACCACGCTACGTATGCGTAATATTTTTGGTGTAATTCGGTCGCCTAGCTCAGACAATCGGCTAGCATTTAGCAAGGGTCAGGTACATATGCCGGAGCAGAGCTTTTGTTTACGCTGCGATTACTCTTCTGCGGCTGTTGTTGTTTTTCCTTTTGGCTTTGCAACGTGCACGAAGCGATACTGATATTTGTTTTTGCCAATTCCCAAGCCCAAGCCCACGGCACGGCACTTATTAATAAACACTATATGCACTCGTTACGAGCAACGGACGACGACACGGGGTTTATGTAAGTTGCAAGGCCCGAGAGTTGTTGTTTAGCTTTTTGCAATATGATAATAGGCAACGCGACGCTTTCGTTCTCCTCTCACTTTATTGCAACAACGTGACAATTGCACTCCACTGGCTCACTTACATGCTCTCTTTCTCTCGCTTCGGCAGGCACTCTTGAGTGCCTCTGGGTTAAGGTATTTAGTAGTATCCGGGGATTAGCTATTACGATATCTGTGATATCTGCAATATAGTTCACTGTACACCCCTCTCGGTTAATGGTTTGTAGTCACTCTGTGTGTGGCACCAAAAAATAAATAAATACAAAATAATGCTGGTCGCTATTTCGATATGGTTTCAGTTTGGACGACGAGCGCGCCTTACGACCTTCTCGATGGAAATTCGCACGATTACTGAGAGTACTCAGTGTGCCAGGCGGGGCAGCTCCACAGGTTTTCCCACAAAACAAACTGCAGCTCTCAGTCGCATTCTCGTATTTTCATTCTCATTCAAGCTCTTCCAGCTTGGTAAACCGGGGGGCTCGGGGAGCCGAGATTCGTAGCAAGTCGACTGACATAGTTTATCGTAGAGCTCTGGCCTTAACCCTTGGAGGGGCTCAACGGTAGTTAAAAAAAAATGGCAAATAATACATGAAATAAATACTTTAATTGGGGCTTCAAATTAAGAGTACAGAAATTGTTTTATTTATTATATTATATTTATATTTTATATTTCATTTATAATATTGATCTCTGATCTTATTTAAGCATTTTGCGAATTTAAAAAAATCTTTATACTTTACAACTTGTACTTTATAAACACTTGCATTATTTCGTATTATTAAGTACTTAATTAAACTGTAAACTAAAATTATTCCTGTCACCTAATATCCTTTGTGAGGGTTCCTTTCACCGCCACAGCAATTATGTCATCTATAAAATGTATAAAAGTTATGACACTGCTGCTTACACATTTTTCTAAGTTAAACTAAACTTCGAACATGGCCAAATCAACTCTCCTGGTGATGCTAAAACCCTTAAAGAAAATAAATCAGCAGCAAATGAGACCCCTAACCACTGACTAGGGGTTAAGCCGGACCGGGAGAGGCCGCCACCTGTAAGGCCTTCGGAAAGGGCGGATGGTGCTTGTGTGGCCGACCTCTGGGTGGTGGCTGCGGCAGCACGTTGATTCCTTTGCTTTCGCACGCCGTCCGTGGGCTGGCTGTGCGTGTGTGGGTGTGCGAGTGGGCCGACTACACTTAGAATAACTAGATGAGCTTCCAGCGAATAAATAGAAAATTATTTAATTAGAAAAAGAGATTGTGCGGCCAACAAATGTATCAAAAGAAACATTTCAAAATAACATTACTTGCTGGCCATAAGAAAATCTAACACATTATTTGTATTTATTCTTTTATTTAAAGGTTATATTCATTTATTTATTTTATTATTACATTTGAAAATGTTTTCTTATTGCCAAATGGCATTCTATGGAAATATCTGCGAAGAACACTTTACACTTTCTCGCCGAGTGTAGACCAGGGGGTGGCTGTGCCGGTCAAGTCACGCATGGAGCCACGTGAGTGGCGGCTTTTCCACTGCCTATACGGCCTTTTGTGGCGTTCTCGTAGATTCGGAATTCGCAATTCGCTTGTCGCATTTTCGCCTAACCGCCATTTCGCACAATGGCTTTTTGCATATAGGCAGCAGCGGCATAACGGTATTAGTCACTCGTCACCTTTCGCTCTCGCTGTAGCTGGAGCTCTTGCTCGTGGTCTCCGTCTCCGTCTCTGGCTCTCTCGCTTAGGTCTCCTGCTTTCGGTCGTGAGTGGCGCCAAGCTTTCTCGCCTCCGCCGACCGACCGCCCCCATCCGGCGATGCATGTGAATGGAAGCTCTTGCACATATGCGTGAAATCATTTGCAGATTCCACTGGTGCGACGGATGTGGTTGGCGGCACGTACAAAATGCCAATTACAATTCCAGACAGCTGATGTTCCGTCCACTGCCGCCGCGCAGATGGTTATCGATTCCGCTAGCGGGTCTTTTTAAACGGCAAGCGGCGAGTGCTGATGATGCGACCCACAGATGGCGCCACTCCACACTAAGCCCTATGAAATAAAACACATATGTACATCTTATTTATATAAAACTATTTATTAAAAACTAAGAATCAACGCGTAGGCAAATCCAATTAAATTACCCTAACACTAAACTGATTTGCAAAGATTTATTTTAATTTTTATATTTATTTTGATTATTTTGATAATTAAACAAGAAAAGAAGCAAACTTCGGTGAGCCCTTCCAGATTTTAATAAAAAAATGATCAATTTAAAGTCCTTAGAATTCGGGGAGTCCTTTTACAGTCAAAATCTTAAAATTGGTTTTATTGAGTATGCAGATTTATTTTCCTAATAAAAACTAACACAGAATTCTACAAATATTTTAGGAAATTGTGTAGAAAGGGTAACGTGTTACTTATGAAATTAATTATAATAAGGAAATCCTAATTTAATTAAAATGAAGACAGAATGGCCTGGCGATTTGAAATACCAGGCGAACAGAAACGAGCGCAGGGTTAATTTATTTGAGTGTGCACTGCAATTTCCACTCATTCAGCGAATACTTCCACTCCTTGCTCTCAAATAAAGTTGAGTGATGTTAATGCTGTGAGCAGCTGCAGCGCGAAAGTATGCAATACAATTTGTGGCCGAATTCTCTGGCCACTCACTTCACTCATTCTCTCATGCTCTTCATGCACTGATCTCAGCGATGAGTGCAAATGATGGCTGAATGAGTGAAAACTTTAGTGCACACTCAATTAAAATAACCCTACTCTTTTTTCTGTTCGCCTGGTAGATTAAATTGGGCAGCGGGAGGATTTTTACTGAAAATAATCAAAATTGGAGCCTCGTCTTGGCCTACAACAGCAAATTCATCCATTGAGCGATTTGAAAAACTAGGCGAACAGAAATGAGAGTAGGGTTAATTTATTTGAGTGTGCACTAAGATTTCCACTCATTCTCTCGCCCCTACTCATGACGCAATGATCTCAGCAGTGAGTGGAAGTATTGGCTGAATGACTGAAAACTTTAGAGCACACTCAATTAAATTAACCCTACTCTCGTTTCTGTTTGCCTGGTATTTCAAATCTCTCAATGTGTGATTTTGTACTGAAAATATTCCAAATTAAAGATTTATTTTCGGTACAAATTCACCCATTGAGCGATTTGAAATACCAGGCGAACAGAAACGAGCGCAGGGTTTATACATTTTGAGTGTGCACTAAAATTTCCACTCAAGCAGATGCAGCCCGAAAGTATGCAATGAAATGTGTGGCTGAATTGTCAGGCCACTCCACTCATTCTCTCATGCACTCATTTATGCTCAAGTTGCACTGATCTTAGCAATGAGTGGAAGTACAAGTATTTCCTAAATGAGTGAAAACCTTTTTGCACACTCAAATAAAATAACCTTTCTCTCGTTTCTGTTCGCCTGGTATTTCAAATCGCTCAATGGATTTGCACTGAAAATATCCCAATTTTCAGAACAAATTCACACACAAGAGAGAAAGTGTTTTTTATATAAAAACGTATTTAAAATTTGGCCATGTATTTATCAAAGTCTGATTCCAATTTAAGATTTAATTGTTTGGCATTAAGAAAGCTATTTTTAATTAACAGTCACATTAAATAATAGGCACTCACCATAATAAAAATATAATATTAGCTCTACAAAGCTGAACGCTTAAATTTATTCATTTATTTAAATTAAAAAATTTTAATTTTTAAAACAAATTCAATGATGTACCCCTTATCTTTTTTTTCAAAAAATAAATCATAAAAATCAAAATTTGGAATGCCATAACTTGGCTTTAAATAAACTAATTTTAATTCTGTAAGCACAGAAGTGTTTGTTTTTATTATTTTTTGGAAAAAAGATAAGATAAGATAATCTTTAAAATATTTTTTAAATTAAATTTATTTAATTTAAATAAATGAGCTAATAAAAACAAGCACTTATGTGCTTACATAATTAAAATTAGTTTATTTAAAGCCAAGTTATGGCATTTCAAAATTGTGATTTTCATGATTTATTTTTTATTTTTTAAGATAAGGGGGAACATCATTAAAATTTTTAAAAAATTAAAATTTGTTTATCTACATAAATTAATAAATTTCAGAATTAAAGTTATTTTTTTTTAAGATGCCGGAGATGTTTCCTTCAATGCGCTGCAAACTTCTGACTGAAATTATAATACCCTGCAAGGGTATACAAATTATCAATTCAAAGTCCTTAGAATTCGGGGAGTCATTCTACAGTCAGAAGCTTCAAACTCAGCAAAGGAGTAATTTCCTACCCTATAAATCATATAATATATATTATTTAATATATATGATCAGCACTTAAAGCCAAAACTAACTAGGGCACCTCCGGTTTTCTGGAATACTGATAAGGTGAAAATATTGAAAATATCGAAAAACAGCGAAGTTACAACAAATTGACCAAAAATGTTTTGTCTAAGATTTAAAAATAATTAAAATCTGATCAATTATAAAGTGAAATAAAAGCATGTTTACCTAATGTTAAGATACATTTCAAATTCAGCCCTCTGCTAGGGTATAACAACATCGGCTTCTATTTGAGCAACAGTGTATTTTAAGAGGAGCTCAAGTTTCGTGAACATCAGCCAGGGTTTGTTATGGATTAACATTAATAGAAATATTTTGATCTACGTATGTTGTTTTCCCTAACTTTTATAATTTTAAATTAATATTAATACAATAACTAATATCTAATTCTCCTTTCTCTAAGCTACCTTTGTTCGAAGCTAGTTTTTACTAGTTCCAACGATACATTTATTGGCATATTTAGCAAGCCTCTTGTTCAACCCCTTCTGCAGGATGCCTCTTTCCTTATCAGCTCTTTCCATCCGCCTTCTGCGGTGGCTGGAAGTAATTGAATTTTATTAATTGACGGCTTTGCCGTATTCGAGTGGGTGTGAAAATCCATTTGGCCAGGGTCACGTGTGAGTGTTTGCCGGAGTTTTGGCCCTTATCTGCGCCGGCCACACACGTGCCACCCGCCAGCCAGTCGTCCGTCCGCCTGCCGGGAAAGTGATAAAGTGCCTTCGAATTAGCCACCAAGCTGGTGCTAATTTGATTTTGATGCTCCTGCGGCCACTGTTGACTTTTCCTCTGCTGATTCCTCTGACTTTTTTTTTGATATTTTGATCCAAAGTGATATTATTTGATTGCCGCTAATCGGATTCAATGGGGTGGTTTTCAGGCGGGGCGAGTGTGACTTTCACTGAGATTGGGATTAGGCCAGAGTTCCCAGGCGAGGCCAACCCTCTGGCCAGGACCTGCTCATGAATACGGATTATGATCTAGATTCTAGATGGGAGTAGGATCAGATCAGGTGGGTCGTTGTGGGAGAGAGAAAGGAAGGGGGAGGCCACTCATATTTTGGCCGAAGTGAAGAAGTTCTAGTTCTAAGTTACTTTAAGAGCTAAAGCTAAAGCCTAAGTTTCATTATCATTAATAAGATTTTAATTAAAAACAAGAAAGGAAGTTAACTTCTTAACTTAACTAACTTAATAAAAATACTTTACTTTACTTAAATATACTTTATAGGGTCGGAGATGTCTCCTTCACTGCGTTGCAAACTTCTGACTGAAATTATAAAACCCTGCAAGGGTATAAAAATTAAAACCGAAATTCTGGAATAATAATTATCTCAAATTTGATGAAAATATGTTGAGAAACAGCGAAGATATGATTTTTTCTTTTATTTCCCTAATTGTTCCTATGGCTGCTATAGGATATATGTATGTAATTGTAGAATTTTCATGAAATTACAACCTGTTAGTAACTATGACTACTTTATGCAATCTATATTTACACATTTCCTTCCATAAATGTTTTTAAATTTGTCACACATACAAACTTCAAACATCAAACGAAGTTTATTTCAAAAAACTATTGAAGATTTTTTCAAGTTTTATAAACTGTTTTAGGAACAATTAGCAAAGAAAAGAACTTTGATATGCTGTAATGATAAATTTATAAACAAAATAGGAATAGAAGTTACAGCTCCTCAAATCTATTTCCATTTACATTACACTTGAAATTCTTCACTTTTTTTATATTATATATACATTTTTCTCTTTTTGTAAATTTAAAATCCTTCACTTCCTTCTTTACTTTGGCATAAAAAACTGACCACTTAACGTTCCAGCATCCATCCACCTAGTATGTCATCTGAGGACCAGCCAGATGAATCCCGGGAAGCTATAACGTCTGAACTTTTGCTTTTGCCTGACAGTAAAAATGATTTCCATATTTAAACATATTTTATACTGTTGGAAAACAAGGAAAAACTGTCCTGGGAAATATAAAACAACCCCCAATAATTCGTTGACTTGGCTCCGCCTTCTTGCGCCTGCGCCCTTTGAACTTTGCACCGATTTTTGGGCTTTGGGCTCCTGCCAAAGGATAATTATCTAATTATCATTATGAGATTGTCGTGGTGTGAAAAAAATCCGCGAAAGGCAAATTTCCGTGAAACTTAAAAAGCGGAAAAAGGCGTTGAAATTTCCACGCCCAACGGAAAACTTTCGCCGGACCATAATCCTGGGCTAAAAGTGTGCAGATTATAATCTTTGAATGGTTTAAGAAATCGAAAAAAGATGAGAAGAGTGTGCTAGAAATTAAAAAAAGGGAAATGATTTAACAAATACGATGGAAAACAATATATATTAAAAGGTTGCAAAATAATTAATTAATTTATTTTAAACTAAATGATCTAAATGAAGGTTAAATAATAATTAATAATTATTTTTAACTAAATGAAACAGAATTTTCTATAAAATGCTTGTGAAAAAATATTCGATTTATACAAATACAGCTATAAGATGAATATACAAATTTTAAATAATAAATACAATTATCATTTCAGATCGTAAGGCAATTCTAAATCGATCGAAATAATATATTTTTACTTACAATTTGGCAAAATTATTAACGGGAAGAGACTTTTGACGGACTTAATTCTATTCTTAGTTTCTTATCTTGAAAAAGTTCCTTAAAAATCCTAAAATTTATAGTTAAATATTTCGAATGTCCCCTTGGGTTCCTTATTAGTAACTTTTGTCCAGCACTTTGCTTACCCTGCAAATAACAAATAATTCAATAATATTTTTTAATTATTTATAATTTTATAATGAGATTTATTATTATTATATTTATATTATATAATAATATAGTATTACCTATAGCACCCTTTATCACATACACTTCATATCGCCATCGTTAAAGCCCACAACCGAGTCTCCGCCCCTTTTTGTGTGTACACCTTGTCCGAGGGTGGTTCCCCCATGGTCCTTGGTCCCGCCCTTTTCCATGCTGCGGAGGGTTGATTGCCAGCTAGAAGGGAATCTACGAACCCACCGACTCAGAGCTCAGCTAGATGCTGCTCACTTTGCTGAGGTCCTTTGAGGGCATTGCATCCTGAACAGCAGCAACAGCAGCAGCATAATCCCCATCACCAAGAGAGAGATGGCCTGGCTACCCAGCAGCTCCAACGGAGCGGACAATGCGGACGAACGGAGCACGGCCTCCAGTGGTTCATCCGGACACAGCAGCGGGCGTCGGGACGAGGCCAACAGTTCACCGCGTTCCGGTACTGGAAATGGAGCCGCTGTCCGGGATTCGGGACGAACAGCACCGCCGGCCCTGTTGCGTCATGCCACGCCCCATCTGCAGCCCAAGACGGAGTCCGTCTCGGATGGCGATGGCGATGGCGACGGTGACGCAGAGCTCTCTGACTTTTCGTTGAACGACACTGAGGAGGACGAGGAGGATCTTCGCGACTATATTGTGCTCAATGGAAACCAGGCTGATGGTAAGGCCAAGGCTAAGGGATTATTGATCTGATATTCACATGTACATAATTTATGATTGCAATTACAGCCAATCGATCGTTATCCAGCTCCCCGCGCAGTCACTCCCGCAATGGACTGCTTACGGCGCCGCCCAGCACGGGCAGTTCAGGATGCACCGCATCTGGCGGAGCCATTGGTGGCACCGGAGGAGCAGGAGGAGGTGGCGCAGGACCAGCAGGAGGCGGAGGCTCTGGTGGCCATGTGGTTGGCGGCGTTCGCAAGGTGTTCACCAACACGCGGGAGCGATGGCGTCAGCAGAACGTGTCCGGTGCCTTTGCGGAGCTGCGAAAGCTGGTGCCCACACATCCGCCGGACAAGAAGCTATCAAAGAACGAGATCCTGCGCTCGGCCATCAAGTACATCAAACTGCTGACCGGCATCCTGGAGTGGCAGCAGCGTCAGGTGCCTCATGCTCATTCGGCATATCTCGGCGCTGGCGCTGGTCCGGAGACCAATAATAACGACAATCGGACGGTGAACGGCCATGCGGACTCCGATCTGGAGCAGCCGGATATCTCGGCCGTGCGGCACATCAAGTGTGAGCGAACGGACGGAGGAGGAGGAGCGGCAGTGGCAGTGGCCCAACGGAATGGCGGTGGAGGCAACGACCTGCTCATGATCGCTCCGAGTGCGCTGGTCAAGAGCGAGCACCATCTCGAGTCGCCGCTGCCCCTCAATCATATTCCCTCCCTTGCCCATTCCCTGCCAGGCACTGCCCTAGTCGCTGTTCCAGAATCAAGGTTAATCAGCAGCTCGGCGGGAGCAGTGATGCCGAAGCTGAACGCCAGCAGGAGCAGCAAGCGACGCCTCAAATCGGAGGCGGGTGCAACCGATCTCAGCCTGGGCAAGAGGCGCCGCACCTAGGAGTCGACAAAAATTATAAATTTCTATAATAAATTTAATGCTTAATTATAATATATATCATATTGTATGTGTTTTTTTTTATAATAAACTAAAAGAAACTTAAAGAGTGCCTTTCTCCTAGATGACTTGTTTTTTAAGGGTTTTTTTTTCGAATTTTAGAATCCGGAATTAGATAAAGCAATAAATACAAATTTGTAGCTGAAACACCACGGAAAGAGGTCCTCGAAAGAGGTCCTCCACCAGGATTCCAGCAGATTAGCTTATCAGAAACAATAATCAAAATCTTAATCTAAAATAAAAAAAAAAAAACCTAAACCAAATGCATAAAGAGAAATATTATCAAATGAATATATATATTTTAAAACAAATTTAAAATTTTGGAACATTTTTTGTTTAGTTTTTTGCTATAAAATATATGTCTTTTAAAATTTTCGATTGAAAATAGTATTTTCTATGCATTAACAAGTGCCTTAAGTCTCCTATAAATTTCAAGTCATTTATTCAAGTACTTTTTGGAAAAGGATAAAGGAAAATTTGAAAAACTCTGTTTTGAGAATGATGCGGGAATAATGAGAATAATGCTTTTCCTTTCAGCGCTATAACTTTCTAATGGCAGAGAATATCATGTAATCCTTATAACCACAAATTTTACAAGAGTTAAATATGATATGATTTTTGAAATAGAATATATATCTTTTTTATACCCTTGCTGGGTATTATAATTTCAGTCAGAAGTTTGCAGCGCAGTGAATGAGACATTTCCGACCCTTTAAAGTATATATATTTTTGATCAGGATCAACAGCCGAGTCGATCTAGCTTATTATTATATAAATATTCTGCAAGAGTATTCAAACTTCGTTGAGCCGAAGTTAGCTTCCTTTCTTTTTTAATTTTCTTTTTCTCTGAGATTAAAGTTTTCTAAAATATATTAAGATTTAAGCCGAAAGTTGGTTGTATGTAATAAGCAGCATCCTAACTATTTATTTATCATATATTACATAAAACCTTAGCCTTACCTTTTTGCTTTCCCTTTGAAATAAAATCAAATTGCATTTGTTGTGTATATTTTTTGGTTTGTAATTTTTATTGTTTTTAAATTAATGTTGTTTTTCTTTACGCATTTTGTCTCGTGTTGTTCTTGTTCTTGTTTCATTCTCGTTATCATCGTTAATCATTTCCTCTGTCAAAATTGTTTCGGTTTCCCTCGTTTATTTTGTTTTTATGTTTTGTTTTTGTTTTATAATTTGCAATTAGTTTAGGTTTGTGTTTAGTTGTTAATTAAGTTTAAGTTGGGTTTGGTTTGGGGTTAGGTTGTTATTTCCTGTTTTGGGTTTTTTGTTTTTTATTTTATTTTTAGGGGTAATTTAAGCGAAACGCGGAAATTTGTTGTTTCTTTTTAGATATATGTATATATATTTATATATATATCTATATATATCTATATATATATTTATATATAAATATATATATATATGTATATTTCTTCTATGCATATATGTGTGAATCAGTGTGCCTGTGTGTGTGTTTATATTTTACTTCCGTTTCCTGTGGTTTCTATCGAAATCGAACTTACAACTGTGTGTGTGTGTGTGTCTGTGTGAGTGTGTGTTGTTGTTGTTGTGTGATTTATATAATTTCTGGTGTACTTAGATTAATTACTAAAATGCTCTGGGGCTTTTTTCGCGGGGGTAGGGGTTTTAAAGGTGTTTTTTTTTGCTCAAAATTTTTCTTTTATTGTTTTTCTTTCTTTATATTTGTTGTCTCTTTTTGTTTTTGGTTGTTTTATATATATTTTCTTTTAAATTGAAATCATAGTTGTATGTGTAAATATGTGCGTGTGGATGTACGAGTGTGTGTGTGTGTCCTTGCCATGTGTAAAGAGTAAGTATTTATGTATTAATGCAGTTTAGGTTTAATTATGGTATTTAGTTTTAATGCCACAAAACTCAACGCTCGTTAGTTGTATAAATGTATCATTTAGTTTTTAGTACAAAAAAAATATACGTTTTGTTCTCATACATAGGTATCATATAATAATATATAAGGAGATTGCGTTCAAGTTCGAGTTCGAGTTCGAGTTCTATGGAAATACATACAAATAGACTTGCTTTCCCTATAATTACTTTCATTTTCATAGCTGCTGAAGCGCCTCTATAGGTTTCTCTAGCTGAAATCGGGATTTAAGCGGGTTAACAGGAATATACAGTAGGTAGAAGGCAGAACCAATCGAACCGAGGAGTACATATGTAAGTATGTAAGTACATATTGTTGCGATTGGAGGAGTGTCCTGTTGATCTAATGCCTTAATTCTAAACAATCATCATCATCATTATCATCATCTGCTTCGGTTGCATTTCAATTTAATTTGTTTTAAATTAGTTTAGATTTTCAATTGCAGCTAAATGGTTTGTTTGTTTGTTTGTTGATTAGTTTTACGTAATATATTTCATATATATCAAGGATCCGGCCTGGTTCTCCCTCGTTCATTGTTTAATTTAAGATTATGGGTGGCGTCGCGCGCTGAAAGCGTTTTTTCATTCATTCATTCATGTTTATGTTTTTTTTTCCCCTTCTTTCATTCACTTTTTGCATTTGTTACGTGTTTTATTTGATGATCTCCTTGATGATCCTTGCTATCCTTTACGCTTGCTTTTTATTGTATATATAGTGTATATTGCATTTGACAATCGATCGCTTCCTAGATAATCGTAGTTAATGCTAGACTTGGCTTAAGAACAGGCCACCAAAAATGTTGCTATACTCGTTACTCGTTACTCATTACTCATTACTCGTTACTCGTTACTCTTTACGTTGAGATTGTGGTTTTCCTATGCTTCTTATTTGTTTGTTGGGAGGCTACTAGGATTACGAATGTTGTTTTAATATCTCGTATATATATATATATATCTATGTTTATATAATATCTATATCGTACCGGTATAGATGCACTTGCGCGAGTTTAGTAAACGGTTTTTACCTTTGCCTTTACTGTTGTTGACCTTGTTTTTTCTCTCGATTTCATGTCATGTTTTTTGCCATTTACTTTTACTATGGATTGCTAACTTCTGTGATCTTGATCGTTACTTGTATAACCGCATATATGAATATATATATATATATAAACATTAAATGGGACAAAAAATTTTGATTTATTTCACTAAGTAATTCTCTCGATTTATTATAATCCTTTTTATGTTCTTACGATTTAGTTACGTGTCGCGAGCTATTTCTTTAATGTTATTTACTATATTTTTTGTTGGATAGGGAGAGGGAGGAGTAGGGGGAAGGGGAGTCAACATTTTCCTTGCTTTCTCTTCTAGCTTCATAAATATAAATTATTATATATTCGGGGTTGTTTCAATAATACAAGATTATTTTTTAATTATTAGTTATGCATATTTTAAAGATGATTTTTGCTCTTTCCTTCGTTTTTTATGCTAAGTATTTGCTTTCGCCCAATGCATATAGCTAGATATACATACATACATGTGTGGGGTGTGTGTGTGTGTGTGTTTTGGGGGGGATTGTTCCATATCTCAGGCCACCTTTTCCCAGTTCTTCTTTTCTTCTGTGTCGGTTTGTGTTTGTGTGTGTGGAAATATAGTGAAAATCTTGTGAATAACATTACATTAACAAAGCGCTATAATCGCGCTAACCGGACGTTGCTGCCTCGGTCTCGGCTCCAGCACCTGCTCCTGCTCCTGCTCCCGATCCTGCCGATACAGCTGCTCCACTGTCGCCGGCCTCATTCTCGTTGCCTCCACCTGAGCCCGATCCCGATCCCGGCCCAGATCCGGCTGCCTCTCCATTTCCGCTTCCGCCGCTGCCCCGACTTCCGTTTCCGCTGCTATTTAGGGCGCTGTTCGATTGCGAGCCTGCGGATGAGACAAATGTAGATGGCATTTCGTACTCAAGAGCGTATTTCTTAGCAGTTTTTGTAAGAGAGAATGTTTGAAACTCGGAGCCAAGTGAGCAAATTGAAATCTTTCCCCTCTTTAGCCCTTTTGAGTCAGACTTACCCAGGGCGAAAGGTGCCTGAAAGCAACTAAAAAATATAACCTAGATAACCTATAGCAAGCTACACATCAGCTTCAGTCAGCTTAAGAATTTAAGAATCCCAAATTTAACCTATGAGTCTCTGTGCTATCGAAGTCAATTTAAAGACAACTTTGTAATTATTTTAGTTAAGCAGAAACCTTAAAATAAAATTCCAATTCTGATATTTTTAAATTTCAAAGCTGAAAAAATAAATAAAAAATAAAAAGGGTTTTCCAATATATTATTGAGTTCTGTAGAGAAATCAAAATTAAAAATAAAAGATACCCCCACGGATTTATATATCAATATAATATCAATGTACTAGATCGGGCGATCAGGCGATCAGGCTATAAAGATGGTCTCGTCTAGCATGCATACACAGAGAGTGGACAGGACATCAGGACACGCTCACACTGAACAAAATGATATATATAGAAGGGTATACATAGAGGCTACATGAGATAAAGGAAAGGCAACGGAAAGGTTTTACTTTCGTTTAAATATTGTATTTGTTTCTCTTTTTATTTGTTGTATCTTGTTGTTGTAGTCATTTATTATCATTATCATTACGGCTTCTCTTGCTCATCATTATCATCAACGATTCTATATATTATCATGATTATTACAGCATTACATATACAATTGTCAGAGTATGCGTATGTACGAGTACGTGTAGGTGTACAGTGTACGTGTGTTGGTGTGTGTTTAGTATAACTTTTCTTTTCCGTTTTCTTTTTTTTTTTTAATTAATTTTCCTTCTTTTTTTTATTTGAATTTAGCAAATTTAAAAATAAGGTAAATGTGTTGAATTTTTTGTATTCCTTTTCCTCTCGATTTAGTACGCTTGGTTGTTGTTTTTTTTTTTGTTGTTTTGTTTTTTGTTTTATTTTATTTTATTTTATTTATTTTTTTGTTTTTTTCTCATGTTTTGTTTGTGTGTGTGTGTGTGTGTGCCTAAATTACTAGGAAAAATGTATTTTCCTTTGCGTGTGTGTGTGTGTGTATCCATTAATCGTTTATAATTAGCATACAAATTAGTTTAGGGTTTTTTGATTATAATAAACTATAGAAATAAATATATAAGTTTTTTCGCTCACTTCTCCATCTAATTTGTAATTCATCATTTATCATCATCATTATCTTCCATCTTGCTTATGCTAATGCAATCATTTTTATATTTCTTCAATCATTTCTTTTGCTTTTTTACATTTCTGCTAACCATAATATATATATAATTATATATATTCTGACGAAAAGTAAGTGTAGTAATATTTAGCAGCTCTGAGGGGGGGATATATATGGTATTGGGGGAGTAATAGGAGAGTGAGGGAAGAGGGGGAAGAAAAGGCGACACTGACTAATGCAATACTAATTAATTTTGGACCTTATCTACATATTGCAACTAAGCCGTCGGTTCTCAGATGCCAGCTATCATTATCATCGTCCCTGCTAACTGATATCTGCTATCTGCTATCTGTATCCAGTATCCGAACTCTGTATCCAGTATCTGTATATCTGTATCTGTTCTATAACGTTCAAATCTCGACTATAACTCTTGTTTCTTGACTACTGGCTAAATAATAATACATACATCCTTCGTTTAGATATCTGTACATATATATATTGATGCAATAAGAAAAAAAACAAAAAAAAACATATTTAGCGTACGGGTTTCTTGTTTACATCAATAATAATCGATAAAAAGCGATTATTCTGTCGATTAAATTACGATTTCCACGATCTCTCTCTCTCTCTTTCACTGCGCCTTATTCCTTTTGTTTTGGATGCTTTTCTCTCAATGTATGTGGTTTGTCAATCAATTATTTGCTTTTATTTATTACAAAATAATAATAATAATTATTTAATAAAAATAAAAATAATTTATTTATTTAATATATGTATGTATACATAATGCGTGTTTGCAAAAAAAAATTGTTGGTTTTTTGTTTATATTTATATAAAGATTATGTATATATTATATAATATATATGAATAGTTTAAAGAGTTTCGCTTTTTGTTTTGTTTCTTGTTCTTTTGTTTTTGTATTATTTTTAATGTTTTTTTGTTTGTTTTTGTTTTATTTTGTTTTGTTTTTTGTTTGTAATCATTTGCTTTAAATTTAGGCTTTAACATAACATTAACTTTACGCTCTCGGTTTCTGCTTTTGCTTTTGCTTCTTACTCGCTCTCTCTTTCGCTCTCTCTCTCTCTCTCTCTTTAGGGTAAAGTCTCGGAATCCTCATAAACCCTCCTCCCACCTCAATAACTTTAATCTTTATGTTTATGTTTATGCGTATCTTTATCCCATCTTCGCTTTCCTTCTTCGCCTCAAACTCTTCGCCATCGGTATGTACTCTTGCTTTGATTTAATGTTAAAAAGTATTTATATTTATTTAGACATGTGGCTAAATGGATCTTGCTCATAATTCAATTGCTGTCGAGTCTTAATTGTTACTACTCAAAACTCTCAGTTAGTTTAGTTAGTTATTAATTAAATACGCGGTCTCCTTATCAATTAAACGAACTAAAAACAAGGTGGTTAAAATAAAAATATGCCATGACTCTGTTCAATATACACATACAATAATTATTTATTTAGGCTTTTTCTAGGCGTCAAAAAAAAATAATAGGAATAGGAATTGGAATAGAAATCGAAATATATAAGTTGAGATGTGGATATGGGAGGTAGAAGTAATTTATAGCGAGACTGAGTGAGAGCGAGAGCGAGAGGGAAGTAGGAGGGAGAATACATAATATATTTATAATAATTAAAATGACAATCGATCAGCGCTTTACTATTATGTATAAATTGATGTGTTGGTTTTCTTTCTTTTTTTCTTGTAGTTATTATTTATCATTATAGTTTATTATTATTATGCTTATTAGTTTTATTTTAGATTTAAAATAAATTTAATTTTACCTAAGTAAAATGTGTTTTTTTTTGTTTTTGTTTGTTATATTTTTGCGTTTGCCTTTGCTTCTGCATCTTTACTACTTTCTACTTTACTTCTGCTTCTGCTTCTGCTTTTGCTGCATCATCGGTTTCTGCTTCGCTGCAATGCTGCTGCTGCCTTGAGCTTGTGCTGCTGCTGCTGCTCTCTTATCTGCTTCTGCTTTCGGTTTTCTGGTTATCTGTTTTGCTGTTTTGCTGCTGTTCGTTTTCTCGTCAGTGTGGCATTAATTAGATTTATTAATTATTGTGTAAATATGTTGTATGTTGGGCTGTGTGGTATATCCTTATTATTGTTGTTGCTGCTGCTGCTACTGCTGGCTTAGCATTTTTCGTTTTGGCTTCTAAATTTATGCTTGCTGCTGTTTATTACCATACATATATATATATATATATATATATATATATATATACATATATATGCGTGGATATATATATACATATACATAGAAGTGTGTGTGTATGTATGTATGTGTGTGTGTAGGTATGTTACTATTGCCCCTATGAATCTGTAAATAAAAAGTTAAGAAAATAAACAAAAATTAAATTAAAATTGGCGTCACTAAAATAAAAAATAATTCAATGAAAATGGAATAAAAATGAACACATAACACATTATAATAAACTATGGGAGCAGGGACATTATTAATCCCAACAACAACAACAAAAAAGGGTTTAAAAAAATGCATTTTGAAGGCACAATTTCTGGAAAGGTTTCGCTATATCATTTGTCTGTGCATGGAGAGAGACCAAGCCTTTTTTGTCTGACCAGCCCGTGAAAAGTTCATCTTATGACTGACCAACCCTCAAGGAGTTCTTCATCTTGAAGAGAGTGTCATTTCATTTCATTCATTTTGTGGCAGAGAAAATGTATGCCAACTAACTTTTCCATACCTCGTTATCCCCATTTTCATTTATTTTCCTTTTCTTATTTGCTTGTTATTACTATTTTTTTATTGTTGAGACTGCACTGTAGGGAAAAGCATCTTGCTTATATGCCAAAATAAAAAAAGAATAACGGGAATTTGTATTGTTTAGGCCTAGTTTAAACATTGTGTTGGTTTTGATTAATTTATTGCCTTTTTGGGGTCTTGAGTAGTTTTTCTTGAGGCGGTTAAATCTTGAAAATCCTATCGTGTTTCTTCTTTTAATGATTTCTGCAATTTCTTGACATTCGAGGAAACTTCCTCTCACACTGCACTCTGTGGCTCTCTCTCTCCCTTTCCCTGGGTCGGCTCGGTTCAAAGGATGGGTGCTAGGTGCTAGGTAAATGTGGATGTGGGTGGGCGGATAGTGGATGATGGGTTCAATACGGGGCGACCTGGTTGCGCAGGAAGGGCTGCTTTATCCGCAACGGTAACTTAATAGATCGCTTCATCATAAGATTGGCGCCAACTGATGGTTAGGATGAGGTGAACGGATGGATGGTTAGTAATGGATGAGTTCAAAGGTCGCATATATGTGTCCTAAATATCGTATCGTATTTCTAAATTATTCTTCAGTAAATTATATATACAAAAATATTGTTTCATTCGAAGGGAAAACATGAGAAATCCAAATAATCTCTGAACTAAGTTTTGTAAGAAATGGAAATTGGAATCGAATGAAAGTGAGATGATCCTTTTTTGGCATATTTAAAATGATTCGGAAACTATGGCTTTTTCGAGAGTATAAAGGAATATGAAACAATTTTTGGAGATTGCATCACTTCTCCTGCAACTCATCAATGCTTTTTATGCCTTTACAATACGATACCGGCTGATATTACGCCTAAAAACGGATGGAGGATGAACTTGAGGAATGCGAATGCGAATGAGGATGTGGAGGTGCATAAGGAGGGTGGCTAATGGAGGGAAAACCGCTGGCTGGCCAACCGCCTACTCACCTGTTACGTTGGCGCCACCGGCATTGGTCGTGACCATTGAGCCGGCTGCTGTAGCAGCAGTGCCCGCCGCACCGCCACCACCACCACCACCAGCTCCGCCGGCAGTGGCGGCACTAGACTGCTGCGCAGTTGGTGCAGCCGCTACGGCAGACGGCGCACCCGATGCTCCGCCGCCGCCGCTGCTGCTGTTATTACCGGAACCGGTTCCGGGTCCGCCGGCACTCGCTCCACCGCCGACTGCTGCTGCGGCGCCCGATCCTGCCGTGCCTGCTGCCGTGCCAGCTGCTGGTGCCTGCGACTGGGTCTGGCCGGGTCCTTCCGCCGAAGCGCCACTGCCCGTTGACGAGACGCTGGTGGAACCGCTGGCAGCTGCAGAGGTGGCTGCGCCGGCCGCTGTTCGGTTAGCGCCAGTTGCGGCTGCGTTCTGGAGATGCTTGGGCAACAGCTGTGGCACTAAGCTGGGCTGTATCGAGAGCTCTGTGGCAAGGAGAAGAAAGGGGGATACATTAGATACAAATCAGATCAGGCAACCAGAATAACCACTCACCATGCTCTGTGAAGTTGAACAGTGGCGGCATCTCGCGACCATTGGGCAAGGTATGGTTACCCTCCATGCGCAGCTCGTCGAAGAACGGATGTGCACAGGCCTTGAGCGGGGTAATCCGGGCGCTGGGCGTATACTCGAGCAGCAGGGACACCAAGTTGATAGCTTCTGTAGGAGTGCGTATACGGAAAACCTGTTGAACGAAGGACGGAGCAAGTGATCGATCAGTGAGTGTGTGTTTTGTGCGAAGTCCGTGGGAGGATCATTTTCGTTGCAGGACAAAAACTGGGCGGGACAGAACATGGACAACAGGACAACTGGGCGGGCAACAGGGCGGGGGCAGTAACGCAATCATCATCATCATTATCATCTTTGGCTTATTGGACAGGACACAAAATAGAGCACAGAAGAAAGCGATAGAGAGAGACACATATGATACGAGGTTCAAAAGGATCCCTCGTGGTCTGTGTGCCACTCTTAATTTTCAACTAAGGCGAGTAGGCAAGAGGGCAAAAGTAAGGGCAAGAAACCAAAACAATCAATTAAATTTAACTCCAAATCAATGTAAAAGAACCAATGTAGAGCACCACCTGTACAGCTTGCTGTTGCTGCTGCTGCTGCTGGCAAAAAGCTGAGCAGATCAAGCCAAAAGCCATGAAGAAGCCACTGTGTCTGCAAATGTGTTGCTATGCGAGCGGAAATGTAATGTCTAACAATAGAAACCCCCTTTTTTTCTCATTAAACTATCTAGGAAGAAAATCCTTAATGGGTTTCAAGCAAGTGCTCAGAGAGACTGAAGGCATTGAAGCAATATCGATAATTAATGCAAAGATCGTCAAATAAAATCGAACAAGGGCGCTTTTCAAATACGTATCCTTTAAATTTGAATGTCATATTTTTGTATATTAAAAACAAATTAAATTTAAAATTCTATATCAATTCTATATTAATGGAACTGTTTTTTCCGATTGCCCACATAAAAGTTTGATAAATCTTTGGAATATCGAGAACTTAGCGATACATGTACGATAAATTTATATTTTATATATATAAAGGTAAACTGTTCAAAGCAAATCCCTAATTATGATGAAATTAATATTGTTTAAAACAAATATAAAAGGGTTATAAAAATTTTATGTTAGTTTTGCAATTAAAATAATTTATAAAAATGTATAATATCGATATTTCAACATTAAATGCAATATTTTTCCACTTTGAATGCATAAAATTGTACCATACTTTTGAATTAATTAAATTAATATCGCAATATGCTTGTTTATTCGACTCTTCCTCTTCTATGCTTTCCCCCCTGTTATTTATGGGTTATTTTGATATGGCGCATTATGACATTATGGCTTTATCGGCAGCAAATAATTTTTAAATAATGATTTTTGACAACAAAATTTGTTCCTTAGATTCATTTCGGATTCGTTTCTTGGCTTACTCTCAATCGTTGTTTCTGGTTTAGGGCATTTGGAAATTGGGTGCGTTCGAGTAGTGACTGCAACGAGTTTTTATATACACAACACAGATTTTCGGTTAAAAACACATTTTTGAAAAAAGAGGGAGAAGAACAGGGAGGAGTAGGGGTATATAATGGGTCGAGGCGGACGGCTGGCTTTTTCCCTGGAGAGACGACACGAGTGAAGGTGGATTCGAGACCGGGGGTATAGACATGAACGATAAGCGATAATATATAAATATATATATTATCTTACTGGGCAACTAGCACTCACTTTCTGCCATGGATGACTCTTAATTTGTGGAAACTTGAATTCCGTATAGTTTGGATTCATTTCGCGTATCTGTTCTCTTGTCGGTGTGCCCAGAACCTTGATGACCTCAACTAGCTGATCGACTCCGGAATCGCCGGGGAAGATGGGCTGACCCAGCAGCAGCTCGGCCAAAACGCAACCGGCACTCCACACATCTGTGAAGGAATAGAAATGGGTTATTAGAGTATTCCTTCAATGAGAGAGAGAGCCAGATCGAACTTACCGATCTTTGTTGTATAATTGATGGCGCCAAAGATGAGCTCGGGGGCGCGATAATACCGGGAACAGATGTACGATACATTCGGCTCGCCGTGCAGCAGCTGCTTGGCGCTGCCAAAGTCACAGAGCTTCAGCACAGCCGTCTCAGGATCGAGCAGAAGGTTCTGCGGCTTGATATCACGATGGCAGATGCCCAGCGAGTGGATGTAGGCCAAACTCCTGAATAGTTGGTACATGTAGAGCTGTAATATAGTCATAATATTAATCATAATCATAATCCAAACAGAAAGAGAGTTGCGAGGGATGGACTTACCCGAATAAAGTTGATTGGTATCGTTTGCTTGGTTTTGGCATATTGGCGAGCCACTTTGTATACGGTTTCTGGTATATATTCGAGGACTAAATTCAAAAATACTTCATCACGCTGCCAGGGATCAGGGGGAAAGAAATAAGAAAGAGTTAATTAGGATGTATCTACATTTTTATATTTAATAAGTTATTTATTTATATGTGATCCATGTATGGATATGTGGGGAGAGTTTGACCGATGAAGTTGCGAGCTCTCAACATGCGTTTCGGATGACAGGTTTCAGGTTTCAGGTTTGAGGTTTCTGGGATTCGTACATAGATCTCAACATAGCATAGAAACTAGCATAGCAACTAGCATTAAGCAGCGGGATTCGATTCGCAGGAGAAGTGCCTTGTACCATGCGGTGTACGCTTCACTGTACTTTCTTCCTCTGCATTTCAGTTATTACATAGCATTTCGTATGAGAGATAGAGAGACAGACTGAGAGATTGAGTTGAGTTGATCTGAGACTGAAGATTCAAACTGTTACGAGAGGTAGGATACCTGGGGCTTGAGCACACTCGCAAATATGCCCAAATCGATGGGGAACTCGGCCAGCTATGAGCCCCGTTTCAGATTCGGATTCAGTATCAGTATCAGTTTCGATATGCAAGTGAAAGAGATTCATTCAATTCATTTTTGGTAAGCTTAGCTCGGAAACCTGCCAAGAAACGCTCAGCAATAGGACGCTCAATGAAGACAAAAAAACATTGTAATCATTAAACTTGGTCCGGAGGGAAGAAGTATTGCTCTGCCTTCCCAGCCGTGCCAAGTGATCGATATTACAGGTTATATATACATATATATAGTATATATGCGCTGGCAACTTCAGCAGTTTGTTGGGTAGACACACACATCGGGGGTATAGGGTCAACCAACCAACCAACTCACCTTTTCACCGCTCGAATAGAAAAAGTACAAAAGCTTTACAATATTACAATGCTCCAATTTGCGCATAATTTGCAATTCACGATTCTGCAAGTACAAAATTGAATCAATTAAAATAAAATATATACATAGATTGTATTGTGATAATTACGTACCTTAAATCGTCTGTCTTGTAAAACTTTTTTGATTGCCACCAGTTCGCCGGTGTCGCAGAGCTTCGCCTGGAACACCACACCGAAGCTGCCATTGCCGATGACCTTTGTGTCTGTATAGGAGACCTCTTGTACACGATCGGTGCCTTGGCCGGGGGTTGCGACGACTGTTGTGATTTTGGAACCATCGCGACCTGTAGGAAAAACAAATTAGTTAAAAGTTAAGTAAAGTTTTTTATTTGTTTTTTAAATTTAAAATATAGTAAAAAATAGTAAAAATATTTAATATACACACACACATAATTTATATAGTTTATATATTCAGAGAGAGAATCGCTGCTGGTGCTTAAGATAATTCTTTAGGTTCACTTAACCAGCAATCTCTCTCTCTCTCTGCCTGACCTCCTCCTTAAGTTTTCTAATTGCTTTGCACCTGTAGTCTCCCAGGCGCCCTCCAGCTTCTCCTTGCTCCTATCGACCTCCTTTGGAATGGACAGTGCCACACTGTGCTCGGGCCACAAGTCGTTCAGCTTGCCAATCAGCTGCTTCATGCCTGATATAGCCAAGATATATATACATGCATATATGTATATATAATTCAATATATAAATATATATACATACATTCAAGAGTTAATCGGGGCAAAAGTCACAGATGCTTGGGAAGGGGGAAACAATGACAACAGGGTGGGGGTTAGGGCAAAATCGTATGGAAAATAGATAAAGGCAAATGGGGAAATCCTTTTCCGACTTTTAAAAAATATATAGCATAAGTCATGATCAAGGAATATAACGAATATTTGAAATTTAGATACTTCTAACTAAACGTTTACAAGTTTCTCAGTGAAAAAACCAAGTTAAAATCAATTGTTTTCAAATCTTTAATTATTTATGTCATAATTATTATGCTGCTTATACTATTCCTTCTTTTATTTCCTAAAATTCCTTATGAACCTATTCCTTTGGCCTTTTTTTATTATTTAGTTATAATTTTGTTTCCCTAATTAATTTTGGCATTGGCGCCAAAGATGCCAATGATAATGATGGCCCTGATGATGACGACGATGATGGGGCAGGCGCAGCTGCTGCCGCATTAAACTGCGGACGGACTGAGGTGCTCTTGGGACCTGTGGTTTCGGGGGTTTTAGTTTTAGTTTTTGGGGAACGAGAGGAATGATTATATGTGGCATTTCGATTGGGGTTTCTCTCATCTCTGTACTTGGATCCTTGTACTGCTTGCCACCGGCTCCTCCTCCTCCACCACCTCCACCTCCGCCGATACTGGCGATGCTGGCTCCACTGCCGCTTGACCGATTCAGGGGCTTGGTCTTCTTGAGGCTGGCGGCCACCACCAGCGAGGATGAGCAGGCAGATTGGGCTGCCTTGGCGGCAGCGGATAGGGGCTTGTGCTTGCCATTGGCGGCCTTCGACTTGGTGGCATGCCGGGGGGAGTCCGAACCGCTGCTGCTGCTGCTGCTGCTACTCCCCGATGAGGAGCCGCTGCTGTCCGTCTCCGATTCACTGCTGGCGCTGGACGAGCTGCTGTCTTCCTCGTCAGAATCTGAATCTCCGGAATTGCCGTTGTCATTCTCTTCGCTGGACGATCGCCCGTTGCTCTTGCTCTTGCTTTTGCTCTTGCTTTTGCCCTTGTTCCCGGCGAGCGGCAAAGTGGGTGGAGCCATGTTCAGGGATCCCCGCTTGCTCCGGACTCCGGTCGCTTTCGTCGCCGCTGGAGGTTTGGCTAACGAGGAGGAGCTGCTGTCTAGGGAGTTCTGGCGTATGGATGTGGTACCAGTACCCGTTCCCGTCCCCGAGCCGGAGGCGGCTCCTCCATCTGATTCGCTGGCCTCGTTGTTGTTGTTGTTGAGAGAACCGCTCGGCGGTGGACGTTTCTTTTTGCGGACAACCCGCACCACCTTCCGGACACCACGCGGCACCGCCACGGGCACCGCCACCTGTGACCTATCCACCTTGAGACCGTCGGCGGAGTCGAGCCGGTGGTAGCCGGAGCCTGCACCACCCCGAACCACAGCAACAACGAACCACTGTGCCCGGCCAGCTAGCGGGTGGCGTTGGGTCTGCTAATGCTGTGGCCTAGTTTTATTTTCGGTTCCTTTGACGTTTCTCGAGATCAATCGGACGACCGATCGATCTTCAACTAGCCAAGAAGCAATAACCAATTAAAAAAAAAATACAAAAAAAATTGAGAAAATTGTAAGCACGCGGAACAGCAACAAAATAAATTTATATATCACACTAAAAAAAAAATAAAATATATATATAGCACAGTCTTTGGGGTTTGGCAATTTAGCAGCAAGTTTTTTGATTTGATTTTTTGGTTTTTTAACACTTTGTTTTTTATTTATTTTTTAGAATAAAAAGAGAGGCACAAATCCGCTTGATTCCAACGATCTGATCGCTCGAGCCTCCGTTGCACAATTGGCCAAAAAGAAAGCAAAAAAGAAAACAGAGGACGACGATCGAAAGCCAAAGATACGAATGAGGGGCGAAGATTCACGAAGGAGCACACGAAGGTGGCAACCGTGCTGTCATGTTAGCTAGCTTTGAATTGTTTTTAAACTTTTAAGTATATTAATTAATTATTATTATTAATTATTATAATTATTATTATTAATTAATTAATTAATTATTATATTTTAAGTATATTATATATTTTTAACAAAAAAAAAGTATGAAAAACAACAAGGAAAGTTTCGTTTACAATTTAAAATTTTTTTTAAACCAATATAAATCCAATATTTTTATGCAAATTGAAGTTAAAGGATTTATTACCTGGTCAATCATTAATTTCAATTTGAAAAGTGCTAGTTGGAGTTCAGTTTATTTTTAAGGTAAATAAATCTGCACATTAATTATTAATTTTTATTGTAAATTGAAGTTGTTTAATTTATTTTGTTTTTGTATTTCCATTTATTTATTTATTTAGTGAAAATAAAAAAAAAATTATAAAAAAGATTAACTTTTTAGCTAGAAAATTACAACTTTCTTTAAAATTTTCTAATTAGAAAAAAAAAGAAAATTATACAAGAAAATAAGAAAAAGAAAGAAAGAAAGAAGGGAAAATTAAAAAAAAAAATTAATTTTTTAAGTTGCAAGCACCAAATGTCATTCGAATTTATTTTATTTTTTATTTCCATTTAATTATTTATTTAGTGACAATAATAAAAATTTATACAAAAAAAAGAAGGGAACAACATTTTAAGAAAATTGTTATTTTCTAGCTAAAAAGTTGAAAGCACCCAAATGTCATCCGAATGCCAGCCGAATTTCGATCATTTCCGAATCACACATCCACCACACGATCCAAGATCTTCAATACACGTGAGATTCTCGATCGCTTTTAAGCCCCGACGCATGCTTCCAAATGCCAAGAAAAGGAAAGCATAAATAAATAAATAAATAAATAGATAAATAATCAAATGTTTGATAATTATTTTGAGCAATTTGTTGCAATTTTTGGGGTAAAACATTTTTAATTGCAGGAAAATTGTGGCCTGCAAGGCCACAGAGTAGAAAGAACCCAAAAACGACAGAAGACAGACAGTCGCAGCCAAGCGTGGTCAAGCATGCGACAGCCACGCCCCCTTAATGGCGCACAGCGTGCCACATGCCGCCCCCTTTACTCTACTCGGCGACCTTTTTTTTGCGACTGACAACTGACAGTTCAATGCGATCGAACCGGGAGAAGGAGGAGGCAGATCATCAGAGCAGGCCACAGACCAGAGAAGAGCAGAGCGTAGGGCAAGGAACCAGAGGACCCCGAAGAAAGGGCGGCGTCCGCCCAAGAAGAGCAATTAAATCAAAAGATTTTTTACGCATAATAAATGTCTATATAACTCGTAATCAAACTTAGAGAAGAATTAATTTTAGAGAAGCAATTAGGAGAGAACAAATGCCGCAGAAAATTCAAAGAAGAATCACACACAAATTTAATGAAATCAAAAATTTAAAAGAAGCCGACTTAAGCCGCTTTTGGCATTGACATTGTTTCTCATTGCCTTTACGAACAAAGAGAAGAAAATATTGAGATTAAAATTTTTTAAATATCAATTACAATTACACTTGGTAACCCAAAAAATAATGTACATTTTTGATAATAATAATTATATTATAAATATATAATTATAATTTTTGATAATAATAATTGATAATAATATATCGATAATTTGATAATATAAGAAATTTGTATCCCTGCAATTTGTAATTAAAATATATCGATTTATTTCGACAATTACAGAATTTTCAATATTTATTAAGACACATTTATACTTGATAATCCAAACAGTTTAAATAGATCGATTAAGTTGGATAATTTGTGAAATTTTAAAAGAAATATACCTGAATTCATGTATTTCAGATTCACCACAGTTTCTATCCTAAATATATCGATTTAATTCGACAGTTAAGAGATCGATTAAATTCGATAATTTGTAAAATTTTTAATGAAATCTACATTTACATTCACTTTTATATTCGCCACAATTTCCATCATAAATATGTTAAATTAATTCCACAGTTAAGAGATTTTAAAACCCATCTATATAAACACATCTGAAAATATTCGCTAACCAAAACACTTTACCCACTGGCAATTTCATTTACGTTTATCGATTTGATCGATTCATCAGGTGTACACATCGCGCCTATTTTAGCTCTCTGGTCTCACATTAATCAATTGAATTTATTCAGAGCTATGCGCGGCTAAATCAATCAAATTATCAAACACACACACATCCCTCCTTTAACAAACATTGAAAAACTATATCAAAATGTAGAGAAGGAGGTGAAGAAGCAGATAAGGTGGAAGGGGGGGGAGGGACACATGGAGCTGTCCAAATGGGAAAGCAATTTGTTGTGCCACCGCCAACGTTCGGTCGACGGAAACTAATCGATATACAAGCAGTTGGCACCACTTGGTCGCGCTAAAAGGGATTGCCATTTGGGGGTGGTGGTGGACACCAAGAGGGGGTGGCAGACAGGCAGCCAAGCAAAAAGACGGGAGAGATGGTGTGCGCAAAAAAAAAAAAAAAAAAAAAAAAGAAAAGAAAAACAGGCCAAATCATAGGATCTATTAGAACAACACCTACCCCTCTATATACCCTATATACAATATACATGGAGTCATCGCTACGCAAAAGCAAATTAACAAAAACTCTTTTGGCTAAAATTAAACACACTATCCACGCCCACACACACAACACCCACTCTCTATTACCACCACCCCCATTCCTAGTTCAAATTCCATGAAATATATATATTCCTAGCCCTAAAAACTCATTCCAGACACATGGGTAGGATATACAGAACCTATAATTTAAAGATGGAAATCGAGTTTTGTGAATCAATAATATATATGTACTATTTATAGAAGAATTTCCTACAAGCCAAGGCAATTTTTACTGCCAGCTAAAGGTTGATAACAAACCTTAATTATAGTATTTACATTTAAATTATAAACTTACAACGTATTTATAGGAAGGAAAAAGGTATTTAAAATACCTTGCCCTTAATGGCAATAATAATACATATAGTATATATTTGTCCCAATCAAAATCAGCACAATTCCGCTCACCTTGCACCTTGCATTTTGCTCAGCTTTGCTGGCAATTAAAAAAAATATATATATAAATTTATATTTATATACACACACACACTATCAATACTGTTTATTTAATACAAATTGTAAATACAATTAAAATTGATTTCATTTTATTCTCTTTTTTGGCTAACGTCGCTACCTGTCGATCACCGGGCGATTTTTGTTTCAATTTTCATTTTATTTTATTTTAATTAATTTATTTCTATTTTTTGGGTTGGGTAGAAGGGTTGGCCAGGCGTGACGACACCACGCGGGCGGAGATCACGAGATGCAGGCAGGCTCTTGGCAATATCATTGGGATCTGCGATCTGCAGGCATTATCACAGAGAATATACAACGACTATATATATTATTTTCTAGTGCGACACGCTGCTAAAGCATACTTTTGGGAGGCTCTTCATTTTCTCTCACTGTATCGCGCGGCACTCTTTGCCATTTTAGCCAAGAAGCCAGCAAAATGCCAAGAATTAAACAAAACAAAATCAAGCAAAGGCAGAGAATTTGTTGTTAAAAAAGAACAAATAAACAACAACAAAGGAGAAGCCATTGTTTGCCTAAGAGAAATCGATAAAAAAGAGAGCCGCCAGAACTCGCTTCTCTTCTCTTTTCTTTGCAGCTGTTTAAACAATAAGCCAAGCCGTGTGCCTAAATTCAAAAAAGTAACATAAACCATAATATTAAATAAAAGCAAAGCAAAGTTAAAAACAGCAATGGAAAAAACAGCTGAGCAAAGGCAGGCACTAACAAAAAAAAAACAACAAAAAGAAAATATAATAAAATAAAATAAAATAACATGTGACTCAGGGAGATCTCGGAGTACAGTGAAGCCTGGCTGGACCTTTAATCAGTGGAATTTTTCAAGCGCACAACAACCAGCCACATACATTTAACATTCAATTATCATTGATAATATGCCGCCGCAGCTATTAATATTTCCCCCATAACATTTCCATTCAACGTGTATAAACCCTGTATAAATCGGCTCCTCTAATCTTTATTGGCCCATCTAGCAGCAGGCAGATAGATGCAAAATAAAGATTATCAACTATTTATAAACCGTTCAATTCGTTTGGCAAAACAAGAAAAAATAAAATAAAAACCTTTCAAATTCCTCAACATACAATTCTCGTTGCTTTTATAATTTACTTTTTTTTTGCATCCAAAAATATCTTAAAAGGCATCGCGCGATAAAAACTGTTTATAATTTATACACAATTTATTATTCAATGATTCGAAAATGTAGTGTAGATGCAACACAACAGGTGCGATTTTTCTGCTTTTAGAAAACGTTTCTTTGAGATACTTGATCATAAAAAGAAGAGAATCTTTTAGAATGTTTTTTTATTATTATTAATATCAGTAAAGATGAATTTTTTAGAAGATTTTTCTCTTTAATTAATAAATAATAATAATAACAATTGATCATAAAATAAGACATTCTTTTTAATGAATGTACGATAAAGGATGTATCATTTAAAAGATATTTTCTAACGTATCTTTGAGATACTTGATCATAAAACGAAGAGAATCTTTTAGAATGTTTTCTTATTTATTATTAAAATCAGAATAGATGTACACATCTTCTAGAGGTTTTCTCCTTAAAACTTAATGTTTTTAGAAGATTTTCTCTTCAATTAATAAATAATAACAGTATCAATTGATCATAGATCATAGATTGATCTTTCTAATAAATTTACGATAAAGAATGTATTTTTAAAAAGTTATTTTCTCAATTAACTTGATGCTAAAATAAGTATCTTTTTGAAATGATTTTTTTCTTAATAACCTGTATTATCTTATCGTATCGTATATATCTTTTAGAAGATTATTTTCCCCTAAACAAATTAATTATATTCATAATTGGCACAGCAACAGAAGAGGCAGATACTGAGATCGAAATTTAATAAAACAGCTGCTAAAATGATGAGGCTGCTGTTGCCATCCCCTCTTCGAAACCGAAACCGAGAAACCGAAATTGAAATCGAAATAATCGTTATCTCTCGCAACCCCCCAGCAGAGCCCAGAAAATAAAAGACAAAAACAAAAACCTATTTTTTTCGCCTCAAAGCAATGGCTAAGAAATAAAATTAAGGCAGGGCAGGAAAAGGGGAGGAGGTTGCTAAACAACACACACACGACCAAAAAAAAACATCAACATCGGACACGCCTCCATTTTGGTCACAAATCTAATAAAGTCTATATATATGCACATATATAGTATATACATATATATATGTGTACATATATATAAATGCTCTTTTAAATACATATATTCTGGTGTATTTGAACGCAAAAGAAATCTTTTCACGAGCTCAATATACATATATGTACTATATGTTTTGTTGGCTTTGATATTTTTGGAAAAGTGTTTTTTGTTTTTTGTTCTTTATTTCGCCTTGTCATCCGTTGAATGAGACGAGAAGCGCGTGATTGTCGCGCGGAATGACAGCAACAACAGCAACCACTGAGACCGGGTAATCTCTGCTCCCAAATCCCGAATTCCAAAACAAAATTCAGTTTCCACTTCCCCCCATAGGTAAAATGTTGTAGGATGCAAGTATTACAGCTGTGTTTTTATATACTATTATATAGTTTAAGGTTTTGGAATTGTTTTACAACACTGCTATTAGTTAACGTTTTCCAAAACGACAACAACAGCAACCACTGAGACCGGGTCATCTCTGCTCCCAAATCCCAAAACAAGATTCAGTTTCCACTTCCTCCCATAGGTAGGATCCAAGCATTACAGTCAGTTTTTGGAATTGTTTTACAACTCTGCTATTAGTTATAGATTTCCAGAAACTATTCTAGTTTAAGGATAACTTAAGATCTAGGGTAAGATCCCCAATTCCAAAACAAAATTCAGTTTCCACTTCCGCCCATAGGTAGGATGCAAGCTTACAGCTGTGATTTTATATACTATTAAATATCTCAAGTTTTTGGAATTGTTTTGCAACACTGCTATTAGTTATAGATTTCCAGAAGCTATTCTTTAGATTAAGGAAAACTAAAAATCTAGGCTCAATAATTTGTAAATGATATTCAACTATTCCAAGTGACAAGTTGACGAAAGCATAACACAACTTGTCTTTGATTATAGCTTCTTTAAAGTCGATTTAAAATCAGATTTCTATTATTTTCCTCTCCATAACCTCTCTATAACCTTCTTTTCAAGTTGAAACCAACTCATTTTGATCTCTGTCTAGGCCCTATTATCAGCCAAAAAAAGGCTCCATCAGCCATGTTCTTATCACTGACAATCTGTCAAAGTTGCAAATCATTTATACGACTCTCTCTCTCTGGACGGATGGAAACTGAGGCTGAGCAATTTGAGAAGTGGTTGATGAGATGAGTTTTTAGGCAAGATGGGCAAGGGAATGGGTAATGAGACTGAGACTTAGACTGAGACTGAGACTAGCAGGTGACAAGCACGCTGTGACACAGTGCCTCTGTGCCATATATAATATGTATAGTATGTATAAAAATATACTTGAAAAATAAAATCGTAATGCAAGGGCTTTGTTATTTTTCACACAGCAGCGTTATTAACGCTTCGCTAAACTGCCGCGGTACAAGATTCCGAAATGATGCAACAACAACAGCAGTCGTCCACAGTAAACAAATATCAAATGTGATACGTAATAATTAAATAAGTTAGACCAAAGGTAATTGAAACCCCACTAAAAGGTAATCTAAATATATAGTTAAAATAAAGATTACTCTACAAATTTCATAATTAATTCCTTAATTGTGGTGAAATTTTCTTATTTTTTTTGGACTGTCACCTTTTGCGTAACATAGCATATTCTGTACTATCTCAGACACATTTTAAGTGTACATATATAGTATATATATTATATTTTTAATCCAAAGTTTGCCAGTCAAAAAGTGGAATGTGTAAAGTACAGAAAGAATCAACATGAGCGAGATGCTGTTGCCCTGGGCTCCAGCTCTGGCGGCTTCTCCTTCCTTCCCATCTCCATCTCCTTCTCTTATCAAAAAAGAACCCAGGAAAATGCCGCAACTGAAAAATATGGCCTGTTGTAGAGAAAATTCCCATTTCCCTTATCTTCCTTTATTTTTTCTTTACAATAAAGACAAGATCGCCTTTTATATGGGCAATAAACTGGGGAGAGATCCCTGAACATTTCCGCTCTGATGCCTATATGTTTATATATATTTTGCTTTTGTTTTATCGCACAGAGAATAATGAAGGAAAATAAAACTTGACAAAGCTATCAGAAAAGTGCACTCGTTCAACGTCCCATATATATGTATATTCCCATAAATTAATACTTTTCCAGGAAGTACACTATTGCCTTTCTATAATTTCATTCATGGGTCTCATCAACAAATTTTCACACACAAATATCACTTATCACTCTTTCCATTAAATCCCCGAAAATTTTCCATACCCAAAAGAATCAGAATAATAATAATACTTATCTACGTGACTATATAGTATATATAAGGTATGTGTGTGTGTACATAGAACAATCTCACCCGATAGTCATCAGGAGAAGGGAGTTTTGAGGAACTTGTTTCCAATTCATTCAACACTTACCTAAAAAGAGTAAAGAAAGAAAGGGAAAAGTGGTTAGAAAATTGTGGTTTTATGGTAGGTAAAATGCATACAGTATCTATATTATATTATTATATATTATATTTAAAGTTAATCTAACCCAGGGCAAGGCGAAAGTCTTGGTCAATTAACTTTGCTAGCTAACATTTAGGCCAAATTATTATGGCCCTGAAATATGGAATTATTTTAAATTTTGTTTTAGTTAATGATTTAAAAATTACGCCATCTAATATGTATATAATTTTGAGCAGTTTTATTGCTAAAGTTATTGAATTTTAATTGATTTAATAGCCAGTCTGAATTTATAATTAAGAATTATATATGACTAATAAAGTTTTCAAACATAAAAGCTCTTTAAAACAATTATTTGACAAATCAATCAATTTAGAGATATTTTTTAGTTGTATAATATCAAAAAACAATATCAAATATATAATTTATCAATCTTTCTATATATATTTTTATATATCTTTCTTGCTATTTATATATCTTAATCCTTCAAGACCAATTTTAGTTTATTTATGATATCTTGCATAAAATTTCTGAATTATTTTCCAATAAAAAATAAAAGAAGAGCAAGGATCCCCCTCAGTTGATTATTTACCTAAAATGTTTTTAAACTTTTGCACCACTTTGGTCCAACTGACGCAGGACTGTGTTCTGGCCAATTTGGCAGTCTTAACATTCTCGCCACTCTCGTCGCTATCGCCGTCCGCGTCTCCCTCGAGATTGGGCTCGGCTCCCTGCTCGATGTCCTCGGCGGCGGCGGCGGCGGTGTCCTGTGACTGGTGATCGTTCTTGGCTGGGCGGGTGCTAGGTATTCTGTCGTAGTGATTGTCGTGGCTATGACGGCGCATCTTCACGATCTCATCTGCGCCGGCATCCACGTCCTCCTCCACATCCACCACGAGATGCTCATGATGATTATGATGATGATGATGAATTGTGTGGCTTGGGGGATTGGGTACCGAGTTATGTTTGCTCTTAGAGCTAGTATCACAGTGCGGTTCATCCTCTTTGGTCATACTATCGTCCACGGCTCCGCTTGCCGCCAGATTGGACGCGACAGTGGTGTTGCGCTTCTTGCGCTGCTCCTCGCTCCGCCGCTCGCGCTTCATCAGCTGCTTCTGCTGCTTGGCCAACAGCTGCTTTTGCTTCCTGGCAAACTTCTCGCGCAGCTTCGGACTGCCAAACTCGTCCAGATAATACATGGTGTCCTGCAGGCCATCCTTGCGGTTGATCAGCTTCGAGTCAATGTGCGAATCCTCGCTGATCTTGAGCAGCGGAAAGTAGATGTGCCCATCGGTGGCCAGGCTCTTGGCATCCCGTCGCCGGGCCAAAGCGGCTGCCACCGTCAGTTGGGCCTGATCTGGTGGCAGGAGCCTAGAGTTAGACTCCTGCTCCTGCTCCAGTTCCTTCTCCTCCTGTTGTTGTTTCTTTTTTAGCTTCAGAGCCTCCTCGGCGGACTGGCTGCTCTTCAGGTTTATGATGATGCCCGACTGACTGTCCGATTGGTTGTCTGCCTCCTCAACATCATCCACGTTCACACCATCATCCTCCTCATCATCATCAACATCGACTACATCGTCGTCGTCATCATCATCATCATCATCGTCGTCGTCACAGATGTCCACCTCATCGATGCGATCCTCCATATCGAATCCCTGAGTGCCAGTGCTGTTCGTGCTCTTGTACTTGATGCGACTGCGCAGGATATTGGCACTGGCAACGCCGCTGCCCTGCGGATTATTGTGATGATGATCCGCGCTGCTGCTGCTGCTGCTGCTCAGCTCCAAAGCGGAGGAGGCACGCACTCGACGGGGCGCCTCCTCCGGATTTAACTCTGAGCAATTGCTGCCAAGGCTCTCGCTGCTGGATTGACCCGACTCCTTGGAGGCTGCCGAGGAGGATGTGTTGGAGGTGCCTGCCGCATGATCCTTGTGATCCTTGGCTGGCTTCTTGCGGGAGGCTCCGGCTCCACCGACACCTCCACCTCCACCTCCTCCTCCTCCATTCTCGATGCCGCTATCTTGGCTGAGCAAAAGTTGCTGTCGCTGCTGCTGCTGCTGCTGTTGGCGCCACTTGCCACCGGGTGGTGCTTGGGGCAGACTCAGGGAGCCGCTGCTACTGCGCGGCGGTGGAAGCTGCAGCTGCAGCTGCTGCAACTGCTGCTGCGATGCGCTGGAAACAATTACGCCGCTGTCTGCCGAACCGGTGGAGGTCTGTGAGGAGAAGCGCTCGCTCAGGGGAATCTTGATGGGCTGGCTTATGACGACGACATTGCTGTTATTATTATTATTATTGTTATTGCTGCTACAATTATTATTTATATTATTATTATTATTGTTATTGTTATTAAAGATCGTTGTGTTTTGGTTGGTGGACAGTAGATTTAGCGCTGGCGCAGCGCCTGCTGCTGCTGTCGCTGCCGTTGTTGTTGTTGCCATCAGGTTTTTAATTACTCTTTTGAAACACTACTATTTTCGCTAGAGTATTATTTTTTTTTTGGGTCGTTAAGTTATTAACAAAGTGTCTCACAATTTGTTGTTGGTTTTTCCCCCCTTTTTTTATTATTTTGTTGGACTTTAATTATTAGTTTTCACTCCAATGCGTTTTTAAGCGTTCTTTGCGTTGATTTTTCGTGCTTTTTTGGCGCTTCACAGTCACATTGCCTGCTCTCGTTTAAATTGAAAATAAATTAGTGCTGGTTTTTAAACAACAGCCGCCGTTGTTGCCGTTGTTTCTGCTGCATTTTCAAACATTTTTTTGTTGTATTTTGTTTGTCTTTTTGGACCTGGCTAAATTTAGCTCAACATTTTGCGTTTCTTATTTTTATGTTGTTATTTTTTGACACAAAAAAAAAACGAAAACAAAACAACAAAAAGCTCACACCGAGCGCAGAGAAGAAATGGGAAATAGAGAGAGAGAGATATTGGATATTTCGCTATTTTGCCTGTCTGTCTGCCTGTCGGCTTTCTTCAGTTTTATTTATTTATTTTTCTCGATTTGATTTTGATTTTGATTTTTCTGCGTGCAACATGTGCGGCCGCCTTTGAGGTTGCGAATGAACTGAGAACTCGGAAGGCGAGAAACCGATACACTGAGAAATCGAGAAACTGGGAAACCGAAAACGAAACTGAAACAGAGACGGTGAAACGGAGAGAGTGAAACACAAAGCACACACGAGAATTCGTTCCAAAAGTTATTATCGCTGACGCACACGGCGTCGCAGCGGGTCAGCGAGACGACCGGCAATGGAACACTACGCCAGAGAGAAAGGGAGAGCGAACGAGATGCCGCCACTGAGCAAAATGCGTCGACGCTTTTGGGGCTTTGGAAGTGGAACACAACGCCTTCTGCAGAGCGGTGCGGGGAATGAAACCAAAATGGAATGGAACAGCTGCAATTTCTGGAGCGAAAAAGAGATGGCAATACCTGACTGATAAGCTTCCGTAGCCTGCTGCTTCTTCTCCTTGTCTTAATCTTATCAACAGTTTAAAATTGCTTTTTATCGGCCACAAAAATAACAAAAACAACAACAATAGGGTCGGAGCCTATTTTATTTATTTATGCATATAGCACAGTTGTTTTTGTTTTTCAGCTTAATTTACAACTGCACACATTTATCAGGAACGTTAAAGTGCGAAGGTGTTAAGTCAACAAGAACAAAAATATAAATTAAGCAACCGCCCAAAAACAGCTGATCGGCTAAAAATAATAAAACTACCTATCGAAACAATAAAAAAAAAAGTATTTACAAATGTAAATTGTATTTTAATTTTTAACGTCTGAAATCATTATCCCTAGGCAAATGAATATGAACATTTCCAGTAGCTTCTGCGAGCGATGCCAAATTAATGTTAGTACTATTTACCGACTGCGGCAGTGTGTATTTTGCATTTTCCCTACCGACCGACACTAATGGAATTCAAACAGGATAATGCGGCACTATGGAATGTTTCAGATGAAAAAGGGGAACGAATCAACACGGGAGGAGAGGTGATTCGAGGAGAAAGCGATTTCGAGGACAACGACGCATTACCGCAAATTAGAGGAGTGTCCGCAAGTCAAATGAATTGAAATGAAATGGAAGAAGCTAAAAGTACCACCTAAAGAACAACGTTAAACGTATAGAAGGTAAACATTAACAAAAAAAAAACACACACACACACAAAAAATAGAACACACAGAGTTATTATGGTCAGAGACGAGACCCATTAAGGCAACAACACAATTATTGCACGAGTCGCCGGGTCTCTACGTCTCCGTCTGCCCCTGTCCATTCCCCATATACGGTTTCAGGTTGAAAGCGGTTTCCCGACGATGGACACAAGTGTGGTAAAGTGGCGGAGGGGGGGTGCCCTGAATGGGGGTGCTTAGGTCAGTTTGTTGGCTTAGTTGGTTAGGTCATGCAATGTCGCAAAAACAAAAGAAAAGGAAAATAATGATGAAGAAGAAGCAAAATGAGGAGAACCCCCACCCGAACTACTGGGGGGTTGAACCAACAGAGCGAACTAAGCCATATCCAGTCACACAGGGTGCTCGCTCCCTTCATGGAACCAGAGAACATTGCATATTCGTTAAAGCCAATTGTTTCCCTTAAGAAACATAACATTAAGTTAACATTAAGATATTATAAATTAAGTAAATTAAAGAATTCAAAAAGGACAAAACGTAAGCCACATGACATCGCATAACCCTCCGGTTAGTCTTGCAGGAGCAACAGGGTGCTCCCTGTACATTAAAAACTGTACTTTTAACTTTTTTCAAACTTTTGAATTGATTTCAAGTAAAGTAAAAAACGCCATAATAATGATAATGAAAAAAATTGTTCTAATAACTTTTCGTATTTTTAAGGGAAGAACGATTTCTTCCCTTCCTGAGAGGGCATTATCGAAATGCGTCGCAAATTATGGCTTGCAGGTAAACATGTCAATAATCCACGCCCTTTCACCTTCCTCTGTGCCTGGTCCTCAACCAACTAACCAGAATTTTAAATCATCTCACTGAACAATTTTTCCCTCTTCCCTTTCTGTCGTGTCGTGTTGCCCCTCCACGAACTTTTTCAAACTTTCTTTGGTTAACCCATGCGCGACTTTGACTTTCGCCTTAGCTGACATTTTACCTTGACGATTATTATAGTATAGAAGGAACCCAAGTGGTAGTCGAAGCAACCATTTTTCTTACCGCCACTGCGGTATTTGTTTTTATTTTTATCGACTTGGCATTGAGCTTAGACTAGACGCCAGCCCCCATTATTCCCATTCTCTTCTCTAATATCAAATATTTACAAGAAATTATTTATTCCCTGTCTTAGGGGAAGTCACACTACACGTTTTTAGATAAAGCTGTGACATATATTGCTTATTTGTTGGCAAAAGTAAAATGAACAAGAGGTTTTATCCTTATATCCCGATCATTCCATAGAGTATTTTCCAGACTTTTACTAGTAATCTCCCATTATCGTACTGCCATTATTCGTGAAATGAAATTTTCATTTGGCGCCGGGTCCGGAGACTTGCACTATTCTCCACGTGCCGGGGATCCAGTTTCGAGTCGACTCCAATTTGAATAGCAAATGAGCTGGGGCCGGGCTTAAGTGCTTGGGCTTCCGAGTTGAGGAGGCGGGACCTTTCGGGTGGGGGGTTTGGGAAGGAGGGACCTGGTTGCCTGTTGTGGTTCTCCTCGTTCTTGGTTGTTTATTTGGTCTTGAACTTGCATGTCGATAATGCGCCCTGACATTTACCGCGATATTAACAATGTAATTGCCCCAAGACATGTTTTCCTGGCTATTTTTACAGCTGGGAATTATTGATTTGCGCTGATGTCGTAGGCGACATTTGTTGTGTTCCACAAGATTCCCATTTGTTCCATGCCTTCTTATTTTTTTTGGGGTCTAGGCTAATGAAACCGAGTTGAAACTAAAAATAAAATTACGACACGACGTTGTATCGAAAGTGAAATGAAAATCAGCAAATAAACTAAAGAGAATGCACTAAAAATAATGACCCAATTGCAGGGAGACCCAAAAATAATACATCGGAGAACGCACTTTTCTCGTTTCAATTCCACCGTCCCTCCGCCGCCGCCTGTTGCTGTAAGTGCAGCGCCATCTGCTGGTCGCCCAGTGAAAGTGAAAATACAATTTAATGGGGAAAAAACAAAGATAAACTGCGAAATATTTGCATTTCATTTATGTCGAAAGAAAAACAACGACAAGAGGTAAGGAGGACAAAAAACACTGGTCGAGAGAGGACGGACGCACAGAATGAGCCGCAGGAAATTTGCGCTTCTATTTGCCAAAGACTAGAGGATGCCGAATAAATATAAAGGAACCAAAGAAGAGGGCGCCGCGGAGGCACAGCATTTATATGTATATAAAAATATAAATAGGAAATAAACAATAAAAGCAGCAAAAAATTAAGGCCACGAAAGCCGCCTGTGCACTGTTATCGCTATCTCCTGCTAATGACCGATGCGGCAATCAATAATTAGAGCTGACCAAGGCAATTAACCCATGACAGACCGCACATCATCATCATCATCATCACATCACACCAGCAGCGCGCGATCAACGACCAAAGACAGGCATATGACTTCGATGGCAACAGCTGGTTCCGATTTTAGCGATAGCGATATCGATAAACCACCTTAAACTGGTTGCAAAGGAGAAGAAACAAAGCAATATCTTTCCATTGTTGACACTTTTTAATCTGGTCTTATACCTATTTATCCGTCCAAAGATTAAAGACACACTCTTTAATCATGATTTTTCTAATACATACAACAGATTATTATTAACTCGGCCGCTGCTGTGTTTGAATGCAATTTGCCCGGCCAATCGATAAACAGAGACAATGAGACAGCAACAAAGGGAAATAAACGCACACAAAGAGCATGGAAATGGTGAAAAGCCAAAGAAAGGGGCGCCAGGCAGGCCGGCAGGGGGGAGGGTTATGTAAAGTCAGAGGGAAAACCAACGAAGAGGCGAAATAAATAAAAATGTGGGGGGAGGGAGGAAGGAAGAGATGGTGGCAAAGGCAACACGCGATTAGTGAATGCCTAACCCCGCTAAATAACACACCCTTCTACCACCCACCCACCCATCAACCAACTCACACCTCCCGACACAACTCACACTTAACTCCTACCACCCACCCACACCTACACACACACACACACACTTATTGAACAACGGTTTCATGTTCTACCATAACAATAACTGGTAAGAACCGACGAAAAAGTTAACATTATAAGCAACAACTGCGTCTTGGAAGGAAAACCTGATAATTCATGGTAAATATTCCATAATCAAGCAAATACATATGTCATAAATGCCGATAATATAAGTAAATAATATATATCTAAATTAAAACAATCAATATTTGATTAGGCGGCCTGGACTTTGTGTGTGTTTACTGGTATCATTAGAGCAGCAATTATATGATAATTTTTTAACCCACTTATATGACAGGCGCAAGCACTACGAGTCACAAAGAAAAACAAGATGGGATGCACTTTTCGAGACTTAGGAAACGCTGAAATCAATTCCATTACCAATCGTTTCCGATTAGTTATGTGGAACGCCCTGGAATTGAACAAAGAACCAGAGTACCAGAGATTACTGAAGGAAAAAAAACCCCTCGAAGCCTGATATAAAGCCAATAACTTTAATCGTAAACTGCTTTCAGGGAAAAAGTGTATGCATTATTATTTTTAAATGGGAATTATCTTTAAAATAATTAAATCATTTTCTTGATTAACAACCAAATGAGGCTTTATCAGCCTTGTAGGAATATAGTTCGGAACATACATATAACCATTTCTTTCTAGTTAGCTAACTTAATAAATAATGAAAGTAAAGCATCTCAGTTTATAGATATTCCCATTAATAAATAAATGATGAAATATCATATCACTTCATAAAAATGATTGCCACAATTAAGTATGTGTAGTTTGAGTCACTCTCTCTCTTTCCATTCACTTTGGATTCACTTTCGGTAACCAAAAATCGATCGAACGAAGAGTGGGCTGATGAATGTCAAGTTGTCGCCACAAATCCAGCCACTAATTGTCGAGAATGGCCTTGCCTGCGATCCGTGGGCGGAAGTGGGTGGAAGTGGGAGTGGCATCACTCAACTACTGCCACTGCTAAGCCACCACACGTGCGCACCGCACCACACGAGAAATCATGAGCCAATCTTATCAGGGGAGAGGCAGCCAACAAAAACGACAAAAGTTCAAGCAAATTGCCTAATTAATCAAAAATAATAATATGAAACGCTTAGCTAAAGTGAACTTTGCACACAAGCATACCTATGATCAAAGTAATAGTTACACAGTGCATTATAACTTAAAATCGGCACATATTTAATATTTAATAATTAATTACAGATCACTTTTAATTTCTCAACCATGGATCTCAGAAATTTTGATTCTTTTTATATTGAAATATGTACCTAATAATATAAGCACGTAATAAAATTTATACCTAACCTAAATTAATGCAAAATAAAAAATTTGTATAGCCATTAAAATTAATTAAATTAAAATGCATTAAAAGGTTTCTATTCTGTTGGCCATTACTGTGCTTGTGAGTGTACTAAGTACTTTTCGCTGTTAAATTCGAAACAAAGTGGAATGAAACAGAGCTAGTAGGATGCCATAATTGTTATATTAGAAGCACGTCGAATGGGATCGTGTATCGCCTATCTATATGGCCCCCTGTCATATTCAAGTATGCACATAAAAATGTTTATATATAAACCGAGAACAGCGATTAACTTAAGTTGATAAGCTTCAGACTCTAAATAAGCTCTCCTTCCTTCGAAAAACCTCCCATGACAAAACCCCTTTTTGGCGCGTTGCCAGGCAAACTTCAGTTCTCTTCTCGTTGTTAATTGTCCTTTGTTATATTTTCCTTTATTTGTTATTTGTTGATTTACTGCACTTTATTATCATAATTACATGCACACAACAACAGTGTATTGCTCAATGTAAACAAATAAACACAAGCCAAAGAAAATCAACTTTACTCTTTGATAACACAATTACAAAATGTTGTTGTTTATTTTTTCTAGTTGGAATTTATGGAAAAGTCATTGCGGTGATGATATATATTTATATTGTATATAAACAACAACAAATTGAGCACGATTTGCATAAATGGGTTATATGTACATACATATAAACAACAACACAATGAGTCAGCTATCAATGAAGCACTGATTAACCTCCATAATGTGATTAAAAGTTAAAGTCTTTAATACAAAATAAAATGACTAATTTTCCAGATCGTTTATACTTATTTTTACTTTTCAGGAGTAAATCCTTTTTGAATAAAAACCCCCTTTTTTTGGTTACTCATCCGAGCGGCAGTCAGTGGGTTAAAGCCACTGGGATTGGCTTAGTCACTCTAAATATATATAGTTTTTTTGTTACCTCAATCCAACCACACGTCAAAGCAAATTACAAACAAAAAGGCCAAAAGACAAGACAAATTAAAAAAAAATAAAATAAAAAGAGAGCGCCGTCTGTGCTGACTAAATGCAGAGTTCCAAGTACTTGGGTTGTCCCCCAAAATGCGAAGCGAGCCAAGAAAACCGAAAACAAAACAAAAGCAAAAGGTAGGAAAAAAAAGTTAAATAAAAAATAAAAGTAAGCCAGCGAACTCCCTTCAACCCGTTTCAAAACACAAAACAAAAACAACAACCTAAAAGCAAACTGAACCAAAACGGAAAGGAACGTGGTGGAGTTTTGAAGGAAAACATACGCAAAACCATCAATGAATTACATCAGCCAATTGAAATTGGCTTTGATTTCGAATAAAGAGAGACCCAGAGATAGTGTCGTGGTGGAGATTTAACCGACTTTTCCCAGATTTTCCCACACAGCCAAGGAGGTCGCTAGTACCCCCACGAAATTTGTATTTATCATATTTATTATTTTCCCCTCTCGCTCTATCTCTGAAATGATTGGGCCATGTGTCATCAGCCCAACAAATACTAAAACCAAAGGAAATTCAACAACAAATTATTCAACAACAAAAATTCAACATAAAACAAATATCTAAACATTAATGAGGAGAAAAGCCGACGCCGACGACGCTCGCTCGCTTGCTCTTTGATGAGAGCAAAAAATAAAAGTTGCCCGTCTCTTTCTTTCACGCATCTCGGCTCTCTTTCTGGCCCTAATGACGCAATGCGTGTCGGCATTTACGTCAGATAAAGACGAAAGCGAACACGCAGACCCCGCCGAAGTTGCTCTCACTGTTTCTTTCTCGCAATTCTTCTCTCCGTTTGTTAACTTCAAAATGTTATTGTTCTTTTTCTTTTTTTTTTTTGTGCTTTATTGTTGCTCAAAATCAAAAGCCACACCACAGTGCAGAGTCCATACAAAGGTCGGAGTTAGTCAAGTACAGTGGTAACTGCCTTAGGGAAAAACGCTCGAAATCGTAAGAATAATTTATAATTTTAAACTAAAAAAAAGTTATGCTTAACGAATTAATAAAATACCATAAATAACCAGCTATTATTTATTATAATATTTATAGAACATAATTATTTATAGATCGTTTTATCGAAACTAAGTGTATCTAAAACTAAATGTATCTCAAATCTTCAATTATCTTCAAGATCACGTGTTTATACTCTTTAAAAATTGAGTTTAGCAATTTAACTATATTTTTCACAAAATTTCCACTGGTAGTTTGAGCCCTTCTCATTTCTTAGCTAACCCCATACAGTTTGTGGCACTGTTTTCCCCCAGTTTTACCCGATCTATGTATGTACGCTCTGCGGAGTCATGATCCACATAAACGCCCTGATATCTTGCCCAGACACTCCACTTCCCAACACCCAGACGACACAACAACTACAACTTTATAGTGACGATAAGAAGTTTTCCCCGAGACAATCCAGCTTTTACCCCAAGTGCGGCTGCACTTGAACAACCTAAGGAAAGAGGGCAAAACGAGTTGAGGCCAGAACATACCGGAGGAACCCTCTGAGTTCGGCGGGAATTGGAATACCGATTCAGAGATTCGTGGGTTCCGTGTCACTTCGGATTCGGGGTAAGCACGTGATGAACCGATTTTCGATGGACAACCCGCTAAGTGATAGCCCCTATATAAATATGAATATTAGAGTCTGGAATGTTTACCGCAGGTAAACTGCAAGGCGGAAAATGAATTCGACGCATAAATAAGCAAGTGCTAATTGCAGATTAACAGTGGAAAAGTTGTCTGTACTTCTGTGCTGATTGTATGTGTGTGTGTACTTCCTTTCTTCAATCAATAATTGTGGACAAAAGAGAGACTGTGTCCGATGCCATTAAATTTCCTTCCAATAATTCGCTACCAGTACACTTCCCTCCTTGCCGTCTCTTTATAGCTGGCTGCTAATTAAATTTGCACGCAAACAAGCTGAAAAGAGATGGAGCTACCTACGAGTGCTACAGATGTGCTAATTGTGCTTGCTAATTGCGCCAAAAAGATTCGCAATGAAACGCAATAAAAAACAAGAAAGAGATTTAATTTCGTCAAACCGAAGTATAATATACACTTGAATTTATTAGCAACAAGGTAGGGTATCAAAATAATTTATTTATGTGCGCTTAGGAACAGATTGGAAAGAAACAGAATCACCCAGAAACCCCCCCCCCCCCCCCCCCCCCCCCCCCCTTTGCCTTAGTATTGAAGTTTGTGTGTTCTTTTTAGATTTCTCCTGAACAAAATAAGAATACTCTCCTCTGGGAAGGGTATATCACTATATATTTAAGAAAATATGTATCAAAAGAAGAGAGGAACGTTTCGTGTTCCGTTTCACATTGTTGTGCAGCAGACTGGAAAGTTTTGGCGAGCGGTGAAAAGTCTCAGTGTAATCAGAGGAATGGGAGGCTGGGGGGAGCGGAGGGGGAATTGCGATTTAGTTGGTCATGCGATAATTTAGTTAGACGCCACGCGCCACTGATTAAACGTCTTCGTCTCCACCTCATTTCGTCACCTCCTCCTCCTTCTCGTCGTCTCAAAATTGCATTAAAAATAGCCAAAAGGCGAGTGATAAATATTTGAAAAGGGGTCTATAGAGTCTATTTTTGGCTTTAGCTTTGGCCGATTCGAAACGTTTCGATGATTGTTGATCGACTAATTGGCATTCGGCTAAGTGATGCTAAGTAAGAGAAGAAACGAGTGGGAATGAAACGTGCGCCCCCACCAAGGCCAGAGGGATCAGTGGATCCGTGGAATTGGAATGCAGAAAAATATGACAGCTCAATCATGGTAACTTTCTAAACTAATAATAATAACTAATAATTATTTTTTTTTTATTTTGTTGCCTTGTTTTTATAATTTTTTTTTTTGCTTTTCCTTTGCAGCCTTCGGGCAGGCGGTCGATAATCGACCTTGGCAATTACCAGGGGCGGGTACGATGGGAATGAAGTGGTGGTGTGAAGTTGTTGCAGACACCAAACAACAGGTTTCAGTGCGGTTTTAACACTGGCCTCGCGCACACTTAACGAAAACACTGAGAACAACACCACAGACAAAAGAACCACAACAAATGGCCAAAGCCAAAGACAAATCTAAGCCCAAATCTGAGCATGGCTTTTTATTTTGCGTGCTTGTAAAAACCGCAAAGGTTAAAAGCACACCTGAGGCTACATATAGAATACGATACGAACTGCCGATTCAATACTGAACTCCATTCACCTGAACTTAATGCGGGGAAAACACAACTAAAGTACAAATAAAGAAAAGAGGAGCGAGCTCACTCACAGGCACAAAGGCGAATGGCAATGCGAATTCCGAATCCGTATGTTTTTCCGCCATTTCCACATTCTCGCATAAATTAAGTGCAATTTGTTGTTATTGTTGCTGCTGTTGCTTTTCGCGATGGATTTCCGCAAAATCAGGCAATCAGCAATTTATCGGGGCAATAGCCCCCGCAACCTGCCCCGCCCCTTAATTGACAACATTTCCCTGTAGAACTCAATTAATAGATTAGATTCTGAAACTTGTCGATCAATACCTACGACGAAATCAGAGTCCTAATGACAGCGATCGGAATAAAGCAAATAAGGCATCAGCAAATTATTTCTCGCGAATCAATTAGGACAACAGGAAGACTTAAGCCTTTGGCACCACAAATTAGAACCTGCTTTTTCGATAAAATAGAAAAAGTGGAATAAACATAAACAAAAATATTAGTTGCAATATGCAGACACATACAAAACTAATGATAAAAACTATTCATGTAAGTCAATTGTTTTGTTTGATTGCAGTTCAAAAGCTAGCATATCAAATATTTTCCAACAATGTTGATTGTTTTGTCATTAAACACGAAATTAAATTTTAATGGCAACGATGATGATGATGTCCAGGCCCCCAAATCGATTTGTATGCCCCACACACACAATCCAATCAACGGACAAACCCTCTTAATAAAATTGTATGCAATAAAAAATCAGTTAATTAAATGAGAGCGATGACAATTTTTAGGGGAGAAACAAAACGGAATGGAACAGCGCGTGCTGGAGGAACAATAAACATTTTTAAGGGGAGAAACAAAACGGAATGGAACAGCGCGTGCTGGAGGAACTGTTTTGTCACACTTTTATTACCCGACGACGTTGTCAGCGTCGTCGTGTGGCTTCTTGGCCAGCTTTTTGGTATCCAAACGACGACATGTTTACGTCGATATCGTTATTTTTACTTTTTTATTGGGATCGACTGCCACTACTGCTCCCTTTCATTTCCTTTCCTTTCCCTTCGGTATCAGTCCATTGCATTATTCTTGATTCGATTCCGCGTATCATACTCGTCCGCCCGTCCGACCTGCTTTGTCATTATTATTGTACGTTTTATTTTATTGGAAATTGAAGTACAAAATGTTAATTGAACGATAACAACAATGCGACAACGTCAGCAGCAGCCTCTTTTATTTTGAGCATTGAGTATCAATATTATGTTAAAATACACTGCGTATTGCGTTTTTGAATAAATCAATCGTTTGAACAATACTTTTTCATTAAAATGTATAGTTTAAATTGTGATACCTTAAATAAATTCAAAATTTGATTCACAAACTACTTCAGTGAATTTAAATAACATATTTTAAAGTAATTTAATGTCACGAAAATTGGCTATTCCCACATGACCGGAAGTTGTTGCAGTTATGCCCGGTTATGAAAACGGAATAACCATTTCTAAGCTGTCATAAATATTATAAGGTTGCACTGGTTTTTGTGCCATTGGCCGTAATTCGGTTTATTTATGTACTTTTTCAAATTTGGAGTATATGTTTTTTTTTATAAATAAAACACATTAAGCACATCGACATTTCTGGTTACCCAAAAATGCCAAAAACCCCAATTTACCTCCAAAAATGGGCGTGAGAAATCGCCGGGGGCAACTTTATTCGAGTTTTTTTTTGTCAGCGCGTCATCATTAGCGTCATTATGATACAACAACTGAATAAATCGTGACGTGAAAATATGTTAAAGATTCCCCTGTTCTGCTCTTGTTTGAGGCAAAAAATAAAAGGGAAAAATCGAAAAGGCAGAGGACTGCAGTCCAGCGGAATCTGTGGCATGGGTGGAATATAAGTCAGCTGACTCCAATGGAAGTGACACACGCACTACTTGAGTTGACAAAGCTACGAGGGGACTGGACTATTCAAGAAGATTATTGGCGGCAATAACTGCATTTAACAAGATTGATTCGGTTTTGATAATGAGCAGAGAGACTAAAAAAGAAACAGGCTGCCAGAAGAAAAACAAGATGCTAAAGGCGACGAAGAACACAAGCTGAAAACGTGAACAAATATTATTCAAATCGTTCAGTAATTTTAGCGAGTGTTTAGGAATTTGATGTTCCAAGGTATAACAGAAATTTTCCCTAAATCCCCATTTTAATTTTAATAGTTAAGTTAGTTTTGACCCCCAAAAATAAAAAATTCAAACGAAAGCAAAGCTCCTTATCGCGGAGCTTTACGCGGAAAAAAGCTCCCTCGATTATTCTCCTACTCTTCCCCACGTCCCCCCCGTCACCTTCTTCTTTTTTTTTGTTATACATTCCGCCCCGTCTGCCTTGAACCATTGACACATTTAAGGCGTGGGCGGGGCAGTGAAAGAGCAAGGAAGAGAGGAAGAAAGGCGAGCTTAAGAGAAAGAGAAAAGTGATCGTCATATTACAACCACAATTTGCCTTAAAAAAATAAATTACAAAATTCGCACAAGCCAAATGTGAAATGAGAAATGCCAGATGGAAGGGAATAAAAAAAAAAAAACAACGGTATGGATTAAGGGGGAAATGAAGGGTAAAGGGTGATAGACGAGAAGCACCAGAAAAATCAACAAACAAAAAAGCTATGCGAAACAAACGAAGAAAATTAGCAAATGCTACAAACATGTGTTTGTGTGTGTGTGTGCAAATATTTCTTCGTCTGCGCTATTTTTATAAAAAAAATATGTTGAAGAAAAGAAACAATAAAAAATAAAAATAAAAAGAATTTAAAAAAAACACGAAAAAAAACTAAAGCGAAAGAGCGTGCAAGACCAAAAGCAACAACTACACAAAGTTACTTCGCCTTTGGGGGGCACTCGACGAAGAAGAAGCAGAATGAAGGAGAAGCCGAAGCTGAAGAATGGGGAACGAGGAGCTAAGGAGGAGGAGCACAGCCGGCACAGTTCATGCGAATTTTTTTTGGGAATTTTCCACTGGCAACGTGCGACAGACACAGCAGCAGCAGCAACAACATGAATAATTCACTTTTGGCCCAGACCACCATTAACAGCAGCAGTCAGCTCAATAGTCACAAACGTCTCATCCTCATTCTGAGCCCATATAGCAGTACTTTCGCTTTTGGTGACAATCAAATCCTCTAATCCTGGTCATTCTACTTCGCTAGGATATCGTTTACACTGGCATCTTGAGGTCACCCTTAGCTAGCTAAATCTATCTATGAAGTATATCTTTTAGCTTAATGCTTAAGTAGTATTAAGTAAAGCCTCAAAGAGTTATTTATTATAATATAAATATATAAAAACAAAATAAACTATGACATTTATTTACGGAAATTACCTATGCTAAATAAATACACAATTAATTAGCATATTTTTGACAGATTTTCCTATACAAAAATTCGTTGCTAAGGCCTGTGAATCCAAGCTGTATCTTTTACAGAAAGATACGGCTTTTAGTGCTCAACGCCTAGCTTAAAGATCGTAAATAAAATATGGGTATATATTTTCTTGACCGATGCAGTTGTGTCTCGCTGACGTTGGTTGGAGCACCAAGAGCAGGCGCATATTTCAACATTGTCGCCAATAAGGAATTGCATGCACGTACTGCAACCAACTCGAACCGAACACCACCGCCACTGCCCCCTACCGGCTGCCACCACCACCAATGCTCATTGAAGAACTTTTGCCCATAAAAGCAAATGTTGATCAGTAGAAGGGGGCGGACACAGGGACAGGGGGCAAAGAGAGGGAGAGAGAGAGAGCCACCAACACCAATTAGCGCGCAGACGCAACAACAGTAACTAATTGCACTGAAAAAAATTTGTTTCTTCTCTATAATTAATAAAAAATACATTTTAAATTGTTCAATATATTAATTATTTGCAACGTATTCAGAGAAAAGTGGAGTCTCGGAGCGAAGATATGTATGAACATTTTAAGATTATACATTTAATAGATATCCCATTTATGTACGTATGCACAAAGTGCCCTTGTAATTCCCGAGTACGAATTCGGAGAAGCTCTCCATTTTCTCTCCGAGCTTCTAGCTCGACTCTCAATGCTCAACCCAACAACAAACAAACAATTTTCATCTAACCATAAATAAGTCTTTAATGGGTTTCCAATTTAGAAAATAATTTATAATAATCAGAAAATACTAAATAATTCCCAGTTAAAACAAAATTTGTACTTTTTGTTTTTTAAAGTGTAGAGCACAAACAGTAACAACAACGATACACAAAAAGAAAAAACAGGTTTGAAGACGACGCCACCGCTGCTGCCGCCGCCGCTTCGCTTCGCCACTTGTTGTGTGCCTTGCAGGAGGGAAAGGGGGAGGCCGCGAGGGCACCATAGAGCAAGACGGGAAGATTGCAAAAACTTTTCCATTGATGAATTTTTAGCCACTTCTTCTTCTTCGTCTTCGTGTTCGTTTGGTAGTGAAGCTGCATTGTCTACGTGTGTGCGTGTGTGCGCGTATGACAAGTGTTTTAAAAAAGAGCCGACGAAAAATGGCTTAAAAAAAGCTTTCTAGAACATTCTCTTCTGTGCTGCTAAAAATAATTCCCCGAACTATAAATACAAACATAAATATACATAACGAGCTTGGATTTTATGCAAATGTGTGTGTGTGCGTGTGTGTGTGTGTGCATGCGAGCGCGCGCGTGTATAAGTGTTATCCGTCAAGTTAAAGTTGCAAAATTTCACAATTCCCCGAAATGAACTCCAATTAGACAAAGATTCAATCCGGTAGATTCATTCATTTAAAGCTACACTTTTCTATCTTTCCCTCTTCTCTCTGTATCTGCCTTTAACGGTGTAACGGTGTCAGCTGAAAAGGCAGCAAAAACAACAATGGGGCAACTAATTGGATTTCAATGCATATTGATTTCGAATTTCGATTTTTTTTTTTTGGGACACATTACACTGCACTAAACAAACTGTTGACACACAAAAAAAGAAGAAATAATCGGTAGCGTCACGAATTTGTTTCACTTTTGCTTCGCCTCTTATTTTTATTTTTATTTTTATATTTCTTTTCTTGCTTGCTTGCTGATAAAAGCACAACAATAAGTAAATAGAGCCAGCGGAACGCGAAATCGCTCGGGGAACGTCCGAATGGAACGGGATGAAGCGAGGGAGAGTACGACGCGCCTGTTCGATGGATTTAACGCGAGTGAGCGAGTCAAAACATCGCCATCCACATCACATTCACACCGCTATCGCCAGCGACGCTGGCGGCGCGGCGGCTGCGACGCCGCCATCCACAGCACCGGTCAAGATGTGATAGATCACATTTCATGTATTATCCGTTGTAATAACAAAATGAGCTAACCTTAGTACACGAAATAAAATCTCTTGTTCCTTCTTGTTTATCTCGTAAATCAAATGAAGCTTGTTTTATATATATCTAAACTGATTTGATAAATATTTTGTTTTTCTTGACACTAGTTTAGTGAGCGCAGCTGTAAAAGTATCGGAGCATTGAACGTTGCGAACAACCGCAAAATTGATCGCCACATGGAAAGAGAGCGGCAAAGAAGTCACTGAGAGAGAGAGAGTAGCTGAAAAGAGAGAGCGCGCGCGCAAAAGAATTTCTAGTTATCGAAAATCTCATTTGCATGAGATGCGTGTATTTATCACACCTGTGTGTATTTCTTTCTGTATCTGTGTGTGCTAGTGCCAGTGCAAGTGTGTGCGCTGCACCGGAATCTCGTGTGTCGGCTTATGCAAAAATTAGGTAACCGAGACGGAGACAACACAAGAGTGTAAAAAAAGAGAGGGAGAGCGCCGATGAATCAACACATAAACAGCAGCTAGCGAATAGAAAGAGATTGAGATTGAGAGAGAGAAAGAGAGAGTGGGTGGCAAAGGCCGTGCGTGGCACCGTTAATGCCGAAAGCCCCCAAAAATGCAACCAAAAGGTAAAAAATAAAGTACCGTTGATTAATGTGCGCCGCCCGAAAGTATGCAAAAACCAAGAGTCAAGGCTATCACGCCTTCTATAAAGGCCGTGCCCCCCACAGAATAACTCTAGGATAATACAAAAAAATAAAATAAGATGTGAAGTTGGCTGACTGAAAACATACACTATGTAGAATATTTAAATAATTTCTTCTTGTTGCAGCACTTGGAAATCCCCAGAATGCATTTAAAGCCCAGACTTTCGCTTACCCGCTTTAACTCGAGATACTCTACCCATTGACGTAGATGATGGTAAAATAATTGTCAACTTACCTGGAAAAAAAGAGAAGAGAAATTTACGATTATTATCCAGTTATATTAAGTTATATTATAGCAATATAATGTTTAATTTTAAGGGGAGACACTAACTCATTAGGGTGTGCAAAAACTGATGATCCATAAAACTGTCCGTCCGATTAATGGAGCCCTGTTGGAATGTGTTGCCCTTGCTCAAATTGCCACCGGTGGCCGCGCCCTTGATATTCGACCCACTGGGGGCGGTGCCCTTGATCGAGCTACGATTTGGGGGCGCCCCTTTGTTCTGCCCGCTGGGGGCGGTGGCCTTCATCATGCTACTACGGTGGGTGCCGCCGCCCTTGACCTTGATGTCGCGGTCCGGAGGTCCCATCTCTCCGTATTATTGTTTTTTTTTTTTGCAAATATTTCTATGATTCGCGGTAACTGTCTATTGACCTCTTTGGGGGACAAATGAGGAGCGCCAGTATATTAGATATTTGTAAGGCGAGTGGTTAGGACTACAGATTTTGAAGATAATTTTGACGTATAAATCTAGGTGATTTTTTGTGATTGTGATGATGAACACGAAACTCGAGCGATAAATTTATGTAATCGATAATATTGTTTACAATTTAAATTAAAAATAAAAAAAATAGTAAAGGGATTTAATACGGGAGGGAGAAACTAATAAACAAATCAAAAAAAATTCACTATAGGTAAGATTATAATCTGACTTCAAGTCAAACTAGTTGATACAGAATATAATAAATTCACCTCCTAATTAGAGCTGAAGGAAGTATCGATATAGTATCGATACATCTAAGTTCATTCATTCATTTTAACTTAATTTCTTAGGTGAATACATAGAAATAAAATAATTTTAATAGAACTTTCAAGTGATTGAATATCATATAAGAGATTTGTCTTAGAGGTCTGTGCCCTTGCTCGATCTTATTTCTGTCGCTCGTAAGGAATTTCGTATCGTATTATTTATATATTATTTATATATATTTAATTTCTTAATTGCATTTTATTTTGTCTTCTGTTTTTCGTCAATTACAAAAAAAACATTGATAAATTATGGATTGTGGATTTGGAGCAGAGCCAAGTGTAAGCAAGACCGAAAAACGCATTTGGGGGTCGCCGATCGCGAAACAAGACAAAAATAAATAAATAAAAAGAAAGAAGCAGCATTATAAATTATAAATAAAAATAGCAACATTTAATTGCATACGCGAATTACATAAATATTTATGAGGGAATCAGAGACAGCAAAGCACAAACAAAAAGCAACTGCAAAATCATCGAAGATCGCCGTCGCGCTGCTGCATTTGCTTTGGTATGCGCAACATGCCCTCCCTCCGCCACCCCTCCCTCCCCTTGGCCATCTATGTGGGTCATTATCTTGTTTACGCCGTAGTGACGTCGATGACGCAGCGCCAAGGCAAGCAGCGATGCTAACAGCGCCGTCAACGCACCACAAATAATCGAAAAACAAAAAAAAATAGTGTACAAATTCGCAAGAGAGCGGGTAAATTAATCAATTAACTGTGTTTATGCCGAAAAAAATTTACGATTTAATTTAAAATACGTATAAACGTAATAATATAAATATGTGTTTCAAGGTTTATTCGGCTGATTTAATCCATATAAATCTAGTATTTATATAATAAATTTAAAAAACAGAAACAAGGGGTTAATTGACAATACATTACAATTAAATCAATATTTATAACATAATCCTCATTGATGTTCACTGGCGAATATTTATAATATTAATATGAATAGGTAAATAATATAATATTAACGATTTAGATAGTTTGTAAATATCTGAATGTCCTAAATATCTGAATCTTAAATTTCCACGTAATAACGATGACAGACAAGTTCAAAAAACCCGCTTACGTTGATCATCATCAATCAAAAAATATAGTTTTAGAAAAGGAAATTAATAAAACAAATACAAATGTTGCAACATATATAAACACAAAGAGATAATTATACAGTGATTGTGAAAATATAATTGAATTTAAAAAAAAAACACCAAAAAAACTGCGAACTTTATAACTTAAAGGCAAAAGGCTTAAATGAGTATTAAAATCCCAAAAAAGGTACAAAAATCTTTAAATGAATAGATTTTAGACTTCCATGTTGTTTTATTATCAATTCGAGTTTAAAGTTAGTTAGTTATTTTCAATAGTCAAATTCGCAACGGTTACACCACATAAACGCATAAAATTTGCAGTGAAAAGCTCCTCTGCCACGTGAAATAAATTGTAGTGAGAAAGGGGTAGTCAAATAATGGCGGGGAAAAACTCAAGGTGGCTTCGAGCGACTACTGACGAATGACACGAGACAACTGGAAGTGCATTCCAGGTGCCGCGAAGGGAAAACCCAATGAAAATTGAATATAATGCAAACATTTTGATATCATTGAATTTGCAAATTGTAATGCCAAACAAAGCAAACGAGATGATGGCTTCCACCTTGATCAAATTGTTAATAATGATTCATTGATTGATTTCTTTATATTGAAGATAATGCTTCACGTGTCTTAAGTTCTCGGGGTTTCTTTTAAACTATTTAAATAATTTTGCCACAATTTACGACGTAACAAGTAACAAAAAACGAGAAATAAAATAATAGTAAGAAACTTTTATACTTTCGTTAAATTTATTTTAAAATTTTGCAGTAATTTTTAATAACAATTAATTTAAAATTAATTGTATTTTAATATGTTTTAAACATTTTAATACATAGGTTTTCGCCCTACCCTAAAATGTTTTTCTCTTTAATTTACATATTCATTTTCCACTTTGCCATTTTCACATTTTTTATCAGATTCGCTTTTGTGCGTCTCATTCGCCGAGCGTGCAAATTGGATTATGATCCATTTTTGTGTTAAATTATTAATAAATATTAATTATATGTTGTGCTCTACTCGATATTTATAGATATCCAAATGTGTCGCCTGCTTCTGATTTCTGTTTTTACAATCAAAAATTGTAGTGACAGGTGGAGAAAGAGAAAATAAGCAGAAATCAAAAATGCGGAAATAAAATCGAAATTTTTGTATTTTTGTTGTTGATTATTTGAAAATCTATGATTTATTGTAGCCAAATTTAAACAAATATTTATATACGTATACTTAAATTGATAAAAAAAAATATATGACAAAATAAATATATTCAAAACTACATTTAGAAAAACAGTTTTTTTGAAGTTTTGTAGTCAAAATTATTAGGTTAATTTCCTTTCAAGCGGAATAATTGAAAAAGAAAATAAAACAAATATACAAATTGTATGCAATATTTACTGCGACCCAAAGATATTTTGTAAATTTACTAGATGTTTTTTTATAAATTAAAATTATTCTGTAAATTGATAGATAGATAATAATAATAATTATTAATATATGTATAAAGTATCTAGTAATTTTACAAAATTCCTTTTGGGTTATTTGATACAACTCTTAATACTAAACTAAGTAACAAAGTTAAGATAAATCTTTAATGTTGATTTAAAAAGTATCTTCTTTCTTTTTTTTAACGATTTTATGCTGTTGGTATTTATCAATTATCAATGAAATGATATTAAAATAATATTTTATTTACATTTTGTTGGAATTCAACGCAGGAAACTTTTCCTTATTTAAATTCCTATTTTTCCGAGTATTTTTTGTATTTTCGTTCGTTTTAGAGGTTTCTTAGTAAATATTTCTTGAATTATTTAATTTTAAAATAATTGAAAAGTATAAACTTTAAGATAAACTTTGCGAAAAGTGAAAACCAGTGTTTATTTGTTATTTTTATTTATTCTTTTGGTAAATATATATTAATTGTATCCTATTTCCTAAATTTAAATTGTCATATTTCCCCGATTTTTTTCTGACTTATATCCCTTATGTTTTACGAGGTTTTCTTTAGAAAAAAGTGAGAGTTTTCTCCTTGGTTTTCGTGTTACCTTCAAGCAGGGAGCCGCGGTTGATCAACATGCTCGATGTCTTGAGCAGCCAGCAGTAGAAGCGAAAGAATAGAAAAACGCTGGGCAGCGGCGACGCCACTGTCGCTGCCGCGGTCGCAGTCGCTGCTGCAGTCGCAGTCGGCGTCAGCGCGGGTGGGCGGCCAAAAAAGAGAGAGCGGGAGTGGGGGGTGGGAGGGTGTGGGCGAGGGGGGAGTGGGAGTTCTGGAGTTCTCTCAACTGTTGACCTTCTTTTTATTTCTCTTTCGCGTTTTCTTCGTCAAACTTCTGTCAGCTGCAGCGGTGTTGGCGTCGCAGTCGCCGCACTGTCGTTGTCGCTATCGTTTGCAGCGCAGCAGCAACTTATACACACACACACACAGGCACAGAGACACCACTTAAAAAACAAGAGGTTGCTTTTATTCCTTTTTCTTAATATTCCTTTTTTTAGTTTCTTGGTTTCATTTCAGTTTTTTATTTTTAAGTTTTTTTAAATTTTGGTCGTGTATTTATTTTTTGTTGGCAAGTAAAAATGCAAAGCGGAGAGTGGAAAACGGAGCGTGGAGAGTGGAGAGCGTGGCGAGCGTGGAGAGAGAACTGAACTCGCAGCGAGCGAATCTCGATTGGAACTAAAATTTCGCAGCGGCAGCGCGCAGCGGGGGACGCAACGACGCAGCAGGCAGAGACGCGGGCAGCGGCAGTGGCGGCAAATTTAAAGTTTTTTCTTTTCCCCGTTTCAGTTCACACTGTGTTTTTACGTTTTCCTAGTTTTATTTTTCTTATGTTTTTTTTTTGTTTTGTTTCTTTGTGCGGAACTATAATTTGTGGCGCGCGTTTTTTTATTTCAGCGTTCTTCTCGCCATGAATTTCGAGCTACTAAAAATTTGCCTTTTTCGCTGCGGAATCCGAGCGAAAAAAGTGAATAAAACAAAAAATAACAGAACAAACACACACACACACACACATTGAGATGTATGCAGCAGCAAATGCGGCGAATTCAAAAGGAGAGAGTCAGCAAGCGAAAATTGGGAGAGACCCAAGTAATTCAAGAGAACACAACTTTTAAGGCAAAGAAAAGGAAGAGATTAAGAAGCAGAAATAGGGACAAAGCTAATGGTAAAAAGGAAAGAAATTAATTTAATTTATGAAACGCTCACAATTAAACAGCAAGGAATTAAAGAGTAAAAAATAAAGAGAAGTACCCTTATAAAACAAAAGAGTAAGATTGGCATATGGAGAGCGCCCTAGAAATTGCGGCGAAACGACAAACTTCTTTGGTTTTTGCGGCGAAAATATAGAACACAGATATTCGGCGAACTTACGGATTCGAATAAATAACAAGTGAACAAAGACAAAGTTTAAGAAACTTCCATTTCAAAGCTTAACCTAAGTAAAAAAATAAAATAAGGTGAAATCAAATTGAGATAAGCATGAGAATAGAGAATGAGGAAACGTCTTGAAGTTGCAGCGAAAATAGTGAGATAGCAACGACGAGCGAGAGAGAGAGAGAGTGAGCGGCGAAGAGCAGCAGTCAGCAGGTCGCGAGGTGAAATGTTCACCCACACTTGCGCAAATATAAGCCTGTGTGCTTTCTCATGTGCTGGCATGCGCGTCACTCGCCGTCCGTGTGTGATTATGAGCGGTGAATTAATTTGGACGCTGCACAGTGGGACGGGTTACGTGACCGACCGGCGAACCGAACTTCCCTGGCATTTATTGCATGCCACACGCAAAGCGGCATATTTGCAACGCGGTGAGCTGGCGAAAGAGTGAGAACACGACCCGACAGAGCGAGAGAGCGTACCAGTGCTAGATTAATCTCCAATTGGGAGAAAGAGCGGCAGAACATACGATTTGTGGTGAGTAAGTAATGTGCTTGTGTGTGAGTGCACAAATCGATTGTCGAGCCAAAGAGAGAGGAAGAAGCGAGCTCGTGAATGGGCGGCGCGAGAGGGGCTGTGTACAGGTGGACGCACAAGCAGGCGCAAAAGGGGGGCGGCGAGAAAGTAAGGGGACGAGCTGATAATACAACCGTTTTTATTGTTTTTATTTTTTGTTTTATTCAGCATTTATTACGATTCTCGAGGGCAAAAGCAGCAGTTCGCTAAAAACAGCTGAGTAATATTTGATAAAACAAAAAATAATAATAATAAAAAAAAAGCTCACGACGCGAAGGGCAATTAGTGTAATTACTAATTCAAATTCATACAAAAGTAGAGTATTTTCCAAAACTGCAGGTTAATTAAGCTACTCTTAATTTTATATTGCCCTTTTGAGCCCTATTTTTCCCCTTAAAATTCACAAGTTTTTTTTCAGAAGTTTTCAGTTTTCAGCAAAAATAAATTGCTTTTTGTTTTGAATATATAATAATATTTAAGATTTTAAAATAAGTACTTGTATATTAAATTGTAAATTTGTAGATAGTTTTCTTTTTAAAAGAAGTTCTCAAAATACTATATTTTAATAATTTATATATAAAATTAAACAAATAAATTTTTTTCGTATAGGATGTGATTTCGAAGAATCTACTTTATTTTTTAAAATTTACTTCCAATATATGTATATATATATATTTTAATACTATTTATCCATATAGTGAAATTGATTTATTAACAAGTTATTATTATTTATATAAATTATTATATATACAGCTCTTCTCTCTGCTTAAAGTAATTTTTGATATCAATTATATTCTCAAGGCAAGATGTTATCTGAGAGATGCTGCAATGGAAATTGCTTGCTTCGATTTTTTGTTTGCATTTTCCCCCTTTTCCACGCTGACCTTGAACTTCCTCAACGCCGCATTATTTTCATTGTGCTTTCCGGTTGCGAATAGCACACTTTCGGGCTGACCTCGAATATTGATTGCATCTGCCGGATGTATTGTGCATTGCGGATCGGATAATTATAATCAGTATACATTTTTATTAAAGGTCTTGTTAGCTTGGTTACTAATTTTACTTTGGAAAATAAATGATTTTTAAATAAGACAACATTTCAAAAGAGGATGTGTATGTGCATCAATATATCAAGGATACGTTTCTTGATTTTAGTGTTTTTGCATATATAAAATTTCACAGTAGCATAAAATATAATTCCGAGATGATAATTGATAAGCAAATGGAAATCTAATGAATCATTGCTTCAAAAAATTGGTGTCTAGCTTTTAAGATTTGAGCAAACATTTTAAGGGGGATTTACCATAGTTAATATTATATAATACTAATAAATGATAAAATCATCGATGAATTGCCATACCAATTGTTAATGAATTTAACCTGGGCATGTCCTAGGCTGTCATCAACAACATTTCATCAACAATTAATCGATGAAATGTTGATGAATTGTTGATGAAATGTTGATGAATTGTTGATGACAAGTTACCACTTGTAGGGTGTATTCTTTCATGCTTTTGTATGGTCATGAAGTCATCATATATATTATACGATATAATATGATTGTTCATCTTTATTATCCTTATAGTTCTATGATATGATTACTATACGTATAAACATATAATTCAAATAATCTACCACAGATCCATATGTAAGCATTTTCGTTCATTAATTTGTATTTTCAAGTCATGAATTTGGTATATTATTATTCCCATATTAATATAATATAATACAACATAATAGAGCTGATGAGTATTTCTTAGTTTAATGACTCCACAAATTTCGAATTAAATTTTATATGTAAAATATTTTAAATTTCAAAGTAAATGTTATAAGTATAAAATTTTGCAAATTGTATCTTTACCGTTTGGCTTATTTCTTAATAATAGTTTAATTATTCAACAAAATCAACACTCACTGCATGTTTTGACGCCTCCCAGCACCAGACTCGGCGACTGTTTGTTGCCCTCAGCGAAGGAGGAAGTTCTTGGACGACCGCTCATCTTTTCAACTTCTTCAGCTTTTGTGCTTCTGCTGCTGCTGCTTCGGCTTCTCTAATCCTTAAATCCTTCTGCTGCGTGGATATCCTGCTGCTGCTTCCTCAAATGCTGCTGCCTTCTGCACCTCGCCTGTGTCGAATCCTTACTCCTCCTTGTTGCTGTTGTTGTTCTTGTTCTGGTTTTGGTCGGTGATTGATTCTGTGTTGAATTTTAGTTTAGTTGTTGTTGTGTTTTTTTTATTTATTTATTGCGGTTGATAATTGCTGCTGCTGTTAATGCTGTTGTTGTTGATGTTATTTTTGTTGCAATTTAATTTGCTTTCATTCTTATTTGATCTTAAACTTGATGCCTTATTTATTTATATTTTCACCACACAAGAAAAAAAAACAAAAGAAAGTTTTAAAGCAACGATTGCACTATTTTATTTGTTTCTTTGATTACTGCAGTTTACATGCAAGCAAGCACCTTTTTATTGTTTATATATAGTTAATTTAATTTATTTTTTTCATTTCGATTTTTTTCTTAGATTTTTGTTTGTTCATATTTTTAAATTGATTTTTTGCTTGTTTTTATTTAGCATTCAATTATTAGCTGTGAATATTAAAATATAAATAAAAACAGGATTTATTGACTATTCCGAAAGCAAAGGGTATTTCATTTTCACAATTATTTGTAATATTTATTTATTTTATTTATTTATTTTTGTTTATTTATTTGCTAACAAAATGATCTTTTTGTTTTTAAATATAAAAGGTCCACCCGCAAAGTTGATTGATGAAGGATATTGATACCGAAATCTTTATTTATTTTATAAAAAAATAAAATATATATCAAATAAATAAACTTAAATTTTCTATAATTATTTTTTATTTATTTTTATTTTTTACTCAAATATTCTTTTGTTTTTCGAATTTTTTTTATTTTATTTGTTAATTATTTGTGGTTGCGCCATTATTCTTGCATTGTCCTTATTTTTCGCTTGTTATTTTTGTTGCAATTGTTTTTTACTCATCGCCCAATGACTCATTCACACTTTTATTCGTTTTTCATTAGTCTGCAATTCTCGTTCTTCCTTCTTTTTGGATTCTTTATTTTTGACTTTGTTTCAATGTCGCAGTTGTTCTTCATTATTTTTTGTTGTATTTTTTACTTTTGTTGCACAACAGCAAGACATTTTTTAGTTGCATTTTTAGTGCATTTTTGCTGTTTTATTTTTTTGTTTAGTTCAATTTACACCTTTGCCAGCAAACGCACACACACACACACAGCAGTTATGGTCCAATTGGGATGAGTGCGCCACCTATTCTCTTATTGGCAGAGATGTCTTGCCTGCAAGTGGAGAGAAAGAGAGAAATTGGCATTTAGTTGTGTGTAAATTGTAAGTAAATTAAAGCTAAATGAGGCAGCGATAAAAGGGAGAGAAAGGCTTGACTAATGTGGCCCCCTCTCTTGTGCCGCCCCCTCTCCCCTGCGCGCCTGTGTCAACAAAATAAATTGCCTCGTAATTCACAAACAGATGTTAATCAAAATAGAAGAGTGCGGCAGGGGAGTGTGAGTGCGAGCGAGGGATGGATGGATTGGTTGCGGGTCAGCTGAGAAAATCACAAAACAAAAAACAAGGCAAAAAGCAAGAACAAGAACAGTTAGGTCAGTTCGTTGGGGAATATGGAAGGAAGGAAAGGGTAAAGATAAATAAGGAAAGAGGTACGAAGGAAGCAAGGCAAGCAGCTGACTGGGTAATTTCGGTTGCGTTAGTCACAGGGGGAGGCGAAGGTTAGGGCGTGGCCCGAAACAAACTGATTGACCTATTTGAAATTGACACCCTTTACCCCCCCCCCCTGTGTGAAATCCACACCCTCAAAGAGCACCTCCCTACACCCTACAAAAGATCTTCCTCCACCTTCTCTCTCGTTCTGTGCTTTAAAAAACATGTCTTTTACGTCAAAGCCCCCAGTTGCATGCTATAATAAATAATAAACAAAGCATTTAAACACTTGGTGAAATTACTTTTTAAGAAATATAACAAATTCGCCAGATTTTTTTTATATTATAATTAACATAATGACATTCTAATATAGCAGAGAAAAAATAGAAAGAAATGTACTCTATTACTGGGCTTACCGGCTTAATAAACCCTTTAGATGAGCTCAAAAGTGGTTCAGGAAACATTTGGATTTTTAAAACTCTTAAATTTAAAACTTGGGATTAGCCAAAAATGAGTATAAATTAGTATAATTACAGGTCCTTGAAATCTTTAATAGTCTCAGCCACAAAATCAATTCAAAAAGGTGACCAAAGGGATACAATAAATAATATTGTTGGTCTCAATCTTACTTTTCTAACAAACTAAAAAAAAATACTAAAAATGCAAACGGTTTTAAAAAATTCGTACAAAACATCATTAAAAAATATATATGAATATAACATTAAAATTATATTAATTCATGTAACAAATAAAGTAAAAATTCTGTTCTTTTGTTTTAAAGACGGTTCTTCAACCAAAATTGGTAAAAATATATTCAATATTATATAAGCCCAAGACTAATTTTATTTAGTGGTGATTTCATTTGGATAACTAGCTGCGCCCTCTGAGCAGGCAAAAACAATTCAATTAGGACACGGCGCCCCATGAGTCCTTTGACAAAGTGTCCTGCAGCACAAAAAAAAAGAAAATGAAAATGTAGGGAAAGAGAAGAGAGAGCAGCTAGAGCGAGGGCACCACTAGAGAACGAGGGATGGCCGTGTGCCAATTGCCTGCGACCGCCTGACAATGACACCATTTAATTTTAAATAGATCAACAACAAAGGCAGCACTCTCTCTCCAACGAACGAAAGAGACAGCCAGAGTGGGGGGAGAGAGAGAGAGCGAGAGAGTGAAGGAAGAAAGGGGAGCCACGAATTTATGGGTTTCCACCACGCAAACGACCCAAAACTGCAGGCAATAAATTCAAGACCAAGAAAAGGACGAGTATAAGTATAAAAATATACAAAAAAAAAAAAAAAACAGTAACTGAGCGTCTAAATTATCCTTGTAACATTACTAAATGGAATAGTTTTGGGGAAAGAGCATCAGTTTTGATCCACAAAAGTGTTGGGAAATGCACACAGAACTTCACACTGAATTTAGTGCCCACAATTTATAATTGCATACTTTAAGGCACCCTTTTAAAGGTTTTCAAGACCCTGATGATTTCTTAGAGCTACTAAAAACAATTATTATTATATTAATATATTATTTCAAATATTTTTTACCTATAATAAAAATACTAAGGAACATGAAAATATAAAAAGGAATAATTGTTGAGTCCAACTATAAATGTCCTCGAATGAAAGAGGCAATTGAAATAAAGATACAATTAAAGGTGTGGTCCTTGCCTGTCTCCAAATTAGTGTTGAAATCAATATATATTACCATTGTCAAGAGACAGTCACAGGTAAAGGTTTTGATTAAAAATTAATGAAGCCTCTGCTTACTTAAAACGCGTATAAATAAAAAATAAGAAACGTAGAGGACAACAAATAAAAATAAATATATAAAATGGGACCAATTGCAGGGGAAACGCGTCAAAGGGCAGAAGAGGCTCCCGAGTGACTTGCAAGAGGGGTGAAGTGAAGCCAGAACTGGCGACACACCGACGACGATGACAACGAGGACGTTTCGTTGCTTTTCGTGGCTGTCGTCATGCGACTGCCGCCATTTGACCCACAAAACCAAATGCCGCAGCGCCAAAAAGGTTCTCCAATTTCCAAGCCACCTCATCACCCCCTTACTCTTTCCTTTCCTTTCTTGAAAAATAAATCGTAAGCTCATTTCCATTCATTCAATTAGCTCATTCAAAATTTGACCAAAAAGTGTAGGAAAAATAATAATATAAATAAAATAAAGCACACAAAATGAACGAAAAGCGAAACCGAGAAGAAATGGAATGAGGCGAAGGTCACTTAACCCATGGAAATTGCGTGTTTAGGCAAAGTAAATTCGCGCAAAGTCAGCTCAACTCGGTAATTAATGTTTTGAAAGGGATATATATATATATATATATGATATATATATAACTGAAATTAAGTTGTTTAATTGACTTTTAGCCGGGTTTAAGTGATTACTTTAATTTCGAGCTGTTTAAATGTATTAAACTTTAGTTTTGTTTTCAAAACGTTTTATATTGGTAGATTTAATCACAAAAATACATTTATATACACCTTCTTTAATATAGAATATGAGTTATAATGTTTTTAAACCATTATGAAGCATTGCAATTATATTAAATATATTTCTGCTTACCTTACCCTTTTAATTAATTTGTTTTCTATTTTACAGGAAATCCCTTTGATCAAAATATCGAGAAATATCGATCAATTTAAATCAAAAATCAGAGATTTCAAAGGGATCAAAGCCAAATATCTTCTCATCACATCAAAAAACCCCTTCAATGCATTCAAATGATGCTGCTGACGAGGCTTCATCATCAAAATTATCGATCTGAAGAGTGGGACAAGAGCATTGCGGCTGCCTGGCGACAAAAAAAAAGAGTCTACTAAATACACAACAAAATCAAGGAAAAAATATAAAGGAAAGGGGGAAAATCAATGCCCGGTCAAGGGGTGAGAGGGATGTTTGTGTGTGTTTGTGACCACACTCCAGAAAGTATGCTATGGCATTTCGGCAGCAAACATTACCAACCCCCCACCCACCCAATAAAAACACCCACTTTTCCGCCCAACGCCTCCAAAGCAAATCCATCAAGGTTAAAAGCATCAAGGCAAACATTTTGGCCGCAAGAGAGTGGGCGAAGGAAAACCCATTCGTACCCTTAATATTTTAAAAATATTTTACACGCATAAAAAAAACACGAAAATTATTAGAAATAGTTGCAATATTTGTGTTTTAAAATTTAATTTAAATTACTGTTTTTAGCCTTATAAAAAAATAGCTTAGAAATGTTTTTAAAATTTAAATTAATACATTTTTAACTTAGTATAGCTTTATTTTCTTATTATTTTATATTAATAATATTTTATATTTATTTATACACAAGTGGCAATTTTAAAACGAATTATTTCAATTACACAATTATTTCCCAAGAGAAATTGTTTCAGGGGAATATATACATAGTTGTTTGTGTTGGCTTTCAATCATTTTGTGAAAACCAGCAAACTTCTGGCATATTGGCAGTTCAATTCCCTTGAGTTTAAGTCTAATTGAATTTAAAATGGAGAGTCAGTCAGTCGTAGGAACCACCTTCGATTCATTTTGGGAAAGGTCAATATGAGAGGCACTGGAATGGAATTCCATTTCTAAAATGAACTTTTCATTCATTGGAATTAACTTTTAAATGGAAATGGTTTAAGTGGAGTAAGCAGGAGAATTTTAAATTATCATCTGAATATAAGGATATACATATATTGTGCTTGTTTTTTTGGAACAAGAACTTAAGTTCAAATATTGGTTCTAGAGAAAGTATTTTGTAGATAAACAAATTTATCTATTTTATTCTTCTTTTTTCTTATATCTTTTATATTTAACATGAAACGTAAAGAATCATTAATTTTTCATTAAAATTTTTCACAGGGTACATTTTTCTTTTTGGTTATTGGCATTCGATTTCCCAAAGCTATTAAACTAAACTCGATAATTCCCCCGAGTTGGCTTAATTGAATTTAAAATGGAGCCGTTTATATGAGCACCTCCCTATTTGGTAAACCCCTTTTTTCCGAGGTATTCATGGTATTCCATCGCCCCCATTTCCACCTCCGCAACCCACTGAAACTGTCGCCAATGGGGATTATTTTTGGCAAAAAGAAGGCGGGGTCCATCGAGGTCGCCTTCACACAAAAGTCGCGCGCGCGTCATACTTTTCGCCTCTCCTTTATTCCCCCCTGTTTCCCTATTGAATTTTTCTTCGCTTTCCATTTGCTGTTGTTGTTGCTGCTGCTGCTGCTGCTCTTTGCCGGCTATTTTCGCGTGCTTTTCACACGTATTTTTAGTTGGCTTTATTTATTGATACACGCGCCCCATCCAACAGGCCCGAGAATTACGAATAAATTGGTATTTGCATGTCGTGTTGTTTCCCTTTACTTGCTTAGCTACTTCTCCTTTGTCCCATTCCAATACTCCAATTATTCCAACAATTCCAATTGTCCCGTTCCAATACTCCAATAATTTCAACTATTCCAACGCATTTAAGGATTCCAAAAGACGAAGGCTTTTTGGTAAAAAAAAATTAAAATAAATAAAAATAAAACAAACTGAACTAAATATCCATTTAATAAATACTATTTCAAACTTTTTCCTTTAAACCCTCTTTTTATTTGTTTTTAAACAAGAGATTCTCACAACTAATCCCTGTGTCTTTAGCTATCTTTTGTAACACCTGTCATATCAATTATTTCTTAGTCACCTCTATATAAATGCTTAAGCTTTACAACAACAAAATGTCAATTATAGAATGACCAGAGAGACCAGGTATATATGTATATATATATATATATATTTTTTTTTTTTTATTATTAAAATCAAGCAACAAAGAATCTTAATAGGAACCCAATCATAATCTTATCGTCTGTGTGTGCGCCAGTATGGAGTTTTTAAATCTCTTGTATTTTCTTTTGTTTCGAAACAATTTGTTCACAATAACAAATAACAAAAAAAAAACGATTTTATCAGCAGATAGGAAAAATTGTTCATATTCCTAGATTACCCAAGAGCCAAGTGGGGGATTTTTTGTATTTAGTTTTTGCTTTTCATTCTCGCTTTGTTTGTGATCACTGATCGATGATTGAGAGGCCCGGTTTTGGTTTACATAGGAAAGTATATATTAGCTAAATAGGGTTTACACCTGCTATGTCATAAATAAATTAAACAAAAATGCTCAAAAATAATGTTAGTGTTTTAAACAATTTTAATTCATTTTTAAGTTAACTTTTAAAAGGTCATCAGGTTAAATAAAATAAGTGCCGGCCAAAATAAATGAATCTAATAATTATTATAATAATATTAAATACTGTACAAATTATTTTTTAAAATGCAAACTTATTGTTTAACACACTCGCACCCTCCAACAAAAAAAAAATTATGAAAATATTATTTAATATACATTTAATTTGTGTTTAATTTTCAGTTTGATGACTGGAAAATCGAGTTTCTTGATGACGTTTTTTTTTTTGCTGCCGGCATTCATGAAAATGCAAATTTTAAACTTGCGATGCCGCCTACACCCACACAGTTGCGACAGAGAAACGCACGTGACACAAACACATACCGTCCACACACACAATTATGTAATGCCAAAAGCAGCTGATTTTCCTCGCCAATATATAAGTCAATGCAGTGAATAAAAATAAGAAATGCCACAAAAATAGTAATATAGGGCAAACCGCTGGTGGAAAATGCGAAAATAATTGTGGAAAATGTGGAAAAACGGCAGCGCGGAAAATTCGCATTGATTTTGAGCCCGCTGCTGGCAGAATTTGACTGACAAAACGGACAGAACGTTAAAAAGCAGAAGAAAGCTGAAAGACAGACAGTGAGTGATAGGGAGAGAGAGAGAGTACGAGAGAATGCGCCTGCCGCTGGAGAGAGACAGCGAGAGAGAGCGGTCATAGGAGCTCAGAGGAAGGAGCACAGGATATCGCAGTCGACGTCAGGAAAGCAGTGACGGCGACGACGCTGGGCAACGCAACTAGTGCGACAACCGAGCTAGATTTTCTCGGTCAACGTTAACGTTGACGCCGACGCCACTGCTTCGCTGCTGCTGCGGCTGTTTTACAACACTGGTAAAATTACACAGTTGCAATCGATTAACGAGCAAAAAATGATGTCAGCGCACTCATTTTCCGTGAAAATATTGTATCTCACATCTCAAAATCCATTATTTAAGCGTAAATAATAATATATTCATTAAATTAAAGAACAAATTTTAACAAGTCAACACTGACTTTGATCTCAGAAATTATTTCTAAAAACATCTCAAAATCTTAGAAGCTCAAGAATAAAACGATTTTTTGATATTATAATTTAATATAATAAAGAAATAATTGGCTTTTAATAAATTTATGTATCAAAGGTTGCAATTTGGTCGAAAAAAACTATTTTACTAAGTTTGTCTAATTTATAGTTATAACCAATTTGAAAATATTTTAAAATTGAAAATCCAAATAAAGTCATAATAGTTATAAATATTTAGATAAATACTTAATTTAAATATGATTAAAATGTTTTAATTTTTTGTTAATCGAATTTGCCCAAATGCAGGCTGGAATAATCGATAAAACGTTGGCGGTGTGCAAATTGTGTACAAAATATCGGAATGGAAGAGTAATGACACGCGCAGGCAAAGGACACCGCACACACCCACCCCACACACAACGTGCGAGGATATATACGTGTGAGCAGTGTGAAAGTGTTGCCAACGAAACGCAGAAATCGGAGCACACACACACACGCATGGGAAAAACAGCTGTGCCCGACAAGTCCCCACTTTAAACTGTTTGTTTCCTTCTCCTTTTTTTATTTTTGTGGCGTTGCCAGGCAAGACACGCACACGTGCACAGGAAGTTGACAACACTGGCTCTTCTTATGAGCCTGTGTATGTGCCCCTGCAAAAGTTTGTGGGCGTTGGTGTGTGCCTGTGGGTGTGATATCGTGCCATCATATAGCGTGCAAAAGTTAACTCTCTCTCACTCTCTCTCTCTCTTTATCTCTCCTGCCTCTACTACCTCCCATTTGCACTCACAGTTACTTCCTTCCTCTGCTGCTCTCTCCCTCTCTGTGCATTTCGGCACCCTTGCAACCTGCAAGCTGACATTTATTATTACCAAGGAATTTCTTCTATACAGTGAAACCTTGCAAATGCGAATAAAAGAAAAATATCTTAAAACTTATATATTTTAAATACATATATTATATATACTCGATAAGATAAATAAAAGGTGGCATAAAAAGAGGCAAGCAATTTAGTTTTCCAACTTAAGTTTGTTTAGTTTTCTTTGGAAACTACTCCTCCCTCACCTATAACTACAGTATCTGATTTATCTGATGCTGGGCGATAAGGAATTAAAATCAAACTTCAAAACATTTTAGAATTATGTACATACATATTGTGCTGTCGAAATTTTCAATGTCATTTACAGTGCAAACGTTGCACTTTTGCAGCCGCAATAATGAAATACACAACAACAGACGCACACACAAAGAGTTTTCGTACAAAATTCGTTTTATTTAATTTAAATTCCTTTGACCGGCGGACTGTTAATTTTATGAAAACGTCGCCATAAGCCGGCAATGGATCTCATACAGTAAAAACTCAATAATTGTTACCATTAAAATGTGCCATAAACGAGGGATTGTTGGAAGTGTGACCGTAACAAAGACTTCATTTTTAACAATTTCAAAAGATCAAAACCTTTTTGGGAAGATTTAATTTAAAAAGTCTTAAGATTCAGTTGTTACTTTTTTTGGAATTTTAAAATTAGAGGAATTGATCCTTTAGAAACCAACGAATGCACTTTCCCACCTTTCAACATAACAAATATTAAGAAAAACTTGAACCGTTTTCATTCAGCATTTTCATTCCATTTCTCGAGATTTTTCTCAGACGTTAATTCAAAATTTAAAACGAGTTTAATGATTGATTAATAAATTGATTGATCATAATTTATTACGAGTTAAATGATTGTAAAAAAAATTTTAGGCCCTATAATCGGGCCTACGCGACTCGGGTGATCAAAGCAAGAAAAGTATCAATTACCAAAATCGCACTACCTTTAAAAATTTTGGATAGAGAACATAAATTTTATATTTAATTGTAAAACAATATCTTTAATTTATAAATACTGAACACTGATTGCAACAATTTGGACTATTTCTAATTAACTTTGTGAGTAATACAACCACTTATTAAAAATATATATTGAAACTACCGAATTCTTCAATGAAAACAAATGTTTTTTTCCAATATTAACTTCGTAGTAAGACAAAAATTTAGCACAATGTGTAATTTGAATCTGAAATTAATTGTAATTTTAATAAATAAGAACTAAAGCTATACAATTTAAAAATACTTTAATATAAATATATATTTATTTTCATTAAATATATATTAAAAAATAGTTATTTAATAAAAGATTCGCTTTTTTCAAAGTGTAGTACGTATTTTCAAACAATTGCAAGCCGTGAATTGGGATTATCCGTAATCCCAGGAAATTTACACTGCTTTATTGTATGCATTGTATTTCTCTGGATAAGCTACTTACTTTTGGCTCCACTGTGCATCGGCAGCGCTGCATAGGTCGAAGTCGAAGTCGACGCAGTCGTAGGCGTGGGCGTAGGACGGACAACAATGTGCAGCTAGCTCGCGCTTTGGCGTGTGTGTTTGTTTGCTTTCTGCAACAATTCGCATTATTTTTTTGCGATTTCTTCTTTTTGTTTGTTATTTTTGACTTTGCTTGCTTGCAGCACTCAAAAAAAAAATTATTCGATTATCGGAGGCACGCACACATACCACGCAGAGAGAGACACGCGACACTCACGGACACGACACATAGACACAATATATATACACACACACGCGTACACTTGTTCACCACAGCGAAGGTTCTGACGTCGTCGGCAGCGCCAGCGACTGCGCGGCCGGCAGCGGGTGTGCTTGTGTAACGCAATTTCCTCGCTTTCCCACAGCGTGTGTGTGTGTGTTTGTTTCAAGAAACAACACAAAAAAATATCACCTCTAATTTGCAAATTATGTATCTTATTATATCTTATTTCAAAGAATTTCCATCAATGCACACAAAAATAAAAAAAAGGTACGCATGATGTGAAAAAAAAAACTGAAAAAAAGAAGAAGCACACGTATACACTCACACGCACATGTACAGCGCACGCACACAGCGGAAAGCGGCGCTTATTTATTTAAAGGAAAATTATAAATGCTGGATTCGCTCGCTTTTCACGTTTATGTATACGCTTTCCTTCGTTTTTCAGTTTTTTTTTCATGCGATTCATTTCCATATTTTCGATTGCTTTCTTTTACTCGCAATCGCACTCACACACACACACACACACACTCATGCACGCTCTGCTGACTTTTTTTTTGTCTTTTGCTACACCTCGCTTCCGTTTTTTTTATACCTTTCACACACGCTTTGCAGAGAGGCGAAATTGAGAATTAGAATTTAAAAAAAAATAATAATAAAATAAAATAAAATGGGAAAACCGAAGAAAACTCCCGTATGTTGCGGCACTTTACTCTTTGGCGATTTTCTCTTATTTTTTATGTATTTTATTTCGCATGAGAATTTTTCGTTGGCACTTTTTGCTACGTCTTGCTTAACACGCTCGTTTAGCGCCACCTCCGCTTTCGACTCTGTGTTCTCGTTCTAATTACTTTTACTTTGCTTTACTTACAACGCGTGCGTTTAAATATTTTTTTTTTTTCGGTTTTATCGGTTTTTTGTTTGGCACTTTGCACTCTGGCGCTCTCTCTCTCTGACTCGCCCCTTCTCGCTCGCTCTGACGGTTCTCTGGGTTATTCGTGGTTTTTCCCTTTTTTTCTTGGTTTCTTTTTGTTCATTTTCATTTGCGGAAAACAAAAAAATATCTGCTGTATATTTTGTTGGTAAAATGATTATTTATCGATATTGGAGGCGAAACAAATCGACTAATGGCGGCCCGCTATGTATATACATATACATATAGCTCTGAAGGGAGCGTGTGTATGCGTGTGCACTGCAACAACAACAGCAGCACTCACTAACAGAAGCAGCGCAGCAGCAGCAACAACAACGAGCACACGGCAGCTACTTACACTTTCACTAAAAAACGAAAAAATAATATACATATAGTCCACCGCGCGATTCCTTTCTTCGTGTTCTGTTGGCAACTACAAATGCGCTTTGATTGCCCAACGCGAGAACATTGCACGATAATTAGACGGGTTATTATTCGTTTGGATTTGGTAGGCGTACGTTTTTTTTTCGGCTGCCTCAGCTTCTGTTTCGCTGTTAGGGATGTGGATATACATCAAAATATCGATATATCGATCGAATCGTTTTTATATGATAGTTTAGTAACCAAAATATCGAGACCGCAAGGTCTGGCAACGCTGGGCGAAATTTCTTTAAGTTTAAAAATTGTATTTTATTTTGCCCTCTCGCCGCCAATAAAAATAAGACACAATTGTGAAGTTTTACCACTTTATAACATATTGCCCTATAATTGATTTAATATTTATAAATATTGTATAATAACGTATGTATGCGTCGTAAAATCTTGGTAAAGTTCAACATTTTATATCTTATAAGTACGCGGAAACAAGGTAAACATAATATAGACACACAATTGGAAACAATTGGGGGGAAATACAAGGTGGAAAATAATAATAATACGGTGTAGGGGGATTGGGGACGGGAATTAATTGGAACTGGAACTGGGTTTCCCTTTGGCCAAACAACGAACAAACAACGAGCGAACGAACAAGAGGCGATTAATTCTTAGTAGGGTATCTGGTTCTGGTAGTACTGGATCATGTCGTAGGTACGCGTGCGGAAGTTCTGGTACGAATTGCGGATGACGGACAGCATGTGGGCAGCCGCCTCCTTGTTATTCTTGGTGGCCACAAAACGCTGCTTCAGCAGATTAATCGTCTGACCGCGGAAGCATGGCAGCCCGGTGTCCAGCATCAGCGATACGAGCGACACTATCGCATCCTGATACGGCCGGACGGCGAGGAAGGCCTGGACGCACAGTTCGCAGAACCATTTAAAGGCCGGCGAGTCCATTTTGCCGCCCATAATCATGACCATTTCGTCGGTGAGCTTCATGTCCGGCTCGAAGCCGATATTGCCGCCCGGCGATGACTCGAACATAAAGCCAAAATCTGCCGGATAACAGAGGTTAACAATTTAGGATCTCAATATATCGGGGGAAACTACTCACCTATGTGTATAATATGGCCATCCTTGTCGATCATTATGTTGCCGTTGTGGCGATCCTTGATCTGCAGCAGATATCCAATCAGCGAGTAGGCTGCCATTGACTTGACAAAGTTCGCCCGCGCCGCCTGGAACTCCTTGGAGCTCTCGTCGCCATACTGATGCTGGAAATACTCGGAGAGGCCGCTGTCCGTCTGCCGGCCGAGCTGGTCCCGCGACTTGGCATTTGGCACGCACTCAATGACGCCGCACTGGGGGATTATAGGAACTCATAGGAGACTTTCACTTGAAGTGATTTACAAGAACTTACGCCCGGAGCGGTGGCCACCACGCGATAGGGGAACAGGAACAGATCGAGTCCCACCTGCTGGAAGATATTCTTGAAGATGGTGATCACCTGGAGGGCCAGCATATCCTGGCGCACATCATCGCCCACCTTAAAGATGGCCGCCTGCCACGACTCCACACCCAGCGTCATTTTGGCATCCTCTTGCGAGTTCTACAACACACAGCAAGGCATAACATTTAAGAATAATACGAAATATATATAGATAATAGCGGGTGCCGCCTACCGGATTATTGGACACCTCCATGGCTCGCGTCTCCAGCTCGGTGATGCCGCATCGATACACCCGGAAACGGGCCAAATACGGCGCCTTGGCCGCACTCTGCATGGGCGTGCCGCTGCTATAGTCAATGTCCAGGACCATGGCCTCGGGATTCGAGGGTAGATAGCAACCGCCCTGTACTTTAATCCGGCTGAGCGCCGCCAAGCAGGCGTTCTTTCGCTCAATGCCCTTGGGGAACGAACGAATCTCGCCCGAAACGGCCGTTATCTTGCCAAAGAAGTCGAACTCACGCTCGTAGAATCTCTTGGCGGCGCCCGAGAACGAAGCGATAATGCTCTGCGACAGCTGATCCAAGGCCTCGTACAGATTGGGATCCCTGTGCTGCTGGTCCTCGTCCATGTACATGTTCGTCTGCATGTTCCAGATCAGCTGATGGGCCACTATCTGCGATCGTCGCGATATATTCTTGATGAACTCCACCACATAGCCCATGGTATCGTGCCGGAGCGCCTGCACCAGCTGCGGTATGTATGGCAGGACCGATTCCGCCGGATACGAGGACAGCGTCTTCACGGCATACTGGGCCGTCAGCGGATGCGATGGATATTGGCGCGAGAAATAGGCCAGCGCCTGGATGGGCGTGACGGGTGACCAGGAGAGTATGTAGACAAGATCGGGGCTCTCCTGCAGCAGGTTCTTGGTGGTGCACAGGTACTTGAGCGCCTCCGGAATGTGGCAGACGGCAATGGGATCGGAGCAGACGAGGCGGGAGACCTCCTCGTCGATAATCTCGGCGTTCTTGATGCGCTGCGGCAGGAAGACGGCCAAAGCGGGATTGTAGCACCAGGCGAGGCGGGCGTAGTCGCGCCAAACGTTCGGCTTGTAGGGCCGGGTGCGCCATTCAGTGATTTGTTCCTCGCCTAAAAGGAAAGGGTTTACAGGTTTTATGAGAAATCACATCAAAAAAAGAGGAAGAGGCGAAATAATTACCCGGCACTGTGAGGTCTGGAAGGCTGTTGGGATTGTACCATGTGATGAGGAACTCCAGCTCCACGGCCAGCAGCTCCAGGATCAAGTTGCGCTTTTTCATGTAGTCCTTGTCATATGAATCCTTCTGGTACTGCAGTCGCTTGGAGCGATTCGAGCGCTTCGACAGCGTCGACGTCGAGTGCGGAATTGTGTTGTACCAGCCGCTGTTGCTACCGCCGCCTGCCCCGCCCATGGCCATGCCCATGCCAACGGCATTGCCACTGGTGCTCATTGATCGGCCATAGTCCGAGGCAATGCCACCGCCGCCGCCGCTAATCAGCGAAGCCGTCTCTGGATTGGCGCGCACGGCCAGCATTTGGGTGGAACTGACCGAGGCATTGGTCAGATCATAGTCGCCCACCTCGGAGGTGACCAGGTGCTTCTTCTCGCTGCGCATCGTCTGCCAGAACTTGAGCAGTATCAGTATGTCCTCGAGCAGCTGCTCTCGGCTTTGGTTCGGGCACGTCGGCGGGCCGCAGAAGTAGTCGAGGGCATTCGAGTAGATACGTTCGCGGAGAATGTTTCGCGCCAGAGACTTGGGTATGGTGTTGCCCTGGAGCAGCGAGAGGCCGCATTGCAGGAGCTTGAACCGGCAGCCAACCGTGGAAACCTGGCGATTCTGTCGGCTGCTCTTCAGTATGGGAAGACAGCGGTGGAGCAGCAGACAGAACATCTCCACCTTGTCGCGATTGCAATACTTGGCCGTGTCCACCATTTCGGAGAGCAGCTGCAGCCAGATCAGATGCGGAGCAATCAAAATGGGCTTGCTAACGAGCTTACAGCCCTCGTAGGCGGCCAGCGGATGGGTGACTTCCGTTTCCCAGGCAAACAGGCCCATTCGCTTCTCGAACGTCGTCTGCCAGGCGCTGACCATCTCCTGGATGAAGCACAGCTCCAGATCCTGGCGAGCCGTCAGCACCCACTGCCAGCACTCCACCGCCGTCTCCATGGCCGATTCGGTGAACAGCTCCAGCTGCGAACTGGCCACCGCATGCAGCAGCTTGCGATCGATCTCCGAGCAGATGATCAGATAGGCGGTGGCCCGCCACAGGGCGCCGCGATGCCGGGCATCGCTCTTCTCCGAGCAGGCCTCCCACACATCGCTGACCAGCCGATCGGCGAGTCCGGCCTTGTCCCGCTCACTCAGAACGGACAGCAGGCCGCTGATTTCGCCGGCATACTTGCTGCGCAGACACAGCACCGACACAAAGCGCGGCGTGTCCGAGTTGACGCAACTGGGCCGCTTGCTCAGCAAGCCGGCAGCCGTGCCGGGATGCATGGCACTGCTGCTGACAACCGAATCGAAGGCCAGCGCCAGGCCGCTGTGGTGGGCCAGGACCGGTGTAGGTATCTGATTGGGATATTCCTGCAGATGCGAACGCGTCGACCGGGGCGCCCACTTCATTGCCTCGTTGACGATGCCCTGACACCGATCGGCAAAGTCCTTTAGCCGCAATTCACGCGCCGGCAGCGAGTCCATCAGCTGCAGGGTATACGGCGTGGAGACCACACGCAATGTCGGCGTCTCCTCGTTGGGATCCAGGCTGAGGGAGTAGGCCAGCAGCTGGAGGATGTCCAGCATGCACCAGAGGACGCGGCGGTTCCACAGCAAGTGAGGGAAACGGTCCACCAGAAACGACAGATACTGATCGGCCACCACCTGAATGGGCTTGTGGATGTGATTGAAGTAGACCAGCAGCAACGTTGCCTGCGATTCCAGCACCTTCTCCCGGATCTCGTCGTGGGCGTACAGAACATTGCGGAACTTCTCAAAGACCTGGTCGGCCACGCTGATGGATGGAAAGGGTTTGGATTGGGTTAACACACTTTGAGCTAGTTTTTGCGCAGCAAAAACCACCACTTACCACTTGACACACTGCCAAATGCCCGTCTTGTCCCGCTGCAGGGCCGTGTCACAGAGATAGCTCATGATTGGCTCCAGACTCGGCTCGTCCGCGTTCTCCACGCGCAGCATCTCCAGCCAGTAGACGCTCAGCAGGTAGGTGCACTGGGCAAAGGTCAGCTTGTTGATGGCCGTGGCCACATTGTCGGTGGAATGCTCGAGCAGCACCAGAATCTGGCTGCGCAGCTCGTTCACCGAATCGCTTTTGATGGCCAGCGTGTAGTTAAGCTCCCGCATGTCCGACTTGTGGGCCGTCTGCGAGATGAGAAGCGGCGACTTGGCCGCTATTTGCTGGACGCCCTGATACCAATCGGCGGGCCACAGGCGGGCATTGGTGAAGCCCATGACGACACAATAGGCCCAGAAGTCCTTGAAGAGCTTGTGCAGGCGCTGGCGGGGATTCTTGATCGGCGGAAGGCGGCGCACCAGTACCGCAATAACCGGTATCAGCATGCCCAGATTACCGGCCCGCGAGCTGGCCTTCTGGGCGCCCGGCGTATTGTCGTAGCTGCGCTCGCCATCCAAGCCGATCTGGACGAACAGCTCCAGCAGCTTGCCCAGCAGCTCCAGCATCTCGGCATCGCCCTGTATGTTGGCCGCAATATTGCCCAAAGCATTCACCACCGCATCGGAGACGTGATGGAACTGCTTCCTGTGCTCAGGGTCCGAGGTGTAGGCCAGCGAGGCCGATTGCACCGTGACACGGGAGAACATCTTCATGATCTCGTCGAAGACATGCGTCTCGCACTGCGAGATGATCATGCAGCCCAGCTGGTCGACAATCAAGGCGTTCTGCTCCGACGGCACCTTGCAAAAGCGCTGGATGAAGAACTGCAGGATGTTTTGCGTTGTCTTCGAGGTGTCCTTCAGCGCCACAGCCACATGTCCCAGCATCACAATGATGTTCAGGCTCACCAGGTTCGATTCACTGTCCAAGCGGGCAGAGAATTAAGTTGGAAATGATCGATATATTAATATTAATCGATATAATAAATAAATTAAGATGGAAATGATCGATATATATTAATAAACTATAACACACACTCACCTCTCCGACTTCTCGGCGGTGAACAGACGATTGGATACATTGGCCACCAGGGCGGGCACACAGAACTGGTCCAAAGTGTGCGCCGCCCTCAAGGCAATGGACAGATTCTCGATGGCCGCATCCCGCAGGGCCTCGAAGGCGGCATGGCCACTGCGACCAGTGCTGGTGCTGCCACTGTTCGGCGCCTGTCCTCCGGTGCCATTATCCCCAAAGATATCGACGACGGCCCGTGAATCCGAATGCTGTACGACAATCTTGAACGGCGTCAGCTCCTTTTCCTTCTTCTGCTGGGCCAATGTCTGCATGGCATGGGCATGTAGCTTGCCCAGAATGGGACTGGGATCCACCAGGAAGTCGCGCAGATAGGATATCGAGGTGCCCGCTATATTGGGGAACTTCTGGGCCAGCTTGCCCAGCCCCTCCAGGCACACCATCAGCAGCGGCATGTGATCCATCACGATCTTGTGGCTGAGCACCAGGTTGAGCTTCTGGGACAGCCGGCCGCACAGCTTATCCGCCTCTGGATTTGGGTGGGACGAAGAGGATTTAATATATATTAGAATATTTTGTCAATGCGATTCTTAATTTTCGATTTGCAAACAAGGGAACGAGGAACCAATAATTAGAATTAATCTGGGGATGCGCAGGAGGTGGATTCTGTTGCAACATGCAGCGAACATAGGCCAGGCAAAATATTAACAATAATAATAATAAGAATAATAATAATAATAGTAATAATAATAATAATTATAGACCACAAAACCGAACCGAAGCGGCATTAAGGTTTAAGAAGGCGGAGGAGAGGGTAATAGTAATTTTATGAATTTTCATCAATTTCCTCTGATATACCACCTTTCATAAACTTTCAGTTTTGTGGCTATATACATATGTATCATATATCAAAAATCGAAACTAGGACAATAACACTGCTTCTCTTGACCTTTCTTCAATAAAAATTGCAAGCCATTCTGCAGGGATGGCACATTATAGTCGACGTCAACTGAACAATATTCCGGGTTCCGGCCACCAAAAAACACAAAATTACAAACAAAAAAAACTATAAGAAACTAAAAGGAAATTAAAGGGAAATTAACTCAAAAAGTATTTGATCAAAAGGAGAGAGATAGAGAATGAGAATGAGAGAGAGAGAACACTAACTTTTTAAGAGGAAAATTTACTTAAATAAAATAAAATAAAATAAAAATTTTTAAAATTGGTTTTTCGATAATTCAATAATTTCCAAATTCGATATTTTTGATTATGCATGTAGTTTAAACAGCCGAGACGATCTAGCCATGTCTCTCTGTCCTCTGTTTCCATACTAACAAGTAAAAGCGACAATGCTTTTAGGTTAATCTTTCAAATAATCAAAGTTTTCAATATTTTTGTAGAGAAAAATCAATTTTGAATCGATAAAGAAAAAATTGGTTTTTCGATAATTTCGATATTCTTGATTACATAGTTTCAACAGCAGAGACGATCTATTCATGTCCCTCTGTCCTATGTTTCTATACTAACAAGTAAGAGCGACAATGATTTTAGGTTAATCTTTCAAATAATCAAAGTTTTAAATATTTTTGTATGGAAAAATCAATTTTGAATCGATAAATATACAGCTTTTTTTTTGTAGTTTTAATTAACAAGGAGGACTGAGACTAATGCGAATTTGTAACAAATAAATATACGTTTATAAGCAATTTAAAACCACTTATATTTCAAAAAGTGATTTAAAAAATTGGTTTTCTAATTTCTAAGCTCTGATTGAGGTTATACCTGATCCTAACACGAATTAAGTGAGTAAATATCTCAGCTAATCAATGAATAATTCATAAATATATACTCCTAATCCTAACACCAATTAAGTAAGTAAATATCTCAGCTAATCAATGAATAATTCATAAATATATACTAACACTAGTAACTATCATGCTCCTCCTTTTCTCTCACTCTCTCTCTTTCGCTCGCCTTTGCAAAAATCCATAAATATATTTATATAGTTTTTGAGCTGCTATTTGACATTTTGCATTATTGCTTTTTGCATTATTGCCATTTTGGTTATAGCGCTGAGCTGGAATTTGAATTTGAAAGACCTGTGGATCTCTGCGAGCAGAAACAGGCTGGCTCTTCGCTTACCCGTCTCATCGCGTATGGCCCAAACCAGTAGGTCCACACAGGCCGCATTTGCCATGACGTTGACCTTGTACTTGTTGACCACCGCAATGCCGTTCTCCTCGCGTCGCTCCCGCTCCTGGTCCTGCTGCTTGTTCTGCAGCTCCGTCTGCCCGTTGAGGAACAGCCGCTTGACGAACTCCTGCACATCCTTGGTGAACGGCGTCGGCAGGTCCACCTGATGCTGCAGCAACTCGCGCAGCAGGGTGACCAGCACCAGATTCAGCGTTTCCGAGAAGCTCTTGTAGCAGTAGCCCTTGATCTGGTGCAGCGAGAAGATGTCGCTGGCCTGCTCATCCAAGTGCTCCAGCGTGTCCTTGGTGAGCAGCTTCTTGGACACCGCGAATATGGTCTGCAGATGCTGGATGGGAAACGGGGGCACACGGTAAAGAGGCCGCGGGCCGCCTTTCGTCGGCGATTCGCAGACTCGCATATTCGGGAACTGGTTGAAGCTGGAGCCGTAGCGCGTAAAGAAATGCGTCCGCGGATCGTACGGCACGGAGAAGTAGCTGTGCAGCGATGGCTTGTGCTTCCCGGCGGTGTACCGATGCCGCGAATCGTCGTGCTGTCCATGGCTCTGGGCCTGCGCCTGGGCCAGGCTGCCGGACATCGAGCGGGGTATTATGGGTCGGAATTGATGGGTGGCCGCCAGACGTTCGCTGCTGCTAAATGAACCGCCGCAGGTGCCGCTGGCACTGCTGCTGGAACCGCCATTGCCATCGCGACCGCAACCGCGCTGAATGGGCAGCAGCTCGGGCGGAAAGATGCGGCACAGCAGCGGTGGATCGTTGCTGGCATAGCGACCCATCGAACGCGCCAGGCCAAAGAGCAGCGGCACCGTTGCCTTGCACAGTATTATCGGTGGCGGGGCGGAGCTGCTGTCCCTGCTGGACTTGACAATGTTGGCCAGGGCGCCGAGGGTCTCCACCTGGTTGAGAATGATCTCCTCGCGGGAATCGGGACATTTGGCAGCGATATCCGAGAGCAGGGTGTTCAGACAGAAGCTGAACTTCTCGGCCGAGGGAATGCGAACGCCTGTTGGAAAATATCATATCATATTAATTGCATTACAATAAGCGGAATGTAGCCTGTTTCTTGACTATTATAAATACACCATGGTCAAAGCTGTCAAAGCTGACAACTTACATGGGAATATTTCGTTTTGGAAACTTAAAAAAGAACGTACGCTCGATTTTGCTGCTTCGGGCATCATCGATCCAGACGGCCTTCGGCAGACATTTGGCCAAACGTAGCAAATAGGGAACGATCTGGGACTCGTGCTGGCAGCCACCTTCCAGGAAGTATATGCCCAAAGCAATCACCGCATCCTGGGCCCGGGTGTCCAGGCAAAACACACCGGCCGCATTCTCCTGCGGGCAATACCGGAATAGGGTCTGAACCTGGCAACAAAAGAAGGTAAAAAGGGAAACGTAAGTAAGTAATGTTTGATATTTGGCATTAATATGGTTTTAATATGGTTCTCTATAGAATTTTATGAACTATTCTTAAGGTTGAATCACTATTTATTCATTTAACTTAGTTTTGGGGAAGCAAATTTATAATGAACCCCAAAAATTGTATTTTCAATTGTGAGCTTCTTAGATCACTTTAGTTTTGTTAATTTTTAATTAGATTAATTAGATTCAACTCTGTAGTATTTATCTATTTATACATTAAAACTGTGTTTATTTTTCAAACTTTAGGCGGCCGCAATGATTAACATTTTGGTGCCCGCGATTCGATAACACATAAAAGCCACAAAGATAACATCTTGAAACATTGAACGCGAAATATTGGGCTTCCAAGTGGTGGCTACATCATCACCAGCCAACACCACACACCGTCACCGTATCCCCCTCCCCTCACGCATGTCTGTTTTTCTTTTTTTTCTTTTTTTTTTTATGGTCGCCCCCCGTTCAAGGTCGTGCGAAAAAGTCGATGATTGCCACGGCGAGCACTTCCGCTAAGGCGACGCGGGGATCGTACCTTCTCCCAGGGCGTCGGCTGGATCCCGGCCAGGACGCGGGCCAGGCACAGGACAGTGCGCTGATACGTGTATTTATCCGAGGCGGTCATCGTCATTGCTGCTCCCGCTCTTTGCGATCTCCGCTACCACCTACACCCAGCACCAGCACCTCCTCTGCACAGCTCTGCTACGGCCTCTCCAGTTGGCGTTCCTCGTCTCCGGTTCGTTGTTCACCTGTGCGTGTAATTTGGTGTCCAAATGGGTTCGCTAGGCGTTCGTCATTATCGTTATTTCGCTGGCGAATCGGTTTTATTAGTTTTTATTTTTCTATTTTGTTGTGGGTCAGTGTGACCGTTTGACCCAGCTGCGATTAGTCAACTGGTTCGATTGTCCACCTAATCGGTTATCGTCGTGGGGATTTCGCGACTAGTTCCATTCGGTTAGCTGGAAATTAATGAAATTTTTGCATTTAAAATATATTTTTATCTTAAATATTGATTTAAAATATAAAAATAATATTATGAAAGGCGAAATAAGTGTATATATTTATTAATTGTATATTTTATATGGAATTTGAGTAGGATTAAATATAAAAAAACACATTTCTCCGAATTGAATTCGTTAAAAAGCCTTGCTCACGACTAGTTCCATTTGGTTAGCTTAAAATTTTTCAAATTTTTTGTAAATAAAATATAATTTTATCTTAAATATTGATTTAAATTTTAAAATATATAAATAATATTATAAAAGGCGAAATAAGTGTATATATTGTATATTTTATATGGAATTTGAGTAGGATAAAATTAAAAAAGAAAATTCTTAATTCAATTCGTTAAAAAGCCTTGCTTATAAACATAAATAAATTAAAGCTGTGATTAAGAAATTGAATTTGTGATTAAGAACTATATGATATAAGCGAGTATCAAATAATTTAATCGTTTTTTAAATTAAAAATCACAACTCTATTGGTTTTAAAATATTTCTAAGCTATTTCTTTTTTTTTTTTAATTTGTTAATTATTTTTAATTTAATTTTTTTTTGGTTTGTTAGGAAAAATAAATTTTATTCAGCACGTTCTTTAACTTAACAAAAAAAATTCAACATTTGTGAATTAAACATTTTATGAATGAAAAATCTAGTTAATTTGCTTTTAACGTTAACTTTATTTGTATTATTTTCAGCATATTTCAACCATTTGAAAGCTTCAATATATTTGTTCATATAAATATAAAGAATAAAGCCTGGAAGCCACCACATTGATCCCACCCAGAAATGGCCCATACACATTCACAATATTGGATAAAGTTCGTTATAACAGTGGTGCTCATCGCCGCTCCAATAGCCGTCATGGGACTGCTTGCCGGCTTCAAGCACGAGGATATCAAATTCAAGACAATGCTGGCCTGCATGCTGATGGTGCTGCTGTTTCAGTACTTGCTCGGCGATCCGATTAAGTTCGCCATCCTCTCCATCGACGAGGCTCTCTGGCCGTCGCGCATCTACATTCCACCGCGGATGAGGAAGCCCGACACCATCAACCGGGTTGACTTCCTCAAGCGGCGGCTGGCCAGCAAGCGGCGGAATCTGGTCATATCCTCCCGTTACCGCAACTATGAGCTCAATGAGAAGTACAAGCTGATAGCCCATGATCTCCTCATCTACGGCCCGTACTACGTCTGCCTGTTGATCATGGTGCTGATGTCGCGGGACGAGTTCCAGTACCACAACACGCGCGGCATCCAGAGCCTCTTTTGGAACAATCACACGGACTACTATGGCCTCAGGGAGGTGTACTTTCTCAACCAGCTCTATGACTTCATAGAGGCCACCCTGGTCATTGCCTTCAATGCCCAGGCGAGCTACACCCTCGTCCCGGGCTGGGTGCACTCGGAGCCGACAGTGATGCTGGGGGTGATTAGATTGCGACAGTTGCGGGTACTGGATCGCAAAATAGGCTGGGAGGAGCCAGAGTTTTCCGAGATGTATTACTTGCCCGACTGGAAGCTGCCCTATCGCCGGCTCCACTATGCCAAGAAATATTGGCGCACTTACGAACCCTGGATACCCTCGGCGGATGACTTCGATCACCTCGACCATGTCGTCATGAACTTTGACCATGTGGGCTACCTGCACAGTTATCCGGAGCTCTTTGGCTATGTGAGTCTGCTGGCCAGAAGCGTGCCCAACAACTTGAAGGTGATGAAGAATTTTTATACCCAACGCAGTGAAGGAGACATCTCCGACCCTGTAAAGTTTATATATTCTTGAACAGGATCAACAGCCGAGTCGATCTAGCCATGTCCGTCTGTTTGTCTGTCCTTCTGTCCGTTTCTACGCAAACTAGTCCCTCAATTTTCAAACTTTCTGAATGAAACTTTGTAGTTAGTCTTCTATATACTCTCACGCCTACATAAGTCGGAACGAGCCGGGTCGGACAACTATATCATATAGCTGTCATAGGAACAATCGGAAAATTTTAGAAAAAATTTTAACTTTGTCAGTTTTTAAGATATTTTCATCAAAGTTGAGATTTAGCCGTTTTATATTGATCCTGAATTTCGGTTTCATGAAAATCGGGCGACTATATCCTATAGCTGCCATAGGAACAATCAGGAAAATAATAAAAAAAAACCCATAACTTAGGCGATTTTCAAATCATTTTCATCAAACTTGAGATTTGGCAACTAATAATTATTCCAGATTTTCGGTTTTAATTTTTTGTTAAAGTTCTGCAAGGGTATACAAACTTCGGTGAGCCGAAGTTAGCTTCCTTTCTTGTTTACATTTAATATTTATAATAATCCCATATAATCTTAGATCTTGGACTTTCTCATTGAAAACCATTGGCTGACCCTGAATACATCGGCGGTGTTCATAGATTTTACACTGTACAACGTGGACGTTAATCTTTTCACCGTCTGCACGCTGCGCGTTGAGCAGACTCCATTTGGCCCCGTGTTGCCGCACATCGATGTGGACAGCTTTAGGCTGCTGGAGGAGACGGATCAGAGATCGTACACCTCGCTGGCCTTTATACTAGTCTATGCGGTGGTGCTGATACAATTCGCACAGATGCTGATTCTCAAGATGTGGTACGAGCCAAGTCTGGTGAAGGACGTTTGGAACTTGCTGGACATACTCATTCTGGTGCTGAACATGATCGTCATCATCCTGGTGCTGGCGGGAGAGTGGCTCGTTAATCACATGATGACCAAGCTGGCCGGCAGCAGCAAAATGGAGTTCATTGACTTCCGTTTCCCGTCACGTCTGTACCAGCTGAGCGTTGTTATGGTGGGCTTTCTCATCTGCACCACCACGCTCCGGCTGTGGCGAGTGCTGCAGTTCTCGAGCGTGTTCAAGCTCTTCTCCCGGAGCCTGTATATGGCCAAGACGGGCATGGTCAGCACGGCCATGGTGATCCTTCTGTTCACCATGGGCTATTGCTTTGCGGTGGTGACCATAAATGGGAATAACAGCGACAATTTCAATCGCATCATCAAGGGTATCGTCACATGCATGTGCTTTGCCTTTGGTTTCAGCAACCAGGTGAAGCCCTCGGAACTATTTCATGGCGGCGAGGTCCTGGGCATTATCCTTTATGCCATCCTGGCCTTCGTGGTGGCCGTCCTCCTGACCAATGTCTTCGCGTCGCTGATCCATGACTTCTTTGTCACTGCGAAGGCGATGCGCGATGCTGAACCCGAATATGGCATCAACTTCTTTCAATTCCTGCGGATCGAGTATGCCAGCGTGTTCGAGTTCTTTCACAGGCTGCCCTGCTTTCGGGGCCGTTACGTCCGAAGGAAGCGAACGGTGGCTGAGAATGTGAAGCGAAAGCTCGATTCGATGGATGCTAATCGGGAGATGCGGAGGCGCAAGTTTTGGGGAGATCAAATACTACAAGAGAAGCAGCCGGAGGAAATCGAGAATATCAAGTACCGAGATCGTGGCGAGAGGATTATTAAAGTGGGCAAGCTTCTATCTGACCAGTTAGTCCTCCTCGAAATCCTGCTCTTCGATGACGTTGATGCACACCTGCTGCATGAGGATTATGCAGAGTTCTAGTTGAAGCAGTCAAGAAGCCAAGAAGCCAAGCCAAAGTCCAAGTGTCAGGCAGAAGATTGACCTGAGGCCCAGGTCCAAAATTTAATCGTTAATGTTTCATTTATTATTTTTAGAGTTCATTTCAAGTTCAAAACTAAACCAAAGAAAGGTTATCTATGTATCTATACATCAATTAATCAATTAAACACTAAGTTACCTTGTTAACCTTGTTAAAAACTGCTTTCCAAATGCTATACATTTTCAAAACAGAGACTCCACTCTCTTTCCTAGCCATATATACAAAGTATACAAAGGATCCTGGCCTCCTGGCACAGGATTCGGAGCATTTCAAGTGGCAAGTCCGCTGGAATACTTCAGTTGTGTGTGTTGGGCGGGCAGCTGTTGTTTTTGTTACACTAAACCTAGTCCTACTATCCTACTTAGTCTTTGGCTCAAGCGTCGCATGGGCGGTGATATAGGCTCCCTCCTTCAACTCCTTAGCCTAGTGATCGGCGGTGGTCTTCTTAACAAGACGCTGTCGCGGCTTGCCACCGCCGCTGCCGGACTTGACCATCACCAAATCATCGGCATCGGACGTGTCATTGAGCGGATCACCGCCCACATCCGCTATATCGGACTTGTCGTCCGCATAGGCAACCAGATCGTCATCGCGCAGGCTGCTGGCGCTGGAGAGGATCACGCTGCCGGCGGCGCTGCCTGGCTGCAGCGTATTCGTGAGGCGGGCGTACTTGATTTGCAGGCTGTGCAGCCAGCTAGCGTCGGACCAGTGGTACCAGCTGAGCAGAAAGATGACCAGTATAAAGAACAGATTGGTGCTAATGGCTGGAAGACAGGACAGGAAACAGGATTAGCGGCTATTGGGCATAGGCGGCAGCGAGCCAGAATTAAGGTCAACATACCCACTATGGCCGACAGGACGGGCCAGTTGAACATGATGTACCGCAGCCCGGTAAAATCAGCCACAATATGCAGCGTCACCGTGTAGAACTGTATCTTCTGCGACTGTATCTCCACGTAGACATCGGTGATCGGATGCTGGCGCTCCTCCAGATATCGCGAAAATATCTCCACAGGCACCTGCTGGAACTCCTCCTTCCAGCCGAGCACATACAGCGGACTGAGCGCCCAGGTCGAGATCATTCGGATGAGCGGCGAGCGGTAACGCATCATGGCCGAGCGACAGGAGTGACCGCGCAGCATGGAATCGTAGTCCCTCATCTCAGCGCAGACCATGAACATGCCCAGCTCCAGGTTCTGTGGCGATTCCGGCATGTCAATGTTCACGATCACCTTGTACGCCTGGCCCACCATCAGCAGCTGTTGCTTCTTGGTCAGCGAGACGTGGGCGTGCGGAAAGGTGCAGGGTGTGCTCGTCTCCAGGCAGGTTCTGTGTGTGTGGAAAGGAAATTAAAGTGGTCAGATAAGTGTGGACATGACACCATTGCCCGAACTGCAATAATCAAACTGAAACCCCTGCCAGTTGGCCCGATTATGGCTATTTTTATGGAAGCAGTCATTAAGATAAGTCCATATAGTACACTGGAAAGCTAATTAAGCCAAGGTTGGGCACCTTGTTTCATGGAATACAAGTGTCCTTAAGCTAGAAACTGTGAGAGATTAATTAAGGATACATGAACAATAACATTAAATATCATTTTATCTACATTTCCTGCCAAATCTATGCCTAATTCTTCCCAAAACAAAAGCATTTTCAATTTATAACCAATTTTAGGTGGAACTACCTCAAATATGTAGCTTGATCTTGATGTTATCCCGCCCAAAAACTCACTTGAACTGCATATGAACGGGTCGTGTGTGCGAAATGGCCGGCATGTAGATGTAATAGAAGGCGGCGTACATGAAGACAGCTAGCCAGATGATGAGCACCACGGCAAAGGCGATGAGGCCCAGGCGAAGGACCAGCTCCCGTACGGTGCCCACCTTCTCGTCCGCCTTGCTGCGCACGCGATCGTACACGTTCCAGCCGAGATTCAAGGCTGGGCGGACAAAGAAACGCCGTCCTAGGCCCAGCGGGTCCAGGCAGAAGACCACGAAGCGCAGCAGGAAGTTCATCGTGACGTGGGAAGTTGCAACCGATTTCCCCGGCGACTAAACAGCAATTAAGTAAGCTTAACACTCCGCGTTTGATGTGGTTGTCCGGATTCGTTATCAGCACGCCGCCGATTGCTTATCGACTTCGATAGTGGGGGACTCGGACTCCGCTCTGCTCTCTGCGCCCGGAGATTTGCATAGTATTCCTTCGCTCCTGCTATCTTCCCTATCGACGGCTGATTCATATATATATAGAGTAGCTCCAAACCAGTCACACACCATCCAGACGTTGTACCGGCTCAAAGGTCAAAGCCACAAGCGATTCCGCAGGCGATTTTATTTCCAATTCCAGGTTTCTGTGAGATGATACGAGGGAAGAATTACACTGGTCAGCAAGCAGCCGATCTTCGCAAAAAACAACTTGAGGCAATTCGAATTATATTTAAAACTTACAAAAAAAAGGCCTATTAACGTAAGGATTTAATGCAATAAGTATAAGTTTCATTTCATTAAGCTTAGAATTAATATTTTATATAATAATATTTTATATTTTAATATATTATATTTACCGCTATTTTTTAAGCTTAACTGTAGAATAAACTTTCAAACTTTTTACACACTTTGGCATTAAAAGTGCATAATATTATAAAACAATTATAATTAAAATACAACAAAAAATTGAATATTTTACCAAGCTTTAATTATATAAATTATTATTATTATTAGTTTATTATTATTATTAGCTTAAATTTATAAATTAACTTTCAAACTTTAAGATAAAAATGCATAATATAAAAAAACAATTATAATAAAAATATAACAAAATTTAATATTTTACCAAGCTTTAATTATATAAATTATTATTATTATTAGCTTTAATTTATAAATTGTTACTTGTTATAAATTGTAAATTGTTACACACTTTGGCATTAATAATGCATAATATTAAAACAATTATAATAAAAATACTAAAAAAATTGAATATTTTACCAAGCTTTAATTATATAAATTATTGTTATTATTAGCTTATTTTTATTAGCTTTAATTTATAAATTAACTTTGGAACTTGTTGCTGTCGAATAGTGTAGGCAGCTCGCCGCCAATCAGCTGTTTTTTTGTTATCGATAACCGATGGCCAGCGCCGATTGTTTTCATTGTTTGTGTACGCGTTCTTCATACATACATATGTTTATAATTTCTTAAGCAAAGTTTTAAAAGAGAGCGTTTAACTGAACTAAGCTGGAATCGAGGAGTCCTCAAGCCAGTGTGGATGACAACTGTGGCTGTGAGAGAGTGAAATAACTGGAAGTGAAACAGGGCAAAGGGAGACAAGGCAGCTTCGCGGACAATTAAAGAGTTTTCAATAGAAAACCGAAGAAAACGCCAAGCCAAAGATGAGCAACTACAGATATCATGGAGGAGGCGGCGGCGGGGGCGGTGGCGGTGGCGTGGGGGTGATCGGAGGTCGCGGATACAGCGGGATCGAGGTGCACGACATGCATCCGCATCACTTTACGTACGTGAGCCAGTTCGTCAAGTATATGATCTTCCTGCTGAACTTTGTGTTCTGGCTGTTCGGCGGCCTGCTCCTGGGCATCGGCATCTATGCGTTCAAGGACAAGTGGGAGGAGGCCAACGGCTGGGTGCGCCTGGAGACCATCTACGATGTGTTCTTCAACATCTCCCTGGTGATGATAATCGCCGGCATGGTCATCTTCCTAGTTAGCTTCTCCGGCTGCCTGGGCGCCCTGCGGGAGAACACTTTCCTGCTGAAGCTCTACTCCATGTGCCTGCTGCTCTTCTTCCTCATGGAGATGGCCATAGGTGAGTCATCGGACAGTTGGTTTCCTTTTGCGATAACAGTCCCCTAACAGTCTCTTTCTGTGCTTCCGGCAGCCATCATTTGCTTCGTGTTCCCACAATACATGAACTCGTTCCTGGAGAAACAGTTCACGGACAAGATAATCCATTCGTATCGCGACGATCCGGACTTGCAGAACTTTATTGACTTTGCCCAGCAGGAGTTTAAATGCTGTGGCCTCAGCAATGCCGGATATCAGGATTGGAGTGAGTTCAAATTTCAAAATCAAAGATTGTTCTTATAAAGTCTTTCCCCGGCCTTGGTTTAATCTTTTAAATGGAGGTTGGTTAACTTGTTGTGACTTGGATATCAGAGAAACCAAATAAGCCTTTAAATTTGTTTTTTGCTGCTGATAAAGCAAACTGTTTGCTCTCTAAAAACAGAATTTACTTCAGCTTTCAGCTGTTGTAGTTTTATCAGAAAACCAGAAATAACTGAAGCCTAAAATGTGTGCTTGTTAATGTTTGTGTAGGTTTCTAAAGCAAATTATTGTATTACTTGATACAGCAGCTGAAAACCAAGCAATTTGTATTATTTAATCACCACAGATTTACAAGGTTTCCATTTCCATTTCCATTTCCACTCAAGTTAATTCAATTAAAATCTAACCTAATTCACAGGCAAAAATGAATACTTCAACTGCAGCTCGCCATCGGTGGAGAAGTGCGGTGTGCCCTACAGCTGCTGCATCAATGCCACCGATATATCCTCCGGCCTGGTGAACATCATGTGCGGATATGGCGTCCAGGAGACGCCAGTGCCGGAGGCAAGGAAACGCATTTGGACCAGCGGCTGCATTGAAATCGTGCGCGTGTGGGCCGAACGCAATCTGTACGTTATAGCTGGCATCGCTCTGGGCATCGCCCTCGTCCAACTGTTGGTCATATATCTGGCCAAAACGCTGGAGGGCCAAATTGAATTGCAAAAGCTGGGCTGGACTGCGTGAGATCCGGGCCAGCCCGAATTTTACGGGCCCTACGATCATCAGCCGTAAATGGGGACCTCCCTTCTGTCCTCCTCCCTATCTGTATAGTATTCACCCGTGAATATCGCTCATCTGCCGCCACAAGACTAATTAATTGAAAAGAGCATTTAATTTTGGAAATAGTGAAGGCAAAGTATTAATCCCTAGATATTTCTGCAGTTCAAAATCTCGAGTAGAGTCTCATTTCGACACCTGACTGTTTGAAAAGTACGTGAGCGTTATTCATAAAAATCTTTTATGTTAACTTTAACGTCACTTTGGTAACGTGCAATATTCATTTTATTTTTCCCTATCGAACAACAAAAGCAATTAACAAAGGTATTATTTAAGAGAGATTTTCGTTTGCCGACCTAATTTTTAATTTAACAAAATCGATATGCATTTAACATACAAACAAAATCCGTATTTAAGGGCCCAAATACAATGTAAGATGTAAACATTTTGTAGCCAGCGATTTCTGTATCTCAATCTCCATACTCGTTGAATACTCTCATCTTAATCCGACTCAAAATCGTCATATATCCATACATATACATATATATCAACTTTGGCCAATGAATGTTCTTGAGGAAATCTCAATGTTGTATAGCCACAAACACAAACCTAATTAAATATACATATATATATCCATATATCCAGACTGTACATAGAACATACAAGGTCTTACAATCCGTAAACGCATTTATATATACATATATATACATAACATTTCTAGTTAACAAATAACAAACAAAAAACAATAACCAAACGCACAAAACATAAATATAATAAATGTAGAATTTTTTAAATATTAGTTTATAGTTTATATATGTATGTAATCAAGGAGTATACAACTATTATATAGAGGGGACCCACCATGGGTTACAGCGGTAGTTCGAATCTAGCCGCCCCGAGGCCGGCTTGCCATTTGGCCTAAGGAGCATGGGTTCGAATCCCGGTTAGGCATTGAATTTAATTATATTTAAGCTTTAAGACTTATTTAACAAAAAAAAAAGAAATAAATAAAAAATAATGATAATAAAAAAGCCTTTGGGAGGGATCAAACACTTTACTGCCTCACAGACATAAAATACAACACCCTCTTACACACATAATCATTGTGAGAACAATAAACGACAGCCTAAAACCCAACAGACAAATCCACCCGCTCTTTGCCTCTCTTTCCCCTCGCCAACAAGAAGCACAACTTGTAGTTCAAGTGGCGGCCGCTTGATGGTGTTTCCGTTCTTACAACCCTTTCAAAGGGTGTTTTAAAATATGTTTTAAGAGTGAAGGAGTCATTTTGGACTCCATAAACCTGATATATTCTTGATAAGCATCAACAGGAATATCCATCCCGACATGTTATGAAATTTTAAATGGCAAAATATAAATAATAAAACGAATTATTACGAATTTCAATTTGGAAAGCATTGCTGTGTTTGATTGGCAAACAAAATATTTTGAATTTTTTTTCAAAACTGTAAAATATTAAAAGAAACAAGAAAGGAAGCTAACTTCGGCTCACAGAAGTTTGTATAACCTTGCAGAACTTAAAGAAAAAATTAAAACCGAAATTCTGGAATAATAATTACTTGTCAAATCTCAAACTGCAGAATTCAAACAAAAATTTAAAACCGAAATCCTGGAATAATAATTAGTTGCCAAATCTTAAAATTGATGAAAATATGTTAAGAAATAGCGGCGAAGATATGATTTTTTCTTTTATTTCCTATGGCAGCTATAAGAAATAGTTGTCCAATTTTCATGAAATTAAATCGAAATTGTTTTGCAGATTCGAAAGGTTTATATCATATAATTGCCATAGAAACAATAGATAACCTTGAAAATTTTAGTTTTTGGATTAAACACGAAGCTAAGCGAATTATCCACAAAATTCGATATTTTTTATCTAAATAAATACACCACAAAAGTCCGATTTTTGGTCATGTGTAACAAAGTTTTAATTTTTTTAATTTCTAATATATACTTTACATTTTATTTAAATAATTGTATATATACAAATATTAAAATGTATTAGAAGCACCTAAAAATCCTAAAAAAAACATCCGATCAATAGACACTAAGAATGTAGATGTTTGCTAAAAAGATTAACTTATTTCAACAATCCAAACGATTTAGAAAACAAAAAAAGAACAATATATCCTGAACTACAGAAATTTGTATGAAGATGGATTATTTTTGTTTAGGATTCTCCACATAAATGTATCGCTAATGAGTAAAAGTTCTTTAGAAATGAATCCTCAAGTGATAAAGGCTGGTCTGGTTTTAATGGAAAGTAATTCGCATGACTTTTCCAGAAGAATAAGAGAGCGTGCTGTTTCGCTAAACACATATTACGCATATTGCGTTATCCTCCCGGGATGCCATCCAATCAGGGGCCAAACGGTGGCAAGTAGACGTGCTGCGTCAGCCTGACATTTGTGTCGGGCACCATTGACTCGTTGTTCTTGCCACGCTTGCCCGACACTTCTTTGGTGACCATCATCAGAATGTCGGCTATATGCACGCTAAGTTAAGGAGTTAAAGCCATTAAATTGAAGCCTGAATTTCTGAAAGTGGCAACCTCTTACCTAGCTGAATGCTTCACAATGTTATCGCAGAGGCTCTGGATGAACCAGCTGCCATTGTGCGTGTGCCGCAGGGCGGAGAAACCCTTCACCGTTGAATTGGCACGCAGCATATGCAAGTGCTGGCCCGGCGACTGTGTGGTGGCATCTAAAGGAAACTGCGTAGACGAAACCACAGATTAGCAATCGAGTATAAAGCAGCTTTTGCAGCGCCTTACCGGCAATCCATGCTGATTTTTAACCAGCTTCTTGTCGGGCTCCGTTTGACAGGCCTGAATGAACAGCAGCTTGATCAGGCAATGCGTTTGATCGTACAGACTGGGAGCGTCACTGCAGAGCACATTCTCTAGTTCCGAGATCCGCAGAGCGATACTGTTGGCCCCATACACAGTGTCCTCGAATCCGTGGCTCAGGATGCAGACCACCAGCGAGTCCCGGATGGTAGATCTGCTGCAGGCATTGCGAATCAGGTGAACCATTTCCAGGTGATCCACATTAGAGTGCGACTCCACCTGGTAGCCCATTGAGGAGAAGACCTCCTTGAGCCGTCGCTCGTCCACATTCGTGCCAATGCGCTTTTCCAGATGCTTTGGCGACAGATACATCTAAATGGATGGAGTTTGGAATTGAATTTTAAGTTGTTCAATAAATGAGAAGGAGGAGGAGGATCTGATCAACCTTTAGTTCTGGGCTGACGTCTCTGTGGAACATTTGTTGGTTGATGATCAGGGCGATGCCGGCATTGTCCCGGCTCAACTGCAGGGAGTCCCCCCGCCGAGGAGCTGATGTAGCTGTAGCTGAAGCTGAAGCTGAAGCAGTCGCTGGAGCCGCCTGCTGGCTATCCGCCAGAGTCTCGCTCTTGAAGGCCGACGGAGCAGCTGGCGCCACACTACCTGCGGCTGCTGCTGCTGGAATATCCTGGGCATTACTATTAATCGTATCAATTAATAACTTGGCCTGTTCCTGCATATCGTTGAATTTGAGGTGCTCTATCAGCAGCTGCATGTCGCTGCCCGTGGCATTGAGATCACCCAACCGAATGCATCTCCGTGTCAGCCAATCCAGCAAAAAGATCTCCAGGAAACTGGTGTCGTAGAATCGCAGCGGATCCCCAGCTTCCGCCTGCTGCCGTGCCACCCGCTCGCCAACATCGAGAATAAGGCGACCGCTCTGCGCCATTGTCAGATCTTCGCAGATCCTGTAGAGGCTCTTCAGCAAGGGATGCACATGCAGCGTGATGCCAGCAATGTGCGGCAGGTAATGCAGCCGCAGATCAGCCCACCGGAAGCCCAGTTTTCGGAGCACCTGGCGGGCTCCTATAATGCACAGTCCCTCCACGAGCTGACGCCGCCAAATATCTGGCCGGGATTTCGAGTACTGTGTCAGCAGATCACTTGGCTGCCGCTGGTTCCCTCCAGCCATTGCCAGTAGCTTCTGCAGTATAAAGGCGGCATCTGCATCGACGTCACCGAAGAGCAGGAAACAAAGCCCGACCTTAAAAACAAAATGTAAGACTTAAAATGTAGCCTGTACTTCTGCAAAATCGTTTATTTATCAAAAATTCACCACAGATAACTGTGGCAAAGCACACTCACCTTTTGGCGGAAGCTAAGATCCCTCTCCACATAGACCAGATCGTTCACATCGATGGTGTCCACCTGGATTAACAGATTCGATCCGTCCATGGCGTCGCGCTAATGGGGGGAAGTACCAAATTACGAGCTTCGGAGGCAAGAAAACCGTTTTGTGACTTGTTTTCCCAATAGCGATGGACCGCAACAGGTGATCCGCCCATCGATCTAACGATTTCGATAGCACGACGAGTATCGACTCGATTATCTTAATTTTCTTGTTTTTAACATAGCAAATAAATGTAGCATAAATGTATTAATTTAATTATACTTTTAAAATATGGGTTTGGGGTTAGCTTTGAGTTAAAAAACTGTGATTAAAAAATTTTACGGGTATTTAGAAAACAGAAACGCGCCGGCGGGCACACTGACAATAGCTTAATTGCAAACTTTAGTTGTTTTGTTTATTCAAGCCGCATATACTCATTTATGAAAATAATTATAAGTAATAGAATATGCTAGATAATAACAAAATAAGGCATTTTTTAAGCTATGAGCTAGTTGCCTGCTAAATAGTTTTTCCATTTTCAAATTTGCCAGATTAGCGTGACCAAAAAGGCAATATAAAATATATTTTTAAAAATATCGATATTCGATATATGAGATTACAAAAATATCACCGCGAAAATAATTATTTTCATTAAAAAATATCGATATGCTGATAATTTGATATTTAACAACAACCCTAGTCTGGAATAGTGATGTAAGTTCGACAGAAAGCTCGTCGATGTATTCAAAATAGACCTTCGATGCATCACTTAACATCGGTATAAAGAAAAACATTGAAAAACCTCGGAAAACATCGCTAAAGAAACATCGATGATTTCAGGGCACAAAGTCCTAATAGGGGAAAGGTGGGCATGAATTGCGAACCGGTAATTTTTGTATGTTGAGAAAGGTGGGCATAAAATGCTAACCGGTAATTGAGAGCCGAACCAGCAATTGATAGCAGACTCAATCGGTAATTGAGTGGACGTTACTGTTTCTTTTGCGTTGGCCACTCTAAAAACAACCGAAAGTTCTGTTCCTTTTGCGTTGGCCACTCTAAAAACAACCGAACAAACGAAGTGTCACGTATCGTCATGGGACGGAAGTTTTATTAATTTAATGTTTTTGTATATTGTATTCTGTATTCTGTCTATGAGCGTACAGAAACAGAGAGAGAAAGGGAGAGAGATATTCTGAGGCCAGGGCCGCAGGCAGAGAAACAGAGAAAGAGAGATTGGCCGAGAGGGAGAGCGAGCGAGAGCTCTCGCACACATATGTACATATATAGTATTAAAAAATCAGATTGCGAATATTCGACGACTTTTTTCATACCTATATATGTATATGTACCCACACATCCGCTGCGTCATCTACGAACATACGTATACATCAGATGTATGTCACTATAGAAGTATATAGCCATTGCAGAAACCGAAACTGACCGTATATAAGCGTGCGCTATATATATATATATATATGCATGTATATATATATATCTTTATTCACCTACTGTACCACTTCCACATTATGTAAGCGACGCCAAACGTAAAATTCTAAGGAAAAACAACAACAATACCCAAACAACGAAGAAAACGCAAAAAAAAATCAAGGAAAAAAGAGAAAAGTTAACCGAGAACCGAAAACAAACAAACAGCAATGTTATAATCGAATATCAAAAGTTGTTAATGAATGTTCCACAAAGCAAAACAAAAATGCGCACACACAAACGTAAGATCGAGTAAAAAGGAAAGATGTTTATTTTTGCTTTTTGGGGCTGCACAGTTCCAAAAAAAAATAAATGTATGTATGTCCGTATGTACATGTACCGCAAAGGCTGTATGTACATATGTATGTATGTATGTACGTAGGGCCCCGCCCCTAGGGTCGGTAGACAGCCACAAAAGAAGCCTCAAATATTTGAGTTTGGCATTGGATGAAAAGCGGCATACATACATATGTTTGTTTGGAAAACAATGCAGTTGCCCCCGCTCTCAGTCGTAGTAGCAATGGCAACAAGAAACAAGCCAACAACTGCAACAATATGCTTAAATAAGCATTTTTTCTTTCAATGTACATATAAACGTATATTTGTATGCCTGTGTGTGTTTTGCTGCGAACTGCGCAGCTGTATTCATACACACACACACGCACACACATCAAGGCACACAATCTACAGTCGCATTTAAAGAAATTCGCACAGTAAAGAAATAATAGCAAAAACTTTCGCCTCATGAACGGGGTTGTCATTTGTGGAACAACAGCAACAACATGCATAACAAAGTGTAAAAAATATGTAATTTGCGATTTAGCAAAGCAACTTTCCTTTACTTCACAATTCTCAAGCAAACACACGCAAAAATATACAAACTCTCATGTTTGTTTGTATGTATGTAACGAGCGCAGCTGCGTTCCATGCTTAGGTCATGGCGGTGTGAGGGAGACGACATGATAAACAAGCCAAAGTCAGAATGAAACACGCGCTCCCCGTACATATTTGCGTGTGTGTGTGTGTGTGCGTAAGAGTTTGGAGCTATCAGTTAATTGTAGCTTTCTATTAATTGGAGATCGCCTATTATTTTGTAAGCGCATTAAATGTACCGTTCCAAAAAAACAACGCCCACACACATGCGCATCCGTGTGTGACTTTTGCTTTTTCGTTCGGTTCTTCTTTTCTCTTCCACAAAAAACCGAAAACAAACTCAAAACATTTCATAAATTGTGGTAACTTTTGTTGTTTTTGCTGATCATTGTTAAATTTTATATAATTCTTGAGGGTAAATGCCATGAGAAACGATGAGCAAATAGTATCTAAAATACTTTAATTTGTAATCTTTAAAATGTACAATTTATATTCCTGCCCGAAAACAAGATGTTTTCAATTAAAAAATACTTTGATTATAATTAATTTTTAAATTATATAAATTATAATTTGTAATTGCGCACTTTGTACTTATTTAAATAATTAATCTGTAGCGCAAGATAAAATATATTTAATAAGGCTTAATATTCAATTCAATTCTAAATTTTAATATTCTGCAGTGATTTGAAGAGCTTTCCATATCCAAAGTTTTCCTAGAATTCTCAAGTCTCAAATTATTGCAAAGTTAAGTCAAGCTTTTAAAAAATATTTCAATCCCTGATTTTAAAAACCTTTCTTTATTTATTCTTGGAATATGTTTGAAATTGTTTTTTTTTTAATTCAAATTCCTCAAAATGTAAACCTTGGTTTATCTAGGAGGCTAAGCCTTCAGTTACAGTCCAATTTTGATCTTGAGCCTTTCACTTTTCATTGAGATTTTCAGCATTCGAGCAGCATATATGTTTGCGTGTGTTCGCCACACATATCTGAACTATACGAGATATATATACACACATTGTTGTACGTTATATATATAGGGCCACGATTTATATAACCATGTCCAGCCAGCGTCTTTAGCAAATATCTATTTTTTGTTCTGTTCGCCAGCTAACACATAATCCTTGCACGAATTGGTTGCCCTCTTGAGGTGTCTGATTGACAGCGAAATGTCGTCCGTTGTGGCGGATGTGCCAGTAATTGATTTGGCGGAGGATCTTGAGGATGGCGAGATCGATGACGAGGAGGAGGATGAGGAGGAGCAGCAGCAGCCGCTCCAGACGCTGGCTTCCCCAGCGGAAGAAGATGTCAAATTTGTGGGAGTCTTCGAAATGAAGAACGAAATGCCCGATGAGGATGCCATCATAATGGGATTAGCACCACCTGGCACCGATTCTGGTGGCCAACAGCAGCAGCACAACAACAATAGCAGCAGTGGCAGCGGAAAGTCCAAGAAACCGCGGCCCTTGGAAGGTAGAGCTTGCACCTTGCCCCAATCACATTCAGATTTCAGCATCCTTACTTGTTTCGCTTTCTCCGCCTTCCTTTTTCCGTAGATGATCACGCCTCAAGCATTGAGAATGCCATTGCAAATGCTTTGAAAAAGAAGGGCATTGAACCGCCAATGCCCAGGATGCGTTCCCTTAACCAGGATCTCGGCGATGGCGGCCCAATGGATGGGTTGGGAATGGGATCGGGTGAGGCATCTATTGGTGGTGGTGCCCTGCAGCCCAGTCGCAACAGCAGGCGAAGGAAGCGCAAAAAAGAGCGTGAACGGGAGCAGAAAAAGGATAAGGACAACAGCCAGGTGAGGACATACTTAAGGATAAACTTAATGTTTATAAAACAAAATCAACTGTAATATTTTTTAAAAGGATCTTTTGTGAAACCACCCTAGGCGCATGGGCGCATGGTTAGGTCTTGCCAATCAGTTGTAAATCAGCCGTGACTAAGTGACCCTGACCAATATGATTGTGCCAGGCCATAAGTCAGTTCCTGACTGGCAATCGCGTGGATTGCTTGGCTTGGTAATACAGTGGTTTCATTTGGGGCCTAGTCAGGCGGCATTTAAGGATACCAGAAGGTTCAGAAATCCACAAATTTGCCTCAAATCTGCCCAAAATCTAGACTCTTTATATATAAATATTGTGATCTCGATCGTTTGACTATAATATATCTTTTTTCTAATATCCTCATCAAATGTGATTAAGTTCAGTCGGGTAAAAAGGGTTAGAGCCCACAGAAAACCCAGAAAATCACTGATCTGACCCCCTAAAGTATACAAACCAATATATCAGAGAATGATCCCAGCATACTCAATGAGCTTCTTCCTTATCTTCCTATCTTTCAACAAAGATCAAATATGTATTTATTTCCCTCTACATCTTTGTATTTATTTTGATTTTTTTTAAATCCCCTTTAGAAACGTGCTCGTCGCGGTGAAGAGGACGAAACGTCCGGTACGGCGGCCGTTGGTGACCTTAGCGACGACGACATGGACGAATACGAGATGATGAACGTGCGCGGCGGCAGTCCCCCGCCCGCTGGTGCTGCAGCGCCGCCCCCAGGCCCATCCAGTGGCGCCGGTCAGCGTTTCAGCGGTCCCGATTGGGACAGCATGGGCGATGGGCCGTCGGTTGGCGGTGCTGGCGGTGGCTACGACTCACAGCCGGAATTCTACAGTAGCTACGATTCATATTCCGAAGACGAGGCGTCAGCCGGCGGCGGACTGAACAGTCAGCAGCGCCGGCGCATGCGCCGTGACAGAGATAAGGAGCAGCGTAACAATCGGAAGCGTAGGGATCGGGATCGCAATGAGAGCGGCATGGGGGGAGCGAAACGCAATCGTCGCGATTCCCCCGATGGCGGCGGTGGTGGCGGCGGTGCAGGTGGCGGTGGCGGTATGGACAAGATGGGCGGTCGCATCGATCCGCGCAAATTGGAGCTGTGCAAGTTCTATCTAATGGACTGCTGTGCCAAGCGAGAGAAGTGCTCCTACATGCACAAGGAGTTCCCTTGCAAATACTATTACTTGGGCATGGATTGCTACGCCGGCGATGATTGCCTCTTCCATCACGGCGAGCCGCTTTCCGAGCAGTTGCGCAACGTCCTGCTGAAGCACATGGAGACGGCGCCCAAGGAAATTCTAGGCGACTTTAAGCGCAAGTCCAGGGACGTTGCTCTGGCCCAGATGACGCGGCGACACGAGCAGCTGTGCGAGCAGTTCAAGAAGGAGAATACCTGGAGCACACTGGTCAGCGGGGGAATGGGCAGGCGCCAGGATCAGCAGCAGCAGCATCAGCAGCAGCAGCAGCATCAACATCAGCCACATCAGCAGCAACATCAACAACAACAGCAGCAGCAGCAGCAGCAACAGGCGCAAACGCAGGTAGCGGAGGTGGGCGGGTGCATTCCGTCTCTTTTAGATATTGTGATTAACCCACCTCATCAGGAGAAAAAGCGGAAATCTCGATGGGAGGGAAAGACTGCAGCAAAGGCGACTGGAGGAGGAGGAGGAGGAGGGCCAGAGCCGGACAACGCCTCACCAGCAACAGCCGCGGAGTCCAGCAAGCCATCGTTGCCAGCCCATCTGGAGCTAGCCAATCTCAGTCACGTCCTAAGTCCGGAGCACATGGCCAAGCTAAACAAGCTGGGCATCAGCAATTTGGAGCAGATGATGCAGGTGCCCTTTGGCCAGTTAACGGAAGTGGGTCTCACGCTGATCGAGATCGGTGAGATTCAGCGAATGGCCGAGGAGGCAAATCCCCAGATTAAAACGGAACCAGCAGACAGCAGGTAGGTTTATTATGATTTCCCAAGTCAAATCCAATCATCACTCATCCACTTTGTTTCCTTCCTCGCTCGCACATAGCAATTATCCGGTGAAGGTGGAGAAGGTGGAGGAAACGGAGGCCAACAGCAATTCGAACAGCAATGGCTTCATCATGCTGGACTACACGCAGTATTTAAAGGATGCCCATGTCAACTTTACGGCCAACGATCCGCGTGAGTAGTTAGAAAAAGATAAGATAAGGCGGGGCGGAGCGTTCAATTATGGGGCTTTCGCTCTTTTGGGAATTCAATTTGCTTATTTCGTAATTTACCTTTCTTCCAGTGGACGACGATCGGGATGATGACGAGCAGCTGGTCATTGACGATGGCAACGAGTCGGCCGCCGATGATGAGGAGCAAAAGTTAAGCAGTCCTTCGAAGTCAGCGACGTCAGCGAGTCGCCAGGATTCCGCTACCGAGGAGGCACCCCTGCCGTCCGTCTTTGATTTGCCCAGCTTTATGAGCAATATGCTCGGCAAGGGCCCATCGTCGATGAAAGTGGAAGTTTTGCCGGCCAGCGCAACCTCGCCCAGCCAGGAGATGTCGCCATCGGTTCCCGCCGGCGGCGATCATGCCGGACTGCGGCCAGTGCCCGGCAGCGGCAGCAGCAGCAATGTCTTCAGCCGCCTCTTATTCGGCGACAAGCAACCAGATCCGGAGGCTAGGGCGGCATTCTATCGCGACATCATACGCAATCCCTTCAAGGCGCATAGCGGCGACGGGGAGTCCAGCAATGAGAACTCAAATCACTCGAATTCGCGCTCGGTGACACCGACGCCAACGTCGGAGCCGGGCTCGCAGTCACCCAAGCAGGATGATGCGGATGCATCGCAACAGCCGCAACAAACAACCTCCTCGTTTTATACCCGCTCATCCATGTACGATTTCGATCCTAGCCAGCCGGAGAAGCCGCTAACCCGGAATAGCCGACTGGGCCATCATCATGATGATGATGATGATTCGCAATCGCAGGATCGGGATGTCGACATGAGGCTGCCATTTGAGCCAATGAAGCATTATATGCCCGCCACGGAAATCGATGCGGCGATCTTTTCCCATATTCCGCTCCGCTGGCAGCTGATGGAGGTGGAAGTAGAGCTGCCGGATTACCGCCAGCAGCGGGCCAATGCTCGGCACAAGGAGCAGCGCGATTTGCGAGATCCACGCATCCGCCGCATTCTCGGACTGCCCGAGTTGCTGGACATGGTCGGGGCCTTGGGCTCAACCGCAACAACTTCCACAGCGGGCAGCTCTCATTCGGCGGGCGGTGGCGATAGCTTTGGACGAAGCATAGCTGCCGGCATAGCATCACCAGATTCGGACACTAGTGTACGCGATGCCACGCCCGTTTCACCGCCGCCCATGCAGCTGCCGGCAGTGCTGAGTAGTCTGCCACCGATGAATACCCCGCCGCCGTCAATGACTGTCCCGCCGCCGAATATAAAGCTGGAGAAGCCCCCGGCTCGAGCCGATCCACGTCGCGATCCCAGGAGAGCACATCTGCAGGCCCAGGCTCAGGCTCAGGCTCAAGCACAAGCACAAGCTCAAAGCCAATCGCGTCCAACAAATGTTTCTGGCGGCAGCAAGCAAATCTCCGAGATCCGCAGCATAATGCAGAGCTCGAGCTGGTACAAGGATCTGGGCAGCAACAACAAGATCATGGTGAACCAACAGCTCGCATTGGTATTTACCGAACTGAAGAAGTACCATCAGCTGCCGGAGGACGCGCCCAAGACCTTCGATGTGAGCTTTATTCTCAACAATGCAACGCTGCAGCAGATCTTTGCCAAGCTGTTCATCTTTATCGATGACAATGGCCAGGTGGTTCAACTGCCCGAAGAGACCAGCAATGGCGGCGGATCACGGCCGGGCGTGGGCGGAGCTGTAGGCGGAATGGGTGGTGGAGCCGTAATCCTGCCGAATATGTCGCAACCGCCGCCGAATCTGGCGCAAATGCTGCGTCAGCCGCCGCCGAATGTGATGCAAATGCCCGGCATGATGATGCAGATGGGTAACTATATACCACCTTTTAACCAGCCGCCGCCGCGTCTCATGCCAGGAGGCGGAGGAGGAGGCGGACCACCCTTGGGAGTACCGAATGGCAATCCCTTTAATCCCTTTGCCAACAACAACAATGGAGGAGGAGGAGGTGGCGGAGGAGGAAACGGCAATGGCGGAGGTGGAAATGGAAATGGAAATGGAGGAGGCGGCATGGGTAACATGAATCCCATGGGCAACATGGGCATGGGCATGGGCATGCCCTTCAACAACGGCATGCCCTTTAAAAATTTCAACAACGGAAACGGAAACAACGGAGGTGGTGGCGGCGGGAGACACTTTGCGGGCGGAAATAACGGCGGTGGTGGTGGTGGTGGTGCGAACAAACGCAATCACCGCGGCGGCAATCAGAGGAATCGCAACAACATCTAAGGATGCACCGCAAAGAGAGAAGATGGAGGAGGAACACGAAAAGACTTTGTTATGCCAAAATGATGATTAACCCCTAAACTCCCCCCGGCCACTTCCCACTGACCCCCATGTTATGCCCCTACCTCCTCCCCCCTTTTCAGCCAGTCCCAGAGTGTTTGCTTCCACATTTCTACCCTCAGTCCACTCCACTAACCCCACCCACCTCGCACTCCACACACAGAAGAAATCCGGGCTTCGTCGACTGCTTTGTATATTGTATTCCTTATTCCTATACATTATTATAACGCTGTCACTATATATATATTTTTTTGGCTAGGTGTAAGTGAGCAACTCGAGAGATATAAGCCCTACTTTTACCCACTACGTACTGATAAAATGTAGTCTTAACTAACGAAACAGATAAGAGGAAAGTTTAGAAAATCCGCATAGAAAACGAAAGGGAGGATTGAAAGATGAAAAAATGGGGGTAAAAACGTAAACAGTCAAAGAGCGACAATTTTTTTTACGATATTTCTAATTATATTATTTTTTTTTTAACTGTAGGCTAAACAGTTTTATTTGTAACACCTTTGTACACACTTGATTAATCTAGACATACAAGAACTACAAATAAATGACATGTTGTAATAGTAATTCGATTGGAAATGTAGGATTAGGGCAGAAAAAGTTTGCTGTGATTAATTTTCGATTCCCAAGTTGATTTGCAGGAAAATGGGCGCCAGACTGACAAAACGATAAGCGATTATTGTATTAATTAATCGAATGTAGCAATTTTCGCGCCATTTGTGCGATTTTCAGCTGAAAAAAATTGGGCGGGCACACTGTCATTCAAACTGGAATTGTGTCAAGCAGTTTTCCAATTGGAAAATATGGTTTTATTCAGTTTCCGTTACTTTTCTACAGCAATTTTTCGAAATTTTTCCCTTCTCCACAGTCACTCAGTACTTCAGTTCCTTGAGCCCAAGTTAGCAAGTTTAATTCTGCTAATTTGATTTATTTTTTAGCGCCGCAAAATGAATATTCGATTACATTTGATTTGGTAATTTTCCCCACATTGAATTTAGTGTGGTATCTTAATTCACCACATTAAATTTAGTGCGACCAACAAGACAAATTTTAAAAATTAAAAAATATATATAATCTTGATATTTGTATATCTGCCTGCCTTGGTCACACTGCTTTGTTGTTGCTGAACTGAAGGAAGTCGCGCAGTGCATTTTTTTCTGGTAATTTTTTTCTCCACCTTGTTCTGCTCCCGATTCGGTGTCCTCGAGTTTGCAAAATGTAATTAATATTCGCAGCGTTAAAGTAAAGCGCTTGCAAAGACCTAAATTTGTGTGCCGACGACTTTGTGAAGAAACCAATAAAAAAACAATACACACATAAACACCGCCACCACAACTACATGTACATACAGGGTTTCTAGCGTGACGTGAAGTGTATATGATAATTATGAACGAAAGGAGAAAATGCAAAGAATGAAGATGGAAAACACGCAGACATTGTGAAAATGCACAGAAATCATTTCGTAAATACATGCGTAGTCGTAGTATATATTTATTGCATATAGTACAGAAAGCTTTGAAGTAATTTTTTTTCTTTTTTAATTTTTTTGTGGTTTAAATCCACACACACACACACACCCATGTACTTTACTACAACGAGTAAGGCGGAAGAGAGAGAGGTGAAAACCACTCGCTGTATTTGTTTTTTTTTGTGCCTTTTTTTCATTTTTGTTTGTTTGTGAACCGAAAAAGCATAGCGAAAAAAATAGAGTGCAAAAAAGAAGCGAGCTATGTTGTAAAATTCCATTCAGCCTTTGGCTGGCTTTGCTTTTCCCACCACTAACAACACAGTACAGCCGTAAAATGGCAACGTCGACGCGCTCTCTCTCTCTCTCCCATACACACACGTACGCACAACTACTCACGTCCTCGTCCGCCACTCGCTAGTGTTTTTGTTGTTTTTCCTTTCCTGTGTTTGCGGCTTTGCTGCGATGACGAATATGCGTGTTAGTGAAACGTACGTACGTATGTGTGTGTGTTAGCGACGCTGGCTGTTTGGAAACCGCCACTCCGTCGCCCTCTCTCTACGTCTTCACATCGTTTTCCGATTCATGCGTTTTTTTTATATTGTTTTTTTTTTTCTTTAACTGTTGTAGTAAATGAAAACAACAAGATATTCGGCAGCATAATAGTAAAATCGAGCGGTAACTTGGTAAAAACACAGTGTGTGAGTGAATCCTAAAAGTCAATGCTAATAATACCATTAACTGGGTAAGTTTTGTGTACTTGAAACTGCTTTTTTGGCCGTTTGGCAGTATTGTGTTATACACAAACTACCATTTTGTGCAGACAAACGGAAGAAATAACAAAAGCCCAGCAAGAGAGCAGCAAAAAAAACTTACTAACAAAAAACGAAAGAGGGGAAACGATGAGGAAAACACACTTGCAACAACACATGCATACAGTCGCGACCAGCAATAAATGGCCGCCTACCTGAGTAGCTCTCTTTGTGCTTCCTTTAGTTCCGCTGCAGAATTCCAGCCCAGAGTACCCATATTTATACCTATCCCGCAATTGTACTTACTTCCGGTTTCCGAATATGTATTTAAGGTCAAAAATGTTGGAATTTTTAGCGAAAAAAAAAGGATTTTTTTAAAAATTAAATTTACTTTATTTAAACCAAAATTGTAAATTTGCTTCAAAATATTTTTGTACTGTTAATATTTCATTTCGTGTCGATGTGTAACTAGTTGGCGATCCGCGACTGTTGCGACCACATGACGTTGGCGTCGACGTCGACAGCATTGCCAGCTGTTATCGTGGAAGGCAACGTGTTTTCGTGTTTTGGTTTTCGATTTATCAGTCAATATTTTAGTGCATCAGCCATTATAATAATTGCATTTGCAACGATGGGTATGGCATTTTATAGTTGTTCCAAATGAAAATACAACTGGATTCGATTTACATATAAATAGACTCTATTTTTCCCGAGCAGGTAGCGCGCGCATGGAGACGAGTGTCCTTGTTAGGTCCCTTTTCCTCTCAGCTGCTGTCCCTTGTTTTACTTTCCAGCTGCAGCTAGCGCGAAGGGGAGGGGCAGCTGCATTTCGAACCACCTCTGCCTGTTCTGCTTTCTTGCGGTCATTCCCCCTGATGTTGGCAATGACATAAATTGCTCGACCCGATCGAGCTTTCATTACATTGTCATATGCCAGCCGGTGGCGGTGCGAATTACAAAATAATACATTTGCCATGGTCGTTTTTTTGCCCGTTGTGAACCTGTTTCAGCGTCAGCGATCAATGATCAGTACTGTGATCCCCACTGATGAAAATAACCAAGTTTTGGGTTACATAAAATGAGACGGTGGTGGTTTTTCCTAACGAAATACATGTCTTTCTTTTAAAAAATGTAACCTCGAAGTTTTCCTGTATTTTCCAATCAATACTGTATTCGTATTTTGCACAAATAAATTCATCAAACAAACACACTCACATAAACACTGGATCCACTTGAGAGTGCAACAGCTTTTAAGCAAAAAATAATAATCATGCGAGCGATCAGCTGGAATGTTCGGATGGGATCGTTGATTTCAACTGGCAAATGCCTTTTTCATTCACGCGTATCAAATGCAGCAGCAGCAGCAGTACAACCACCCGCATGACTCACCCAGCCAGCTGAGAGCGTTAGAGGGAGATCTCAATAGAGATCTATGCGCACCACCCCTCTCTTGCCCTCTCTGTCCCATTAAGCTGTTATCAACAGCTGTTCTTCACACGCACACATACACACGAAACGAGTGTTTACAATAAAGTTGCTTTAATATTTACCCAAGTGTGCCCCAAATTAGTCGACTTGTGTTATCAACTGTAAAGCTCTGCAGCTTACAGCGTGTTGTTTTTCTCTCTCGCACACTGGAAGGGAAAATTCTCAATGTTGTTTACATTGAAATCAGTAAATTTATTGAAAAAATGAAGGCTTGTGGAAAAATGATTTAATTTATGATAAATAATAAAACAAGTACATTTTTTTAAAGCAATGGAATTTGATTTTCTTTTGCGATCAATTATTTTTATAAAAAGAAGTAAATTTTTTTAAGAGAATGGAATTTGATTTTCTTTTTCTATAAATTATTTTTATAAAAAGAAGTACATTTTTTTAAAAGATTTTTTATGTTTTCTTAAAAAAAAAACAATGGAATTTGATTTTCTTTTACTCTCTTGAGTATATTTACAAAATTTTGTGCTTTATTCTATTTATTTTCTGTTGATTGTTATTTAGTCCACATTTTTTTAAATAATAATTAAAGCAGAAATTAAATGTTCGATATTGTCAATTTTCCTCTTTGGCTTGTAGACACGTTTGGGACTTTCTATTTTTTGTTGTGCGGAGGGTTTTGATTTCTCAGTGATTTTGCTTTCACCTCTCTGAACATGAAACCCAAGGCGACTTTTGGTACTCTGCTTTTCGGGGTTCTTTATTTTTATAAAGAGACCTTCAGGTTACCCTTCTAGTTTTGTTTCCCTTCCATTTTTTTTTGTTTGCTTCTCTTTGTTTTCCCGTTTCTGTGGCGATTTTCTTCCTTCTTCATTTCCGCCTGTTCTTTCGCATGCTGGGGATTTTCACGCTGGAAAGTGAGGTACACTCACTCTTATATACATATTTCTGTACATATTTCCTCTTTCGTATATACGTATTTTTTTTTTTTGGCAATCTGCTGTATATGGGAAAAAGCCGCCCTCGAAATGGTCACCATCATACCATCTACCCCCCATTTCCAGTGCACGCTTTTCCTCTCGAGCAACATTGTTGTTGTTGTACGATTTAGGCCGCCCCGCCCACTCTGCTGCCGCCCCTCTGACGCTGGCTGCCCTCGTTTTCAATTTAGCAAACGCTTTCAGGCTCCCGACTTTCTTCTTCTCCTTTCGCCTCATCCTCTCAACCTTTTCCTCGTTCTATCTCACTTGGCAAAAAGTTTTGGATGGGAAAAGTTTTGGATGCTCTTTTCGGGAGATCCCAGATACATATACACAGAGATACTCTGTGTTTTTTTTTAATATTTGCTTAAAATAAAGCTTAAGCTCAAATGGAAATTTTTAGAGTTAATTTTGTTTTTGAAATTCAATTAAAATCTACTTGGAGTTAATTATTAATTTATTTTACTGTTTTTCTATTTGATAATATTTTGCATAGATTAATACATAAATATTTTAAACATCAACTTACTTGGTTTTATTTAAAATCACAGTTCACTTCAATATAATATTCTTGGACTCTTATCAGATTTCGTAGTAACAAACTATATTTCTTGAGATATTAGTAGGGAGGGAACCACACATCCTGACTGACTCAATGCTTCTGTTGAAAATCGGCAAAGAATTTTCCCTTGGTCTCTATTCTTGGTAATTCGACATTTTGGGCTGCGAGGTTTTTTTTTTTCCAGCCGGCGTTTTTATAAGCGGGGAGGAGGTCAATTTGCATCTTCACCTGCCACTGGCCAAAATCCAAGCAAAAAGTAGGCAGCTGGGAACGGGCGGCTGTAGGAATCTATAATGGGTTATTTATGGTGGGGGATTATGTTTATGGCGATTAAGTATAAATATATAAAAGATTATCCTACCCAAAGTGTTAATTTGATTAAGACTATTTATGTAGGTTTTCTTTTAAATATATTAAATAAATTTATTAAATTATTGTTAAATATATTTATTATAAATATTTTTTTTTTATTTAGTCTGGAGAAGCTGATTAAAAGTTACAAGTAATTTGTTCAATGGATATTTTATTGAAAATTAAATTATTAAATGTATTAGTTTAGTTTTCTTTGATGTATTTTTATATTTGCTAAAATAATCTACATTTTTAAATTCTATTTGAATAATTGAATTGTCTTAGGTAATATTTTTTTAAATTAAATTATTTAATGTATTAGTTTTCTTAGGTGTCTTTTTATATTTACTTCAATAATCTAAAATTTGTAATTCTTTTTGAATAATTGAATTGTCTCAGGTAATATTTTTCTTTGCCTTGGAGTTCAATTGAAATCAAGCAGTTTAAATTCTATTCATATGCAAATGATAAGGCTTTGGATCAACTTGGGATATTCATAAGAAAAAAACATTTTGATCTTCTGACGAAGCCGGGGCAAAAAGTTGCAGCTTGCTGCTTTTCCTAGTAACCAATTTGCAGCTTGCCAATTTCCACCTTTCGATATTTTCCACCCAAGTTAGCACCTTGCCTCAGCCCAGCAGCAGCATCCATCTTCCGAGAATGCGGAACATCTGCCTGCCTGCCATCGATCTGGGATTCGGGGATCCGCGAGATGCAGCCGGCCACCCAAGAAAGTACGCCTGGCACGCTTCCTAGCAGGATCATAATATCTATCGTCTGGATATTGAGAGTTAGCTTAGGTAGCCCACGCGACTGGCACGCGCACCTTGCCTCCCTCGATTCTACCTGCACCACCACCCACCTCAGCGCCCCTCAGCGATCCTTAAATACCCCGCTGCCTGACAGGACAACTTCAGTCGAGTTCCACTCGTGACAAGTCTAACTTGTGTCCTGTGATCTTGTGATTCCGTTGTGTCATAAATTAAATTTGTCAACCAAAAAAGTAAACCTTGTGATTTAACCATGATGGACTTTACTTTTGATACTGTGACTCCGCAATCGACATTGTCGTCCTTCTATAATTTCCAAATGGCCAGGTATGTCAGGAATAGTATTTTCACTTCATGGCAACTGCTAAATTATTGTATAAAAGCGCAATTGGTTTACAAAATGTTTTTGGTTAAGAAATTGTTTGGTTTCAAATTGTTATAAAGAAACTCTGGTTGGTTGAGGATTTGTTGCTAGGCCAGTCGACTGTATGCAATGTGATAATTAAGATATTTGTAAGAACAAGAAACATATAATTTTTACTACCAAAATTTTCACAGCAAAAATTAAAACGATACGAAAATTGGCTGTGATATTAAAATATGGGAATGGTATTATACTAAAGAAAATAAATTACAGAACAAAACATTAAGAAGATTGATTTTAGGATCGATTTATTCGATAACACCACACTTTTAATCGCGATAATCTCACAAAAAACACACACACACAGCATTAATTCTTTCGATAAGTAAAGCGAGTATTTTTTTGTTGTATTTATTTATTTATTTTTTCTTCAATTCATAATTATTCCTCGTTCACAAATTCGCGTCGCACACAATTTCACGACTTTGTAATGTTTGTTGTTTTTTTTTTCATTCATATATTAATGTAGAGCCCTTCCTTGTTCCTCCTCCCAAAAACAATTAAATACAAAAATATAAATAAATTAAAATAAAATCCAAACTCTACAACCACTTAGTACCAACAACAACAACAATATCATCTCTTCAACTACAACAACTACAACACACAGCTGAGACCGCGCCACCCAACAACAACAACAGCTGCAGCAAATGCGCAGACACTAAGAGAAAAAGAAGAATAGAAACTAAAAGAGTTGGGAAAAATCTGCTACTAAATTATAAGAGCAATCATATTAAGTACAACCAATCATCGGAAAAGCAATAAACAATTGAAGAGAGAGAGAGGAAGAAGGAGCAGAAATAACAACAACAGCAAACAACCAACACAGCAGCAGGCCAGCTGAGAGCGCTGAGCGCCACAAAAGTCGAGGAGAGCGCGCGCGAGATCGAAGCTTTCTCCTCAACTCACCTCTACTCACCACGACTCACCTCACCTCATCCTTCGCACCTTCTCGGTGTATTTGTCGAGGGTGTTAATTTTTTGTTGATTCGAAGACAAACACACTCGCAACTCTCAGGATATGTACGGCAATAATAATCCGGGTAGTAACAATAATAACGGTGGTTATCCTCCATATGGTTACAACAACAAGTCGAGGTAAATTTTTAAACCTGAGTTTTTTTTACGTTTGAGATCCATTTTATACACGTTCAAACCCTGTTTTATTTTCTCTTACAAAACATTTGCAATTCAAAAAAGAACAGTGGAATTTCTTTGTTGTTTTTATTTTAGAGGTTTAATGATATAATGATAAAGAAAAATTATTTAAGAATTATTAAAAAATGAAGAAATTCTACTGTTTTATAACCCTCTCCCTTCGTCCTATCCCCTTCCTTTTACCCCACACACATAACACACAAACACATACGAATGAGAAAGTGTACCTAATTTTTTTCTACCCAGATCTCCCAGATGCAGATAATTTATATATATTTTTTTTTTGTATATATTTGTATAGTTTGTACGAAACAGAAATATCCAGTTTGCTAGCAAAGAATATTTGCGGCCAACGCCTTTTTTTTGTCAGGTTCTTCAAAGTCTTTCCGTTGGCAAAACTTTTGATGGCTTATATATGTATTGGTATGTGTGTGTGTGCAGCAGGGAGACATGTCGATAGCCAATCGATAAGATCTTGAGAATCTTATCGATTTGCTGTTTGGCATCGCTGTGGCACAAACGAAAATTGTATCCATCTCATTTTCCACACCACACACAAGCTTAGTTTTTCCAGTTCATTTTTGATTTTGTTCATTGTTTTATATTCTGATATTATCAGAGTGAGAGAGTGTGAGAAAAAAAAACGAACGATGATGGATAACAATAACCGCCGCAACATGGCAAGGAGAAGGATTACAACAATAGCGGCGACTTTGTTTACATAAGTATAATTAACTGTTACATGCACTAGATGGTGTGTGCATCCACTGATTGAAGCAAAATCAATAATTATTTAGCTAAAACATATATACATACATATACAGACACAAGCATGTACATAGATTGACCGACAAGCCGAGAGCAGCAGAAAACAGTCAAGCGTTTTGAGGGAATCCCCCGCCCCCTAAAGAATGTTTAAATAAAAGAAGCTCCGCTCCCAATCGTAATAGTTTTTTTTTATTTCCTTTTTAGATTCTAAGTTTTTGTTTTGTTCATTGCATATACCCTTTCATTAGATGTATGTACATACTACATATGTTGACATCTCTCGTTCGCTCTAGTTTGACATTTGTCATAGCATACATTCATGCGATCACACATACTGCGTACACTTACACATCCGCTGATTGTGATGATAGTCTGCGTGTCTTTCGTAACGGCAACCATGAAATGTGTTCTTTATTTTTGTCCTATATTTACAGTTGTATGTGATAAAAAAAAAAAAAAGCAATATGCAAATATGATAACATCAAAAACGTAAAGCAACGTAAAGTAATCGCAACTCTTCCACAATTATATTTATATTAAATATATATTGCATTTAAACACAACACTCAATAAGAAGACGAAGAAGAAGAAGAAATCAACGAGCGCCATGTTCGATTTCCGGTGGGAATCGGAACTGTTATATCTATTCCACTCACACACAAGACAACACTGTACTACATACGCGTAGACCAATGCAGATACATGTATCCGTATCTGTGCAATTCGTTTGTGGCAAGAGGATTATAGAAACGGCCTAAAAACGTTCTCATCGTGCGGCCTGTGCAACTTAAGCAGCCTCACAATGTACCGGTAAATGATGTCTTCTCTCTCCTTCTCTATTTTTTGTCTCTGTTCCACACTTGCTGCTTGGTGTGACTGTACTAAAACTATTTTCTTTGTTGCCTTAATTGCCTTGAGTTGACTTGATTTTTTTGTTCCTTTTTTTTCTGTGAAATTTTCTTTTCTCTCGCCTCGCATTGTCCATTTATCTTCCATCGCCAGATCTTCAGTAGAACGTAAGCTTTAAGTCTTGCCTAAGAAATCACAATTGACTGTTTTTTGCTGCCAAAAAAAAAAAAATAAATAAGGACAAAAATGTATATAGAGAGTGGGGTCAAGTGTTGGTCTGATTCCTATAAAGATCCTAAAATCTCCAGGGGGTCATGACATATAAAGTGAGAAGAAGCAGTTGCCTTTGAACTTTTGCATTTAAAACTAGAAAGGATGGCGTCATTGGCTCCACTGCAGCTGCTGCTTCTTTTTTCTCATTTTTTTTTGGGGGGTCATATTATTTATGGCACAATATTCGGCGGCAGTCCATCGAAATGTAAACAGAGCAACCACAGCTTTATGTACCACGTGCTCTGTGGAAATTGTGTCAGGACCTTGACATGCTATAGCCTTAAGTTATGTATGTAGGGCGGTCCCTTTCGCACAGCTACTACGTATGTATGTGAGGAAACTAGCCTTAAGCGTACCGGTTGTTGTTGTGGTTATTGCGTCGCCATCTCGTTTGCTCTCTCACTCATAATGTACACGCACTCCCACACACATATCCCAAATGCATAGCCAACAAATTGCCTTTACCCCCAAACCTCTCTCTTAACCCATTCCTCTCTGTCTCTCTACTGCGAGGGCAGGGACAGGAAATGAATAAAAGCCAAAAGGCAAAATGCTAAAGCGCAACATTTGCTTAAGGTCATCAAAAGCCAACAGCTACAGCAACTACAACTACAAAATCATCATCAGCAGCAGCAGCAGAAGCAGCATCACATCAATCAACAATTGTCAACAATCAACAGTCAACAGAGGACCAGTGTGACCTTGCCAGAGAATCTTTCAGATTTTTTAGTCACGATCTTTCCCTTTAATTTTTTTTACATATTTTTTTACTGTGCTCCAAAAACAATATTAAAAAAAAAACGAAATGAAAAACTGAATCGAAAAAGTCTAATTTCCGTCCCATACACAAATTCTCACAACCACTACACACACACACTCCCACACACACTAAAAATCATACAAAAAACCCCTCCAGCAAAATGACGTAACCCGTCATCATCGTCGTCGTTCCGCCGCTAAATTTAATTGTGTGCAGACATCTTTTTCCACAGCCCAGAAAGAAGCAGCCGCCACCACAACCGATATCGGCGAAAAGCGAAATCAAAATCGAAAGACACTGACTCCTTAGATAGTATGTAGTTCATTTTTTTTGCACGGGGGGCAATCGCGCCCCCCTTCGACCCCCAGAAATGTTCTTAAATCGAGGACGTCTTCAATGCCCGTAAGTAAGACTATAATCACCAAAAAAAAAAAAAAAAAAACTAAGGCCATAAGAAAATAAAACAAAATTTTGGGGAAAATCACGCATTGTATTAGCCCTAACTTAGACATTATATTCCAAAATCGACGTGGGAAGAAGCCAAGTTTATAAAAAAACAAGTCAGCATAATCTTTTTTTTATAATTTTTTTCAAGTGCTCTACAAGTGAAATTTAAACCAAATTTTTTTTAAGTGAAAAAGTGTTGCATACAAAATGGTGTCCGATTTATTAAATTTGAGAATTGGGGTTAACAGCACCATGCAAATGCATAATTTTTTTCTTTTTTTTCGGTGAATCGAAAGTGCATGAAAAAATATATTAATTTTTTTTAAGTGACTATTTTTTTCAAGTGAATATATATAATTTTTTTTTTTTAATTTTTCAATGCAAGGATTTGGGCCACTTTAAGGGTGTATATAATCGGTATCTTCTTATTCAGAGTATAAAAGCCGAATTGTATTTCCTGAGAGTGTGACAAATCCTTAATCACTTTTTCAATTCTTCTATTCGAGTTCCAAAAACGGTTCTCGCATGTACAAATTAAGCTCAGGTCGAATAAGAACCTGCTGGTCAGGTCAGTTAACAGTGTCCTGTTGGTCTGCTAACAGTATGCCACGTGACTGTACCTCTGCCGCGTTCTTATTCCAATTAAGTTAGCTGTAAGCCTAAGTTAGTGGTATTCTTCAGATCATCCAACGCCAAAACATTTCTTAATCATTTTAAAGATAATTACAAAAATATATAGAACGTAAATTGCGCTTTATACATTTAATTTTGATAATTTTAAATAGTATTTTTTAAATTAAAGTATCAACAACAACAACAACACCATCATATTCCCGTGTACTAATTGTTATTTTCTCTTTCCCGAATCAATTCGATTGGATCGACGAACAGTGGTGGGCGTGGCTTTGGCATGTCCCATTCACTGCCATCTGGAATGGTTAGTATTACCCACATTATCTATCTTTTCACGCCTGAAATTTATAATTATTGTTAGCGATCAATTTCATTGCATGAGCAAACCAAACAAAGAAATATGAAAACTATAAAGAAAATTTAAAAACAAACAAGAAAAAATAAATAAATAAAACGCAATGCATTTGATATTGACTGATTTTGTATTTTGTTTTGTTCGATTCCGTTTTCTGTTAATAATTATTATAACAATAACAATAATAATATAAATTTTATGCCCTTTACTATCAATAGTTGTATGTTATTGAGTTTGTCTCATGAACGCTCTGGGGACACACGCTTTTGATTACAATTTTCGAGCAAGAAACAATAAACAATTACCAAAAATACCAAAACTTAACTCAATTATTTTCTGGATGCTGATCGATTTCATTTTGGTTTATGATAACAATAAAAATCAACAACTTAAAGTTTGCATTTTAAATAACAAAAACCTAAACAAACAAGAACAAAAACAGAAACGAAAACAAAAACAAAAACCCAAATAAACTAACCAACCAACCAACCAACCAGCAACAACAACACAATTAATAATACAAAACCCTTAAAATAGAAATAACTAAACAATCAAACACAGAGATACACACAACTAAACTGCATGAGACATCAACAGAATATGGCGAACCTGCCACCTTGTCCGTCCTCCCAGTTCCGTTCCTCCGTTTCCGCCACAGCTTTGGTTTCCGTTCGACATTCTGCCCTCTTTAGCGTGTACAGTGCTTGGCAAAACAATAGCCACAGTTGTACAAATAGCCATTAAAGTATTGATAACTTTTATTATTTTTAAAAAATAAAGATTTTCTAATTTTCTAACCTTAAAAAATGAATAAAATTAATCTTAATTCGTTTTAAAAACTTTCAACTTGGAATCTTGAAATACATCGATGCTTTGCTGTTTTGTCACGCACTGTATTTCCTCAATATCACTGCAAACCTCGCACACTCACAAGCAGAATGTATACATCCACAAAAAAACACTTGAGAATTTCAGAAAACTAAAAGAAGATACCTAAACTTTATGCATTTCTTGCAATTTGATTTTCTTTTGTCTTTTGTTTTTGCAACCCTGTGAATGCCGTTTAGCCCACACAGACAAATGCCACCACCACAAAATACCTACACGGAGGTACAGCGAATGTTTGGTACAAGGGAATGTTTCAATTCAAAGCTTAATCCAAATAAATTCAAATACCAATATTGCTGCACTCGAGTTTCAAGCACGCCTTAAAGAACGCCTTAACTAGCCACACACAAAATCAAAAAGAAGTCAAGAGTTCAATGAGAGATGCAACAACGATTTCGCTTTTCGATAGTCAATATACATTTGGAATTGCTGTTGCCATTTCGCTTTATCCGTAGATTTCTACGTTTTAAATATGCAGTTTTTTTTTCACCTTTGTGTGTGTCACCTCATCATTAACAGTTTAACAATTGTGTGTTGTTGTTGCCCGTTGTTCGAGCCAACTAACAAGTGAGCAACGTTCAATCAGCTAAAGTGAAAGAACCAAGCAGCAGCAAAAACCATCCAATCTAACCAACTAATACCTAAACTATTCAATCAATCAATCAATCAACCCCAAGACAGCGATATGAGGCCTTCTCTCAACACTAGAATACCCTTTGTACAATCTGATTACAGTCACGTTATGCGTTCTCGCCACAGGATACAGAATTCTCATTTCCAAGTTCCTCGTCGCGTCGCGGTTACAATGATTTCCCCGGATGCGGCGGTGGCGGCGGTAATGGCGGTAGTGCCAACTCCCTGGGCGGCAACATTATCAACCTGCCGCCGATAACCAGTAACAATTCGCTAAACAATCTATGCGGCCTGTCGCTGGGCAGCGGCGGCAGCGACGATCACCTGAACGATCCAAGGGCGAGCAACACCAACCTGATTGTCAACTACTTGCCGCAGGATATGACTGATCGCGAACTGTACGCCCTGTTCAGAGCCATCGGACCCATCAACACGTGCAGAATCATGAGAGACTATAAGGTAGGTCCAAGCGCAACCAAGGAGTTCCTTTTAATCTCTAAAAAAACAAACTAATTATTGATTATCTTTCAGACTGGCTACAGTTTTGGATACGCTTTCGTGGACTTCACGTCCGAAATGGACTCGCAGCGTGCGATCAAAGTGCTGAACGGCATCACAGTGCGAAACAAGCGGCTAAAGGTAAGTTTTTTTTTAAAACCAAAAAATGGCTTTGATCGAAGACTAACCAATTCATTTATAATTTCTAGGTTTCATATGCTCGTCCAGGCGGTGAATCGATCAAAGACACCAATCTGTATGTAACCAATCTGCCGCGCACCATAACCGACGATCAGCTAGACACGATCTTTGGCAAGTACGGTTCCATTGTGCAAAAGAATATCTTGCGTGACAAGCTCACGGGTCGTCCACGGGGCGTGGCGTTTGTTCGGTGAGTGCCAAACTATGTTTATTAATTTACATTTAAGAGTAATCAGAAGACTTGAGAAAAACAATTTTTGAATACAGTCGATCTTCTTTGAGTCGAATATTATCTTGTATCTATTGGAATATTAAAGATTAACTAGAAATTAAAGAAAAGTCAATGGACTTATAATAAATTTGATCTGAATTCTGTAAATTGATAAAAAGTAAAACCAAAGTTGGTTTTTTGGAAAATTATAGTGAGAAATCAATATTTTTGATATCAATCCAAGTATATTTCTGATGTAATTAATTAAGTTAAATTGATTCAATCTTAAAGAACGTTGACTGTATATTTTCTCTTGCCGAAATTTGATCTGATTCGTTTGCTTTTATTTTCGACACACCCCAGCTCATATGTTTTCTTTCTTTCTCTCATATTTTCCATTGTTCATTTCTATCGCAAAACCATCAATGTACTATGTACGATATATGGTGAACAACCGATATATAAAATAATAACGAAATATAGCTACAACAAGCGCGAGGAGGCACAGGAGGCCATATCGGCGCTGAACAACGTAATACCCGAGGGCGGATCGCAGCCGCTGTCCGTTCGGCTGGCGGAGGAGCATGGCAAGGCGAAGGCGGCGCATTTTATGTCCCAGATGGGCGTGGTCCCACCCAACGCCCCACCGCTGCCGCCACCACCACTTATTGCTCCAGGACATAACAATATGGTGCACAGAGGTAGATCAATAAAATCACAGCAACGCTTCCAAAAAACGCATCCCTATATGGATGCGAAAAAGTTAATTTAAAAAACAAAGAAAATAATACAAAACAAAACAGAATACAAAAAACAAAAACAAACAAAAAAATCCGGAAATGAACAAAGGCCACAAGATGAAAAACACACAAGAAAAGCCACACACACTGGAATTATATACCTTATGTATATGATTTTTTTTTTTTCAACACAAACAAACAAATATCTTGAGAGTTTCCACATCTGATACCTTTTAAGGATTCTTTTTTTCGTTTTCATTTTTGTATTTGATCATAAACAACAACAACAAAACAAACAGCAGCAACAACAAACAAATCAACAACTCCAACTAACCACAAACAACAAATGCATATTTAGTTTAAATTTTTGATTTTATCTTGGTAATTATCCTCGTAACAACACTTAAAGAAATTCAATTAATTGTTGCAATTTATACACAAGCATATATATTATAATAATGTATATGTTGTATTTGAAAACAAAGCAAAAGAAACAAAATTGAATTGTACATTTTTTTCTTTTAGTGTAATTACATAATAATTTGTATAAAAAAACCCTTTAAAAACAAAAAAAAAAACTACAATTTTTTTTTTAGAAACACAACCCCCCTTCCCCTCGTAAATTTTCTATACTAACTTAAAAACGGGAATTTCCATAAACTTGAGATTTTACAACAACAAACCCCACGCACACACACACACACAAACACTCGCATACATGCTAAACAAGAGTTAACCGATCATCGATAGAACTAGGTCATAAATGATTTTCCTAGTTACAAAAGTGTGTTTTTTTTTTAATATTTTTTTAAGTGTGTGTGTCGAACTCAAAGCGGAAGCAGTTCGTGTCAGGGAAACATTTTTTTTCTTGGATATTTAGATGGTTTTATTAGGCTAAAAATAAAAAACATCAACAAACACAGCACAACCACAAAAAATAAAACACATTTTTAAATCAACAATTAAAAGTAATTCAACAAAAAGATGCGCCTAAAATGAGAAATGGAATCGCAACCACGGACTGAATCGACACCTACTAATTAAAAACAAAAATAATCTAAAAAAAAAAAAAAACAACCCCAACTACACTGAGAGTAAACAAATATTTCTACAAAGGAGAGTTTGACCATTTAACCCACATAAACAATTATTTTTTTTTTGGTGTTCCAGTTGGAGTTTTTTTTGTAAATTTTTTTTGCCGTTCACAAAAGACTGTGCGTAACAAATGATGATAAAAATAAATATTGCAGCAATGCAAGCAGAACTGAACTGAAAAAATCAACAAAATATACAAAATTTAAAGGAGTAAAAAGTAAAAATTTAAAAACGTTGCCTGTCAAAAAAAAAAGAAATACCTACCCCCACTTAGCTCTTCCCCTCTCTTCAGCATCTTCAGATCGCATATATATATATGTATGTATATATCAGCTATCAAATATCGAATTTTCGAATCACGTCCTCTTTTTTTTACGTTTTAATTTCTCATCGCCACCAGCTAAAAAATACAACAGCTACAGCTACTTCAATCTACAGCAACAACAAACAAAAAACCTACAAAAATCAACCAACAAATAACGCAATTATTTCCCCCTTTCTTTAACCTTCTCTCATCCAGTTTTTAAAGGAAAAAAAACAAAAAAGCAAAAAATATACTTATATAGATATACGTATAATATACATATATATTTGACTATATGAAATCTATTCTATAAAATAGCGTTAAATTTTAATAATTATTTAGTTTGTAGTGCGTTAAAAGCAGCGTAAAACAAAAGAAAACCCCAAGTATAAAATTCGAAAAGTGTGACCAGAGAAAACGAATATAATAAAAAGGCGAAACGCAAAACAAACTTAAAAAACCAAAACCAACCAACAACTTTTTTTTATTTTTTTTCAAGTTCCAAGCAAATTTGAGAATCAATCAGTGTTGGAAAACAACACGTGGCCGTCAATACTTTACATCGGGAAGTTTTTCTCCCACTGTTTTGATACTTTTCCTATTTACCTTTTTGTTGTTTTTGTTTTTTATTTTTGAACTTGCTAATCTGCCTTACCGTGCGTATGTGAGCGAGTGTGTGTGGGAGTGAAAGAGAGAGAAAAAAGGATGAGAGTGCTAGAGAGTGAATGAGGTAAAGAGAGATAGCGAGTATTGACAGGATCCCAGTGCCCGTGCCCCTTTCCATCGCTAATGCGCGTGAGTGCGAGCGAGTACGAACGAGAGCGCGAGTGAAGTATTTCTGTTTACAGCTCTTGTCCCCAGGCGAAAGAGACAGAGAGAGGCGGACGGCTGTTTGACAGACAGAGACAGAGAGAGAGACACTATGAAATTGAATAGAAAGAAGTGAAAAAAGGCGCATGGTAAGTATGCGCGCACTTAACCGAAACGATAACGGGGTGCTGTCAAAAGATCACACAAAAAAACACCCTCTATAAACCTTCAGAAATATGATACCAACTTCCCCTTCATCAATCACATTATTTTTTTCTCTTTTTTTTACTGTGAAAAATTTATAAATTTTTTTTTTTTTTTTTTTATGATCACCGGAAAGAAGAAACAAATATGACCGTATTGTTGTCTCTCTTCTCCCCACACCCCTTTATCGGTTCCAGTGTAATGAAAAACTATCAAATAATAAACAAAAAACGAGCCTTAAACATCGCTACTTATTTTTTTGAAAACTTTTTTTGCCAGTGTATTTCATGCATACGACGATAACATTCTCTTCCAAGTGTTAATGTGTGCAGAGCTATGTTTTTTTTTTAATCATCTATGACTAGTGCTAAAAAAAGGAAAAAAAAACAACATAATCATATAAAAAAATAACCAAATTTATTTAAACATTTTTTTGTATACGTTTTTTTTTCTGTGCCTGTCAGTGTTCAGTGTGGATTCGAGAAATCAAATCATATATCTACTATATAAAAAGTAATATTTATAATTGTTTCTACCGAAGCCAAGCAACAAATGTGCAAAAACTCTATCGAACATTCTTGTAGATTTTGCTTAACCAACTCTAAGTTTGACATTGTATTAATATATATATACTTATATTATTGTTTGCTTTTTTGTTGTTGTTGTTTTTCATTTAAAAGAACGAACTATTATTCGATATATTATTTCTTAAATTTATTTCCATTGAATATCATTTGCATTATTTAGTTGACGAAGATTTAGACAGAAACATGTTCGATATTTAGCTTGTCGAAATACGTTGTTTATTTTTTTGGTGGGAACCAAAAACGAAGAAATTGAAAAAAATAAAGCAGTAAAACAAGGTTTTTTACTTTGCGCCACAGAGTAGGCAACGTTTTTTAAAAGCTATTTATGTAAATCTATAAACGATGTCCTTGCCAAGGCAATCGAGCACTTCGGAACTTCCTCACCGAAGACAGTTTTGGAAATTTGTCTAATTTTAAGTTTTGTTTAATTTGCCTTAGCCTTTTCTTTAGTTGCTGGACTGCCATTCCAGTTCAAAAGTTGAACCCGTTGCCAAGTTAAACAAGTAGTTTGTGTTCCCCATTGTATTTCGCATTTGTTGTTTCCATGCCGTAGATACTCTACTGTATTTTGTAATCTACTCAAAGCACTAACCCGACTCGGTCGCTTTTCTTTTTTCTTCTAAAGGAAAAACGATCGATTCAACTCATTTTCATTGATTGTTGTTGAAAAAAATTGAAAAAATTGAGATCCTAATAATTGAAAAATCGATCTTTTATATTCCCACCATCCAAAATCAAGCAAATCAACCCTACAAGAAAAAAAAATTATCTGCGCCGCAACTAATCCAAGTTGTACAATTTTTTTTGTTTCGTTCCTTTTTTTTATTATAGACGGAGCTATGGAAAAATTACGCTCATTATTCGATGCTATATGCGATGCTATCTTCGGTCTCGATAGTAATTATTCCTTTTTTTATATATATACATATTTCTAATGAATTATTCCTAGTCGTAATCTATCATAGATTATATTGAGCATAAAATGTTAAGCAGGGCTGTGCCTGATGCTGATGGTTTTAAAAACGTTAAGATGCTTCCCAAAAGTATCAGAAATTAGGATTCCCAACCGCAAATTGTCTGAGCATGTGGTGAATTTTTATAAATCATACTTTTAGAAGGCATTTTAATTGATTTTAAACCCGTAGCAGAGTCCTGTGACATCCCTGATTGTTTAAAAACTTTTTTTTTTTGAGCCCTTAAGAACGAGATCTAGCCGAGAGATCGAATAGCGCTATATAATCGTTATAAGTAGACTATTAATCTATCAAGAAGAGAGCACACACACACACATACACAACAGCAGACACACAGATACACGCACACTCATGCGCTCCCACATAATTGAGAAGGCAAAAAAAAAAAGAATTCGAATTTCAGTTTTCAAAATCTTCATAAATTTATAAAAGTATAAAATTAAAAAAAAAAAAAAAACAGATTTTTCTTTTCAAAGCGTGCCATGTTTTTCTTTGTTACTTTCTCATGTACCATAATTCAGCTACTATACCCATGGATATATACATATTATATATATATATATCAAGAAAAGAATCGATTAAGTTAGAAACAAAATTTGTTGGCCTTTTTGGCAGTCGCTCCACTGATTATTTTTATTATTAATTGTGGAACGAGTGCCAAGGGCGTAGAGCGTTATTTGAAAAAGTTCCAATTGAGAAATTGCCAAAAAAAATTGTACTTCGAGATGGAAACCACCCAATTCTGACTGCAAATTAAATCTAACAGAATTCGAACTCCAAATTATATTGCAAAAAAAATAAATAAAAATGATATCGAAAATAATCGGAATGAAAATTGCTGCTGGCCCCTGAAAAACCTTGTTTGCTTGCGCTTCACATTCTCATCCCCTATCAGAAAAACTAAACAATTAACAAAACCAAGTTCTTTTGGAGTCCCTATTTCGAACGATGTTTATTTAGTGTTCCTAAATAGCAACATTTCTTTTTTTTTTGTTCAATCTACCCCACCCAGGTCTGCTTTGTCTGCTTTGCGAATGAAGAATCACTTTATCAAAGACCCCAAGACTACTTTGATTTATGAAACGAACTAGTTGTTTACCATTAACCAATGTATACCGACTTGTTTTGCTTGCTAATGTTCTTTGAACGCACTTGACTTTGAATTTTCTTCGTGTATGTGAGTGTTTTATATACGCAACAACAGTTCAGTCACATCATATACTTACTATATTAATATACTTCATATACTTACACATATATATATATAGAGCCATCACAAAATCAGTCATCAATCTGTTCAATGACACTCCAATCCAAGTCCCCATCCCATCCCAAAGTTCCAAGAAAAAAAATGAAAAAGAAAACATGGCACGTTAAATGAAAATTATTAAAACCCTACAATCGTGTTAAACGAACAACCGAATCGAAAGTGGGAAAACCTTTGTGATTAAAGAAACGCTAACAATGAAATTAATTTGTAGACACAGCGACATCGAACCGCTAACAACCAAACTCTTCTGCTTGATTTATAACTACAACTACAAATCCCGAAAGTTAACAAAAATTAACAAAAGCAAAAACAAAAGAAAAATTAAAGAAACAACAATAGACACTAACCCAACACCATCTAAACAAGAAAAAGGCAAACGAAACTCTCTAAACGAAATACTAAACATAATTAGTCTCTCAACTAGGCTAGTTAAGTCAGGGCTCAAGCAGCATTCAGGGCCAGAGGATATCTATATATGTTAGAATAAGTTTTTTTTTGTTATATATACGTTTCTTTTTTTTTTGTATTTTTATTTAGAGGCATGACTTAAGTAATTAAGAAAAATTCATTGATGAATCTTACTAATTGAATTTTGTTTTCTTAACCTTCTTTGTGTCTCTCCCTCCTTGAATTGCCATCATAGGTGAAAACTTTGCAGAGTTGCTTGACGGACTGTACCGTAGGAAGTACCATTATCCCTACTTATAATTGTCACCGCAACAGCAGCAGCAACTCCTCCAACAACAGCAGCAGGCGTTGGGATTCACCGGTAGTACCAACACGAGCAATGCCAATGGTAGCAACAACAACATGCTACTGTATCATCAGCACTACCATCAACAACAAAATCACCAACAGCAGGAATCGCAAATGCAACGCCTGGGCAATGTTGCTGCTCATAGTTCGAGTCCAAATGGAAGCAATAACAACATTAATCATAACAATAATACCCACACCAACAACACAAATACCGCTAGCACCAATGCCAACACCAACATCAATACCAACAGCAGCGCCAACAGCTTTGGCTTTAATACAATACGCCAGAATGGAGTGGCTGCCCTCCACTATCTCCAGGAGCAATTGCAGCTACAGCAGCCGCAGGAGCCGCCACAGCAGCAACCGTTGCAGCCATTGCAACTGCAATCGCCACCACCACCGCCCTTTCTACAACAACATCAATCGCATCGACCTGGGCATCATGGCAGCAATGGCAGCTTGAGCAATAATCTGCTTTCGATTGGAAGCAGCTTCAATAGCAACTCAAATCACAGCAATGACTACGGTGGCAACTACAACAATGCCGGTTCCTTTAACAACAACAACAACAGTGGTGGAGGCAGCAACACGTTTAACCAAGATACCAGCAGCAGCAGCAACAACTTCGCAAACCATCCCAGTCTCAGAGTGAACCATTTTGCAACCAGCGGCATTTACCCAAACAGCAGTAGTAGCTTCAGCAACAATCCCTCTAGCAGCAACAACGGTTTAACCAACAGCCGCAGCAACAACACTGGCGGCAATCTGCAGCCACGCACTAGCAATTCCAAGAATGCCAATAGTCACAACAGTAATAGCCACAACAGCTCGCAGCAGAATGACTTCAGCTTTCCGATGTCGGCAAGTGAAATGGAACTGCATCAGCAAACTCTGAAGCTGCAGCAGCTGCATCTCAATAACAGTTTCAACAAGACCACTTCAACGGCAACGACAACATCAACAGCGGCAACAACGGCGGCCACATCCACTCCAACGACATCCACGGCGACAACCTCAAATCAATTTTTATGGCGGACATAACCTGAGAGTTGAGAATCAATCTTCAAATTATAACTTATATATAACGACGTATATATTTATATAAAACTAAGAAACTCTTATATTGATCATCGTAGTAGCAGCAGCAGCAGCAGCAGCATTCATCGAAACCCAAATTTTTATGTTCTCAAATCCCCAAGAATTACAATTTTTTTTTTGTATGTTCCTCACTCTAACCCTTATGTTTTAGTTGTTTTTTTCTTTTTTGTGCTTTTTTTTATATATTTGGGAGGAAACTTTTTTTCTTATTGTAATTATATGTAAGACAAGACACGTAGTATATATACATATATATGTAATGATTTAGAAGCCTACGAAAAAGGCAATCTTTTTTTTGCTTATACTTAGAAAAAATATAACAAAAAACTATGAGAAGAACTTTTTTTTACACATATTTATACCGTATAATCATATATAAAAATATATATATATATATACAACACACACATACATATACACACATTTATATATCTACTAATACTAAATAGCTATAGGCGTGAATACATAAGCTCTGATTGTTTTTTTTTCTGTGTCTGAAACCGATTTTTTTGGCGCGAACTATGCCGCAACAACGTACACGGGGGGACCCCCTCGTGTATGTTTATAGCTGAAGTGAAACCAGATATATATGATTATATTATCTCTTTTTTTTCATAATTTATAAATCCAATTTTTTTGTCTAAATATATATATATATGTTATGTGTAACGAACGAAGGAAAATGGCTTAAATAATATTGTGGCTGGGACATGCTCAAGTTTTCAGGCTGTTTATGGATAAATGAAAAACAAAAGAAAACCACTTAGCTAGAAATATACTGAGTGGCAGGAAGAGGAAGGATAAAGGATAAAGGATGAAGGATGATAGGAGATAGGAGAACCCAGACAAAATTACACTACACCTATACAATTTTTTGCATAGCTATAATGGAAGGATACGTGTGTTTTTTTTTACTAAATATAAATATAATTTTTATGGAAACAATTTTTTTTGTTTAGTTTATTATACAAAAGAACTTGAGCATGTTGCAGAAGGAAAAACAAAAAACAAGGAACAGAAACGTGTAAGAAATAACCGTGATAGAGAGCCCGAAAACCAGAGGAGAAAGCAAGCAGCAGTACAGAGGAAAAAAAGTGAAAAAAGGAAAAAGAATAGAATAGAAACGAAACGAAAATGAAAACAAGAAAGAAAAAAGAAAGCACGCAAAATCCAAGGCGCCCGGAGTTGACCAGTATGCTTATTTTTATTTAAAAATGAAACCCGCCCGATTAAATGTTTTAATTTTGTTCTTTATTTCGATGTTATTGTTTCTTTATTTAATTAACTGCATATTATAGTGTATCGGTCACTCCTTGGGTCCAATTAATTATTTTGGTGTTGGTGCATTAACTTATAATGGAAAAGAAAAACGATTATTTAAATTTCAACAAATTTCTAATGAGGCGTTCGTTGATTATACTTTTGTTTTGTTTTGGATAAACACAAAAATATATATTAATTATGATTACATGAAAATTGTGAACAATTTTAATTCGTGCAAGGAACCACCTAATTTTCTGAATTACAACAATTTTATTTTATTATTTAATTACCTTGTCTCTGGCCTACAAAAAGAAAACTTACAAAAAAAAAAAAAAACAATTATTTAAGGCAACCTAATAAACATTTTCACCACAAACAAAACCACATTATACCTGAGTTTTATTTTTATTTCAACAACATGACGTTTTCCAATTTCCAACAATGTTTCGAAGGCACATTGAGTCAACGAATTAAGAATAATGAATACAAAAAAAAACGTGTAAAACAAAAACTAGATTTAAGTGAGACTAGACACACAGTAAACACTTGATAAAACTTACAGCTTGGTTGTGCTGAATACTAAATATTACGATTCCAAAAACAAAAACAAGAATAAATGAAGATAATTCCGAAATATACACAAGTGCGTGAATGAGAAGCGTTCGTTAAATCAATATGTAAGAAGACACTCATTCTAAAGCCCCTGTCTCAGGCGATGGACTGGGGCGCCGAGTCACTTAAATCGAAGAAAATACTCTCAACCAATGTAGCCTTAGTCTGTAAGTGGAATTACATAGAAAATAATCGGTTAATTCGAAGAAGAATTCATATACATGCATATATATATACATGTAGCACCTAGCATGCGGTCGATCGTCTCGTGTATCTTAGGACTTATAGCCAAGGCAAACCAAAAATCGAAAATTGAATATTCATTTTTTTTTTAGAGATGATCATAATTTTTGTCACCTTTTTTTGAGCATGTGACAAAAACACAAAAAACAAAAAAGAAATCATAAATTTTTTTCTCGAATGTCAGAGATATTTTGTATTTTTTTTTGTGTGTAATTCTTTAGAGAATTTTTTTCTTTACTCATAAGCAGCCAAGCTAATTTTGTTGTAATACCATGAGACCGTGAAATGGAGCCGCAATTTAAGAGATACATTTTTTTTGTCATATTTTTAATAACTAATGTTGTAGAACATGAGAACCTCACAGATGACAACCTAATCGCAAATACATTTAAAATGTTGTTCAATAAATTAATGCAAGAAAGAAATTATGTAACGGAAATATACATTATACATTATAAATTTTTTTATATCAACTTAAATGTGTCTAGAAGGTAAAGATCTTTTATAAAAAAGCAAGAAACAAAATCAACAACATATGTAAAACCAAAATACCAGAAATATGCATACAATTTTTTTTTAGCCTAAGAGAAAGCGTTTTTTATATAAACATATTATACAAAGAAAAACTAAAAAAAAAAACTAAAAAAATTCAAGCAAACAACCAACAAACGACTTGAAATGAACCTCAACCTAGCGGAGAGTAGTGATTGTTGGGGCTTCTAGAGATCCCAAAACCAGGTTAGGATTGTAGATCCACATCCGCTCCGGTGGCGCGACAGGAAGGAGATCACGGTTAGACAGAATTATAAACGCTTTATCTATCCTATGGAACTTTTGGTATTATTTCGTGGTTTCAATTTCGACCATCTCTCTGCTCTATCTCCGCCTTTTCCGTCTTTCCCCCCCTATATGGCATAGCGTTCATCTTTCAAAAGACAAAAACACCGACAAGTTATATACAATTCGAAGAATATAGCGTTTGTAAACATAGATTTAGATAAGCCGGGAGAGGTACCAAGAAAGTTACGATATTACGATATTACCGTAGTATTTTTTTTTTGCATGCATAGTACGAGTAATGACGTTGGCGAAGATTGATGTGAAACGTGAACTGCCCTATGAAAGATTTTCTAAAAACAAAAACCGAACACCAACAAAGAGAAACTAAGGCGACAGATGAAATAATTACCAACAAAACAAACCAAAAAAAAAAAACATGCAAAGATAAAGAAACCAAGCTAGAATACTGAAAAAAATGCCTACAAATAAATGCATCATACCTAAAAGCAATATACATTCATACATAGAAACAAATTAGTGGAACAGATAACAAAAATAAAAACAGAAACAAAAACAAAAACCGTTTAAATAGCAAGCAACAATGCAAACAAAGGGAATATATTCGACAAATGCAAAAACAATTATATTAACTATACCGTATACAAAGCGTATATACTATATATACATATATATATATATATATATATACATACAAAAATATATAGCGATTATAACTATTAAGTCCCGAGCGAAATTTTTTTTGAAATAACTAAACATTTAAATAATAATTATAATTATAATAATAATAATAACGTAATGTACCCCGTAATCGTAAAATATCGTATAAACGACAACACACACACATAAGCAGGAACACAGTGAAGATTTCGAGGGTATAGAGATATTCGTGAGATATTCGTGGTCAAAGAAAACTTCAGAAAGAAATGCAAATGCATATATGCAACAAAAACAAACAAAAACGAATACAACTTGAATTTTAATTCGTTTATACAAAAAACAAAAAAATTAAAAGAAAAACACATATATACATATATTGAAATAGCAGCTAATTGTTGTACTTAAGATGTCACATTACGAAAAGAACAAATAATAAACGAAAACATTTGAAATTCAACAACAAAGCGGAAAAGTAACGGCTCTTCTTTTAGGGCTGGTACAAATGTGCGATAACCGATAGCAAAAGCCTCGATTACTTTGGTGAAAGTACGTTAGTTTTAAATATTTTGTTTTTCTTATTATTATTTTATACGCATAAACCCTTTATTAGTTCTATGAGTAACACCCAGTTATATGATATATGTACTTGAAACGTAGATAACAAGGTTTCCAACTCAAGGTTGACCACTTGAAAAATCGAAAAACTACGAATAACTATTCGTAATTCCGTAAGACAACCGATTGAGTAATATATGATGATTAATTTTGAAGCAGGCGAGGATGATAACAAGCAAAGCTCTCAGTTTCTATTGTCCAGTTCGCACAAAAACTGACAAATATGTAATGTAACTCTTTATCGGTCACCGCAAATTCACAAAAAAACAAAAGGAAGAAAGACCTATCTATATATCAGTTGAGGAGCACCTGAAGCTGTTCGACCACAAGTCACTTGAAGTAACATTTTGCACTTTGCTCGAGGATGTTCGAATTATATCACCCGAGGAGGAGGAGGAGGAGATCTTCTGGTTGCCGCCAAACAAATCACGATAAGTGCCTCCCCCGTCAGTTCAATAATTTCAATTTTTGCCGCATTACAAGTGTATCGATACTGGCAATTATGGCTACGAATGGCATATATATGGTGTGCATATACTATATAGAAATATTATATAGGCATTGCTATCGGATCGAGTGGTAAACAAAGCGCTCGACTGACACTCCCCTTGGATGTGATGGGACATTTTTTTTATTTTCCGGATCGTTGACTGCTGATAGTCGGCGACACGTTTTACCAACCGAATCCAATTAGTAGTGTGTTCCGGAATTACGTCAGAGCACGCAATGCCAGGCCTGATAAGGGCCAACCTCTTCACGCGTTTGGCGATCCTTTGCCCCGTGATTCGTGATCTGTGATCCGTGATCCGTGATCCGTGATCTGTGATCATCCATCATCGTGTCACGTTCGCACCTCCCAGAGACTTCTATATGTTTATATGTGGGCTTTATCAGGTGGCGATAATGGCCATGTTTGAAGTGGTTTTTGGCCAGTTGTTATTTGGCTTGCCCCCTGGTCAGCTTGAAGGTTGAATCTGTCCCACGAATTGCATGATTCCCGAGCCAGAAAGTGGGCCCGACTGTAGGGGAAGCAGGCACGCGCCATCAATCCCGCAGTGAATATCGGAAAAGTATTTTCACAGTGCTTTGTGTACTCTTAATTTGATGACCTGATTTTTAGATGCATGTCGCGTCCACTTAAGCCTTTGTTATCAGCCACAGACGCCTTCGTTGCAAAAAAAAATACAGAAATCGCTGAGTAATATTCTGTGTAATCAATAACTTAGTCGTCATCGAGGTTTTGAAGGCAACATTCATTGGCTGCCTGCCGTTTAAAGGTTATATTTGTGGTCACTTGAGATGTACTATATATTGTGCTTTATTATTATTTAAAAAATATAAAAGTATATATACCATATATTGTTTTGATACTTTACCCATTACAACATGCACTTCAATTGAGTTTGTTTACTTGGTAAATGGTTTTTATTGTTTATCAAATTGTCTATATGCCGTATTCCATGGCCACCAAGGCTGCTAAGTACTTAACACATCACAGATTGAATACCCCGGGGACCCCTTTTGAAAACTATATATCATATATAGCCTGATTTCATTGATTCCAAAGCAACTTTCAAACATTTAAGAGAAAAAAAAACAAAAAAAAAGCACTATCTTTCTATAAAAATTTTGGTACAATTATTAATTAAAATTTAATAAATAATGAGGCTTGTGTCATTGGAATCGAGCTATACTATAACCCCTCCTCCTCCTCCTTTTCCCGGGAACTGGTCCTTGCTTCTCGATTATTTGGAATATATACATCATAGAATCACTTCTTGAGGAAGACCTCATGCAATTCCACATCCTTTAGGTTGTTAACGGTCAGGCGGCGCGAGAACTTGCCCGTCTGCCAGCGCTCCTCCAGCTCCTCGAGGGTCCGGCCCTTCGTCTCCGGCACAAAGACACCAATGAAGGCGGCCGCCAGGAAGGATATGCCCGCATAGAAGGCAAACAGATTGGCCGTGCCCAGGGCTGCCTCCATATTGGGATAGATTTTCAGCATAACAAAGGCCAGGATCATGCCAAAGAAGATGGCAATACCGGAGGCACTGCCTCGTGCTCGCTGCGGGAACACCTCCGAGATCATGAAGAACGGCAGCGTGAGCATGCCCATGGTGGAGAACACGATGTGGGCCACGATGCACAAGACGGGCAGCCAGTGGATCATGCCCACCGATTGGGGGAACCAGCTACCGGCGGCCAGCAGGAGCATGCAGAAGCCCATGCCCGTCGCCGAGAATATGCCGGATGGCTTCCGGCCCCACTTCTCGAAGATGCCGCTCATAAAGAAGGTGGTGATGATCCGGGCCACGCCCAGCATCACGGCCACCAGCACTGGATCGATGGTGACGCCCGCCTGCTGGGCAATCTGGACGGCATACACAATGATCACCACAACGCCGCAGGCCTGCTGGAAGCCAAAGAAGGTGGTCATCATTAGCACCGGCTTGTAGACCTCCGGTCGATGGATCATCTGGCTGAGGGATTCGCTGGCAGCGGTGCTCATGCTGGCATCCGCCACCTCCTTCATATGCGCCAGCTCCGCCTCGAATTCTGGCACATAGTCCACCTCTGCAAGATTGAGATGGTTATAGATTAGGGATTAGGGATTCTAGGATAGAGAAAGAAAAGGAACTACTACTGATACGGGATTTATAGATAACGATGTTTGCTATAGATATGTATAAATGAGCTTTATAAGTGATTGATCACCATAAATAATTAATTTAAATTGTTTTAAATTATAAAACTGAAGATAAGTAAAAGTTGAAATATATTTTTCCAATATCTGAATACTATATAGAAATATAGCTCATTACTTTTTTTATATTTTAAGCTTACAAGCACCATAAATATTGCTCTACAATTATCATGGAAAGCTGCTGCCATTAAAGAGAATATTTTTGCTCTTAAATGAATTAATCATTTGCAGTGTTTGACATTCGTCTAAGCACTTGATTTAAAGCCTCATCAATCACAAAAAAACCAATGAACTTCCTTAGTTTCTTTGCCATATGAGTGGAAATATTAATTTTAATTTAATTGCAGTCCCCATTTAATGGCCACAAATTGCACACCACAGAAACGAAGGTTGCTAGATTATTATTGCACTAGATTATTGCACTCTCCTCTCCTCTCTCTCTCCTGCTCAACCCCCCTGGCTTTCCAATCTAAATGCAAATGAATCAATCACTCACCCTTCTTGGGCAGCCCGCGGAAATATCTGAGCGATGTCCTGGCCCGCTCCTCACGCCCCTTGGTCAGCAGCCAGCTGGGCGACTCCGGCATGGGGATGACGAGCAGGGTGGCCAGCAGTTGGAAGCCACAGCTGATGCTGAAGATCAGCACAATGTTGTGGCGTATGAAGTAGCCGAGGCAGTACATCAGCAGAATGCCACCGGCCAGGCCTAGCGAAGTGCCCAGGATGAGGCGGCCCCGGATTCTTGGCAAACTGATTTCGGCGGAATATACGCCCACCGGCGACACAAACATACCGATCATGATGCCACCAAAAGCGCGACCCAGCAGCATCTGGTAATAGATCATGTCCCGGTTGTCGTGCATGAAGCTGGTGACCAGCAGGATCCAGCCGATGAGTCCAATTAAATTCGTTAGGAGAATGGTGTGCTTGCGTCCAATGCGATCGAGGAAGTAGCTAACCAGGAGTCCGCCCAAGGGACAGGCCATGTTCTGGATGGAGGCTGGAGGATGGAGACCATAAGTAATCACGGAACGAACACTTGTGAAGCTATCAAGTTAAGTCGCAAGTTATTCGCTTGAGATGGGGCTTACCAAACCAACTGGACTCGTCCTTGTTAAGCCAAAAGGGCTGCGTCTCGTCGTGCAGCTGGTTGAGAGTGACCGCAGGCATGCTGACCACCATGCCGGAGCCGAGGACACCGCTGTTGCCCAGGAAGACCATAAGCTCTTGCCGCAGCACGGCCAACTTGCTCTCGCCGAGCGGCTTGTCCTTGGCCAGCGGATCCTTTTCCATGGCCACATCCTTGCTGATGACCGTTGGCTTATACGCTGGCGGCACCAGCTGCTCCTCCTGCGCCTCCTGCTGCCCCTTCATGGCTATGTCCTGGGGTGTCCTTCGATGCTGGTTACTGATTACTGGTTATTGGATATTCCGATAGGTGCCAAGTACTGTGTGCTGGCTGGATCCTTCTGGTTTTTTCTATCCTTATTGAATTTTTATCCGTGTGAAGGGGGCGTGTCTGGAGCTGGTGGCCGCCAATCAATTAATGGCCCACAATTAGCTATAGTGGCAACGTCGTTGGCTCCGTACACAAGGTTTGCCTGCGGCTCTGATAGCTGTGGCTCGACAAGTGGAAACTTCCGCGCATTTCAATCAAGGGCTCGCGCTCCAGTATCAATTTCACAAGTTACCAATGACTTATCAGTGCGTCCAGAGACCCGTCGGGAGAGCTGCCTAGTTCTGGTTCTTCAGTTCTTCTTCTTTGCAGCATAGTCTTTGCCGGATTCGGTGGGATTATTTTCACTCAACTCAACTCAACTCAACTGCCACGAGGCACGTCCGTGTGGCTCAGCGTTTCGCAGGCAACTGAACGGAGAGTTTCTCTGAAAAACGAAACTGTAACTGAAGCTGAGAAGCAACAGCCGGCACCATAATTTGCAAATTAAAAATTATTGTTTGCATTTAATGCGAGGAGGCGTAAACGGGGCGTATGAGCGATTTCGAATTTCGATTTTGGTGATTACGTATACGCCACCGTTAGCACTGTTGGCTAGCGTGCTGTGAGCGGCTTTTAAACGCAATTAGCCATCTAATCGATCCACCAACACCCATCGCCTGACCCCCCCTTTCCCCTTACCCACTATCTCTGGTTTCTCTCGCGAATCAACCTCTCCCCCTCTGTGTCTCTCAATGTCTCACTGTTTCTCGTTGCTCTCAATCGAACGACATTGACAACGAACTTGACATTGGCGCGGCGGGGTCAGGTGCAAAGAAGGGGGCTTTTATACCAAGAACCAAGAGCGGGAAATTTGTCATTTGGTAGCTGCTTGTATACCCTCAACTAACTCTCTTTCTCTCTAACAAAAAAAGTATAAAAAAAAACGCTTGGCATAAACAATTTAATTTGTTTTTATTTCATATATTTTATGACTGCACTAATAGACCGATAATTGCCACTCACGTTTTATGCGTAAGCATTTGGGGATTTACGATATCATTTCGGATTGATAACAATATGTATAATTTTAGCTTTAGCTTTGCAGGTGTAAGGACAACTCACAATCACACATATAATAAATATATATAATGAATTATATTTATTAAAGCTGATAAGTGATTAAGCCATTAAAGAGGCCCTTAAAGTAGTCAAATTTAATTTATGGTAAAAAAATCCAATCATTTATATTTCCATCAAAAAGGCAGAGAAATTCAGGGTATCCTTCGCCTGAACTCAGGGTATATCTTCAAGGTAAACACAAATGTTTCGTTAATGAAAATTCTGTTCTGATCACAATCGTGGCGGGTGTTGCCTGTGGCTGCAGTTGGCCAAAAGCCAGAAGCCAAAATACTTGGCTTATCAGACCCGTCGTCTCCCGCTCTCTCTCTTGGTGTTGCCATATTCTCCTCTCTGCGGAAGAGGTGCATAAATTATGCGCGATATCGAACGGAATGTGTTAATTCTAATGCCGGCGCCCCGTTGGAAACGTCAGCTGTTGTCGGTTTTTGGACCTCCGGGGCTTTGCTTATCGGCGGCAGGCGATGCACGCCGCTGCCACGCGGCCGTATCGGGTCCGGTCCGGTCTCCGGAGACTTCGGTGTAAATAATACCACATGGATCGCATTTGATCGCGCTACTTTAATTAACGAAATCCGAGCCACAAATTGTGGTAGCCAACAGGTAGACGACCGACCACAGGTTCCCCGCAGATACAATCTATTGTAATAACGAGTTCGGGGCCCAGAACTTTGTCTAGCGGCAAATATTTAAATTGCGATTGTGTGCCAATTTAGACAATTTGACAGGTTCAAATATTTATGGCTTAATATTTAAACAAATCAACCCATTTAAACAAAGGCCCTGGGTTTCAGACAGGAAAAAAAACACAAAGTTAAAAAATCGCAGACAACAAAGAAATACAAAGCCAAATTGGATTATCATTAGTAACAATAAAAAATAAAAAAATAAAAAAAAAAGGCTTTGCTAATAATTTTAATGCTTATGAATGTATGTAGAGAAAAAACGTAAAATTATTTAATTTATTGACAAAAAGTTAAACCTTGTAAACCTTGGAGTCTGAATGACAAATAATAATAATAGCACCACTTGAGCTTTAGGTTTAGTTGAGCAAATAATTAATAATAATTAAAAATAATATATTGTTTCCTTGTTTGTCAAATTCCAATAATTAATTATTATCTACATATCTCTATTGATCTCACTTTTCTTGCTGTGCACTTAATTTATAAAAAAAGGGAGGGTCTGTGTGAAATTTAAGCCGAGCGAAACGATAAGTAATTTATGGCCAGCGATCAGCGACAAGGGCCAAATGAGAATTTGATTTTTGGTTTCGCATTTCGACTGATTTATCGCAGCCGCAGGCAATTTCTGGTTGCCAACTCACGTCATTCCTGCCCTCGCCGATAATTATAGAGCCCTTTCTCCACTGGGGGGTTTCTCCCTAAAAAAGTACCTTGCTCTCGTCAAAATCAATCAATCAACACAACCAAAGTTGCACATTTAAATCAATTGTTCGCGGGGATCTCTGAGCAAAACCCGAAATGGTAATAAATAATAAACTAAAAGAATCTTTGGAACTCAATAAAAACTGTTGTACACATTATCTGGGAGTCGTGGCAGACAGCTGATAAAACAATAAGCAGCGAAAACGTGAGATTGTCTGCCGAAAACAGCTTTCGCAAAAGGAACACAACCGTGTGCACCTAAGGGCAAAATAATAGTACTTATAATTTTGTCAAATTTATAAACTTTTTGGTAATTTACAAAACCAATATGAGGATATAAAATATTTCATTGACGATCTAAAAGATCCAGGAAGAAGTTCATTAAGTATTCACATACAAACTGAATGCATTTAAAGTTAAAATTATGCAATATTTCTATATATATTTTCACTACTAATTTTTCTTTACACTTTTTTTGTGTTTTTAATTTGTATTACAAATGCCAAATATACAAAAAATATTGTATAAAATATTGCAACATCGATCATAACATAATTATTTGTTATGGACAGTTGAAAAGTAATCTTAACCCCAACTCTTCCCATCCCCCTTACTGCTGCAACTGGAAGTAATTGGAATTTATTAATATGGGGGAAACAAATAAGACTTTATTTAAGCTTCACATTTCTAGTAAAAATTCGGCTCACACCATAAATATCACACAACAAACCAGCTAAATAAATGGCGAGATCGACCCGGCTGTTGATCTTGATCAAGAATATACTATATATACTTTATATGGTCGGAGATGTCTCCTTCACTGACTGGAGCAAAAGACTTAAGCAACGAACTTTAAAACTTATTTTAAAAGGACGAAAGCGCCATCTGGCGGTCACATCGGTAGTTCACCACATCTTGTGGGCGACAGGAAAGAGAGGGAAAGAATGTTGAACGAGCAAATGTATCGCGCTCTTTCCCATGGCCCACAAACTTTAGTTCAAACTGCGGCCGCTTGATGGCGCTTTCATTCCACGACCCTTTCAATATATGTTTTAAATTATGTTTTAAGACGGGAGTCATTTTCGATTTATAGGGTCAGAAATGACTCCTCTGATAAGTTTTAAGCTTTTGACTGTAAAAGAACTCGCGGATTTTTAAGGACTTTAAATTGATAATTTTGTATTATATTTTTATTATGGTGAGTGCCTGTTATTTAATGTGGCTATTAATTAAAAAAGAGCTTTCTTAAAGACAAACAATTAAATCTTGAATTGGAAACAGACTTTGATAAATAAATGGCCAAATATTCCCATACATTTTTATGTGAAAAACACTCTCTCTCTTCAAATCGTTCAATGTGTTAAATCGTTCTAAAAATTATGATATTTTCAGTGCAAATTCATCCATTGAGCGATTTGAAATACCAGGCGAACAGAAACGAGAGTAAGGTTATTTTATTTGAGTGTGCACAAGGGCTTTCACTCATTTACGAAAAACTCGTACTTCCACTCATTGCTAAGAACAGTGCAACTTGAGCATAAATGAGAACATCTGAGAATGAGTGGAGTGGCCTGACAATTCGGCCACAAATTGCATTGCATACGTTCGGGCTGCATATGCTTACACCATTAACATCACTCAATTTCAGTGTAAGAGCCATGTTTAAAACTTTTAAATTAAAAGTATTGGCTGAATGAGTGGCCATAAATTTCATTGCATTCTTTCGGGCTGCATCTGCTCACACCATTAAAATCACTCAACTTCAGTGTGAGAGCAAGGGGTGGAAGTATTGGAAGAATGAGTGGAAATTTTAGAATAACCCTGCTCTCTTTTCTGTTCGCCTGGTATTTCAAATCGCTCAATGGATGAATTTGTTGTTGTTGTAGGCCAAGACGAGGCTTCAATTTGGGATATTTTCAGTAAAAATCCTCCCGCTGCCCAATTTGAACTACCAGGCGAACAGAAACGAGAGTAGGGCTATTTTAATTGAGTTTCCACTAAAGTTTTCACTCATTCAGCCAATACTTCCACTCACTGCTGAGATCACTGCGGCATGAGCGAAAGCATGAGAGAATGACTGGAAATTTTAGTGCACACTCAAATAAATTAACCCTACTCTCATTTCTGTTCGCCTGGTAGTTCAAAAGGCTCAATGTGTGAATTTGTTCTGGAAATTGGGATATTTTCAGTGCAAATTAATCCATTGAGTGATTTGAAATACCAGGCGAACAGAAACGAGAGTAGGGTTATTTTATTTGAGTGTGCACAAAGGTTTTCACTCATTTAGGAAATACTTGTACTTCCACTCGTTGCTAAGATCAGTGCAACTTGAGCATAAATGAGTGCATGAGTGAATGAGTTAAGTGGCCTGACAATTCGGCCACAAATTACATTGCATACTTTCGGGCTGTATCTGCTCACACCATTAACATCACTCAATTTCAGTGTAAGAGCCATGTTTAAAAGTATTGGCTGAATGAGTGGCCATAAATTTCATTGCATACTTTCGGGCTGCATCTGCTCACACCATTAAAACCACTCAACTTCAGTGTGAGAGCAAAGAGTGGAGATAAAGCCAATAAATGAGTGGAAATTTTACAGCACACTCAAATAAATTAACCCCATGTTCGTTTCTGTTCGCCTGGTAGGCCACAGCAGCTAATAATCTAGATTTATAAGTTAGCTCATAGTTTAGGCAATCCGCTAGCTTTGTATAAATAAACAAATAAATAAATAATACCTAACAATGTGCATAATAAAATAATACTAATTGTGGAATCGATTATCGTCACGGAAATAATCATCACGAAATCGATAGTGCTGCCATCGAATGTGTTCCAGCTCTAATGCTCACTTTGAACATATTTTTGTTTTCTATTAAATACTAAATAGTAATTAGACCCGGTTCCCGAAATGGTGTTCTACTTCAAGAGCAACGTGGTGCAGCCATCGGCGATGCTATACATGGGACGCGACAAGTACGAGAACGAGGAGCTTATCCGTTGGGGTTGGCCGGAGGATGTCTGGTTCCATGTGAACAACCTGTCTTCGGCGCACGTTTATCTGCGTTTACACCGCGGCCAGACGATCGACGACATTCCCAGCGACGTGCTGGTGGATGCCGCCCAGCTATGCAAGGCCAACAGCATCCAGGGCAACAAGGTGAACAACCTGGAGGTGGTCTACACCATGTGGGAGAATTTAAAGAAAACGCCGGGCATGGAGCCCGGCCAGGTGGCCTATCACGACGAGAAGGCGGTGCGTAAGATTAAGCTGGAGAAGCGTGTCAACGAGATTGTCAATCGTCTCAACAAGACCAAGACGGAGGAGGAGCATCCCGATTTCCGTGGGCAGCGAGAAGCACGCGATGCCGCCGAGCGCCAGGACCAAAAGAAGCTGCAGCGCGAACGACGCGAGCAGGAGAAGGAGGCGGCCAAACAGCGGGAACTGGAAGCGGAGCTGCGGAGCTATGCGTCCCTCCAAAAGACTGAGAATATGCGCACCAACTATGATGCCGGCAACGAGTCGGATGACTTCATGTAGCGTCATCCTCATCCTCATCTCTCTCTCTCTCTATCTCAACATCCACTCTCGCTCAAAAGCTCTCCACTCTGCAGCTCATCGCTGCTCAGCTCTTTTATTAATTTTGTTTTTATATTAAATTGTAAATTGTTTCTGTAAATAATTTAAATTGTAATTTATTTACTGTTTTATTCCGTGCTCATAGCATATACATAACTTTATTTCATGGCAAAATTGAAGGATATGACTTAATCCCTTCAAATATTTGAGTGCAAGGTGCACTTTGATTATTTTTATCAAATTTTTTCTGTGTTTGCGTTTTTTGTTTATAATTGTAAACCCAAGATTTGTGTGCGGATTCCTCCGGCGATATCTTCTGGGCTGTTAAGAGAGAGATTAAGTTGGAATCAGATGTCATATGATTGTGCATTTATATTTTAATTAACTAAACATGACAAAGGAGTTTAAATGCAATGATGTACTATATATGTATGTTCAGATGAAATGTAGGATAATTCTGCTAGGAATCAGTTTAAAATGGGGGATTACCAGAATCTAAGAATATCTTGTGTTTATAGGTTCCTTTTTTATTTCTTTCTCTGTAACAAGGACATGTATTATAAACGAAGTTAGAAGGAAACAGAAAAGCATTAAGAATTATATGTATTTATGTTTATTTTCAAAGTATATACGGTATATAAGTTTACAAAGACATCAAATCTATCAAAGATCACAGCTTGCCCCGCATCATGGGCAGCAGGTGGCTGTGAAAGGAGGCATTGACCGGCTCCTGGTTGAGTGGATTCCTTCGCGCCTCGGCCATAAGTCTCTCGTACACACGCCCATCGTGGCAGCCCAGCGTGGACCCTAGGACGCGATCGTGAAAATCGAAGCCATCGACTAGGGCAACCGCATTCGGACGCAGCTGGGACAGCAGCACCTCGTAGCGACTCTCCACGAACCGCAGCTGGGTGCCTGTTATGCTGTTCCAGCGCAAAACAGAGCCCGCCTGCCGCAGGAATGTGTCCAGCACGAACAGCTCCACCAATTGTCCCAGCACAGTGGAGACACCGGCTGAAATTCCTGTCCTTCGCAGGCGCTCCAGCTCCTCGAGAGCGTTGCGTGTGAAGAAGGCATGGGCGTGGGCCACGGCAGCCGCGGTAAGCTGTCTGCCAGCCAGGTTGCTGGCCATCTGGGCACTGACCTTGCCCCGTTGGTGGCTGCTCTGGCTCTGCCACGCCTGCCGCACCTGCTCCAGGGCGGCGATCTCCAAGGCACGAGCACAATTGGCTGTAAGACTCTTGCCCCAGACGAGGCGGGTGGTGTCCCTCAAATAGGTGACACTGGGCGGCAGGACCTTTCGCTTCAGACTGTCCACATACTGGCGAACCAGGAAGCGAGCCGTCTGAAGGAGAAGCACCGTGTACTCGCCCTCGTACGTGTAGGCAGCCGCTGTCAGGCCGTGGATGCTGTCAAAGTTGGCCGACGAGAGGTAGCCGTGACCGCCGCAGCTCTTTCGCAGGCGATCCACGCCCTCGGTGGCCTCGTCGGTGGCCACCGCCTTGAGGCAGCAGCTCAAAGCGTGCAGCTCCGGCAGCGAGTTGCGGGCGTTGTTGGCCTCCAGTTGCTCCAGTACGCGTTCGTAAAAGCGCCACAACCAGTCGGCGACCAAGCGATAGGACACGCCGCGCGCTATCTGCGGCAGGATTTTGGCCTGCTGGGTGATGTGGTCCAGCACGGAAACCTCCGGTTGATTGTCCTCAATGGGGCTTTGGCGACGCACCACGGAATATCTGGCGGGGAAAAACCATATACATAAGTACCAAGGGCGATGGAGTCATCATCTTTCAAGGTCACCTCGTTGCAATGGTTGCCGCCTGCAATAGACCGAAAAGGACATCTCTCAGGGTAATGACCCGCACATAGACCATGGTGCCGTAAAGAAGCAGTGGCGGCCGTCCCTGGATGAAAGTTCCATCCTCCAGCACCTGGGCATTCTTCATTAGCATTTGATTGCGCGGAATCATCACGTTGCGTAGCCCCAGAAACCCATTGTTGACCCCATTGCCGCCCATCCGAGGTCCAATGTCGCCCACATCGATACCGGGTAGTGGTTCGTGGGTCCTCTCATCCCTGATTCGCACCAGAAAGGATTGCAGTCCATGGTGCTTGCCCTTAACATAGAGTTGGGCCAACACAATGATGAGATTAGCGGTGTTGCCCAGGCCACCGGGCCAAAACTTGTAAGAGCTCTGCGTCGGTGTATTCAGGACGAACTCCTGCCGCTCCGGATCGTAATCTGCCCGGGTCTCCAGGCCACGGACAAAGGTGCCATGGCCCAGCTCCGTCTGCGCATAGGTCCCGATCACGCCGTCCATGTGCCAGGCCCGGTTCAGCCATTGGGCTTGCTGCTCCTCGGTGCCCTGGCTGAGCAGCGTGGTCATAAACATGGAGAAGTGCAGCCGGAGCGGAAAGCTTTGCTGGAAAAGTCCCGTGCCCAGGGGACCGGAGAGAAGTAGCCGAAAGTCGCGAAGAGCATTGACGCTAAGATCCAGCTGCGGCTGCTTCTCCCGCTGCCACTGACGCAGCTTGGCCAGGAAGCGTGTGGACCGGGCCACAGTCTGTTCGTAGCGCTCCTTGTAGGACAGACAGCTGGGATGCACTGCCTCCTCCAGCTCGGGGTCCTCGTAGAAGCGGCGCTCCAGGGCGCGGCGTTCGGCTAGCTCCGAGGCTCCGCCAGCCCACCAGAGGGCAAAGTCCTCGCTGTCCAAGCTCGCCGCCGCCCGCTCCCTTTGCAGATCGGAATTCACTGACATGGCGATAGCTAGCTTTCCCCGCTGATTGCCTGATCTGATGTATATATATATGTATATGTATATATTATTCTGCAACTTGCCCAGCCGAGCAACTGGCTTGCACTGATCAGTTGTGGTTTTCGCAACAAACCGCAGAGCTGTGCAAAAAGGCGTGGAGATAGCCAAGGGCGTCACGTAAGAGGGATTTATTCATCCTGAAGTCTGAATCTTAAGACTGCTTTAATGAAGCCAGGAAGATTATGATAGTACATTTTATTTATTTCATTATCTATTTTATTTATTTATTTGTAATAAATGTTTTTAAGGCAAATAAAACAAAACCCCCTTATAGGCTCATGGCAGACTGGGTGCCAGCACCACTGCTTCGCTTGGCTCTTTGCCATTCCTGAGCTGAGTTGCTCAGCAAGTACTATGTATCTCAACTTTTGCATCAGGGTGAACCTGAATTCGAAGAGCCTTTATTCGAATTTGTTTTTATTTAATTGTGTTTCTAAAAAATCATTTTTAAAATAAGTTTTGAAAATATGTATATGTATGTTAATATATCAATGCTGGTTATATGTTGGTCAAAAGAAAGAAAAAACCGCCATGGGATAGTAAATTGGTTTTGATTAAATTTAAAACATTAAAAAATATTAATATTGAATGAATTTAATTTTTGTTTAACTTTGAGTTGCAATATTTATACAAAAAAATATTTATATTAACAAAAATATATAATATATATTTAAAAATAACAAAGATTTACTCATATACATGCCTTATATGTTTTTTTGTTTTTTTTAAAGAATTGATTTCCAATTTTCCATAGTCCGAATATTTTCATAGTACTTTTATGTCTCTGCATCTCAGCTTAATTTATGTTTTACTAATTTTTGTTTAATAAATTTGAAATATATAATTTAAAGAGAAATTAACAAGTACATACCTAATATACAGGTCCACCCCATGCTGAGGTGGAACAAAGTGCAATCCTGCTCGATGGGGGTCTAGTCTATCCACCGGCCAATCTGGCCCGGCTCTGCTGGTTATTTATCTGGGTCAGCGGCGATAAGGAGCGAGCGTAAACATAAACAAATTAAAAAATAATAAAACACGCACTTTTGACGATTTCTTTCGTTTTATTTCGTCTAGAAAAAGCGACACACACATTAGTTTACTCTTAATTGTTTCAGTTTTCTGGACTTGTTTGTGCAATATTAAACAAAATATAAATATTTGATTTTGTTTTCATTCGCCGTTTGCTTTGCGACATTCCTTAGCAAATGCTGGTTTTTTTTTGCAGTGCGCAACAACAATATTTATTATTAACTTTTTTTTTTGTATTATTTAAAGAACATCATTTCTTTGGGGTTTATTTTTTGCCAGCTAGATTTATGTCGAATTTCGTATTTTGTGATTAAAATTAACCTCGGAGAGGCAGCTTAAAAACAAAAACCAAAAAAATAAACATAATAGGAATTATGGAGGGACAACTCTCCTTCTGGTAATGTCAACTGTCCTTCGCTTAGCATAATAGTTACATTTTCAACGGTATCTCTTAGTTTCCTTCTTTGTTTAGTTTCAAGTTGCTATTTTGTTTTTTGTTAACAATGGTTACTCTTCCAGTTGGATCGCATCCGTATCCGTCTCTCGTTGTTCTGCTTCTCCTGCTGCTCCTGCCGTGCTCCTGGTTCCATCGTCCTTTAAAAGTGATCTTTCGTGGTACAGGTAGCGAGTTAGACAAAGATGGCCTTAGACAGCTAAAGGTACACGAGTACAAACACAATTACAGCGGCTAACAGCTTAATAAATTGTTTTCAGTTTTTTTTATAGATTTTTTTTGTTGCTTTCTAACAGATATTTCTTTCGATATTTCCCCATTATCGCGCCTTTTCGGGTCCTGCCCTGCGTGACTGTGTGTAATGTGTGTTTGCTTTTGTTTTTTGTTTTTTTATTAAAATGGTTCACGTTGCTCCGTGTTTTATTTACATATAATAATAGTTTTACTTCATTTCAGACATTTGTTTAACATCGTTATCGTTATTTTACGGCCACATATACATACATATGTGCATTTATTATAATATTGGGTATTATTGTAACAATTATTAGGTATACATACGTATATAAGATCTCGGCAACATTTAACAACATTCTTTACTTATTCGTTTTAGCTTTTAGTGTTTAGTTTTTAGTTTTTAGTTTTCAGTTTTTAGTTTTAAGTTGTAGTTTTTAGTTTCAGTTTGTTTACGTTTAGGTTTATGTGTTTTTTTGCATTTTGCTTTCACTTATTTTGTGGCTTTTTGTGTTTTCGCTTCTGCTCTGCACTCGATATACATTCTTCTCACATTTATTGCACAATATATATATATATATATAGACTTTTTTAATTAAATAATATTATGTTGTACTTGAAACTTGCACTAAACTATAAATTGTACAAAAAAGATTTCTCAGTTTCCTCTTGTCAGAACTTGTCCTATTCATGTTGTTACTTGTTCAGCTCTCTTCTTTACTGTACTTCTGTACAGCACTGTACTTCTTATATTCCCCGTTTATCAGCTAAAGCGTTCTACATAACACGTAATCCTCTATCTATCGCTCAAGCTCTCGCCCTCGCCCTCTCTCTGCGTGGGCATGGTATTCTTTCGGAAAGGGATTCTGTAGAAGAAACACACTGGACATCTGACTTGTCATTTACACATACATACGATAACGATATACATTGAGTTGTGTGTTTGTGCGTTTCAAAAACAAAAAAAAAAGTCTCAATTCTACAAAACTAAATTCTCCACATACAACATATACAATAATAATAATAATTATAGGTCATATAACATAGATTATTCATAATTTATACATATATATATATTCTATATATTCATATAAAATTCCCAAAATTTGATTAGTTTGTTTCTCCTTCTAATTAGTACTATTTTTAGATTTCTTTTTCTTGGAGGCACAGCCACCATTTTGAACTTTAGGCCCTGTTCTGCTTCTTCCTTTCCTTTCCTTCCCACCCTCTCTTTTGTTTTCACCCTTCGATGTTTCCTAGCAAAAAAAAAAAATAATAATAATAATAATATAAAGGGTTATAGGTTAAACTATAAAGGCTAGAAAGAGAGAGAGACCGCGAGCGAGCACCAGCGAGATGGGACTTGGCTATAGACGATGATTGACAACGACAACAAATTTGCAAGCGAGCGCCACAACAACAACAGCAACAACAATCAATTCAACTACAACAAATATAACTAAATATGTGCATTGAGCAGCTATCCCCTATCCCATTCCCTCCCCAGCCACTCCCACCTCCTCCACATCGAGATTTCCTGCCGCTGCCTCTGCCTCTGCCTGCATCGCCGTCTATTTGGTTTCATCCTGATCCATCGGCTCTTCAGAATCATCGCGGGAGAGGGTTCTATAAACAAACAAAAAGGCTTAAATATAATCAATTTAGGTAATGAATAATCGATACTCACCTGTGCATCGACTGCATCGAGAGGCCGGCCATGGCGTTGATCGTCTCGGACTCGTCATGCTCCACCTTGAGCGTTTCCAGAGCGGACAGGCCAACCGTGTGCTCCAGCATCCGAACACACGGCCAGTGCGTTTGCTGTGGATCAGATAGAGAGGAAAGAGAGTTAGAGGGAGAAAGACAAAGAAGATCAGAGGACGGAGGCTGAATGAGATCGAAACACACCTGAATGGCTATCGTTTTCTGAAGCGTGTTGATGGCATTCTGGCAGGGCGGCCGCTCCAACTCGGCCTTGGCTATCGGAGCGGCTGGATCGCCGAGCAGCGCCCGCACACACTCTTGGGCGGAATCACAGATGGCGGCCAAGTCATAGCCACCCTCGAGGGCAAGCACCACTTTGCCATTGGCCAGCTGGAGGAGTTCGCGGGTCATAAAGCCAAAGCAGGCCGGCGAAACGTGGTAGCCGCCCAGCGGAGCCGGATGGCCGGTGGCCGCATCGAAGCCGGAGGAGACCAGCACAATGTCCGGATTGAAACTCCGCGCGATGGGCATCACAACGGTACGGAATGCAGCGATATATTCGGCATCGCCCAGGGGCGGATTCAGTGCCCCAGACCATGAGATGTTCACGTTGAAGCCGAGACCGGCACCGGATCCGCACTGCAAAATGCAAAATGCAAGTTATTCCTGACGATGAACGAAGGGAATCGCTAAAGCTTACCTCTGTGGGTCCGCCTGTGCCGGGGAAAAAGTTGCCGTCATCGTGTCGATGTATGGAAAGATATAGAATGTCGGGACTTTGGTAGAATGCTTGCTGTGTGCCATTGCCATGGTGCACATCCTGCAAAGAGAATTAATCGTATTGGTTTGGTTAATTCATAGATATTTATGTATTTATGATTATATTTTATGAAAGGACAAAGTCAATAGAAGGCAGACAATGAACACTTAAACAACTAAGTGAACTCATAAGTGAATGACAAATGAATAAAATAATAAAGTGAATAAATAATTAAATGGTTTGTACCCGTAAAAGTTTCTTTGTTTTTCTGTATGATACGTTTTGTCTGAAGATTATAATTTCAGGACAAGAATAAACATCTTAATAAACATCTGAAGGAAAAACTGAACAAAGTAAATGAACAAGTAAAATGAACAAATGAACAAATGAAGAAAGTAGGTAACCCATTGAACAGCTTATTGAACTGTAAAAAAAGTGAGTAAACAAACACAATAAATAGCCCTGACTAGTAAGTATAAGATCTCCATTAAGGTCTTTGGTTATGGCTCAAGTTTCTTAGTTCTTGCACAAAATTTAACCTTTTTTTAAGGGCAACGTCAAAAATCTGTACACTCACCCAATCGACGATGAGAATACGCCGCATCTCGGGCATCCGCTGGCGCAGCAACTTGGCCGCAATGGCGATCGAGTTGAAGAAGCAGAAGCCCATGGCCAGGTTTGCCTCTGCATGATGACCAGGCGGTCGCACCACCGCGAAACCGTTCCGCAGATCCCCTTTGGCGGTCTTGAAGGCCAGATCAATCACGCAGCCGGCAGCCATGCGGGCAGCGGTGGCCGTGTGGTTCTCGTTCCACGTCGTATCCAGATCAACGCCCAAGCCGCCGCACGACAGGCGAACGAAGCTAGCGGAAAGCGTGTTCTCCAATTTTGGCCTGCTCAGCTGGCACTGGTTGGACCCGAAGAGCATGGCATGCGCCTCCGTGTGCACCGTTTGGAGCTCCTCCTGCGTGGCCTTGCGTGCGCGCAGGCGATCGCAACGCTTCACCAGATCCGTCTCGATCAGCCGCGCCCACACGCTCTGCAGCCGGCCGCTATGCTCCGGATGCTGGGCGTTGTCGCCGCAGATGCAAGAGTGCTTCATCATTAGCGGATCGTAGGCCAGGCCTGTGGTAACTTTGTGCGGCGGCGACCCGCTGGCCAGTGGCTGGTGGTGCTGCCGCAGGTGCGAGGCATACAGGGTGCTCATCATCTGGCGGTGCTGGCGATGCGGCAACGAGAGGTTCACGGGCGGTATATGGTCGGCCGACGAGGAGGTGGCTATCGGAGCCGGTTGCTGTCCGGTGTCCGGGATCTGGCTGAGACCGTGCGGCCCCAGCGGGACCAGCGGACTACTGAGCGTCCGCGATAGTGGTCGCAATAGGCCCTTAGCCAGCTCCTCCTCCTGCTGCAAAAGCAGCAGTTGTTCTCTCTGCTGCTGCAGGTACTCCTGGTCACGCAGCTTAATCCCCGACTTTGTGGAGCTGCTGGAGGATGAGGCGGCAACGGAAGTGGAGGGCGGGGTCCGGTAGGCGGCAGCTGCCGCCGCCAACGCCTCGGGCAGATTCTGGGACGTGCTGGTCGCTATCGTGCTCGTCAGCACCGTCTTGGGCGGCTTTTTCTTGTCGGTTAGGTCCATAACCTCGGCAGCCGAGTCGTCCTCCTCCTCCTTTAGCTGCGCCTCCCGCACCACACCCACTCCGGCAGCAGCGGCCGCGGCAGCCGCTGCTCCGCTGCGGGTGAGAACGGTCTGGCGGAGTTTTTGGTTCAGCACCTGGTGCTCGTACGCCTGCCGTTCCGCCTGGTGGGACCACAAGAAGAACAGTACATTCATTGGGTAAGATACAAATCCATAGACGCTATTCTGCCACTCACCTCGCTGTTCTCGTAATGCGTCTGCACCAGGTTCAGCTGGCCGGCTCCCGTTAGCATCGGATGGCCCAGCGGCAACGGCGCCGACTGCGTCCTACCTAGCGGCCGGTGTCCCTGCTTGTGAAGATGCACCTGCGCCACCTGGGCATCTGTAATGGGTACATTGTGCTGATGGCCTCCATACAGCGCATGGCCGTGTCCGTGAGCGTGAGCATGGGCATGACCATGTCCGTGCCCATGTCCGTGACCGTGCGGATGGCCATGACCGTGGCTATTGGTGGGCGGCAGTGAGCCAGCGGCCGCTGCTGCCGCCGCTGCAGCCACGGCATGGAGATTAACCGCCGATCCGGTTACGCCGCCCAGCTGTTGCATGTAGGACGAGGACGAGGGCAGAATGGTGGAGGCGGCATGAGCCTGCGGCGGCGCCACATCGCCAACAAGCGACGCCTGCGATGAGGAAGTTGAGGTGGCCGAGGCGCTGCGCACCACCGGTGACGGCTGCTGCGGTGCTATCCCAGTGGCCGGAATCATGGCCAACGGCGCTGGCTGTCGGCCCACGAACGACATGCCCAGCGGATTGTAGTAGCCGCCCGGTTGTCCGCCGCCTCCGGCTGCGGCCACATGCTGTAGGGCCGCGAACATCGCATAGTTGACCTGGGCGGCCTGCGCCTGAGCCTGGGCTTGGGCCTGGGCCTGCGCCTGGGCACTAACCTGGGCGTGCGCCTGCGCCGAATTGGGTAAATGCGGTCTGCCCAGCGAGATGTTCGGCAACGACGGTGAGCTGAACAGAGGCAGGTCATTGATGCTGCTCCTCTGGCCCGGCTGGTATTGGCTGCCCTCCTCGTTCTCCTCCTGGATCGGGGCACTGGTCGGAGATCCACGGCTGCCCACCACTCCCACTGTGAGGGCAGTGGCCGAGGGCGGTGAGTTGGGTCCCGAGTCCGGAGTGCTGTTGCAATCTGGGCGGGCACAAGAAGGCAAAGCGATTAGTTTCACAGTCACAAAATCAGTGTATGTATTATCCGATCAGTAAGGCAGTTAAGGCAGTTGGTCTTGGTGATGTTAATTAAAACAGCGGTAAAAACAACAGCCATAATAGCGATAACAACGATTAAACAAAAGTTAAAGAACATTAAAAAATTTAAAAACTAATTTCAAATCAATACCAATTACCAATACGAAGGGTGTGCTTTGTAAAAGAGTATTTTGTAAGCACTACTTATTCCTGTTTTGAAATTATACAAAATATCGATTCCTTATCGATATTTAAATCTAAATTTGATATGGTCAAGTCGATATTCTGTTTATTATAAATAAAGTAAATTAAATCAATTAAATACAATAATAGTTTATACTTAAATTCGATATTGCGATATTTTTCAATACTTTGCATTTCGATATATCCAACAAAACGATATAAAATACACTTTATTTATTTTCAATAAATCAATAAAAACATTATTATAAATTTAGAATAAAATATAATCAAAAATATATTCGAATTTTATGAAATAATGACTAGATTGAAGATCTCTTTAGTTAAAATTATTAATTTTGTTGAAATATATAGGTAACAAATAGGTTTTTAAGTTAAATTATCATAATAAGCCTGTTTTTCCATTCTTTACAGAACCCAATTTCTTATATTTTCTACCCAATAATATATTCGATCCCTGATCCCAGCCGTAAACCCATTTAATTCGTTTCGATACGTACTTGTGAGAACAGAGTTCTTCTGCTGCCTGCGCTGCGCCGCTTGGAGGAGGCGCTCATGGCGCCTCGCACCCGCCGGTCCGCCGATGCGAGCCTTGCGTTCGATGACGCTCTGCTTCAGCCGGATCTTCAGCAGGTTCGGTTCGGATGCTGTGTCGAGAGCGGTGCACACAAGGATGTTGGACAAGGGTTAGTTTTTGACGGGGTTAGAGTTAAGATTTAGTTAAGATTTAAGCGAGACTTGTAAACAAACTAGCAGTTTGTTAGTAGACTTTTTTAACTGTGAATATTCATGCCTTTATGTAGTTGTTGTCTATATATCCTATTCAACCCCCTATAAAATCAGTCATATTCGTTATTCATTGAATAAAAAATGTATGTTTTTAAAAGCTAATATAGGAAAACCACAGCGATATATTTAGCTTATTTTTTTCAATAATTTACAGATATTACTAAGACCTCAAATAACTCATAACCCTTACTTTATATTCATTGCTTTTCTATCAGTATTTGATGTTAACTAACATCCCAATTCAAGGCTCTCACATGTGACCTTAAGCTGAACAAAAGTCTTACCTAAAAAACTCGATTATACAAGGTATATGATATATGTACATCGGGAATGCTTACTTAAGCACCTCTTACGTACTGTACAACTTATCTAACGCCAAAATTCATAATAATAATTCCTCTGTGTTTCCCCCTTTTTCAATTGTTTCTAGATTTTAGTGCATTCACAATCTGTGGTTAGACAATATATATCGCGGGGAGCAACATATCCGAGCGTAACAGGCAAGAAAAGCTAACTCCGAGCGCTGGAAGTTCATGGCCTTGGCCACCTGCTGCTGGCAGGCGGCAGCAACACGTTTCCTATTCCTAGTCGGCCACTCACCTGTCTTCCTCAGCGGGAAATCAGATTCATATTTGAGCAGTGAGGAGGGCGGCTGAGGTATTTTGTACGGATGCGCACTGGTCACCGTTCCGGCTGGTAGCGATTCGCCCGAGGAGCTCTTCACCACGCCGCTACAAGTACAGGTACCAAAAGGGGAGTCAGTATTAAAAACAATTAAAAAGTTATGGTTTTTCTATATTGAAAGTGCAATCTTACCGATTCCTATAGGGGGAAGTTGTCGTTGTGCCATTGGATGCCGCCGCCTGTGACTTGCGACTCATGATGAAGCACTGCCAAAGGAATGCAAGAATTGGAGCTGTGTAATTGGGTCTGGGGAAGAGGATGGATGAGACCTGTGGTCTGGGCTTACATTGAGAATCTGTTTGACCTCGGGACTAGCGTTGGCGCTGCAGTTCTCCTTGCGCTTCATCACCTCCCTTTCCCGGCGATCGCGCTGTTGCTGCTGTTCCCGTTGCTGCTGCTGCTGATGTTGTTGCTGCTGCTGCTGATGTTGCTGCTGCTGCTGCTGCTGCTGATGACGATGCTGCTCTTCGGCCACTGCAGCAGCGGCAGCGGCGGCGCTTACCATGGTCTGATCCCGCAATTCCTGGAAAGCGCCATGTGAATTCACCGCAAACTGAATAATTACAATAAATTCGAGAGATATTTGTTTGTTTGTTTGTATTTTTGTATAAGCTTTTTAGTGGTGACGGAGGCAAGTAAGAAAGAAATAAAATGCATAATTGTTATTGTTTATCTGTGGTTCTTGCTGCTGCTGCTGTTGCCAACGAGGAAATCAATTTTACCGACACCGACGAGTGTCTATTGAAACGCCTTTATTCTGCCACAATTGTGAGCTTATGTGATTTGTAGGTAAAAATTTAGATGCTGCTGTCGGCTTTAATGAGACATTTTTTCTGGAATATAATAGACAGAAGCGGGGGACAACGGGGAGAATTTGGCGTAGACGGCGGAGTGGCCTTAGTCATCGGGCATCGGACAGTTCAGTGCTCAGTTCCGACACTTCCGGCACGATAGTATTATATTATATTTATATATATTTATAATTTCATTCCATTTCAATTCTCTTCTACTTCTTCTTGGCTGTTTGTTCGGTTTGTTTTTATTTTCGATTTTTGTCTGCCCACACAGCCACAGACAGCCGTCACATCATTCACATATCTCGTCTCGCCGTCATTATTATTATTATTATTGTGGTGAAAAAGTGGCCAGCAATTAAAGAAAATTAAAAGCAGCAGCAGCAACAACCAGAAGATACAAAATAGAAGAGGCCCGATGGCCTGCCTGTGTCGTCTACTCACTTGATACTTGTGCTCTAGCTGGAGTTTGTGCTCAAGTTCCATCTGCTTCGATTGCTCCTGGAACGTGTGGAAAAGCCGCTGCTTCTGAAGCTCCTGGCTCTTCTTGAGCTGCAAATAACCAGAAGAAAGTGGTATAAATAAATTAATTTGGGGTGAAATGAATAAAAGTGGCAGTTAAACTTATCGGTTATCGATTTCCCTTATCTAAAAACGGCCATAATATCGAAAAGTACAAAACTAGGAATCCCCTTGACGTGTTACTTTTCGTTATATGTTATATGTATTTCACAAAGTAAAGTGTATAGGAACAAAATGAAGTAAATAAACAACTAAGAAGACAACGTGCGAGATATATATGAAGTAATAACTTCAAGTTTTATTATTTTGCTGTTATTATATCGTATTTCTAAAGATACTGCTTTTAACTTTTATTTGCATATATTGTATAAATTGGTAGCTCAGAATCGTATAGTTTTGGAAACTGGTTACTTACTCCTGTAACTATATAATCAGATATATCTTCTCAAAAGTATAACAAATTTCGTATAAATACACATATCTATATAAACATTTGCAAATTTTGAACATCTAATTAATGAGGCGATACAAGAATGTCGAAAACATTATAAAATACAAAACATATTAAGTTTAATAAATGCTAACACGTTGATATATGTATGTCAAAAATAAGATTTTCCTTATATATATATGCGTATGAATGTATATGAAAGCAAGCGCCAAAAAAAAGAATTAGACCAACTAACATATATATATATTTTTGGAAATTAAACAAATAACAGCGAAATCTATAAGAATTTGCTTTGATTGAATTAATAATTTAGTAAAAAATTTCAATTAATGAATAATCGGAATTTCCCAAAAAACTATCGGAATCTATATATATTTATTTATGGGAATTTTAAATAAAAATCAGGAAATATTGATCATAAATCATACATATATATTTTTGGAATAATATCATAAGAGCAAAATCTATAAGAATTTGCTTTGATTAAATTGATCATTTAGTAAAAAATTGTAATTAATGAATAATCGGAATTTCCCAGAAATCTATCGGAATCTACATATATTTATGGGAATTTTAAATAAAAATCAGAAAATATTTATCATAAATCATATATTTTCGTCTAATATTATTTTAGCATGGTCTATGGGGGGTTCTGCTCTGCCTTTCCTGATCTTATCCACACTTTCCATTTGTCATCTTTGCGAATTTTCCCATGACCTTCCCCTCTCTGATAGATATGTAGATACGAGTGTTCCTTCTCAGTTCTCGATGTGTTTGTGTCACCACCCCCCACGCACTCGTTTAGATTTATGTATAAATATTATATTATTTACACACAACTTGTTTATATTTTGATTTGTTCCGTCGCTTTGGAATGCGATTTGAAGATATGTACATACTTCCTTCGTTCTTTCACTCACTTCACTTAATAACAAATAATTCTTCCTATTTCTTTGTTCTCTGAACGTTAGTTTGTGGTATTTGAATTTTCTTTTATAGACTTTTGCCCAGGCAGGCACAGCACAGTTTCATGGATTTTCGCGTGGAATTTGTTGAAAAACTGCGTGTTTGGTTTTCGTTGAGTGGTGTTATGGTTTCTCAGTTCTCCGTTGTTGTTTTGTTTCCTATTTGCTATTCCGTTTTGGCCTCGACTTTCGCTGCTAGGATGTGAGGAGAATGGGGGAAAATATGTGGCGCTTTCATTTCAGTTTCACTCGGCCGACTGGCCCAGCTGGCGAAAAAATCGAATATAAAAACACGAATTTCGAAACAGTTACGACGGCGCGTCGGAAAATCTGAAAGAAAGAGCGACCAAAGCGGAAGAGCGATGTGGAGAAAGATAGAACTTGGCGAGAAAGAGCAAAGGCAAAGGCAAAGATTTGGGCAGACAAATGGGCGGTTGTCATGAAACAGAGATTCATTCTGCAGTATCAGTGCCTCCCCCTCGTCAACAATCGCATCTTACATTTGTTTGAGATCTGATTAATGGGGATTAAATTAGCAAACTATATTTAAAATCAAAAGATTAATAATGATTGCATATTTTTCTTTAATTAAAATAAAACAAAAAAGTGTATTTGACGAAAAAAAACATTTATTTTTATTTCGATTACTATTTCAATATCAAATCGATCTTATAATCTGTAATCGATTGGTTCTGAATAAGTTCTCCTTATTCTTGAGAAAAGTACCTATTAAGCTACTCACAAAATCAATAAAGGATTTTTTAAATCAATCTCATGGTCATGGTGAAAATTTCGATAGTTTCAATTGTAAAAAAAGTAATCGTTTTTATCGATAATACAAATAAATAAATCGAGCCACTCATAACATCACAAAAATAAAGCCAACTTGTCGCGGTGCAATCTAAAAAGAACCTTTTGCCATATGCCATACATCCTCGCATCGCTTCGATTCCTAGAAAACTGCAGTCTACACCCCACCCCAAACCACCACCCAGAAACACCCACCACCCCCTGCAGCTTGCACAACAGCATATATACATATATTCGCCAGTTGCTATGGCCAGTGGTATAATTATAAATACCTGCGCTATAATTATAGCTGGCCAGAAGACAACACACAGGCACGCCCATATAAATAGAAGCAGTGCGCGGTTTGGAGCGGGTTAAAAAAAAAAAAAACAAAATAAAAATAAAACAAAAAAATAAATGGAACGGGGGTGGAGCCACCACAAACAAATGAAATTTATAGCGGAAAAATGCCCAATGATGACGAGGAGCAAGCAAGGTATTTCCGGAAATTGCAAAGAAAATACATTCAGTGAATCGATCAGTAATTGATTAAGGCTTGATCTATTTCAAGTCTGGGTTAGCGATTGCTTTTTAATTATACCTATAATTGCTGGAATAACAAATAAATTCCCAAGGTATTGGTGGATTTTAACCAAGTTCTTCTAATATTTAGATATTTCGAATTTTACAAAAATTAATTAAATAAAACAATGAAAGCAATACAACAAACATTAGAAATAACATTTCAGATTTTTACAGGTTAAAAAAAACCCTAAAATTGAATTAAAAAATTAAAAACTAAGACAATTAATATACATTGTCTTTCCATTTAGTACCAGAAAGTTATAGATCCTTTTTTGATAGCTCTCAAAATATAGCTTGATCAAAGGAACATTTTTATACCCACTGATAATACTTTGTTAAACCAACCGAATTCTTTGCCATTCGCCATTCGCTATTCTTGCCTAATTTGTGGGCGAAGATCAAAGATCAATGATCATCTACATTAAGATCTTGTCAACCCACCCTCTCACAGCACCACCACCACCGCCACCACCCACTCTACCATCAATTTTTGCTAATTTGCATTTTGCTCGTGCCACGAAACCACAAAAATAAAACACAGAACATGAGAAAATAAAAACACAAAAATTAGAAAATTGAAAATAGAAAATGAAAGAACAAAAACAGAACACAAAATACTGAAAGAAAATAGATGGCGGAAAATTCTATAAAACATTTTCACTGATTGGCAATTGTTGTTATTGTATGCGTGATCTAACCAGCCAAATGTGTGTGTGTTTTAAAAATATAACCCGCAGAGTTTATAAAAGAACAAAAATAAATTCAAAGGAAAAACTGAAAATAACAAAAACGGCAAACGCGGTGGTGATGATGAAAAACGAAGGCAACTCAAATGGGATGTAAATGGAAAATGGTCAAAGCTACACAGCACAAAAAACAAAACCAATGATCGCTTTCTAATAACATTAAAAAATATTTTGAAAATATGAAAATTATGTAAATGAAAAAATAAGCATTTAATTTTGCTTGATTAGCCATCTAGCGGGCGAAATAGAGAAACAAGCTTGCAACTTTATATTCTAAATATTTTCCATGTTTATCATACACTACTGTGTATTTACAATGTTAAAGAGAAATATATTTATACTATTAAATTTACTTCTGTACGAATTTCAATTAAGTTAACAACATATATTATTTATAACATATACAAATTTTTCGCCCCTTAAATTCAATTTTCTCTGTGTAATGGGTAATGGGTGGGACAGTGGGCGGCGGGGCATGGACACAAAAAAACAAAAAGAATGAGGCACAAGAAGACCATTGGGCCGCATATAAAACACTCTTTAACCCTAAAAATAAAAATTGAAAACGAAAACAAAACAAACTAAATGCGACGCGAACAGCAAACCAAGAAAAGCCAAAGAAGAAGCAGAGAAAGAGAGAAAAACTCGACAAAAATAAGAAGGCAAACTGCAGCCAAAAATCGAGGCATAAATAAATCCCCGAGACTATAAATTGAATGCAAGGCAGCACCAGAAATACGAGGAAGAACAAAATCAAGAAGCTGCACAGAGAGCACAGGGGGGGGAGGAGTCGGTGGTGAAAGGGGGGCGTTCAGAAGCAGGTGGGCCAAATGCACATGCTGGCCCTCATATGCCCCAAGAAGAACAGTGGGCACACAGAGAAGAAGAGCGAATAATTTAATAGAAATCCATATACAGGGGAAATCAACTAAGAAATTACTTTACAAATTTTAACAAGGAAGAAGAAAGCTTTGGACAATCATTCGCTTGATGGCCATTAAAATTATACATCAAATATACGACTTGAAATCAATATTTATCGATATAATATTATATATTATGGCCATTAAAATTATACCTCAAAAATCCGGCTTGAAATCGATATTTATCGATATAATATTATATATTTAAATATAAATTGACAAAACAAAAAAAATAATTATAATTAAAATTTGAATATTAGAGTTATAGCTCAACTATCCGACTTGAAATCGATATTAATCGATTTAATATTATTAATTAAAATATAAATTGACAAAACAAGAAAATAATAATATGAATTCTAATTATAATTTCAATATACAAATATGTATTCAATATAAATAAATAGATTATTGAGTTTTAAAATATATAAAATTAATTTGCATTTAATTTGTTTAAAAAGTTTTTATAATGGAATAGAACATAATATACAGATTGCCAAGACGTTAATCGTTTTAATTATAAAAATTTGAATCAGTGTCTTTAATGTCAATATTAATATAATATAATATAATATAATATAATATAATATAATATAATATAATCATTTTCTTCGGCTTGTCCATCATAGGCAGAGTCGCCTTCACATCCCCATCGCTCACAGACTTTTCTCGCTCGCTGTGTGGCTCTCTTGACTCGGTTTCCGTCTATTTTTAGAGGATTTTATTTAAAAAATGCGCAAAAACTCATACATATTTTCGTAGTGAAAACAATAAATATAGAATCATTAAGTTGTACACGCGTTTAAATTTAGACTCTCAACGAGAGGAGCCGCACACATGCGGCTATGGAGGAGAGCATGGGCATGGGCATGGGCATGGGCAATGGACACGGGGCATGAGAGCATGGCTAGAGCCGGAGGAGCCCCAAGAACCAGGCGAATAAAGTATAAATAAAGCGGAAAGCGAAAAAGCTCAACAAAAATAAAAAAAAAAAACAGCCGAGCCGCAGCAGCCCCATAAGACGGACCAGAAACGGAGGACAAAAGCGAGCCAGCCAGCTGGAGGAACTGGACACAAAACTGTCCGGCAGTGATCCAATGGCTAATAAATATTATGCAGAAAGGATAAAAATTTTATCAAAATAACATTATTGAAAACGATGCATCCCAAACTAAATTATATGAATAAAGTCCTCTGTCTAACAACCGAATAACTATCATAAAAGCGACATTAAAGTTTTATTTTAAATATTCTTTAGAATTTCTGCACAGATTTTAATTTATGTATTTGGGCTCTGAATTATAGTTTGTCTTAATTTTAATTGATGATTATTATTACTAAACATGATTATAATAATAATTAAATGTTATATGAGGTTGCTTAAGCCTTATTTCCGTTTCCAGGAACTTATTCAACATAATAACTATATAAGGTTTACTTGTTTACAATGATACAAAAATGTAAAAAAAACCAAAGCTTATATTTGAAAAAAGATCAATTTAGGTCAATTTTAAACTTTTACCAAAATTTATCTATTTTAAATTTTAGTCTACAAACATTTAAGTTTTGTAGATTATTCTTGGTTCTCAAATACAGCTTTATACATATATTTTCAATAGTTGTTCTAACTGTGGCATTTCTAAACAAAAGAATAGATTTGTATCTGCAAAGTTTCACTGAAAGCAAATAAAGGATAAATACATAACCCATAATAATGGACAGACATAATATATACATATATCTTTTATATCTTTTATGACTCATTCCCTCCCCAATAATTCGGACTTCATAAGATTCAAACAGAATGGAATTGGGGAAAAACATAATCGATTAACGAATCGTCGCTAAATTGATTTTCAATGCTACACTTGGCGTTTTCTCAGCTGATGTCATATTTTCTGATCAAATGTAATATTTATTTTGATGGTATTTCATCACTTTTATCCAAAAAGACATAGAATGGATTTCACTCCTCCGGAAGGAATGGAAGGAATTTAAATTCAAGGACTCACCTCCATGATCTGCTGATTAATATCCACCGCTGGATGGGGCTTGAAGTCCAATGTCAGTGTACCGCCCGGCGTTATGTGCAGCAATCGCTCATCGCTTCCGGCTTCTGATGGCAGATCTGCGAATTGACAATGTAAACACAAAACTGAGCGAGCGAAATTGAATCGTTTCGGAGCGGTATATCTCTTCGACATATATACAATTATAATTATATATATGTATATATTAACATATAGTGCGGAATCAAGAGTAAGAGCGAGCCAGAGCTAGCATTGAGGAGATGTGACACGGGGCCACACACCTTCGTTACCGCTGCCGCTGCCTCTTCTACCGCTCTCGGCTCTCAGCTCTCGCCCTCGCTCTTGCCTGATTACGTAGATAAGGCCGCGCTTATCAGACGCTTTTAAAAATAAATCTAAAACGTATTTAGTCGACGAGTTGGACCTCAATGGTCCCGGTATTTGTGTGTGTGTGTGTGTGTATGGTACACAGGGAGAAAATATATATGGGGAAATACGCACATATGTAGCTTATTAACAAACAAACAAAAAATCATTGCCTACTTTTTGGCGGAATAGAATAATCTGGTATATTCAAATTTTAAAACTATGCCTGCTATCAGTTCGATCTATGCATTCGATCAGTTCAGACGCGTCGCTGTGCAAAAAGTCCAAACTTCCCAATAACAACTTTTGTGTGCTTATCTCGAAAGCGGATCTATTTCTAGACACTGCTCGCGGTGTCGGTAAAAGGTACGAAGAAAACATAAAAAACTAAGTCCGCTTACGAGACAAGTTTACCGCCCCCGCTCTGCGCGCTGTCGCGGCCGGGGAGCTGCATTTTTGATTTAAAGCGTAAACAACCCAAAAAACTCTAATTGATAACGGCACTTTATTATTTGTGTTAACAAATATTGCTAGTTGCTGAAGAATGGAAGACTCATTTGATCAAAGCCAGCTTGGTAAAGAGCGGCAAATTGATAAGATGAGGAAAATTGCTGGTGCACCTGCAGATCTGCGTGCCACCCTATCAAAAGAATTAAATAATGCTATCAATGCTAGTAGTTATATTAACAGCCTCATTGCAACAACAACAACAACTACGACGAGCACCTTGTCATTTACTCATGGAAATATCAGCTCATTTAGCACAGTTGCGGCTACGTTGACTAACAGCACATGCTCCTTAACAAGCAGCTCAACAGCTAGTAAAGTATGCGAAGGCAATAATATAACTCAAAACATGAATTGTCCATTTCAATTGCCTAGGAACTCTCTTCCAAAAAATAAGAAGAAAGTTGACAAAGCAACGAAAATAATTCACAAGGCCAAACCATACGACCTAACCAAGGCACGTCAAAACAACACAACAGCTATTACCTCCTTAGCTGCACTTCAAAACAATCGCTTCGCAGAGCTTGCTGAAGAAGCGGATGCAATAATGGATCTTGATGACCAAGTTGAAGACGTGCAAGAAAATGCGACTCATAAAAGTGTAGCTGGCAGCGAAGTGCCTGATAAAACAATGCCTAAGCCACCAGCTATCTGCGTGCCGCATGTAGCCAAAATGGGCAATCTGGAAGACGCGTTAATTACTGTGGTTAAAGATGATGATTTCGACATACGCACTTCAAGGTTTGGAGTATCGAGAATCTACGCAAAAAATTCAACTGCATTTCGACAAATCGTAAAATTGCTCACAGAACAAAACTGCGAGTTTTGGCATCACCAATTGAGGGAGGATGCAGCATTTAGGATTGTGATACGCGATATTCATCCCAGCGTCCCTACGGCTGTAATAAAAAGCGCTTTTACAGATAAGGGATTCAAGGTCTTAAATGTTTACTGTCCTAGGAAACCAGATTGGCGAAATATACTAACTAATAAAAATGATGGTGCCGAAATTAATGATGTAAAAACAAGGCAAAACAAGTTTTACGTCAATCTGCAAAAGTCTCCAAATGTCGTAGAAGCACTCAAAATTACCCAAATTGGAAGACACAGGGTTACGGTTGAAAGGGCGAATCAAAGCAGAGAACTTGTGCAATGTTTTAGATGCCAAGACTTTGGGCATACTCGAAATTACTGCCGAAAAAAACCCGTTTGCAGCAAATGTTCTGGTGATCATGAAACTGGATCGCCATCCTGCGAGCTAAGATTAAGTGAATCGTCAATATGCGCAAACTGTGGCGATGACCATATATCTAGTTTTAAAGGCTGCTCTGTCAGATTGGAGCTAGGTAGGAAACTCAAACCAGGTGCTAGATTACCAAAGCAAAGTAACCTGACAAAACCCCACTTAAATACCCAGTTTACATCCAATGCTGCTGTTAAGACTGGCCTTTCGTATGCTGATGCAGCTAGGCCAAACCAAATGAAGCACCAACAATCATTCGCAAATCAGACTAATCCTCGATCGGGTGCTTATGCTGATGATCAGCATTTCAATGGGCATTTCAATGAAAAATTAAACAAGCTAGAGAGAGCTATTTCAGAAATTAACACCCGTATGGACAGAATGTACAAGTTAATAGAAGAAACATTGGAGTCAGGCAAAGCCTTTCGAGATCTGGTGCAAAAAATCCTTCTCAAATGAATGACCCGCTTTTACAAATCGGATTATGGAATGCACGAGGACTGGTTAATAACGTAGAAGAACTTAGACTGTTCCTCAGTGCCCAAAAGATTGATATAATGCTGATAACAGAGACTCATATGCGGCCTGGACTGAAAGTATACTTTCCCGGCTACGAACAATACTTTGCCAATCACCCTAGCGGTACCGCAAAAGGTGGCTCAGCTATACTTATAAGAAACAGTATTGTCCATGCTCAACAGGCACCTATCTCAAGCCTGTCTTTACAAGCTGCTTGTGCAAATGTGCATACCAATCGCGGATGCATTAGCATTTACTCCTTATATTTACCCCCCAACCAGCCTTGGAGTAAGGCCGATTTTGAACAAGCCCTGTCTAACCTAGGAAACAAGTTCATAGCAGGAGGTGATTTTAATGCAAAGCACCCATGGTGGGGCAACGTAAGCACGTGCCCACGAGGGAGGCGGCTACAAGAGGCCATTGCTAGCAGCAGTTGCCAAATAATTAGCACGGGAGAGCCAACCTTCTTCTCGTACACCACTTCAAATAGACCAACTGCACTGGACTTCTATCTTGTAAATGGCATCCCAACCAGCAATATCACAGTGGAACTGAAGTATGACCTGTCCTCGGATCATCTGCCGGTAGTTGCTACACTGCATCATGCTCCACAAGCAAAGCCCAAGAGGCAGCCCATCCTTCCGCGTGGATCATCGATTAAGGACTTCCAAAATACTTTGGAAGGAACAATCAATCTGAATACGCAGATAAGTAGTCCGGGTGACCTAGAAGAAGCTGTATTAACCTTCATGCATACCATAAAAATGGCCGCGTCCACTAGTTCACAAACTAGACAATGCTCGCCATTTCAGCAAGCTCCATTGCCTCCAAATGTAAGCGCACTTTTACGGCTAAAAAGAAAAGCGCGTAAAGAGTACGTAAGAACGGGTGACGTTAGAATCCACCAAATTTACGTACGACTGGCCAATCGTGTGCATAAAGCACTTGCAAAGGTTAAGCAGGGCGCAATTGATAGTCTGCTGGAGAGCACTGGTCCCGATGCATCCTTCAACTACTCCTTATGGAAACTCACAAGCCGTTTCAAAAGGATCGTCGTCCCCAAGGCCCCACTCAAGGATCCAGCTGGCGGATGGTGCTACTCAAATGCACAGAAAGCGGAAGTTTTTGCTAACAGCTTAGAGGAGAGATTTAAACCTCTTGACCTTACAACGCCAGTTATTAGAAGAGCAGTAGAAATTAGAATGGGAGAGCCATTCCAAATGTCCTTGCCAGCCCAGCCAGTAACACTTCCAGAAGTTACGGGGCTAATCAAGAAGCTAAAAACCAAAAAAGCTCCTGGAGAAGATGGTTTGGACAATAGGACATTGAAGCTCCTACCCAAGAAAGCTATCCTATTCCTAGTACTATTGTTTAACAGCATGCTCCGCATAGGGCACTTTCCAATGATCTGGAAAACTGCTCTAATTACAATGGTCCCAAAGCCTGGTAAGCCTCACAATGAAGTGGACGGTTACCGTCCAATAAGCCTGCTTCCTGCGCTCGGGAAAATGGCAGAAAGAATCGTCCTTAATCGGATCCTTCAACTTGAAGCGGTGAAGCGCCAAATACCAAAGTGGCAGTTTGGGTTTAGGCGGGGCCATGGGACTCCGGAGCAATTGCATCGAGTGGTGAACTTCGCCCTAAGTGCAATGGAAGAGAAGGAATATGCGTTAGCTGTGTTCATGGATATTCAGCAGGCTTTTGACAGGGTGTGGCACGACGGCCTGCTCTTTAAGTTAAAGAGCATACTGACTCCTCAACTGTTCCAACTGGTAAGGAGCTTCTTGCAGGCCAGAAGCTTTAAAGTGGTTGTGGATGGAACTGAATCCTTGCTGCGTCCAATATGTGCAGGCGTCCCTCAAGGAAGCGTGCTTGGGCCTACGCTATATACGCTATACACAGCAGATATGCCAACCGCTAGGGCGATAGCAGGAATTGATGAGAACGATGTTCTTATTGCAACGTTTGCCGACGACACTGCCGTGCTGACGAAAAGCCCAACTATCCACACAGCTTGGCAAGCTCTACAAACCTATGTTCACAGCTTCGATAACTGGGCAAAGAAGTGGAACATAGGAGTCAACAGCAGTAAGTGCGCTAACGTTACATTCACAACGAGAACTAAGTCCTGCGGTGAGATCATTATGTCGGGCTCTACGCTGGAACATAAACAGTCCCACAAATACCTGGGTGTCATACTTGACAGGACGCTAAACTTCCAAGCACACACCACAATGGTAAAGCATTCTGTCCTGCAGAAGGCCAAGCGAATGGAGTGGCTGCTCTCACCGCAGAATAAACTGACCCTGCGAAATAAGATCGCAATATACAAGGCGATCCTTTGCCCTATATGGAAGTACGCTTTCCAAATATATGGTAGTGCAGCGAAGTCAAATTTGAATAAAATTAGGGTGGCGCAATCCAAAATTTTGAGGAAAATTTCCGGCGTCCCTTGGTACATCCGAAATAGGGACATCGAGAGGAATCTGAAGGTCCCCAAGGTCGGAGACGTTCTGCAGAACTTGGCAACCGGCTATATGCAACGCCTTGGAAACCACCCTAACGCATTGGCCAGACAACTAACAGCGCAACCGACGAGAAGACGCCTGAAAAGATGCCACCCAGCCGATCTACCCTCAAGGGTCATAACATAAATGTATATAAATGTAGTAAAATGTAAGATATTGTCTAACTTGTTTATGCGATCATGTGATCTTTTTGTTTTGTTTTTTGCCATATATAACTAGATTAAGTTGCCTCAGCGGTAACAGTAAACCTGTTTAAACCAAATAAAAATTTTTTACAATAAAAAAAAAAAAAAAAAATATGCCTGCTATGGCTAGAGAAATGAAATAATTTAATTATATTTTTTAAAATCTAGTCAATTAAAAAAATATGTTGAACAAATCGTTTTTTTTTTAGTGTATAGCTTCTTATTTTAGGTTGACTATTTTAGGTAACCTTGTATAGTTAACAGCGATTACAACGATTTCCTCTTGGCGTCTCCCTCTTCTTCTTCTTCTTCTTCTTCTTCTTCACCTCCTCCTCCTCCACCACAGTTTTGTCGCACGTGACGGCCCTTCAACCTGTCTTCTCCTCTCCCTCGCTCGCTTACTTTATCACTCTTTGTACTTTTCTCTCATTCGCTGTCTCTACTTCCCTTCTTTCGCGCTCTGTATTTTAGCACCGCTCAACTAATTTGATTTGCTGCCAAAAAGAAAAATGATGATGAAAATTCCGCTATAAGCTGAAAATCGGTTGAAAATTGTTTCATTGATAAATATTTTCAGATTCTTTCTCTTCGCTCTCTCTCTCCTCTTTTTTCGCCTGGACTAATTCTAATTGCGCGCCAATAAAATGCAGAGCAACAACAACAACAACATGACAGTATGACTAACCAAAAAGTCCAATTAGTAATGATGTCTCTTGCTCTCACGAGCGCTCTCTCAATATTATTTCTCTGGCCCCTCTCTCTCTCTCTCTCTCTCTTTCCCGCGCTGATCTAATCAGCAAAGTCGAGTTTTTGATCTAGAATTGATTCCAATTGGAATATTGGGCTATGTGGCTATGAGGCTAAAAATAGAACAACAAAGAGCAAAGCCCAAAGCAGCAATAAAACAAAAGCACAAACGCATGTGCATAAGATGGATATGTGTAAGGGCATACATATATATATATATATATATATATGTATATGTGTATTTCTATGTAAATATAATATACATGAAATACATACAGTACGGTCAATATAATAGCGTTATTAGTATTGATTATTTGTTATTTTTTTTTTTAAATAATAAAAAAAGAAAATATGATTTACTAAGTTTAATTGTTGAAAAGGTAATTTTTTAAATTATTAATGAATAATTATCAATTAGTATTATTCTTTTGCTCTTATATGTACATACATACATACATATGTGGCCGTGCATGTGAGTGTAATGTCGGTGCATATCTAACTGAACAGGCCATGACCTGCTGCGCTGCTTGCTGCGCTGCTTGCCGCTCTGCTTTCTGCCGTTCTATTTTTAGACGCATTTATAAATCGTGCATGGCTTTGGGAGTATATTTAGAAGTGGCAACACCCTGCTACAAAAGCGGCAACAGAAACACATCATCGCAGCAGCGCATATTGCACAAAAGCACGGAAAACGGTGAAACAAGATAAAATACATACAAACATGGGAGAACAAAACACCCAAACACTGGCAAGCAACATCATCATCCTACATGTGAACTTAAGACGTGAAATTTCATGCAAATGCAATAGGGAAAACTGGCGGCAATGTGGAATTTCAAATACCCTTTTCAAATGCAAAATGGGCGAAAAAATTAATTGATTAGAAACACTATTTTTTGATATCAACTTTAATATATTTATTTAATTGGGGAAAATTTTAAGTTGTTTTTATTTACATATGTTTATTCGCAATTCTAAAATTTCTAGGGTACTGGTTAGTGGATATGATCTCTACTCTGAAGAGAGAAAATAATCTGTTTTGGCTCACCCTCTCTTTTTTTTTAGAGTGTACTTCTAATTGGGAAAGAGATGGGAGGTGAGCAAGAGAGTTGCTTGCAGTCAGCTGTTATTTTCATATTTTTTTTTTCGGCAACAATTAGTATTTAATAAAAGTAAATGCGTATCACACAACCTGCCTGCCTGCCTGCCATGCTCTTTCCCGGTCCCCCTGCATTCCCCCCTCTAACCAACAGCTCCCCTCCCTTCCCAACCAGCCCTCTGCTGGCTTTTTCAACTTCAAGGTCAATTTCTGTGTTGACATAGAAACCAAGCAACCAAATGGCACAACAAAAACAAAAGCACGTGTATATGTGTGACGGCGAAGGAGGGGGAGGTGGGGGAAAAAGAGAACATGAAAAGCACAAAAACGTTATAAATTTTATGAGAGGGGCGCTGCGCGCTGGTGTCATTGAAATTGAAACTGAAATTCAATTGGAAATTGATACGACAATAACAGAGAGATGGAGAGAGAGAGAGAGAGAACAGCTTGAAATGCTCCTACTTCTCCCACTGCCGTCTCTCTTTTCTTCCTTCCTCAATAAGTTTGTTTTGAGTGATAGCAACGTATCTGTGTGTGTGTGCCTGCGATTGTACGCGTATTCTGTGGGTAAATTTCCAGCGCGCGCATTCTAAAAATAGAAACGACAACAGCAAAAACAAAACTTTTGGGCCAGGCCGAAAAAAAAAAACAAAAACGAGCGCCGGCAAACTGATGTTTTTTGTTTTTGTATTATTCTTATTGTTGGTGTTTCGGAAAAAGGGCGTTGAGGCGGGGTATTAGGCGAAGGGCGTGGCATTTTATCAAGTTCTAGGCTACTACGGCGCCTCTACAGAGAAAAAAACAAAACTAATTTACAAATACATATGTACATACATATGTATGTATGTATGTTTGGTGTGGTTCACCCTGGAAAATTTAATAATTATGGACCCACGCTTTAAATTAGCTTTGGATTTTTATAAATTAAAATTAGGAATAGAAAAACTGTTTTGCCATTGTAAAAAAACTAGTTTCTTCAATAAACACTTCTTAAATAATATTTTTTTCTGCGCTTTTTGTTTTTACTTTTTAAAACTGATTAAAGAAACGCTTATTTTATAGAAATATATCGTATTATTAATCATTCCTGATGTCGAGCCATAGAACGAAGGTTAAATTGCTTAGTTGTAGTTGTGACTTTAATAGAAAAAAAAATTTTAAGACAACAAAAACAAGAAAGGAAGCTAACTTCGGCTCACCGAAGTTTATATACCCTTGCAGAACTTTAACAAAAAATTAAAGCCGAAATTCTGGAATAATATTTCGTTGCCAAATCTGAAATTTGATAAAAATGGTTTGAAAATCGGCTAAGTTATGGTTTTTTCCCTGATTGTTTCTACAGAAGCTATAGTATATAGTCGACCGATTTTTACGAAATTAAAACCGAAATTCAGGAATAATATACCCTGCAAGGGTATAAAAACTGATTTGCCATTGTAAAAAACTAGTTTCTTTAATAAACACTTCTTAAATAATATTTTTATGCTATACATTTTATTTTTCAGTATTAAGAAATGCTAAATTAGAATAGTTAAAACTGAATTTAAAAAACCCTTATTTTATGGAAAAATATCATATTGAGCCATAGAACGAAGGTTAAATTGCTTAGTTGTAGTTGTGACTGTAGTAGAAAAATTAATTTTTAATAAAAAAAAAAAAAAATTATGCATAGACATATAGTTCTTCGAGTATTCGATTTTTTAAACATATTCGCAGTAAAAACTGTTAGGCCGGGATTGAAGACAACATCGCATTTGTTTTAAAGAGACCCAAAGGAGTGCACATTTTAAAAAGTAAGTCAACATGCTTGCTGACTAAAATAAACATTTCCTGATTTATTAAAATAGGTTAATTAGCTAAATTCGCTTTTGAAACCAAGTTATATATGTACGTACATATATATATTTCAATTGTTTGCAAGGGGTTCTACGTACGTATGTATGTTCAATGTTAAATGTTCAAGGTGGCTTAATTTAGGAAATGATTCATCTAATTTCTGGCAATTTGCAAATACCTAAAAAGTAGAATTTTCGTTTCGAGCTGAAACTGTAAGTAAATGAAATGAATAAATAAACGCAGCGGCAACGACGACGCCGCTCTCGATATGATTACCCCCACGAAGACAGTGGTGTAGTGTGATGAGGGGGGTTTTTCGGTGGGTTTTTGGGGGCTCTACATGGGTGAAATTCAAACATACATACATAAAGCCCTAACGATTTTATATAACAGCTCAAACGAAACAACAACACACAGCCAAAGAACCGAAGAACCGAACCGAACCAACCAACACACCGAGCCAAGTTTTATTCTTGGAATGCCATTACAATAAATGCTCCACTGGCACCACCGGAGAAATCGCAGGGGCGGCGGCTGCCAGGGGGCATAATGGGGGGAGGAAGTAAAGGAAAAGGGAGGCTAAGGCTAAGGGGAGTCAGTCAGTCGACCTTCTTCTTGCAGGTGCTGCGTGTTTCACAATGGGAAACACACGAAAAGTAGCAACCAAAACAACCAGGGAAAAACTTTTCACTTATTGCGTCTTAGACAATCAATTCTACCCCACATTCATTGGCAAGGGGGGGGGGCAATTATTTTCTATTTATAAATATTCCCAACCCAAAAAACGCAAAAGAAAAACTTCAATATTCAAATGCAATTTTAATGCCAAACTTCTGATTTCAACGATCATTATGAAAATGTGAATGAAAAATAAAATGAAATGAAAAGGGGAAACTTTTGCGAATTGTTCTGGCAATGCACAAACAATTTAACAATTGAAAGTTGTTAAGGATAACTCTTTGAAAGTTTGTAAATAGTTTTCATTAGCAAATCGTTGTTACAAGCAAACTTTACACTTAGTTTTAAATGAGTTCTGTGTGATGTTAGCAAGTCAGACAATTGGCCCTTTAAAATTTGCAAACTAAAGTTTTAATAACAGTTATTAGTTCAACACAAAAATTGACTTGTTGAGAAAGTAAAAGTTTTGCTACAAATTTTAATTGAATATTTAGCAATCTAAAAGTCAAATTAAAACTGAATAATTTATATAAATATTTTTCTTTCTTTAAAAATATATATTTATATATCGATATTTTCCTTTCTTTAAAAGTAAATATTATAATATATATATTATATGTTATATGGAGCACAAGTTTTATTCAGAAAAGTTAAACTTTAGTTTTAGGTGAAAAGTTTGAAGAACTTTTTGGTTTTTAAACGTTTTATGTCTTTGATGAGCGACTCAAAGTTGGTAAATAATAAATTGATATATTGATGGGTGGATTATAGTCCATATGTACATATTACATTGGCACCCAACGAGTCTTTTTGAGGGCTCCCCAAAGCTCAAGCAATTAGGCGCTTGGCCATTGTCCGTGGGGGTACGGTGAAGGTGAGCCTCCGTTTTCCCGGGACCTCTGGACGCGTCTGCGGATTGCACGTGGCCAAAAAAAGAGCCAAGGAGAGCTCCTGGCCCGGGTCTCCGGGTCCGGCCGTCAGTCAACATTGCCGTTACATTACACACACCCAGTACACACACACATTTACACCACTCATTTGAAAGGCAAGTAAATTTTGTTGCTGTTGCTTTTGTGTCTAAAAATAGACGAAAATCGATAAACGAATGTTTTTCTTTTTGGCTGCAAACAAACAGAAAAAGAGAGAGAGAGGGAAAATGAGAGGAAAAGCGTGTGCAGAGGGAGAGGGAAGAGCGCTGAGAACGAAGCGAAGATTACAGGGCTCCAAACCATCACCCCACCCAGCCCCCACCCGAAATCCCACCCATTTCGCCGCCCATCCACGTGCTTGGCATTGACAGTGGTTTCGATGGATGGCCAAAAGGAAAAGCGTCCAGGACCAGTGCTGTCATCTCGGCTAGCTTTAAAACGAACTGGATTTTTGTGGATATTTCTAAAGCTTCCAAAATTTCTATGTAGAAAAGATATAGTTTTACTAAAAAAAAGAAAGAAACCTAACTAAAATGCACTACAAATAGTCATGTTAAATCTAAAAGAACATTAAGGTTTTTTAAGGATTGTTTAAAAACATTTTGAAAATGTTTTGCGAAAAGGATTTATATTCCTTTAAGAATTTTACTTGAAGAAATGTCGTTCCTAAAGCTATAGTATTGTTTATTTATATTGTTTATGAAACCTATTTTGCCAAACAAACAATTATTGACACACATTTCTATCGCCTCCGTCTTATAAGCTTATATTTGTAGATCTAAAGTTCGAGTTGGTCTTATTTTGTTTATGGAGGGAAAACCAGGACAGCACTGACCAAGACGAAGACCGAGCAACCTCAGCCAAGAAGCCTCCCATTTTTCCTAACCGGCCATCTACATACATATCTATATCTATATCCATCTGCGTGCCATGAAGGAGACGAAAGCGACGTTGACGACCCGACCATGGACAATGTGCTTGTTGTTGTTCTCAGCCTGCCCGGGACAAAAAGTTAGTAGGCAGCACTCCCCACTTTCCACTTCCCACTCCCAGTGTATTGCCACCAAGACCGGAGCAACAAACGCACAGTGGTTCCAAGCTGTGCAAATATTTAACTGATTTGATTGACAGCCGTTAAAAAAGAAAAAAACAAAACAGTTACGGGATAGAAACGGTACGTAAACTAAGTAGTATTCTTCACCACCACGGAACACCATCTGCACACATAAAACAATCGCAACTGGAGTTAGTTACTTAGGGAATAGTTTAGGCCATTGTGCTTATAGCCATTCTGTCAATTTAATATCGACAGCGACCCATATAGGGGGCTTAAACATTTGCTTAAATGGCCAAAGACTCAATGGATTAAATAAATAATATCGTAGGAAATTAAAGCAGTAATAAATATACTCCTAGAGCAGCTAAAGGCTAAAGTTAATGGTTGTGGTTTGCCATCTTAGTGAAAGTTATTGATCAATTTATAATTAACTATTTAAATGTATAAATTAATATTATTTGTTCTATAAAAGCTCTATTGTTTTTATCCATGGCATTAATTTTAAAGATTTCAAAAGGATGCATTATAATTCCCAAGCTGATATTTACGAAATTCGATTTAAGTAACATTTCCATCAATTAACCCCCTCGAAATTGGAGGCCATTTTCTACCTCATGAATTATTTGCATTATAATTCCCAAGTGGCTTTTCTCGTCAACTTTGGACCAGTGTGCATCATCATTGACAGCGCAGTTCTGGCCCGCTTTTGTGTATGTGCCTATTACAGTTATTTTTGGAAGCCAACAAACACACATACAGACACACGTGCTGTGTAAGCTTTTGTTTGAACATGTGTGTGTATGTGTGTGTGTGTGTATATATATGCGCGGTCTGTGTACATTTTGAGTTATGTATTCGGAATGTTTTTAATGCTATATATGCAGGTTAGATACTAACATCTAACAACACAGGGTGAGGAGGAGAAGGAGAATATAATATAATTACCGCCCAACACTGCCCTGAACTAAAGCCCAGTTTATCTAGGATTGGATTGCAAGGGACCTTCGTTCCCACTTACCGTGTATTGGTATTCTATCGTCGGGACTAGACATTTTGCATGTGGAATTGGGGGAGGGCGGAACCTGCAACAAATCAGAAAATCAAATTAAAGAATATTCCGCAAAAATTAAGTTAAAGTCTGAATTTTAAAAAGGATTTTTTTTTATTACATTTTATGATTTCATGATGGTTCGTTCTATTAAGGTTGCACCACAATTCCACAACTGAAGCTCCCTAAAATGCACCACTAAATAAAGTTAGGTTAAGGATATATAGGTGGTAAGGGTAATTGTCTCACTCTCTATTTTACAATAATTTACATTTAAATAACAAGTTATTTTCCTTAAAATATATTAGTTAGAAGACTCTGACTTTAATTGTTGCTTATTTCTGCCGAGTAGCCGCTTGCTAACCAAGAGATTAACACTATCTGGACCCTGAGTCTCTTCTGACTCATTCCAACGAGAATCACAATCATAGGAAATACCCAACTTCCTTCGACAAAACAAATAAGAAATTGCATATATAATTATGTGAATGTTTTTATTTTTAATAAAGCGAATTCATTGAAAATAAATTCACAAAAACAGATAAACGGCATACAAAACAAACCCAAAAAACAAGTGAATTTTACTTGTTCCGCTGATAAGAGAAGAATTTTTTTTGGAAAATTTTCGTTGTCATTTTCGGAATTCCGATAATGATATATGTATGCAGGCACAAACTCTTGTTTGTTTCTCTTTCGATTTGTTTACAGTCGGAGGAATATAATGATGGGAGGGAAAGTATACTGATCGGAAATAATTTAAATATTTTTTGTATAATTTATTTTTGCCGTTTTTGTTGTTTTTTTACGTTGTTGGTCTGACTCAGGTGCGCCTTTGCGGAGGAGTGGCCGTAAAACGATAGCGAGTTGGCCCATTGACCTTCACACACACACATCACACACACACATACATATGACGCACAAAACAATTTCCGTTCACTAATTATACGAGCAAATAGAATAAAAGCAGTCGAAATCCGAATCAAACAAAAACAAAAACGAAATCAGGACAGAGGGGACAGAACAGGGATGGCTGAAATTGCATTGTAAATAAATTACCGTTAAATCGTTACCAATTAAGGCCAAAACCGATCGACCATGTTCATAAATAATTCAAGCAATTAATTCCATACGGACCCCTTTTGCAATAGGTGAGTGATTCAAAGGATGGAAAGAAAGGCAGAGAAGCGTTCAAAGGACATTCAAACAAACAAGAACTTGGGAATTATAAAGGCAAGTTTGCGCTGCAAAACTGAATTCTCTTCGCCGTGATCACACTGTGTAGATATCAATATTAAAGAAATCATTTTCTTAAATACTTTTATCATATAGAAAAAATTCAAAAAATAATAATAATATAAAATAAATGTACAAAATTAAGGTCACAATGGAAAATTAAATCTTTTTACATTATTTATGTCCAAAAGTAATTTATTTTCATTGTTCAAAATTAATTTTAAATAACTAAACTTTTTATAATGCAAAAAAAAAATGTAGTTTCCTTTTAATTAGTTAAGGAAAAACTGGGAAAATTAAGTCTGACAGGAGAAGAGTGAGTCGGCTGTTCATACATATTTATCTATATATATATGTGTATCGTGGCAAGTCGGATTAATTATAGTCATCAGTGGGCTACATTGTGAGCTGTAATGCGTGTTTTCCACTGAGATGACAAGCAGCTAACTTCGCTGGAAAATAGTTTAAAAACGAAAACAAAGCAAATAAAACTGGAGCAAGCATTAAATAAACAGTAAAGTTAGTGCTTTGTGGTTTGAATTACGATCCTGGGTTGTGGTTTATTATTTTAGGGTTTTTGGAAGTTCATTTTCAATGTTTTTATATTATATTTTGTATCTGTAAAGCATAATTAACTATCATTGTGTCTTAACGAATTTGCATAAAAAAAAATAGTAAAAAGGTTGCAATGATAATTTTATTTACTTTTTTTTAAATTAAAATAACAGATTTTGACAAATGTGCATCATACCGAATACCCACTGTAGTTCTATGGATGGATAAAGTGGAAAAGAAACGGGGAGTGTGGAGAGCAGGAAAGAAATCCCAAAGATTGAGAAGTTCGGCTCAAAAGATCCGCAAATTTCGTTCTGCTGCTGCGCTGCCACGCCGTCGCTGCTTTTGTCGCTGTTTCTTCTTCTGGCATCATTGTCAATGTTGATAACCAAAAGAACGAGCGGGACAGAAGATACGGACAGCAAGAGGCAGAAGAGGAGCAGAAAAGTGGGGAGATGAGAGCGTGAGTGGAGCAGAGAAGAAGCGAGCACAACATAAACCAGTTCAATGCGCTTTGCGGTGGAGCTTTTATTATTTTTTATTTTATTTTATTTATTTATTTTTTTTTTTTTTGGGTGGCAGCTACATTTACAGCGGACAACAATAACAAATTTAAAGCAACTTTACTAAGTGAACAAAATCAAATCATCAAATACAGAGAACGAAGGTGAGCAGAGAAGGGGGAGGGGCAGAGGAGGCAGTGGCAGTGGAAAGAGAGCAAGCGAGCGCGAGCACTTCATTTAGCACGCACACACTTGTTACATAAATAACGGCGAATTGAGTGAGAAACAACAGAAGCAGCAAAACAGACGAAAAAGAAGTCGCTGCTGCGGGCTGATCTAATAAGAATATTCCTTCTCCTTGTGGACAAAATGGGAAATTTTAATGGATTGGAAGCAAATGGTGGGGGAGGGGGGAAACAAACAAACATAAATACCTCTTTTAAGTGGTGCAAACTGCTTGGCGCTGCTTACTCTGCTCTTCTTGTGTGCTTTGCTTGTCCGTTGTATTTATATTGTTGTTGTTTTATTGTCGCTTTTCCAACTTATTCGCGAAATGCGAAAAATGATTAACGAAAAATAAAATAAATAACGCACAGCAGCAAACACAGAGCGCTCTCGCTCTCACCACTAGACGAGCTCACACATGTGCAGCGCACTTGTGTACGTGTGAGTTTGCATTGAGTGTGTTTGTGTCAGTGTGTCCGTGTATGCGATGAATTCACAACTTTTTAAGTTATTTTTTGTGTTATTATTGTTGTTGTTGTTATTGCTACTTTTGTGGACATATGTATATTTTTGCGCTCGTTTTTACTTTTTTTTTCTACCTTCTTCTTTTCGTTTTCTTGTTATTTATTTGCGTTTCTTTTTGGGTTGGTACGGATTGTTGTTGTTGTTGTTATTATTATTATGATTGTTGTTGTTGTTGTCACTTCACGAGCAGTTTTCGCAGTTTCTTTTTTGTACTAGTACTACGACAACTGCCTCTGCTTTTGCCTCTTCTCCTCATCATCGCTCATTCTCTTTTGCTTGTTGATTCGCCCACAATTTCTTCGTTTTTCTGCACGCGCACGCACTTTCCTGTTGTTGTGGCTGTCGTTCCTGTTGCTGTATGTGTGTGTGTTAACTATATTTCAATCTCATCGCAGAACCGCAAAAAAAAATTGAGTTTCGCGGTGATTAGAGGAACAGAAAAAAAAAACAAGAAAAAATGCTGTTGAATTTTTGGGTTTTAATTCGCCACCACAGCACACACGTCTTTAGCCGTTTCGGTTGTTTTTAGAGTGGCCAGCGCAAAAGAAACAGTAAAATGTTCATTTCCAATCAATTACCGATAGGGTCTGCTCTCAATTACCGGTTGGCCAATCATGCCCACCTTTCTTTTCCCGATTGGAACTTCGTGCCCTGAAATCATCGATGCCATCGCATATCGATGTTTTTTTACCAATGTTTTCTGGGGTTTGTCGATGTTTATGTAGGTATCGATCGAATGATCGAATGATGCATCGATGTTTTCAGCCTTCTTAGGAGTTTTGTCAAACACAAGCAAATGCTCTCTCAATTACCGATTGGAAATTCATGGCCACCTTTCTCCCCATACAAATCCGGTCTCAATTACCGATTGGGAATTCATTCCCACCATTCCCTTTCTGATTGGGAATGTATGGCCATTTGTCTCCCCATTGAAATCCGGTCTCAATTATCGATTGGAAATTTATGCCCACCTTTATTTTCCCGATTGGGAATTCATGGCCAGTCTCATTTACCGATTGGAGTTATTTGTAGAGGGGGACGGTGGTAATATTAATTCCCAGCAAAGCAGGCGCACTTTTTAAAAATTCATTGCAGCGAAACGGCTAAAAATAGCTTGAAACTGCAAATGCCACATATTAAAACTACATTTAAGGAATTATTAAAAAATATGTTTCTTAAAAATAATGTACAGGTGTAGGAGCTATTAGAAATCTGCTGAGTCTCTATTTTACTAAACATTAAAAAAAAATTGCATTTGTGACATTTGCAATTTGTTTTATAAGAAAATTGGCCAACAATATTGAATGGTGTTCATATGATAAGAAAAATGTGCACATATTCTGTACTCAAAAAAAAGATTTAAAATTATATATTGATTATTTAGGAACGGAAATATATAAAATCATAATTTTTGAATCTTCAATTTAATTAAAATAAAATCTTAAAAAAACAGAATTTTGTGTTTTTTGTTTTTTATAGCTATTTTGTCGTTAATTTTTAGCTTGTTTTGAACTCTCAGTCTAGCTTTTTTGAAAACTCACCACCACTGGTAACACTGAAAGAGACTGTGTTTGTTATAGAAAGAACAAAGTAAGACCGAAATCAAGGTGATATGATTTCAAAATAGAAACATTTTTAAACATTTTTTAAGCGCTTTTATTGTGTTTATTATTGCTTGGTTCATCTATCAATGGAATGAATGCATTATATTTTTCTGACGTGAAACTTGGCGCGGCGGGGTCACACTGGCGACTTTAGCGCAGACCCCAACCGTTTGTTATTGTTTACCGTCCCGTTCTTGGTTTACTTTATTTTTTTGTTGGGCCCCAAAAACGCGCGACGTGGACGTGACGGAGAGGGAGAACAGAACGCAGATCAGAAGAGAACGAAGCGCGCGAGCGCCACACACCTGTCCCCTCAGCCAGTTGGTCCAGGTGTTTTCACAGCGCGCCTGTACACCGCTCTGGCTCTTGTCTTCTGTTCAATCGCAAAGCCCGCCCGCCCGCTGTTTGCACAGCATCTCTGGATCTGGGATCTGATCCGATCTGATCTGATCTGGTGACCTGGCAAACTGACAACGCTCTCAGCGCTCTGTCCCTGACCCAAACTGACTCCATAGTTTCCTATGAGCGCGGACAAGATGAACGGACGCTCGATACGCATCAACCGGCTGCCGGCCACCATTGTGGCCATTCTGCTGACCGTCGTGCTGGTCTACTTCCTCAATTTCCACCAGGAGGAGCGGCCGGCCATCTATGGCATGCTGCGCAGCGACAATCCCAATCGCGTCAATCTCCGCAAGATGCTAATCGCCGCCATACAGGCGGCTCAGCGCGGCGGTCTGGAGGTGCTGGACGTAGCCCGGTCCCGGCAACTTAAGGAGCGTAGCAAGGGCAAGACGGACGAGGGTGTCAACGATCCATTCACCGATGCCGATGGCCGGTCGCACTGTGTGATGAAGCTGGGACTGCAGCGCATCTTTCCGCGGGTGCAGATCTTCTCCGAGGAGGATAAGGAGCACTGCCGGCAGGCGCATGGCTACGACCTGGATCCCACGGTGCTGCACGAAACCGCCCAAGTGCCGGATGTGAGTGTCAATGCCCAGGATGTTACCGTTTGGGTGGATCCGCTGGACGCCACCAAAGAGTTTACGGGTGAGAATCCCAAACAGAGAGAGAGAGAGACTCTTTGAATGTTTACATTGTTTTGCGTAATGTTTTTCTTTCCAGAGGAGCTGTACGAGTACGTGACGACTATGGTCTGCGTGGCGGTGGCCGGGAGACCCATTATCGGTGTGATCCACAGTCCCTTCAATGGACAAACGGCCTGGGCCTGGGTGGGCAACTCCATGTCCGAGTATCTGGCCAATCTGCATCCGCAGCATGCGTCGGACTCCCATCAGGCACCCATCATTACGGTGTCGCGTTCCCATACCGCCGGGGCCAAGGATTTGGCGCGTGGCATTTTCGGCGAGGATGTTAACCTGCTGACGGCGGCGGGTGCCGGATACAAGGTGCTGCAGGTGGTGGCCAACAATGCCACCGCCTACCTGCACACGTCCAAGATCAAAAAGTGGGACATTTGCGCCGGCGATGCCATTCTGCACGCGCTGGGCGGCACCATGACCACATTGACCGACCAATTGATCAACTACGGCCCCGATGAGTCGCCGGTAAATACGGAAGGACTGCTGGCGACGCTGGAGCGGCACGACGACTACATGGAGAAGCTATCCAAGTACAAGGCGGCGCACAACGGCAAGCTGGCGTAGGGGTTGGCCACCCGCTTTCTGGTTCCTTCTCTCCTACCTCCCACGCCACGACGAGGACAGCCCTTCTCACTGATCATTTAGGCAGCATTCAAAAATAGCTTTAAGTTCTAAAGATGCAAACCTGTTTTTCGCAATCTCAAACTTTGTTGGTGTTCTTTTCCTTATTTTTTTTTCTTGTGTGTGTGTGTGTTTCTTTGCATAATTACGTTGGTTGTGCGGCGGCGGCGATGGCGATGGATCGACGGGGTCGTGAACCCCGAGCCAGAAGCCGCCCACTTGGCTCAAAAATAAATCTATTTTTAAATTGTAAGCAACCGCTGGGTGTTTTCTTTTTTTCCAAAATCGATCTTTGCATACAAAAACATGGAAAATTTGTTTTTTTGAAAAACGCTGAATAGAAGCTTCGTCTTGAGTTTCATTTGTTAAATATCTGAAAAAATTAATTAATTTTAACTAACCAAAAAATACTTTTTTTTATAAACTTGCAGGGTATTATAAGTTCAGTCAGAAATTTGCAACGCAGTGAAGGAGACATTTCCCACCCTTAAAATATCTATATTCTTGATCAACAGCTGAGTCGATCTAGCCATGTCCGTCTGTCCGTTTGTCCGTCCGTCTGTCCGTTTCTACACAAACTAGTCCCTCAGTTTTAAAGCTATCTGAATGAAACTTTGCAGTTAGTCTTCTATATACTCTCACTCCTACATAAGTCGGAGCGAGCCGGATCGGTCGACTATATCATATAGCTGCCATAGGAACAATCGGAAAATTTTTAGAAAAAAATTGTTCACTAAATTTTAACAATATATTTTCACCAAACTTAATATTTGGCCATCTAGTATTATTTCAGAATTTCGGTTTTAATACATACAGAACATTATTAATTCCTTTTTATTTCCTTTATTAATAGTTTGTATATATTTGTAAATACATAATTTGTTTTGTATTTAAATGAATTCTTAACATAACTTTAAAATAATTTGCTTTGTGGCACGGCTTTGATGAAAACACACTGTAACTTTGTGTCAGGAATATAGGAATGGGAGATAAAATTAAAATTATGTGTGTAAAACCTGAATTATTTTAACTGGATTAGTTTAACATTTATTTTTTCTTCAAAGTTTTTTAATTTGGACATTTTATTAGTCTTTCGATTAATTCCGATTATTTTTTTTCGATTTTATTTGAACTGATGCTGTCATATAAAATCTTGTAAGAAAAAAGCAGTTTCAAAAAAAGTCTGCTTACAGCTAAGAATTCATATTCTGTAAACTGATCCTTCGAAAAAGATTTCTCCTGTACTCACACATATATAAAAGAATGTAAAATAATTAAATTCTTTTATATATGAAAAAAGAAATCCGGCAGCCATTTTAAAATAAGTTTGATTTAAGGAAGTGCTATTTCCCCAATAAAAAACCTTTGCGTTGACTTTTAAACCTGATAAACATAAATATCGATAAGTACGGGAAAATCGATATTGGTAGAACCAGCCGCACTTATTGCTCACAGACCATCTTTAGTTCTAAAAAAAATTAGAACAACACTGGCTGCGCGTTTTTTTTTTTTGTTGTAAACTATTTGCTGTGTGTGTGTGTTTTCTATTGTTGTTTATTATGCATCGACTGAAAAATTGTTAATTAAATGCGCGCCACCCGCGCCCGGCATGTAATCAATCGAATCCATGATTATGGGCCGCCAAAAGAACGCGGGGCGTGGAGATCGTAGCAGCAGCAGCAGCAGCACCCGTATCACCCGCCCCCCTCTGCTGGCGTCGCTGTCTTTGCTTCTGTTCCTTGCGTTGTCTTCGACGGCGACCGAGACTGGTGGAACAGGAGGCGGAGGAGGAGGAGGAGAAGCAGCTACCGTGCAGAATCCGGATGGCCAAGTGCCCGACAGTGGAATCTCAACGGCTGCAGCCGCCGCCGCCGCGGGATGCCCGCGCAAGTGCAGTTGCAAGAACGTCTCGGAGAACATACATAGCCTGCGTGTCCGCTGCGATGAGCAGCAGATAGGCAGCTGGCGGGAGCTCGAATTTGGCGAGGATGTCACCGGTAGCATTGTGGGCATGTAAGTGTCGGCTCCTCCACGCTGAAATCAAGTCAAGTCAAGTTAATTTTTGTGTTTTTAGCAATGCCAGCAGGAACGCCATTGCCCATATAAGCGGCGAGGACTTTAGGAACTTTACGGAGCTGAAGCGCTTGGATCTGTCGTTCAATCTGCTAACCGAACTGGACAGAGAGACATTCGGCGACAGCCTGGGCCATGTGGAGAAGCTGAAGCTGGCGGGGAATGCCATCAGCCACATATACGAGGGCACCTTCGATCAGATGCCCAAGCTCAAGCAGCTGTAAGTTCCGGTCCGCTTTTGCCGAGTGCAATCATCAATTAATCCGCTTCCCTTTGCAGCGATCTGAGTGGAAATCCGCTGGCCTGTGACTGCGGCCTGATTTGGCTGATTGCCTGGTCGAGCGCCCGAGATGTGCGCCTGCTGCCGCCGCCCAAATGCGATTCGCCGGTGAACTTTCGCGGCATGCCGCTGAAGAAGCTGCGCGTGGGCAAGGACTTCCATTGCGAGACGCTGTTGCAGCCGCTTCTGGAGCTGGTGCCCAGCCAAAACCAGGTGGCCTTCGAGGGCGATGAGCTGCAGCTGAAGTGCTATGCCCCGCGGGTGGCCATCGGGGTGCCGCGGGAGAGTGAGGATTTGCCAACGCGCGCGTATGTCTTTTGGGGCTGGTCCGAGAAGATTCGGGCCAAGAACTCCACCGAGGATATTGTGTATCGGGATCCCACCAAGGTCTTCGAGGATGTCAGCCTGGAGACGCGCCATTCCACGGACTCGGGCATCCTGCAGTCGATCCTGCGCATTGGCAGCCTCACCCAGAATCACACCGGAATGTGGGACTGCACGTTGCGCAGTCAGCAGGCGAACCTGTCGCAGGCCATCGTCCTGCATGTGGTGGCCAAGGGCACGCTGTACTGCGAGGCGCGGGTTGTGCACACCAATAAGGGCACCTACCATTGGCCACGGACGATGCGCGGCGAGACGGTCCTGCAGGAGTGCGTCGAGGAGCCCAGCGATGCCACACAAGCCCGGCGGGCGTCCCACGAATGCGGCCCTTCGGGGGAGTGGCTCAATCTGGACACCGAGAGCTGTGTCTATGTTAGCGAAACGACGCGCATCCTGGAGCAGTTCGCCAAGGTGAATCTCACGCTGACAAAGGGCCAGAATGCCCTTGAAATTGCCCGCCGCCTGCACAACTTTACGCAGGCGCAGACGCAGCTGAACCGCATACGGGATCCCATGGATCTGGAGTACATTGCTCGGACGCTGGTCAAGTATCTGGACCAGCTGGAGCAGCCGCAGCAGCAGCAGGAGATCAGTCACCTGCTAATGGACATCGTATCGCAGCTGCTTAACCTTCCGGCTCACCTCTTTCGGGCCGCCCAGTCGGATCAGGGTACGGGGCAGCGGCTGCTTCACGTGGTTGAATCCTCAGCCATGCGCCTGGCCCTGGCCAGCACCCAGGCGGAGCTACTGCCGGCGGAGATGATACCGTGGCGGGGCTCGGGCCTCGCCCAGCAGCGCAATCTCTTCGTCGAGTTCTTCAACATCAGTGTGGAGGCATTTGTCAGCCTGTCCTGCGTCTGGCTGGAGCAGAGCCCGCGTGGCTTTCAGTGCAACAGCGCCAACGACACAATACCCATGTACGAGCATGGCGACATCGATGCCGCCATCCAGCTGCCCTACAGCGTCATCGGCAACAGCTCCCTCAGCTTGGCCGCTTCGCGAACCCTTCGCCTGCTCATCTCGCTGCACAGGAACGGCAAACTCCTGCCCAATCTGAGGGGCAGCCACAATGAGTCCCTGTCCTCGGCCATCATCGGTGTGCTGGCCTACAGCAGCGAGGGGGAGCCATTGCATTTTCAGTCGGCCGGCGAGCTGGATCCCGACGAGGATGTGTACCAGCAGCGGGTGACGGTGATGCTGCGGGCGCATCCGTATCACAACCAGCTGAGTGCCCCGCAGCCGGCGTGGTGGGACGCCGAGGAGCAGCGCTGGGAGACGGGCGTCTGCCAGCAGCACTACCAGCACCGCACGCTCGTCATGTTCAGCTGCAGTCGGACGGGCTACTTCGGGCTGCTGCAGCGGAGTCGCTATCTCAACGACTTTCGCAGCGAGGAGGCGGGTGCTAGGTTCAGGCATCCACCGACGGCGATCTATGCCGGCTGCGGCCTGCTCTTTGCGTGCTGTGCCTTCAACGCGGTGACCTTTGCCGTCTTTGGCCGAGCCGTAAGGATTAATCGGGTGCAGAGGCATGCACTGGTCAACACCTGGCTGGCCCTCGGAGCCCTGGCGCTCGCCTTCTCGCTGGGCATTTACCAGACAGCCAACCAGCCGCAGTGCCGCCTGTTGGGCCTGCTGATGCACTACCTCGGCCTGTGCGTCCTGCTCTGGGTGTGCGTCAGCCTGAGCAGCATGTACAAGCGGCTGACCAAGACGACGACAACGACATCGGGCCAGGGACAGGGCCAGGATATGGAGCCGCAGCGGGAGAGGGAGCGGAAGCCCATTCTCGGCATTTACCTGGTTGGCTGGGGCATCGCCTTCCTGATTTGTGGCATCAGTAGTGCCGTTAACCTGGCCGAGTATGCCGCCTACGACTTCTGCTTCCTGCACAGTGCCACCACGCTGAACGCCCTCCTCGTGCCCGCCATCATCCTGGTGATATTCTGCGGCATCCTGGCGCTGTGCATCTACTATCAGCTGAGCCAGCAGGCGGTGAATGTGCTTCAGCTGCAAATGCAGCAGCACCAGCAGCAGCATCGCCAGTACTCGGACAACAATACCCAGGCCACGGAGCACATCGATCTGGACTGGTTGGATGCGAACGGCAGTGCCACCACGGCGGCCATTGGTCAACCCAGCGGCGGCCGCAAGGAGCACGATCACATGCAGGAGCAATACAGCACGCTGAGCAATCCCCTGAGCAGCATAGTCGATGACTTTGAGCGCTCGAATCTCTCCCATTTGCGCGGCCACTTCATCTTCCTGGTGCTGTACGCCGGCGCCTGGCTATCGGCCGCTGGCTACGTCAGCGGTGGCCAGGACCTGTACGTGATCTCCTTTGCCGGCTGCTGTTCCTGCCTGGGCATCTTCCTGCTGATCTTCTACAATCTCAGCCGCAACGATGCCCGCCAGGCGTGGTCGCAGGGCAGGGACGGCAGGAGCAGCGCCAGCTGCAGGCCCATGAAACTGGTGACCTACAACAATGGCAGCCAGGCGAGGAGCACGCATCCGTCGGCCGGTATGCCCGGACCAGGCACCGCCATGATCAGCAACTCGATAGTGGCCTACAAGGCGAATCCAGGCCCCGGCAGCCTTTACGAGGCCAACAACTCGGCGGGCTCGCGCTCGAACAGTCAGTGCTCGCGGAGCATGCGCAGCCAGACGCGCAGTCAGACGAGGAGCCAGCAGGAGCAGCTGCTGCAGGCTAACGGTGCGGGCGGCATGACCATCATAAATAACACCAGCGCCAACGGTGGCCAGCAGGTAACGCAGGGTGGACTCCCAGTCGGAGCTGCTGCGACAGCTTCCGGCTGCGGCGGCGGCGGCGTAGTTTCCGGATCGGGCAGCATTGTGCCGCCACACAGCCTGAACGCACTGCTGCATGGGTCCAGCCATGACCTAATACCCTCGGCGGAGATCTTCTACAATCCCAACCAGATCAATGTGGCGCGCAAGTTCTTCAAGAAACAGAAGCGCCTGGCCAAGCGCAACAACTTCGAGCTGCAGCGCCAGACAATGCCGCAGATGCAGCTCCAGATGCAGATGCAAATGCAGCTCCACAGCCAGCATAGCTTGAGCGACGCCAGCTCGGAGCAGCTGTACAGCAGGCACCACAACGCCATGACCCTGCTGGCTGGCGGCAGCAAGGTGAACAACACCAATCTCCACTACAAGAACCACGGATCACCAATGGCGATGGCGCCCAAGGAGAGCGGCGTTGGCGGAGAGTCGCTGCAGTTTAAGCGCTTTGTGCCAGCCAGTGCCTCGTCGGCAACGAAGATCATGCAGGCGAACATCTACACCAACATCCCGGAGACGCTGACGCCGCAGCACGAGGTGATCAAGCTGCGGGCGAATGGACGCACCAGGACACCCTCGTTACTCGACGAAACGCTGCACGAGCAAGACGACGACGACGACGACGACGAGGAGGAGCAAGAGGAACAGGAACAGGTACCTGCAGCAGCAGCAGCTGCAGCAACGGCCGAGGAACCAGAGCTAGAGGAGGAGGATGCCAGCTCTCTGGACGAGCACGCTCCGCTATATGCCAACACCTTGCCACCGGCCAGCGGGATGAGCAGCCTGTTCCGCAACCGAGGGCCATCATCGTCAACCCCCCATCAGCAGCAACAGCATCAACCCATCATCAGTTCCACGCCCGTTAAACAGCCCAGCCTAGAGGCCATGAATAGCCTGGGCTTGCCGGAAATCAGCCTCGAGGAGCCGCTGCTTCAGGTGCACGAGATTTACGTGTCCAACTCGCTGCAGGTGACCACCAACAACAGCATCGAGCTGGACGATGACTTCCCCAGTGTCCTCATCCGCTTCAGCCAGCAGCAGCAGTCCAAGTCCCTGAACAACATCAGTGAAATGCTTGCAGGCGGCGGCGCCGGCAGTGGAGAAGCTAATGACAAGTCGCCGAGACTGGACGATGCGGGAGTCCAAGAGAAGTCCAGCCTGGTGTCGGCCCACGAGGCCAGCACGCTGGAGGAGCAGCAGCTGCGGCAGGCGTACTCGTGCTCCAGCAACAATCTCAGCCAATTGAAGGCGGCGCATCATCCATCCGCGATGCTTGCGGAAACGGAGGACGACGGCCGCCTCCTGTCCGGCAGTCCCACCAACGAGAGTGATCTGAACTACCAGAACTCGGAGATAAGCATTCGCAGTCACGGCCTGTACGCTCCCCAGGCGGACAACGACCTTAATTTGACCTTGACCGACGATTTTCGTTGCTACCAATCCTCGAATGCCAGCGATGCCGATGTGGATGTCCTTAACGAGTTCGACGACGAATTTGTGGCCGCCACAAGTGGCGACCGGGTCACCGGGGATCCGGAGCAGGATCATCACCATCATCATCATCATCATCATGACCACGACCAGGACACCTCCATCGATGAGCTGTACGAGGCCATCAAGTGCCGCAGTCCTCTGAGAAGCAAGCAGGATCAGGTCGCCGAGCGCTTCGAAAGGGAGAGAGAACGCGAGCGAGAGAGGGAGCGGGAGCGTGAGAGGGACAGGGACAGGGACAGGGAGAAGGAAGCCAAGCCACTGAGCAACTCTCACAACGAAAATCTCAACGAGACGATCGAGGACGATAGCAGCCAGAGCAGCGTGATCTCGTACATTGATCCCAGGGCCGGCAACGAGGCCCAGCGTCCCTTTTCCAGCTAGCTCATCCGCCGACTACCGATCGCCATCCTAGTTAGATGTATATAGACGATATACACCAGCAGCAGCCTGGCCCACACCCAAAGTATTCCCTTGCCCACCAATCACAGACCCACAACACTCACCGATATATACATGTATATACTATATATATCCGGAGTGCACATTTGTCCTAAGTTCGCCCACTCAGAGATCAAAAAAAGAATGAAAAGAACTTGTAATTATAGTAAGGTCCCGCCTCTATTTATTATGACTAGTATTATCCTATATCCCATTGAGAGCAGCTCGCTGAAGTCATCGCCTGAGACAGCAAAGGAAGAGCTGGTCACTAGGCTAGAATCGTTTCCCCATTTCATCAAAACGAATAAGCATAACGCATACCCCACAAACCCCGACTACATTTTTGGATAAGTTTTAATTTTCGGTAAAGCAAAATGCATTTAAATGTAGGCTAAGTTTATATTTAGATATAAATAAATGAAATGTTCACATAAGACAAATGTTTTTTACTTAAATTTAAGCCAAGTTGATTTTATTTAAAATATATTCAAGAGATTTATGGCTATAGAATGAGGTGAGTGCTATGTATGCGTTGATCATTATCTTTTCTTTCAGCCTTTCCAGTGAGGAAAGTAAGAATCTTTTTAAGCATATTTTGAATTATAAAAATCATTTAAAATTTGATAATAAAATGACTAAAGTGAAGAAGGAAAAGGTATTCCATTGAACCCAGATGATATTTCTTCATCTTTCGCTAAAAAGCAAGAGTCGAAGGTGCTAAAATTTCCCCTAAATCGCAGTTAAGCATTCTACGCCCTGAATCGTTCTTAAAATATTAGATTTTAGCCACTCGGTTAGTGCTTTCCCTACCAAGAAGACCAGGAAGAATAATATCGAAGACCCCATTGAGTCGACCGAAGACTTTATTAAACAGAAGAACCCAAGGCAGGCAAGTAAATCCCACAATTTCTGCTTAATGCTTACAAAATCGTTTCCCTAGATGCTGTTAATTATGATAACAAACCTGAAGATGCTCAACCTACCGGAAATCTGGAAGTAAAAATGGAAATGATGGGGGAATAGAGTCTTCCAAGGATCCCACCAAAGAAGACGAGGCTCAAGAGCTCTCAGGTAAGTACTGTACCCGCCAGACTCATGCTAATAGCTAACACAATCGCTTCTATAGATGTTGCCAGCGATGAAAAGCCTGGGGAGCTTGCTCTACCCAATGGAGATCAGGAGGGTCAATGCGAGAAAGCTGTAGAAGACAACGGAACCCGCCGGAACCTGTGCCTGAAGGCTCCGAAAAGACCAAAGATGATGACAATAAGGAAGACTAAGTGTATTGAAGGATTCTGCTAAAACCAGAGGCTTCTCTTTTAATAATATATAATTAAACATATAAATCGAATATAATGCACCTTAGGAATCCAAATAAATCAAGCCTTAACTCTATCAATTCCCTTAAGAGAAGTTTGCTAAAGACCTTGCCAGTTTCACACAGAAATCCCCATAAAGCAAAGTCCAACTGGGGTTGCGCGTCATCTTTGAGCAATTTCAGCAGCCATTTGACCCCTCCGTAAAGTGCAAACCAATTAAACATTAAGGGCTTTTCAAGTTTATAAAGAGATTACAAATTTTGCATTTTATTTCAAGGACAGACACTGAACACATATTCAACAAGCTACTTGTAAAGTAGATACAATTTCTAATAGAAAATTCTTTACCATAATAATACAATAATATATGATATCCGTTCAACGTCGTCAATGGAGTGTGTGAGTGGGTGATGATGCATGAATGCCAATGATCCGGGACCTGACCATTGTCAGCATGATTAGCTTCAAAGGTTTTATCTTAAATTGGTAACAATAACAAGAAATTGGTGTATATATAAACTATAATAAGATAATACGATATTGCTGATGCCTGGACAGCAGGCAAGCGGTTGCTGTTGCTGTCCCTGGGCTGTTGTGCGTGTTTCTCATGGCAAATGCTTCGTTTTCTCACTCCGATTTAGCTGCAAGTGATATTTTTCCAGCTGCTGAGAGATTCACAGGCTGCGTATGGACTTCCAGCGTCGCAGCAACAGGCACGACGAGGTCAGTCCACTGGAATATTGGCTAAATTCGCTAATATTTATGTTGCGTGTTGGAATGTCGATTTTCTCTTTTAAAGTCTGCGAAGGAGAACGATCAATTAGCATTTCGGCTGCGGTCTTAATTAGTCGAGGGTGCTAACCTTGTGTGCTTCTGGAATTTCCGCAGGCGATCTATGGACAATCGTGCCATTGATATACAACATATTGGCCGCACTTTCTTCGGGCAGTGTCAGCTTCTGGTAGGTGAAGCTGGCCTCTCGCTCCATCCGCTTCACGATCTCCTGGCAGGTGGGGCTGCTGCTCACGCACAGCACATCCGGTCCGGCCATTGTCACATAGTATTTCAGTCGCTTCGAACCGTTGACCTAGGATAAGGACCAGCAAAGAATTTATATTAAAGCTCTGCTTGGTTCTATGGCTCTTCATATAGGAAAAACTCACTCGAATCGGCGTCACTGGATATTCGGGATAGGCCATGGCCACCGCCCGGGCTCCCTCCTCATTGGTGTACCCAGAGATGCCAATGAAGAACTCTCGACCTGGAAGCAGCAGCAGATTAACACGTCTCCAGGCCAAGGGGGCCTACAGTCACGGCTTACCCGTAAAGAGCACATCCCCGCCATCGAGCTGGGCATGCGGATCCTCAATCTCGATGACGGGAATGTCCAGCTCCTTCTTCAGTATGATGGCCATGCTCTCCGCCTCCCGGCGCCGTTTGGCATTCTCCGAACGCCCGATCAGGGCCACGCCATTGCAAATGACAGCGCTGTTCTCCACAAAGACGCCCTCCGGCAGCTGGTCGTCCGGTGGCAGCTCGATCACGTCCAGGCCAATGGTCCGCAGCAAAGTGCAGTACTGTTCGTGCTGCTGTTTGGCCAGTTGCACATCAAACTCCCCGTTCTCCAGCAGAGCGTCCGAGATTCTACATATAATAAGGAGTTCAATGAATTCATTAATTGATGCTGCAGGGTGTCGCCTCAATGGATTATGTGCGCAGAATTTAATGCGAAAGTTTCCCATATAATTTAATGGTTAGTTAATTGAATCCAAACTCAGCAATTTGCTCAATTTGAATGCGTTTCTTAAACATAATATGAAATCCCCAACTTGTGTGCAATCCAAACGGAGAAAAATTAATATTTTCGTAGGGTTTTTGATAACATTTTTGAATCTGGAAACTTAATAGTAAATATTAATCTCTGTAACTGGAATAACTAAACGGAATTAATGCATCTAGACCTCTATATATATCTTTTTAGATATTTAAATTCATTAACAGCCAATGCAAATTTCAGTAAAATATGAAAATATCTGGTCTCTGATAGTTGCATCCTGATCCTTCTTGGTCCCTTCGGCTTGGGGCTGCCCCACCCACACCCTGGCATGTGTACACCCACGAAGTGTTGGCTGGGTGACCTAATTCCACCGCCACTGGGAGACCTGACACTCCCTCCTCCTACCGTTCCACTTGCGCGCTTAAATTCCGGAAGATCCACACTCCATAGTTCATCTTCACTTACCTGGCCACAATCGCGTGCGTGTATTTGGGCGACATGATGGGCGGCTTGGCCACTGGCTGCTCTGGTTCCTCGGCTGCAGATGCGGATGCGGATTCAGATTGGGATTCGGATTTGGTTAGCCCAGTGTGCAGTGTGGCCGGGCCAAGAAATGATCGAAAAGGCCACAGGTCACACTAAACGGCACGAATAGGGACCGCTAATGTATCGCTATCGTTGCCGCAATAACGATAACTGCAAACGATAACCAATGCATACACATCGCCAATTTTGGCATTTTCTCGCACGTAAACTATAAATTCTGGGCTTTTCGCGCGCACAAATCGAGGGCAGCTGTGGAATTAATGCTCGGAAGTGTGGAGCAGCAGTAGGTATGGACGAAGGTAAGTGCGCAATGTGACAGTGTCCCCAAGGTCCCTTCATTAACGGTGGCGTCTCGCTTCCTCCGTCCTGCACAGAGTATTCGGCGTCATCTTCGGCCGGCGGCGGCGGCGGTGGTGGCGGCGGCAAGAAGGCCGGCGTGGGCAAGCAGCATAACACGCTGCCCTTCTGGGGCAACGAGACCTCGATGAACCTGAATCCCCTAATCCTGGCCAATATCCAGAGCTCCAGCTATTTTAAAGGTAGGTAGACTACATCACACAACGTGCCCGGCTATTTCACAATTTGTATCGCCTTTCTTCTTCTTTTGGGAACGCTGCAGTCCACTTGTTCAAGCTGAAAACCTACCACGAGGTGGTCGACGAGATCTATTACCAGGTGAAGCACATGGAGCCTTGGGAGCGCGGATCCCGCAAGACCTCCGGCCAGACGGGCATGTGCGGCGGTGTGAGTGGTTTATGAAATGTAGCGCTTATCGTTGGCGATGCTCTGCGTGACACATGGGGGACAACGAATTGTACTAATCTTGGCTGCCATTTCCATTTCCAGGTGCGAGGCGTCGGCGCCGGCGGTATCGTGTCTACGGCCTACTGTCTGCTCTACAAGCTGTACACGCTCCGGCTGACCCGCAAGCAGATCAACGGACTGCTCAACCACACAGACTCGGCCTACATCCGGGCACTAGGTAGGTGTTGGTAAGTCGCATGAGTGCAGCCGTCACATGCCGTCGCTTGCTCCTGCTCCTTCAGCATACCACATCCACCCATCATCCCTCATCCCACTGAATCACAAAATCACAAAAAAAGTAAACCAGGGTGGGTCGAAAGCAACTTTATATCCGAAAAGAATGGGCTTGCAATCTGGTTTCCTTTGAGGCCAAGTTGAAGTTGCGTCTGTTGTGCTCTTAATTTGCAAAAAGCTAGCGGCCAGAGGCATTCTATTCACATCTGCGGACAAGGGTTAACCAAGTGCTACTTGTATGCCGAAAGCGATTCTATTTCCGTCAAGAAAATAGAATAGTTTCCATTCTAGGCCCCCCCTGCCACACCTCACACCTTCTTCCCCCAGCCAAAATCACTTAATCGGTGTCACACTTTCATCCACAGGATTCATGTACTTGCGATATACACAGCCGCCCAGTGACTTGTACGATTGGTATGAGGATTATCTGCAGGACGAGGAGGAGATCGACGTGAAGGCGGGCGGCGGCCAGGTGAGTCAACTGTATGAGCCACCAATCACACGTACCCAGCAGAGCCTTGTGAAGCGAACACTGTTCACTAACTGAGCCACTTGCAGGTCCTCACCATCGGCCAGATGGTGTACCAGTTTATGACCAAACTGGACTGGTTCTCGACGCTCTTTCCGCGCATCCCCGTGCCCATCCAGAAGCAGATCGAGAAGAAGATTGAGCAATACTGCAGGGAGCAGGGCATCACCATTAATCAGCTGAGCTCGGGACGTTCAGCGACGGGTCCGGGCGCTGGCAGTGGCCCCGGTGCCGGTGATGGCCAGGAAGGCGATTACCAGGATTACGAAGGAGGAGGAGGAGGTGGAGGAGGAGGAGGCTCCTCTGATCGTGGAGGTGGCGGCGGTCGTGGCGGTGGTCACGCCACAACTGGCTCGGGCTCAAGGGCCGGCAACTATCCACCACCGATGAACTATCGCAACGATCATGATGATCGCGCCTACTACGCACCCGCCTCTGGCTCCTCCTATGGCCGCGGACGCGGTGGCTACGATGATTACCCACCGGCGCCGCCGCCGTCGTCACAAATGCCGTATGGTGGTGCCGGTGGCGGCGACCGGGAGAGGGGGAGAGAACGGGACAACGACTATGACCGCCATCGCAGCAGCAAGCACAAGAAGAAGCATAAGCACAGACAGCACTCGCGCAGTCGGAGCAGAAGCCGCAGCCGAAGTCGCCACCGCTCCGAGCGGTACGAGCACAAGCGAGACGGCGGCGGCTATGAACGGAGCAGTAAAAGCCGCCACTACGACGACCGGGAGCGACGCCACCGGTGAAGGTCGTCGATCCTGCGTGCCGCCAACCAACGACTCTTGGCTACAATTGTGAGCTGCTCCTAACTGACATTGTTTCACTTTACCATTACATACACTTTTTTTATTGTAAAACTCTACCCTCTACACTTTGGAGGCCGCAGCCATGTGTCCAGCCTCTTACTCAGGTTAAACACTTCCCGAGCCCACGACATGTTTCACAAATTTAGACACAATCACACACTCTGACACCCCGACGCAAAGAGACGACAGCAGGGCTACAGTGGCTCATGGCTAATTGGAAGCAGAGTTACAAATTGACTTTAAAGCTGTTTAGCGTATAAACTAAATAAGATATAAAAGAATATGTTGATGCCGTTTTAAAGGTAGTGTTTTCTTATACAGGATTGGTTGCTCTTACAATTAGCCAACACTTAAAACTAAAATAACTGCGGCTGTTTGTTTTTTCCGCGTCACAGAATTATTTAGGGCATACTTCTACTAATTGTGTTTATTTTGAAGTATTTCATGGCTTCACATTTTAGGTTTTGACTGAAAAGACATTGGAAAACGGGGATTTTACCAAATTAACGAACACAAGGTATTAGTGGAGTGTGTTTAGTGATTCAGATTTGGATTTTGATGTTTATAATTGGCTAAACGAAAAACATTAATATCCAATTTCCAATAGAATAAAAAACAAACACTACAAAAAACTAGAAAATTGAAATGAACACTCTTGAATGAAATGGAAAATACCAATATTATAACTAAGTTGTTTAAGCTTAAGTAGATTGCATTAAATTAGCTGTGACCTGGGAAAAGTAAACTATTCCAGTTTTGTTTAGTTTTAAGTGTTGTTTAAAAGAACTCAAATGTAATAAGAAGCCCTTAATTATATACATAGATTAACATTTGTTCGATATCATATGAAGTTTTTACGCTAAACCAATTGACTTTTTCAGTTTGTACCTCAGCATCCCATTAGTTGTGAGCCAAAATATTATATTATGTAATTTTTGACTACACTTATGCTGAGATAAAATAGTTTCCAAGTTGTGTTTTATGCAAATAATAAAGTAACAAAATAATTTGTTTATAAATATTAAATGAACTTTATGCCAAAAATTTTTGATAAAGTTTTTTAGGAAAGAGCTATTTCTGACTAAGCAAAGCGGGGCTTATGTGCCAAGTTAGTTAAAAACTTGAAGGCTTCGCCACTTAGACTTAGTTTCTGAGGATCCAGTTAATATTTTTCAGATTAAATGTGATAGTTAAGTTGGGAAGTAAAAAGTGTACGAACAACGTTCGTTAAGGAAGTTTTCTGATTAGGATAATCCACCAACAACAGGTATTAAAGGTTCGTTTCATTTTGGAATCCGGCTACTACCACAAACTGGGTGATTCGGGGGGAGGCTTCGTCGAGGGGTTCGGAAGCTTTGAAGCGAGCGCTGAATTTGTAATCAACAGTGCTGAGCACTGATTATCAGCGGCTTGCGCGACAAGTTATGCCAAGCCTCCTGGTGTCCGAATTTTGAATTTCAGTCAGTGTGCAACGCCTGCGCCGTGTTGTCGCCTCTCGCGCCGACCGTTACAAAAGCCGATTGCCGAGAGCAAATGTAATTAGCATGAGCCAGCACTTAACTAACAGAGCCACCAATCTGCCAGAGCCTCAAAATCCATATCGAAATCCCAACCACTTCCCCACTCCTCACCCAAACCCCCGAGCGGCCATCACACAGACAGACACATTTACGGGCACAGACGCACCTGCACCGATGGCATATCAATGTTAGGCAGGTGTAGTGAATGAGATGGCCATAGAGCGAGGAGCGATGAACAGTAAAACGGCACACAATTCACGCGTGTGCGAATGCGCGCGCGCGTCAATCGGCCCCGTTTTGACCATTTTCGGAAAACCAAATGTTCTGTGTGTATGTGTATGTGCGTGTGCGTGTGCGATTATGGCCATAAAAAAATGGATAGCTAAAAAGCAAAATGTGCAAAGCTTATGGTTGGGCCAGCACCTATTTTTTTCACTCTCCGCACCACATACCCCGCGCTCCCGCTAAACTCTTGTTGTGTGTAAGCTTGGCTTAAAACACAGTGCTGGCGGGTTTTTGGGGAGAAAAAAAGCTAAAACTTAAAGTAGATGAATTGAGCATTAATTAAATAATAATAATAAAATATATTTAGTTTTAATAAATAATCATCAGGGTATTAGATACCAAAAATGTGGTTTTTTCTTAAAATATTAACCTTTTAACTTTCTCTTGTCTGTAAACACCCTTCTCCGTCATCCGTTTTACGACCATATCACTTATACGTCATGTTGCCTTTTGGGTTTTGTTCACTGGCCTACGTGTCGAATGAGTGATTTTTGGAGAAAACTTTTTAAAGGTTTTGTTAATGTTTTGTTTGAACCTTTTGTAGAAGAGAGAAGGAAGCATTTCCGATAAATTAAATTAAATATTCTGCGTTCAAGACCGTTGAAAAGCTTTTAAAAAATGCTTACTTTTTTATGGTATATACAAAATAAATACGGATTAGGGATCGGAATATTATATAAAATAATCTTAAGAGAAACTAAGTAGGTATCTTTGAGTTCGGTGTCATAAATCCATTAAGAAAACCTCAGATTTTCCGAAAAAAAGACTGGACTGCGCTCTCGGAGAGGCTTTGCAGAGCTTTCCAAAGCTTCAACGCCGATTTCGGTCACTGGGGCAGAAGCGCTAACCGCAGCTGCCGCTGGGGGGGCGGCGCGGAAAGGAGTTTGAGCGAATGCAACTGGCCATTATCCTTCACTATTCAATTTTTTAAGATTTTTTTTGCTGTTCTCTCTCTCTCTCTCTCTATTTTGTTTTTGCCTATTTTTTGTTTTTGTTTCTGTTTAATCGAACTTCTCCGTTTCGTCAAATGCATTGACGTAATTGCCTCAGCGCGAAACTTAGCCGTATATCGATCTCGATCGCAGGTGTGTAAACCTAAAGTGGTTTTGATTTCACAACTACCCGGGGAGGGGGCGGGTGCTTACTTTAAGCTGTTACCACGTCATTCTGGCGGATGGACATGGACGCCCAACGCAATCAACGTCAGCAGCGTCAGTCACTAAAGTCCGTGCGTCTTGTGAGACAGTCAACACAAAAGTAAAAAAAAATAAAACAAAAACATATACTTATGTACAAAAAAAAAACAAAAAACAAAAAAAGCAACGACCAGAATGAAAATGAAAAAAAATCACATAAAACAATAAAAAATCGCACTTTTTAATTGCCCCTTGTTATTTACACATATAACGCATACGACATGGTGGACAGGCGGTGGCGGGGTCCAGTCGGTGAATTGAGTAATCACACCGCGCCCTTGTCTAACCCCTCCTCCGTTTGCTTTATCCGATTGTCTCGCAGCTTGGAGCTGGGAGCTGTTGCGTCTGCGTTGTTCGCCGCCTCCACTGACGTCATGGCCCCGTGGCGTTGGACAAAGTGCGATGCCGCACCGTGGTCACCATTCTCGTCACTGTCAGCATCATTATAATAATCATCATCATCCAATCACCATTAACATCGTGCGACTGTCTGGCACCGTGGAGCGATTGCGGGGATTTCGCAACTCGTGAATCACGTGCTATCATAGATTCCGGGCATACCAGAACCCGTCTAGATAATACATCGATATTGGTATGTTTATAATGCACGGGTCGGTCTTTAAAAAGACGGTATTATCTGAAAAGATCATATGAATGGTAGATATTAATAAATCTATGTATATTGACCACTAGATTGCAGGTTTTATCCAAATTTTTGATGAATTTTTAGTGTTAAATTAATGAAATTGTTCATAATTTGATTGTGAACTATTTATTAGATTATTAGTTAAATTAATTATATTTATTTTGTCTGGAATAAACATATAAATGTGGCTTGTTAAAGAAATTATTGATGATACAGGGCTATTTGTGCCACTAAAATGCTGATTTAAACGAATTCCCAAATTATTTTCAGGCTTTTAAAGCAACTTCAATGTACTTACTTATGCATATTGAGCACTTATCGTAAATATAAGCACGTACATATGAACATATAATGTAAGTCGTAGCCATTTGTTTAATTGCATTGTAATTTCAGCTTGGTACAACCAGCTTTTGACGTCAGATTGCTTTGAGAGCGATAAGTACTTGGACGGGCACTTTTTAAGTAGTTGTTGATTAAAGAGCAGGCGGCAGAGTTTGGTTTTAAATTTATTGCCTCTTTTTTTTTAAGGAATATTAATTCCAAATTTATTACACAATTTGTTGGCAGTTAGACAGAGTCTAGTAGTTAATCTTATTTAAAATGGGAAATAGCTGAGTTGTGAATTTAGAACTAAAAATAGTTGCTTATCCCCCAATTTTTTTGTTTAACAAATAAATCACGAAGTTGTCCCATTGTGCGTCAATCGGTGTGTATCTGTGTGCATTTTGCATCATGCATCGCCTGTCAGTCTGTCACTGTGTGTTCTGGTGTGCGTGCGTGCGTCTGCTTTAGTTGTGTGTGTGTAAGTTCTGTGCTCAAATGCAATTTACAATTACGCGCTCAGTTTAAAAAAAAAATAAAAATACGAGAAAATACGGGCAGCAATTGGAGCACTTACGTGTAAATGGCAGTTGCCCGCGTCTGTGTGCGTTTGTACGTGCGGGATCATTGCACATTGCGTCAACGTTTCAAGATCACAACAACAACAAAAACAACAACAATTACCCCGCAGCTACCGCTATACCAGCAGCAGCAGCAGCAGCAGTGCCTGTAAATTACAAAAACGGCGCAACCAACTTAAAAAAAAAACTATCAACGCCCGCAACAGCTGCTCTGCTCTGCTCTGCTTCTGCTCTGCTCCTCCCTCCATCTCCACCTCCGCCTGCACCACTCCCTCACTGTCTGCCCCCCCCGCCGTGTCTCTACGGCGAAACGGGCAGAGCTGCAGAGCCGCAGAAAGCGATTTCAGTTCAGCGACGGCAGCGCACAGGTGCCATTCGGAAAGTGCGGACGTAGAATGTTTGCCGGCAGTTCCACATCCATAACCATATCCAGACACCACTGCCTTAACATCCATAGCATTTACATTTCCACAACTACTCCTACTACTTCTACTTGCCTCTTCCCTTCCACGATCAGCCCTACCATCCACATTCCACATTCCACATTCCATGTTCCATGTTCCACACTCCTTTTAACCAGACCCCCCACATCCATGTGAGATGAGTGCGTGCAAAGCTCCGGGAACGGAACCCTTAGTTTCGCGAACGTCTGCCGCCCCCGCTTTCCAATTCGATGTCATGCCAAAGATAACGACAGCGACGCCCGCCGCGACAGAGACTGAAACGCCGGCGCTGGTGCGGGCAGCGACAACGGTTAAAATTGAAAATAAATGGCCGGCGGCAGAGGCAGCGGCTTTCAGTTATCAGAGAGCAGCGAAGCAGATTGGAGCTATAGCACCCACAAGGCCGTCCCTGGAAACTGGAATTGACGAGATAGCGTTGCCATTACCGTTACCATCTACCTCCATTTGGAATCCCAAGCCAATATCGTTACCGATAACGCCACCAACTGGTGATAATCCATGTGAACAGCTCTCCACCAATTTGGCCCTTCGCAAGGCTCAACTGAAGGCGGCCTTTTTTGGCAGCAAGCAGCCAGAAAGAGCAGTCAACCAGGCACACCACCAGGCCACCATATACCGCATCCCCTACAGACATACCAGTACCAGTGCCCGAACGGAGGCCAGGAAGACGGTGCAACAGCTGATTGATCAGTACCAGGCCATGATTGTCCAACAGCAGCAGCAACAGCAACAGGAGCAGCAGCAGCAGCAGGAGCAGATGCTGAGCGAGCCCAAGTCCGCGCCGGGAGCCATTGCCTCCAACTCGGACGAGGGCTACAATGTGACTGGCAGCGGCCTAAGCCCTTATAGCAGCGATGGCGAGGATGTCACCACTAGCTCCTCCGGCAAGCTATCGCCCCGCCAGCGAAAGCTCAAGGTAACACGCTGTGCCAGCAGCGACTCGGCCCTGGGCCTGGAGGTGGACGATGCCAGCATGGACGTGAGCCCGCCCCATATTCCTCAGCGAAGGATGACGCTGACGGTGACGGATTTACCGCTTCGACCGGCCCTCCTGCCGCTGGCAGAGCCCACAGCCCTGCCAGATTCGCCGCTTACCTCGCCCACTGGCAGTACCGCCGCCGTTGTCGGAGCCGCCATTGGTGGCATCAGTGTGCCCACTAAAGTGCTGCTGGAGGAACGTGTGGTTGCCGCACCGGGATCGCGTCGCGAGTCCACCCAGAGCTCCTACAGTGAACTGGGCAGCAGCGCTTTTCCCCTGGGCGTTCGCTATGTACGCACACCGTCGGTGGTGGTCAGCGACTACTCGGATGATATCACCGCCTGCGGCATTAGCATGGAGGAGATGGAGTACTTTCGCCTGCAGCGAGCGCGCTGTCAACGTCGCTGCTCCCTGGAGGCGGGACACGGTCACGGCCATGGAGCGGGCGGGACGGGATCGGGAGCGGGCGGAATGTCGGGGATGCCGGGATGCGCCAAGGACGAAGGCCAGTCGGATGTCAGTGCCGCGAGCAGCTGCAGCAATTTGTACTACTGCGGCTCCACCATATCCGCCCTGGATGGGGGCGAGTGCATTGTGAACGGTGTACGGGTGGCACTTGCCAGGAAGAGCAGCACGCAGAGCAGCAGCCTGAGCGGCGAGGAGGAGGACGACGATGACGAGGAGGAGCGTGATTTGGATCTGGAGCTGGAGCAGGAGGAGTACGGTCGGGGGGATCGCGATCGGGAGCGGGAACGTGAACGGGAGAGAGAGCGTCAGCTCAGCGAACTTCTGGCGGCCACGCAGCTCGGCGAACGCCATTTGAGGGAACGCTCCAAGAAGGTAGGCGCCCGCGATGACGTCACAAACCAGGAAAATCTCAAACTAGACTAAAAAATATAGAAGAAGAAGGACCGCCTAGGACACTAAATTATCCTATATACATTTTTTTTCGGTGCATATCGGTGCTTATATATATACACGGGGGAAAAAATAGTGTTTCAAGATCAGAGCCAGTATAGTTTATATAGGAGAAACCATATAGTTTTCCATAAACAAAACGCTAAAAATTACCTTAGGAAAGTCGCAGCAAGTGGGGTTTCTATATATTTAAACGAAAGATCTGAAGAATCAGGCATTATCTTAATTAAAAGTCAGATCCATCTTGTTTTAAAGGTGGACTTTAGGACGCAAATCCAAGTCTTTGCTTTAAGATTTTCCATTTTATTATTTGCCCACTTTGGCTGACGTTTTTTCCCAGCGTGTATGTGCGTGTGTGTGTGTGTGTGTGTTAGCTTAAAAGGCTGTTAATTAATTTGATTTTTATCTTATCACAAAAAAATGAGGTTCTGCTGCGCGGAGAAGTCTTTGCCGTTTGCCGTTGTTATTATTATTATTTTTTTTTTTTGTGTTTCGCGTGAATGAGAACGATATGGCCGATGTTGTTGAAAATTAGGGGGTGCCTATTGATAAAAAAGAAAAAAAAAAAACAACTGAAAAACAAAAACCAAAGCTGAACCGAGAACCTCTACTTGGCTTTTCTGTTTTTCTTTTTATCGATAAACTGGAACAGCTTATCTTAGTTTAACTGTATACTGTGTATTATATAGATAAATATATATTATGTACATATTAAGCCAGCACATATTTACTACTATATTCCTTACTGTATGTTTGTATATTAATACCATAATGACATCTTTTTTGTAGCGTAGCGCAGCAAGGCCTAAAAATGTCAAGTCTGTAAAGCAAATAAAAGTATTAGAAACCGAATATACAATTCAGAGTTATGATAACAACACCAACTTGTCGTTGATGATAATAATAAAGCTATACCCATGGATATATACCCTAATATACACATACAACATACATATAGAGTGTATGCGAGAGATATGAGCCTCTGTCTGTGTTTGGTTAATAATGCTTCGCGCTTATCAAACAGGGTTTATCTCTTGGGCTATACCATATATATATACATATATACTAAAGCAATAATCAGAGGGATCCCCGCAGCTCTTCCTTAGTCCACGAGGGCGCCGAGTGCTAAATATATATATATATATAGATGGCGGGCTTATATATCTATCTATGATAATCCCATCCGAAAGCCAAGTCTATTGTATAACCTCCTCCTTGGCGGATGAGCGATATTGCGTATACGTCACCGTTCCCATTACCATCTGTGCCAGCATGTACTATATATATGACACACGAGCCCTCGAGGGGATTACTCCATAAGTATATATATATATCACGGGGGGAATCGTGTTTACCAGAACCCCAGCTTTGTTGACAAACAGTCTCAGATGGTGAAACTTTCTGCTCACGATAAACATAGCCACATATTTCACATTTAATTACGCGTTACATGTCAGCGAGCAGCTATCATATCTGGAAATGGAATGGTTTCTTTTTCATTGAAATTGTAGTTTTCTTGAAATTAATTTTTATCTTTCAGTTTCATCTTAATTTGGGAGTTTTTGCTTAGCAATTCGGATTTTATTTCCCTGAAATGCTGATGAAATCGCTCAGAAAGAAGTGTTTTGTATTAAACTTTAGAATGGATTTATTTTTAGTTGCTATGTATAAATAATACCAGCCTTTTTTGAGCATATATCTTCGTAATATTTATAATTTTTATAAGCTCTAAAAATTACCAGAAATATATTAAAAGCTGAATAATTGAATCTAAGAAATTCAATTTGCAATAAGACTTGTTGGGAATGTTTGAGTGGATTTATGGGTTTTAAAACTCTTAAACTCTTATAATTTATTTAGTAAAAATAAACAAATTTACAAAAGAATTTATTAGCTAAACAGCAGCAGGCTAGTATTAAAAATAAATGTGCAAAAATAAAGGCAGCTTAGAAAGAGTATTACAATTTTTAGAGTCATTTTCAAGGGCTTTAAACCCACTAAAGATTTGTATTTTTTCTAAAAATTGTTTATTATTTTGTTGAAATGAATTATTTTTATGGAAATGCTAATAAAATTCACCCCCAAAGGTATTTTCTCGAGTCGTATCATCATTATATATCGTATATATGTATCATTACCAGAGGCTCACATGATGATGATGATGATGATGATGCTCAAAGCTCTCTGAGATCTGGCATTCTGGGATCCGTTGGGTGTTTGTTTGTTAATTTTGCGCCCCGATATTGCCAGTGTGTTTGACATTCTCGGGACCCCCGTTTCCTGGTATCCTACTCACTCGGCCTGTCACCGGGCCTTATCACCGGTTGTCATTACGGCGACGGGGAGCGGAGGAGCTTGTTTAGTTGTTCTTTGCATTCCATTTCGGTACTGGGAACGAGGCTGACTCTGGGTTCCACGACTCTCTTCTGTATTGTTTTGTATTTGGTGGGCACTCCACAGTCCGGACACTGCGGCGTGGGCTTCATAGGAATAGTTAGTGAATGCCTTTTTTTTTTGCTTGCTTTCAGATAAAGCCCCAGTGCCAGTGCCAGTGCTCAGTGCCAGTGCCGTCGTCGTCGTCTGTCGTCTGTCGTGTGTCGTGTGTGTGGGTGCCCCAAAGTCGCCGACAAATCGCCATTTGACGTCACTGGAGGGCCTTTGTTTACGATCCCAGTCCGAGTCATGATCATTAATAATTTTTAGCTCAGTTCAGCTCAGCTTTCGAGAGGGGAGAAGAGCCAAGAGCCAGCGACAGATTCTCTTCATGTTCGCGGGAATATCTTCTATGGGCTTTATGGCTTTCAAGATATTGATACAAATTATAATAAACAGGAAATATGACGCAGATGGGAGCATGAATAAATATAAATTTAAAGAAATACACACAAATTACAATTGGGCCATTTTATTTATTTACTTTTCTCAATACAAGCCCAAAAGTCCATTGGTTTTATGTGTTCAAATAGAAATAAATACGTAATGGCGTCAATATAAACATGATTCATACAGAAATGGGCTATATTTATTACTTTATAAATAATATAATAATTAGGGTTATCTAAATAAATTTGCAGTACGTAAATTATACATTTTTAATTCAAGTTTAACGCTGTTTCAATATGACATTTCAATTAAAAACAGAAACAAGTAATTTCCACCCTTAAGAGATAATCTTTTTAGGGGTTTCCATGGAAGCCATTCGAATATTACTTGTGTCAGCGAAAAGGCTAGCTGATCTTTGCCTGCCATCCGACAGCGTTTACTTACTATGATTGAAACGTGTGTGGTGCTATTTTTTTATATACATATATTTTTTTTGTTTTTTTTTTAATAGCCTTTATGGCCTCCGTGGGTCGTGCACATCCGTCACAGTCCGATCAGCCCGTCCCAGTCCCGGTCCCATGCGCAGTTCCATTTCCAGAACCATTCCCAGCGTCATATCTAATCAACACACATCGCGACGATGACTGGTGTTCGGGGGATTCGTCAGAGGAATTGGAATCGAAATGGGTATGGGATTCGGATTGGCATTGGGAATGGGAATGCGAATTATGACGCCCACTAATTGTGTGAGAAATCGTATGTAAGTCGGATCTGGGAGCACTTCTTGTCACAATCCGTTGACCTTCGCAGCAAGCGACCACTTCCGTTGACGTCAGCAGCTGCCGCCGCCCATCAGCGATCGCGGCGAAGATCGTCGCAAGTAAATTATATTGCCACAAGTCCCTCAACCCCCTCCCCTCTGCTTGCCACTCAAAAGCCGCAAATAAAACACTCATAGGAATTAAAGACCAGCTTGAGTTACCCTAGAGAGAAGAGTCAACCTCGGGGCTGATCGGCTTTCGATTGTGGAGAAAACCTCTTACAGCGGGGATTATTGATCGAATTGATCGGGTTTGCTATCGAAACAATTATGCCAATGTATCATTTATATTTATTATTGTTTATCGGCAATCGAAAGAATCGATATTTTTGAAGCCTAAGTTTCGAAAAGTGATTAATATGACATCATTTATAGTTTTTTTTCTTTCAGTTTTTTGAAAACTGGAGAAATCTAGTTAACCTATCAGTTTTGTAAAACCCTAGCTGAAGTCAACATTTATCGGTTTCTTTATCTGCTGAAATTTAGTGTCGCCATCGATTAGGGTGTCGCCATCGATTAGGTTGTCGCCTATCGAAATAATCGGTAATTTAAGTCAATTATGGCATTGAATGATCGATGCAGGTGAATTGACGCCACAAATGAAATGTCGCCTGCATCTAAGAAGATAATATTATTATCGAATAGCTATCTTATATTAACATTCTATAAATAGAATACTAAATTTATGTGGAAACAAGGTTTCGAATATGACAAAATTAAATATATTTCTTGTTAATTTTAAATACAATTTCAATGATAAATTTTCAATGCTTCATCAGGGAGGGGTACATATCTTGGACTAAACCAGGCTTCCCACTGCTGGTGACTCAAGAAGCGGCTTGGTAGGAAAGTCTTTGAGCTACCCAGCTTTCTAGCTCCTCCGCTTTCCGGCTACCAGTTTCCAGGCTTCATGTCCAATCTCAGACCGAAGGCCCTTCGGAGTCGTATCTCGATGTGTGTGCGCAATTTGCGTCATTTGCTCTTGTCGATGTGGTTGTTGTTTGGGCTTGGGTATCTGTTTTTATTTAATTTTTTTCTTTATATATATATTTTTTATATACTTTCTGCTGGTTCACTGATTCCACGGCAGGTTTTGTTTGTTTCCCGTTTGCAATTTCCACTGAATTGAATCCGAGCCGTCGATCTCCGGAGATCCCGTGGTTGAGCACACACAGAAAACAATGCAGAGGAAAAAATAGGCGTTTTATATTCTATAAAATGTAAAGCATGTAAATAATTTGTTTTTACAATATTGAATTTAGCAATATTAAGTTCAATTTTGGTAGAGATTTAAAAGAACTTTGAATAATGTCCAAAAGTATGCTAGAAAATCATCATTTTAACTTCTCTCCCTTACAGATTTGGATTTGTTAAAGATATTAAGCATTTTTCTATGCAGTATTTCCTAGTGTTTTCTCTCAGTGTGAGGCAGCTTGCGTGCCAGCATATTTGTCATTCCTGTAAGTGCAGGCAGTAGTTCCCCTGCCGCTGCCATGGCCTTAAAGGTTATGTAGTTGTGCTGTTGCATGTCTCCGCCAAGCGACACACGCGCCACCATCAACATGCAACATGCAACTTGCCACATGCAACACGTGGGCTGAGTACTGTGTATACACTAGCCAGCCAGGGTTTCGGTTTCAAAGCCAAAAACCAAAACCCAATCGGTGTGGCGATAACCAGAATTTCCTCGTTTTCACTATTAGAAGCAAAACAAACCCACAATTGTTTGCATTATTCGAATCCAGTTAAGTGCGGTTGCAGAAGATCAGGTGCAGTTTGCTATATATAGAACTTTTGATAAACTGAATAAAACTAGCTTTCAAATACATATATTACAGATTTCTTAGAAGAATTTTCTTCTTAATAAAGTTATAATAAGAAATATATAAAAATTGGTATAAGTAACTAATATTATTATAACTTTATTATTTCGTACTGCCAAAAATAGATGCTCGAAACTTTTCCATGCCATTTCATTTCGTCGAATTACCATGGCAATAAAAAAACATACTGCAAATTGGCAAATATCGCCTGACAATAAAATACATGAGAATCTGGCAGTACAGTAAGGCCTCAACTCTGAAGACTTTCCCCAAAAATGTCAGGTTGTTATGACAATTGTCGATAATGGAAAATAGAAAATAAAGAACACAAAGCAAGAGCACTTGTACAAGGCAATAGATATCGTTTTCTAATATTAGATGGGCGCAGGAGAGATAACCGAAGAGGAGATAAAGAAATTGGATATGATCAAAAGTGGAGAAGAGAAGAGGAGAAGGGGTGTACACTTGGCGAAAATATTTACATATTATAGATTATTTAAAGCCCAAGAAATTGTTGAAGTTCTTGAAATAGAAATTCTGGGTTAAAGTCTTTAATTAATTATTTTACTGAGTCTTAGATGGTTTTATATAGTTGTTTTTTTTTTTTTTAATTACAATTTATTAAAATTTAATCAATATTAATTAATAAAAAAATTAATAAATATATTAATTCTTTTTGATATTTTCAACCATTTTAAGTACTCAAAACACACCAAAGCTAAAGAAAACCTCTTTTATTTTTAGCTTATAAATATATTAACTTAAAATATATATTTTTATTGAAATTAAATAATGTAAATTCCTTATCCCTAAATGAATTATCCACCTCAAACATATTTCTAATGGATTTTTTATAAATTCAAAAGATTATTGCATTTGGATTAGTTCAAAGTAACCCAGATAGCATAAAAACACTTAATTTTTCAAAACAAGACTCAGATTCTGATTCCCATATCCATAAACATTCCCATTCCAATTTCCTGCCTCATTCCGTATGTATCTTTTCATCTTTTTGCGGCCTTTCCACTCGGTTATGAGTCTCGGAATGGGTCTGGGTCTTGGTATTGAGATTGGGCTTGGGTTTGGGTTTGGGACTCCGTCTCCACATCCACATCCCAGAGTCACAACTGCAGCTGCAACTTGCCCGCTGCCTGCTGCCTGCTTATCGGTCTGAGCCATCACAGCGACTCCATAAAACACTTAGTATAGCCCAATTGGGGGCGTGGCAATTGAGGGGCGGGCGTCAAGTGCTCAATTAATAGCATACAAAAATATACAAATATTGTGACAGCCGCCGCCGAGCTCTCGTCATAAAGCCAGGTTCCCGCCGCCGACGAAGGCAACTTGGTATTCCCGGGGGCGGAACGGGGGAAGATGGAGCGCTACCGATTAGAGATGTCGGTAAATTTGCATTATGCAAATCAAATGCCAGCGGCAATTTGCCGACGCAATTAGTCGCCATGTCAGAGGATCGGCAACAAGGAGTCTTGGATCTAGTTCGGTTTTATACACAGCGAAACGAATATTCAAGAAAAAATAAAATAAATGATTTAAGAAGAGAATATATATTAGAGTTACAGTTAAACTAATTGTAAAGCAAGACGATTCCAAAACCTCCTGAAATAGATCTAAATTTAAAAATAGTACAGTTTATTTTACTTTTAACAAGTATTTGAATTATATTCGGTTAATTCCGTAAATCTCTTAAAGGTTGCTTTGGTTTTCGAAACCAATGAAAACAGCTGTAAGTTAGTTCTAATTTTTCTTGATCTTCACTTTATTTTTAGCTGCCGAAAAAGATTTGACAGAAACTCTGGGTCCTTGGCAATGTTATCTCTTGCATTTAACCGTCGAAGTGTAGCTACTGGAAGCCTCAAAGCCTTCAATATCCTAACTTCTTTTTAGAACACAATAAATATAGAATTTTTTCGTATCTAAGATTTTATATGATTACACAATGTTGACAGGAAACTTAAAAACAAACCGTAAATTCTAATAAAAATATAATTTTACAAGGACTTTGGCAACTTAAACAATTTATAGCATACTTTTGAAGGATTTTCAAATCTGTAGGGATTTTTGGGGCAAACCTGGCTACACTTAATACCAAAACAAATCTATCCGATTAAATTACAATATCTATATATAAGAAATAAATTGATGTCCAATTTTATTCTCTTAGTGCAGCAGAGGAGCTGTGGCATAGGGCCTTGAGCCGGGACTTAGCATGCTTCAATCAGCATCATTATTCCATCAGATGTTGTCGTTACTTGGACTTGGCTTTGGGTTTGGAGCTGGTTGGTGGTAGCCCAGGATTAGTGAGAGTTTTAGCCTGGCCCGGTCTTGGTCTGAATCCCCACCAGAAATGCGAAACGCGATCGTCTGGCCCCCCGATTCGATCACTTCGGTTCGGTTTTCAACTTCGTTCGCCACCTTGTTCGTTGGCTGGCGGAGCTTTGCTCGCGGTCATATCGACATCGGTGCCTCAGTTGCCCGAGCGCCGTTCCAAAGTCAACAAGCAGAGCGTCCCGATCGCCTGCTCCCAACCGATACGATCCGATCCGATTCCGCCGTACCCATATATTGATACCACTGGATACCAGTACTGCAATCAGACGCGAAAACAATTTTTGTTTAGTTTTCCTTTTTTTTTTCTTTTGATTTATTTACTTTTCTCTCGTGTGGTGCAACTTGGATTTCCCAGTGAGGCGAGAGCCAGTGAGTGTATATTTTTTTCGGGTTTATCCATCTGCCAGAAAGTATATATACTATATATTATAAGCTGACCCTAGGGGCTTAGCCGCTGGACACTGGACACACACTGCAGACATGCAACTACCATAAACAGCAGTTGCAGTTGCAGTTGCTGTCTGCGGTGGCAGCTGCGCTTTAATGCACTGAAAGAAAGGGCATAATCTTTATATAATATTTGTATTATTCATTAATATTAATAATATTTTTTAATTATTTAATTGCTCAAGTTGAGTTCAGTTTAGTTTCTCGAGAAAACCATGTCTTGAATTATTTTATTTGTAATTTTTGATTGATGACACCGTTTTGTCATTTTTGTTTTCTCTGTGCGCACAGTGGAGCCTGGCTAGGCAGGCACCGACAAAGCACCGGCATTAATCAGACATCGATAAACTTTGACATGCCAGTGCCAGCAGCCAAATGAAGCGATCTTCATAAATCACAGCGGCCACGAAGCCACAAAGCCACCGAAGTCATATAGCCATAGGCGTAGCTGTAGCCAGAGGGAGGTTACTGGGGGGGTTTCCAAACGGGTGCACTAACTGGGGACTCATTTGATTTATGGGATTTATGGAGCTGCGGCTGCCCGCCGCCAACAAGTTAATTGAAAACGAGGCGTGACAGTGAAATTTGCCACCGCACGCCAACTGGGAAATATATGGCCAAAGATGTCCCGCCGATCGCAACTGGATCGCAAAAGCCACTGACAAAAAAAGGGGGCAATACTAATATATATATTAATTTCTTTTCAAATCAGATTTAATCATAAACTAGGCTAAAATTGGCTAAGATGCTCTGAGATTCTCCATCGAAATCAAATTTCCTTAATAAATTCTTTTACTTTTCATTGAAAAATATTGTATAAAACTTTAGGTTAACATTATGGCTAGTCAATTTCAAAAAATGTATTTTATAAAAGCTTAAGGTAGATACTATTAGTTTTGGTTGCGTGTAAATGTTGCCAGAGATGCTGGAGTTAAGGGGGCCTTCTTTCGGTTTTCTTTCTTTTTATTTTTTTCCTTCCTTTTATTTTTTTATTAAGCACTTTTCCAAATGTGCCACTAAACTGACAGATTTGGCCATAATAAAAAATTTAAAAGCCAAATACAAACCGCGGCACACACATCAGCGGACAAACGGAGTGTGTGTGGAGTTGTGTGGAGTCTGGAAAATAAGTTGCCAACTTTAATTTATTGTGACATAACGGTATAATCTGACATAAATTATTGATAAGACGAGCGCCCATAAAAGTACAAGACAGTTGGCTTAAGCAATACAACACAACACACGCACAACACATACACACAAGCACACACAACACACACACACACTAGCGAAGCGGAAAAGCTGGAAAACTAAAGCGAAGCCAACGCGCTGAGTTGGTTGGGTGGCGGGAAAATCGAAAAAGAGAGAGAGAGAGAGAGAAAACTTCAAGCCGAACTCAACACGAATGGATGTTGCTCTTTACAAAAAAAAAAAATATATATATATATATATAATATATTTAATTATTTAATTAGATTAAAAAATAAATAGGAATTAAATTATGCAATTTCAAAGAATTTTAAAATATATTTTGAAATATTTATTATTCAAATAGTTCTTTAAATACAAATTAAATACAAATTTTTTATACAAGAATACTTTAGACATTAAAGAATTTCTTAGAAAACAAACGGATTTTTTTTATAGACCTTAACCTTTAAAATACTTTATTATTCAATACTTAAACGTTAAATGTATTTTAAAATATTTAAGTATATAAATAAAGAAGATACGCATATAAATAAAGAGGATACTTTTTAAAATTCAATAATTATTGAAAAATAGAATATATACTTTTTATAATTAAATAAAAAGTATATTATTACATTAAACAATGAAGAAAAAAGGATATTAATACATTTAAGTAAAGATATTTGTAAATGTATCTACAATATATTTACTTAAATGTATTTATATCTTAAGATATATCTTCGAGCCAAAAAAATTATTTTCTAACACACCTTGGACCTTTAAAATAAATAAAATAAGTGAATAGTTAGTAGTGTATTCTTTTAATATAAGTTATTAAAACTTATTTTATTAGATTAATGTTCAGCGAAGATATTTTAGATACATTGCATTGATTTTCTGCCACACTCTGGATCTGTAGAATATTAAATATTAAATAATATTAGCTAAATATAAATTATTTTACATTTAAATTCAATATAGATATATATAAATACTGATGCCGTAGTAGGACTTTCGCGGTAATTTTACCTTCTTTAGACCCCCTTCTTGGCCATTTAAATTGGGGATAGCTTTTCCGCCCGGCGAGGGTATAACAACGGGCAAAGGCACCTCGGGCCAGAAACAAATACCAGAGCCGCTTATAAATCATTTGGCTAACAACAACAACAACTGGCGGACCAGCAACTGGTCGGAGCTGCAATTGGAGTTGGAGTTGGAGCAGTCCTCCGTCCGTTGTCCGTTGTCCGCTGTCCGCAGCAGTCGGGCTCCGCAAAAGTATCTTTTGGATCTATTATTTAACTTTTATGTGCGCATAAATGCGGCGATATGATGCCGATGACGACTGGAAAACTGGCTAAGGAGGCAGAGCCAGTTTTCCTCGCACCTCACCCACCCCCCACCACCACACCAACACAGCCACAAAATACCGACCGTGTCTGCTGCACTTTCAAGTTAATTAACAAGAGACTTTTATCAGCTGTGCGATTAAGCGAATGCCACTTCTGACGCCCCAACTCCCAAACTCCCAAACTCCCAAACTCTGGCTCCAAATCCTCCTCGAGAGGACCACACAGCCCCCCATGCTCCTTTCCCCTGGCCAGGCGATCATCCACTCAGATAAGCGCCGACACACAACAAATTGTGGTCCATAAATTTGTGCATTTTTCGCGGATAGAAGCCAAGCGCGTAGATTAGATTCGAATTCGGATTCGGTTTGGGTGTGGAGGAGATCGCAGCAGTTTGGAGGTTGAGTGGTGGAATATATTTAATACTCAAGTATTGATACTACTCATGTCTGGCGGAAAATGTACGGCTATGATTAATTAAGGCTGGCGGATATTTCCAAGATACGCAATCGAATCTCGGCCAAATATTGATACTACCTGTCATCTCGGCCAGATTGTAGTGATTCATTTCGTTTTGAGGGGGGTGTTTTCTGGGTGTGGAGTTCGAGTCGAAATATATTTACAGATCTCTCTTAATGGCGTCCCGAAGACTAATTTCTATTTGTGCTAATTATGGCCAGCATAGATATATAGATATACATATATAAAAGTTATATGGCCAATGGCATGGGCTTGTTAGCTGAAATTCTGGCTGAATCATTTTGTTTCTTTGTAAACATTTTGGGGTGGAGTTTTTCTGGAATACAATAGGAAAATTTGTATTTATGTATATGGCGGCCATTAATAGTAATTAAGAAATTTAAGCTAGTTTATTATTTTTGTTACTGTTTGAGTTTGAGATTTTCTGAAAGGTTTGGCTTTAGGTTTTAATTTAAAATAAATAATACAAATTAACAGAAAATTAGAAGAAAAATAAAAGAAAAGTGCTACAAATAATCATAGGAATTAGTCCTTGAAAATAGTTGAAATAGAATTTTGATTAATCCTTTTTTTTATTAAAAATTAATTAATTATTTACAAAGTTGTATTAATGATATCCACATAAATTAAGCCGAAAAGTTAGCTAAAATCTTTTAAGCCTTGAAAATATTAGAAATAGTATTTTTATAATAAAATGTAAAAACTCCCAAGATTTTTAAATTTTTTAAATTCGATTTTTTTGTAATTTAAAATTAATTAATTATATACAAAGTTGTATTAATGAAATCCACATAAATTAAGCCGAAAAGGTAGCTAAAAAATTTTAAGCAAGGCCCACTTTTTTATATGGAATTTAACCTGAGGTTTTAATTTTTCTATGTTTTTAAATTGTAATTACTCTTCGTGTTCTTAGTTTTTAAATTTAAATTTTATGCCATAAAACAAAACTAATATAAAACTATTCTCAATTTGATTTCAGGTATGTTGCAACTTCCACGTAGATTGCGGAAATCGCGTTCCGATTAAATAGTCAAAAGTGATAAAGTGCCAAAGGACGAGCAAACGAAAGACTTAGGCAACGAACTCTGCTGCAGCGGCGGTGGACGGAGGACCAGGAGCGCCAGGGGGGGCAGCAGCAGCAGCTGGAGCAGAAGCGGCATCGGGATCGGGAGTGGGAGTGGGAGTGGCACTGGCAACCACTAGATCAACCATAGACATGGCCCTGTTTCCCTCCTCCTCGCGACCGCGGACGCTTATGGAGCAGCTGCTGGCCCGCAAAATTGAGGCGGCTGCCGCTGCGGGCGGTGCTCCCGCTCCCGGTACGATTTCCGCATCCTCATCCGCTTCAGCCGCTGCCACCGGCTCAGCCACAACCTCACCCACGTCGCCCACATCACCGATGCTGCCGCCAGTGATCGGCAGCGGCAGTGCCGGCGCTGTGGGACTCGGCTTGGGCCTGGGTCTGGGCATGGGCGTGGTCAGTCGGCTGAGACGCACCGACTCCCTGGACTCCACCAGCAGCTTGGGTTCGCTGGCCTTTGGCGAGGATGTGTGCCGTTGCGACGACTGTCTTTTGGGCATTGTCGATCTCTACGTTATTAGTGCCGCCGAGGCAGCCAAAAAGAAGGTAAGCCCCCTCCCGAGACTGGCATGGGGATACTTTTTCTTAAAGTTTGTTAGTTATATCCGATAATTTGTAGTTTTTGGTTACTGAAACATATTACTATATAAAGAGAACGTTGGTAATGCCCTTGAAATGTAATATAATTTAACTCAAGAGACAAAACCGAAGGGCAACAGAATACTGCAGAGATTCTTCTATGTATACAAAAGGGTTAAATTCTATACCCCAGAGATTCTTCTATATAATGCCTAGAAGAATTCTTCCAAAAGCTGTTCTTGGGTGCAGGTATTGGCTAAGACGAAGCTGAAAAAGCTTTTCGCTCAGAAAGGTGAGTTTCGATCAGTGTTGCCAAAATTGTGATCCGAAAATGGCTATTTGAAATCGAAATATAACCATAGATTTAATGTGTATACTTGGGTTAGCAGGGTTTTACCCAAGTATACAAATTAAATCTATGGTTATCTCTCTTTATCTATATATAAGGAATATATTTTCAATTTTGGGGATTTGTAGTTCCCATAAATGTGTTTTGGGTTGAATGCTGATGAAATTTTGAAACAAAATCGAGTAAAATTGATTTGTATATTTTGGTATATTTTTAAATTAAGTTCAATTTAAATACAAATTAAAATTTACTAATACCATACATTTTTAAAAGCTTTTCTGTGCTTGTTTTTATTTATTTTAAAATTTAGAAATTGTAACTTTTCTTTAGTTTTTGACAATTTTAAAGATGTAACTCGTTAGAAAACTTTGAAATTTTAACTTTGAATTTGGTTACATTTATTCTTCTACTAGACATGGCAAGATAGATGCGTCTGTTGATGCTGATCAATTAAATATGTATATTCCAGGGTCGGAAATGTATCGTAAAATTCTGACTAAAATTATAATATCCTGAAACAGTTTAAAAATGATCATATATTTTCATATTAAATTACATACCTATAAATATATAATTTTTTAGTTCTTTTTCCCGCTTTACTAGTAAGGAAGTAAAATAAATAATTTTGGACACAAAAAACCCCCTGAAATATGCCTCATATAAATTTCAAAATAAGTCTTTAGTATTTTTAAATTATATTTTCTTAGATAACGTTTTTAATTTGTAAATTTAATGTAAATTAATTTGAATTAAATCTAAAAAAAAAAAAAAACAAATGAAACCGAAAAGCTAGCCAAAGATACAGATCCAAGGCAAATTTGTGGGACCGGTCCAGCCGGAAAGCTCTGCTCCCGCGACCCGGTTCCATTGACGTCACTGTGAATCCGTGAGATCGCGAATCCGTGAGAGCGGCGAAGAGCAGCCGCTCATGCGTAAAAGCGTGGATCGTGTGAAAATGAGATCGTTCAACTGATAAGACCCAACAGGCAGTTGGAGCGGGGCCAGAGAATTATGGGGCGGGAGTGGGGAGCGAGCGGAACTCGGAAGAGATCGCCCTCTATAGTATCTCTCTCTCTCGGAAGATCGTTCTTCTGACTGCTTGGCGATATGTACCTGTGACGCAAGACCAAGGATTCCCACGTAGCTTTATTTATTGTTGTTGCAATTTTTTACATTTAATAAAGGCCTTGCAGCTTTCTCCTGGAGAAAGTTCGAGTGTTGTGACTCATATTTAATAAGGATCTTGTTGGCGATCTTCAAAAAGTTTTGTTTTTATCAATATGACTTTGCGTTTCTCTTATAATTTGAGTTCGCTTCCTATAGATAAACAATGATATACAATTATTCGAATAACAGGAACTAAACTTTTTTTGTTTTTAAACCAGTGAAGAAATAATACAGCAACAAATTCCAGACTAATACTATATTCGATAATATATTTTTAATATATTATTTTTATTCCAAGTGATTTTTACAAGTTTATAGTTTAATATAAGTTTTTTTTTGTGGTTTACAAATTGAATTGAAATGTTATTAAAATTTTTGATGTAAGCTTTTTTTTATGAACATTTTTAGGCAAATTGTATATTTAATTGAAGTGTACTTTATCACTATTATTATATATTATGGGAATAATCTGATGTGAAATTTGTTCTGGAATGCCACATGAAAAAAGATTTGAATGAACTTAACTTTACTTTTGCTTTAAATGGATTCAATCTATAAACTTATGTATATTTACTGAACTATATAATTATAGCTATGTTTATAGGAGGGAATCCCTTTAGAAACTGATCCTTTCTCACCAATAATTGATTTTTGATCACTGATCACTGTTAACCGAAACTCTAAAGATTAATTTGTCTTTGTTAGCCTTTAGTTCTATGACTTATGCTATTTATAAGGCCATGTTACTTAGCTCTCTAATCCTTACCAAGGACCTTCAATCATGGCCATTTTCGTTTGGCATTTTCCACTGATCATCTGCTAGTAGGATCATTAGCATTGACGTCACGAAGCCCGGCGGCGGCGGCCTTGGCTTCGATCATTAAACAACGTCATCGCGGGTGAGTCTAGGCCAACTAATGAGCTTTGTTCCCCAGAGCCCCAGGTTTCTGCGCCCTGCGTCTCCTCGGCCTCCCTGGTGATCATCGCTTTGGTGATAATTTCACCAAATACTCCCCCCGAAATCCGCTCCCAAATATTATTATGGTATTATCACGAGAGCTCTCTTTCTCTAGAGTATCTCTCTATCTCTCTGAGGCTTTGATTGGCTTGGGTTTCGGTTTTTGGAATGGGACTTGGACTTGGACTGGGACTGGGTGGAACTAGGACCTGGACTGGGACTGGGACTAATGATGCTGCTGCCGGCTCTGTGACGCTAGCCAGCTGAGAGTGAGTTGAGTTGAGTTGAGTTTGAGATACGGTGTCGACGGTGTCGGTGTGTGGTTTTTGGTGTCTCGGCCGCGGTGTCGGTGTCGGTGCTGGTGCTGGTGCTGGTGCTGGCGCTGTGGTGTCGCTTTCGGTCTCGGTTCGTTTGGGTTCCGTTTCCAGAGCAGAGTCTCCGACCAGTTGAGCTTTTGCTGCGATCGCGTGCGGCTGGCTCCCGGGGTCTCTCGTTGCGTCTGGTCTCTGTCCGCCTGCCGTTTGTTATTGTTGCTATAAAGTCGGCTACTATATCATTGTTATTGTTATTGTTATTATTTAGTGGTATTTCCATCGGTATTGTACGCTCTCCAAGCGATGCGAGCTGTGTGCGAGCTTGTGGAATCTCTCCGGGCGCCAAGCCAATGCCAAAACAGCAACAAAATATTATTAACCAGAGCTGCTGCTTCTGCTGTTTATAATATTTTCGGCATTTATATATATTTTTTTTTATTAATTTTCTTATGGTTTCTTGTTTTGTTAAGTTTTTTTATTTTAATAAATTTAATTTCACCGCCGAGTGTGCGTAATAATTAATTAAATTAAACAAAAACGTAGAAAAAATTTTAATTAAATGCTAATTGCTGACCCTCGTGAGTGTGTGTGTGACTGAGCAAGGAAGAAGGTTTAATTCTTAATTAAAGATGATTGAGTGTGTGTTTTAACAAAAAACATTTAGAATGTTAATATTATGCCTGAATTTCTTAATTATATGCCAATATTGTCTTTAACTCTAAAGCAAAGAAAGTGTTAGTTATATTTGTAGCCTTGTTTATCATTAAAAATTTATTTTATCTAATTAATTTTTATCTGCCTTTTGTTGGTAAGTTTCTTGATTTAACCAGCCACGATTTTATCAACTAAACAAACGATAGAAACTTTAATTTGGTAAATTAAAAACTGAAAATAAAGTCAAACTACTTTAAAGTCTTAAAAATTTCACTTAATTAAAATATTTAAAAAAAAAATGTAAGTAGCTATGAAATATTTAGAAAAACCTTAATTATATATATTGCAAGAGTTGAAGAAACTATAGAACTACATATATAACACTAATTGAGCTTTTTTTGAAATACTTAAGAAATATTTCAAAATTAAATTAACTAACAGAAAACTTGAATAATTGCTAAACTATTTTCATTTCTCACATTTTTGAAAGCCGAAGTAATTGAAAATAAATGCTAAAGATACTATAGGCTTTGTATCTGCTTTCTTTTGTTTTTAAATGAATCTTCAAATGTTAAATTATTTAAGTAAGAAAACGCCTCCATATGTATATATTTATTTTTTTTAAATAAATTTCGTCTCTATTTGCAATTAATTAAATTGGTTACAAGTCCCCAGTGGCAGCTCTCTGGAATCTGCAGTATGTTGCTGCTGTTGTAAAAGTGTGTTAATTGAAGCACGCGCCAAATTCTCCACCCGAGGAAAAAGATAGTGCGATCTATAGAGAAAGAGAGAGAGAGAGAGGGAAAGATAGAGAGAGAGAGAGCTAAAAACTCTTATACTAGTTGAGGGAAATAGCAAACTGACTTTTGCACCGAAAATCCGAGTGTTCAGGTTTATGTAAACATTTACACGCCAGAGGCAGCAACAATAAACGACGACGTCAATGAGAATGAACCCCTCTTGGAATTAGGTGCTACGCAATTTGGGAGCGCCTTCCACCTCCCACCCACCCACTGCCCACCGCCTCGACGAGAAGGTGAATTATATAATTGAAGAGGCAGCACCAGCACCACAGCACCGCCAGCATTTGCGTACGAACAGCGAATTCGGCAATTGAGGCTCATTAAGTTGCCGAAAATGGAACTGAACGCCGCCTTAATTGGCGCTTGATCGTTTCAATAACATCCGCCCCAAAAAGCCACCCACAATTCCATCCCCATTCACATTCACATCCACCACTCGAGAGTCCCAAAAAAACATATTCAAAACCAAAGTCAAAATCCATTCTGTGCGTCAATGGTACACTGCCCAAAAAGGAGATCAGACTTATGTAGTATATAGAATATTATAATAAATTGTTATATACACAGATGTAAAGACAGATTTTATTTTAAAAGTAGGAAACAGGTGAAATTTTGAAACTTTTCAAGCAAAAGATTGTCGGAATTTGAGATTATCGAGTATTGAATCTTTCCAAAAAACATGGAAACTTTTGTTTAAATATAGGATAATATAGTCATTCATATAAATATATAAATCAGTTTTTAAACTTTTAAGATTTCAGAATATATTCATTAATATTCATAAATAAGGTGCGAATTTTGTTATGTAGATTTTCGATTTACATTTAAAATATTTTGCATTTTCAGGATTTAACATTCAACAAGTATTTACCGATATATTTCGATATATGTATGCACATATGTATGTCGATGCCAATCGATTGTTTAAGGACGTCAATTACATAGAAATTTTAGATATATAGATAGGTACAGTTTAGTACTCCTTCCAAGGTATAAACATGCTAGATTTACATTAATTGTTTATTTTCCAGAATATCTTTTTAAAAAGTAGCTGTCTATTAGGTATTAATCGACTATCAAAATATATAAACATTAAATAGAGATGTACTGAAATGTTTTAAGATCTCTCGATCTAAAAGTTATATATTTCATTTGTATTCTCAGAATAACCCCTTCCAATATTTATCTAAAATCCAAATCGAAATCTATTTATTTCAATTTAAAATTAATCAGTTATAATTTCATCTCTCCTTTGATTTATATATTTTTTTCGCCTTGAAGTTAAAAGAGAATTGACAGAGATAATTAAAAGGAAAATAGAAAATTCGTTTTCAGTGCAGTTGGAGAAACAAAAACTGGCATTCAGAGAAACAGAGGCTGTTGAAAGATGGCAGTGGGAAACGGGCACGGGCACCGCGGTGGCAAGAGGGGCTTAACAACGAACTGTGTTTACTTTATTAATTTTCAGCTTTTGGCAGTTAAAAAAAGCAGCGACAAAAAAGAGAAATACTGAGAGAAATTGTTTTGCGAATGTGAATGGCGGGCATTAAGCGCGTAGTGGCCATTATGGGGAGTGGGTGGCGTTGTGAATTTCGGGAGGTGGGTTTCTAGGGGGATTTCAGGGGGTTTGCCAATTATTACGTATACGTAATACACACACACAGCCATACACCACAAATATATAGCGTACTATATATACACTATATCTATATGCACAGTACATGCCGCAGTATATCCATTTGTTATCGCCATTATTGTAGTTGTTGTCTAGTTTTGACGGCATCGAAGATTGTACAATTGTTTTTATTAGATAACGAATATATATAACAAATTTGTATTTAAGGACGGATCGGCCAAGCCCTAGCTACGTAGCTACTTAGATTGGGAATGTAAAAAGATAGATAATACATAGAAGAATAGGCAAAGACAGAGGTCTACATAATTGCTAAACGAAATATAAGGTTTATGGATTTGCTTTCATGGATTTATATACAAAATTAATTGTGTTATTTAGGTAGCTAGAAAGTATAAGAAAAAGGATTAAGGAAAATGCCCTATAACTAGCCCATTAACTATAATATAATACTTAGTAGATCAAATTAATTTTTGGTTAATTTGAGATATCACATCTTAATGGAGCTAGATTTCAGTTTCTAATACTTAAGGCAACCCCATAATGTTTAAAAATCTATAAATCATTTGAAAAATTTTACATTACTTAGTGGTATTTTTTAATTGAAGATATATGTATAGATTAGTACAAAGAAATCTTAAAGACAAGCTTTAAAATCTAGCAAGAACCTAACCCAACATTATAAAAATAAACAAAAATAATTTGAGCATTTAATGATGTCTTGAAAAAGCTTTTAGGTATGCAGAGCAAATACATAAAATCTTCAATGTCACCTAAAGCGTTAGATCTAATGATACTGATAAGTTTTAAATGGCACAGCATCCAAATGCACTCCCCAGAAATTGTAATTTTCCTCTTCCACTGGACTTGGATCCTTCATTGGGCATTATCAGATGTTAGACATTAGCCCTGTAACTGTAAGATCTATTGTAGATGTGGAAGAACCAAAGTTCTCCAAGGTTTCCGTGGGTTGTCGTGTTGCTGTTGTTGCTGCTGCTTCGTTATCGCCTTGCTGGGCGACGCTGTCAACATTTGCAAATGACGTCAAATGTTATAAAGAAATTTCAGTTGGTATATAATATGTCTGTAGATATATATATATATAATATACATATATATACACCTATATAGTAGTAATTGTGTGTGCACTGGCGTAACTGGATAGCCGCGCTCGCTGCCATTTCCATTATTATCATAATGTGCTGTTCGATTTGGGTTTCGGTTCGTATCGGTTGTTGGTTCGGTTCGGATGGATCGCCTTGGCTGCCCGACTCTGGGCGGTTGGTTTTCGGTATTGCGGTGGTGGCCACCATCCATCGGCCTGAGATGCCGCAGATGGAGCTGCGGTGCTGCCCAGATGCCAACACGCTCCGACAATGCCTACTTAGCCCCGGCCGCCGTTCGTGTGCCGTGTGTTACATGGCACATACACATGTATTCAATTTAATCAATTTTGATTGATGTGTGCGCATTACAGCGCTCTGTAGCGGTGCAACCAAAAGCAGCAGCAGCCGAAAGGCCAAAGGCCCCCACCAGCAACGAAGCGATAATACTCTGATCGAGGGTATTATCACCATCCAAGAACACTAAATGTTAAAGCTGGTGCTGGTTTATCTATTTGGTAGAAGGTTTATGGAAGCTCTGATTGGAAATGGGTTTACTTGTTTGCAAAATGTTTAACCAGAGGATAAAGTTAAGCTGTTTGATAGAAAAATCTTTAAGGCTGTTATTTCTCAACATAATAATAAACTAAATGAATAATAATAACTTTAACATAACCGAATAATAAACTAGATGTAAAAATGAAAAATTTTGTTAAATAAACTCGAGCGCAAAAATAAATTACTCCAAGAACTGTAAAGAAATAGATAGAATGTAGCTAGCTGTTAAAGATTTTTCTTTGAATTTAAAAAAACCCTTTAAGAACTCGAGATAATATGAAATATGTATGTAATTGTAAACCAAATAATTTAAATTAACAAGTTTGATTCCTTCCAGAAGTAAAATTCCCTCCAGAAACTAGGATTCTATCTCCTAGATAATTTTTATACCTCGTAGACCAAATTTTATATTTTCTATAGGAAAATCCTCTAAGAACTGTAGAGAAATAGAACAATGATTAAAACAGATAATCTTCGTTCTCCTTCTTCTTTTTAAATTATTATTACATTAAATTAAATTTATTATTCTTTTTAAATTAAATTAAATTATTTAAATTATTTCTTATGTTAAGTCAGTTGTTAAAGTTGATGTTCTTAAATAGAAAATCCTTTTTATAATTTTTAGGAAATTAGAAAATAACTAATTGGCACTTAAACTAAATGTAAACCTCAGGTTTAAGTACATCTGTCTTAAACATTTTTTTTGCTGATTAATATCATATACGTTTATACTTTAGATAATTAAAATAAATTGAAATCTAGCTAAAAAGCTGGTAATATTTAACAAAATCATTTGATATTACTACTTTTGCTTTAAGAATAATAAATTTAAATGTAAAAAAATTGTAAAATATTCATCAAATTCTTAGGAAATGTTGTCATTAATTTATATATTCTTATAATTTTAATAATTTAAATGTATATATTTGGCTAATTCCTTAAATTAGACTACTTTCCAAGGCCTTTTCGCATGCCCGTGTCAAGAGCTAAGCTCTGACAGGTGCTCTAATTAAGGGGCAATAGGTTTTCTCAGTTTGCCAGGAATACTATATGTGAAACTCTTACTTAATTGCCTTGGTTTGATTTATACTAGTAGTTTGATATATAATTTTATGTTATCACCTTTACAAGTGTTTTAATAGCGTAAGGCAAACTTCTAAATATTTTAAGGGGCTTCAAGAGGGTTTAAAAGGTTAGTTGGGAAAGTTTTTAGTAATTTACTCGATCTCTCTCTACCTTTACCTCTGGCATATCTCTTTGACATGATAAGATATTATAAATATCAAATTGATATCTATAATATCTCTACAAAAGCAACAATTTAATGCCTTTCAAATTACAGATATGACATTCATGCATATCATTTAAGATCACAATGATCTCTTGTCATGTCAAATGGTTGAAACTTAAACTTTTTTGATAACTTATGGTACTACATTGGCTTGGCAGAGTATTTGGCTGCCTATCAGCACTTCGATGGAGGAGATCCAATCGCTCGTTATGATCGCTCACCTCGGGCCTGTCAGCGGCAGAGGGAGACCTAATGGGATGGAGAAGGACAGAGGAGGAGAAGGAGGGGACTGGTGTGGTGTTTAAGGAGCGAACGGGTTCGCAAATGTGCGCAGAAATCAAAATGCAGTGTCTGCGACTCCCTCCTCCTCCTCCTCCTCCTCCTCTGCCCAACTCCCCCTTCCCCTCCAATTCCGATTCCAACTCCCTCTCCATTTGTGCGTTTCCCAGCTGCAGACATAGTTGCGTTCGCCATCAGTTCGACGCAAGACCGCTCCCCGGATGCACTGAGCCGAGTGCCGCGGGGCCAGATTCCATGTAAGATGTCCGTGTGCGCCCTCAGCCAGCAGCCACAGAATCCGAATCCGAGTCCCAATCCGAATCCAAATTCAAATCAGAAGCAGAAGCCACCGCCCCAGCGACCCACAGGCATTAATCTCAACGGCAACGGCAAGGGCTCTGTGACGCCACCAACGCCGCCACCCTCGCCACAGGTCCGCATTTACGAGGACTTTGACAGGATGAGCGCCAAGGAGGTGTACTACAATGAGGCCGGCAAGAAGGTGACTGTAAAGCTGCTCCACTTTCCCGACGTGCCGCCCGAGGACATCGCCAAGTTGAAGTTTGCCGACGACGATGAGGATGATGATGATGACGAGGATAGCGATACTGGGCGAAAGCCCACCTCGGCGGACAGCGAGGATGCGGGAAGTGAGGCGGAGACCCAGAAGGGTCAGACGGAGACCGAAGCGTCCGGAGCGTCCAATCCCAACGGCCCGGGCACCGTCAGGAAAATCTTTCGGCGCAAGTTATCCGGCAACAATATGCAGCCCAGGAAATGCAGCCTGGCCTTTGCCCAAGCACATGGCATCCGGCAGCGGGCGGAGAAGAAGCTATCGATGCCCACCATTAGCATAACGGCCAACTCTGGCGATCATGTGGCCAGCCATAATTGTGGCCTACGTCTGGGCCTTGGCCGGAAGCTGTCGCAGCAGCACTCCCTGCCCCTGGGCTCACCGGGCTCACCGGGTTCCCCACTGGGGCCGAGGCGCTCTCACTCACCGCTGGGACAAAGCCTCTGTCCCGGCTATATTCAGTACTCCAAGTCGCTGCTGGAGGTGCCGATGCCCAGGGATTATGGCTATGCCAGCAGTGATGATCTCAGCTCCGAGTGGGACTCGGATGTGTCCACCTCGGCGGCGGGGTCGGCATCGGGATCGGGTTCCTCCTCTCAGGCTGCTTCGGGCAGCAGCAGCAAGAAGGTACGATTGGGTTTCAAGAAATATTTATTTCTATAGTTTCCAAAACCGTGGATTAAATAATGAATTTTAAATTTAAATTGGTTGTTTAAAGTTGCCATTTTTGTTGGGTCTACTTGTCGTATGAGTAATTTTCATGCTTTAAGTCTATATAACTCATACGACATGTAATCCCTGTATGAGTTATGCTTCTATAAAAAATCTCTGCAGTATTATAGGATTTATATGTTTTTTTTACAAACTAAAAAGAAAATCCATTAAAGTCCGGCTACAAATTATATAAATTTAAGGTGAAAATTTCAATTAATATTATATAAAATAAATTATAAAGAAACTCTAGTGAATATTCAATATTCCAGCTTATTTTTCACCTGATTGCACTAGATTTTTCAGCCCAGCCAGTGGGACTCGCGCCATATATATCCGATTTAATGATGACAACTGAAAAATCAGCTGTCAGCTGCATCATGTAACAATGATTTGTTTTCCCTGTCCCAAAAACTTCATTTAAACTACAATGATTAATTGTTGGGTAGAGAGATTTCTTATTTGATTAGCTCTTTGCTTTGTTTTCCATCTGAACTTGAATGCAATTTAAGTGGAAAGGAAGCTCGGTGGATACCGATTGTAAACAATTCGCTGTATACAAAATCGCGTAAATAATTAAATCACAGAGCAACAGGCCAGCACGTTGCGATGATTAACTTAAATTAATGTTAATTAAACGTTTGCGTTCAGCTTTAATTCAATTTCAGTGTGTAGTCTGCTCAAGGAAGGCAAGTTATTTTTAAAGAAAAAAATATCATCTAGGAATTATTTCTGAAATAATATTTATAACATAGAATTCAAAGTTAATCCCATTTACCATTTGAATCTTTTGCAGAGCTCCGGCTGGCGGAAAATCCGTAACATTGTCCAGTGGACGCCCTTCTTCCAAACGTACAAGAAGCAGCGCTATCCATGGGTCCAGCTAGCCGGGCACCAGGGCAACTTCAAGGCGGGTCCCGAGCCGGGCACCGTGCTCAAGAAGCTCTGCCCCAAGGAGGAGGAGTGCTTCCAGATTCTCATGCAGGACCTACTCAGGCCCTATGTGCCCGTCTACAAGGGCCAAGTGACTAGCGAAGATGGCGAACGTGAGTATATACATATATTTCCTTGATCCTACCTAATCCTTGTCTCTCTTTGGCAGTATATCTGCAGCTGCAGGACCTGTTGAGCGACTATGTGCAGCCGTGCGTGATGGACTGCAAGGTGGGCGTGCGCACCTACCTCGAGGAGGAGCTGTCCAAGGCCAAGGAGAAGCCCAAGCTGCGCAAGGACATGTACGACAAGATGATACAGATCGATGCCAATGCCCCCACCGCTGAGGAGCATGCCGCCAAGGCGGTGACCAAGCCACGTTACATGGTCTGGCGGGAAACCATCTCCAGCACAGCAACGCTGGGCTTTCGCATCGAGGTAAATTCCCTAGAAATCTCCAAAGAAATTGGGGGTTTTTATTGCAGTGAAAATTGTAGTAAATTTTCCATTAAGCATGAAATAATTGATTTATAACTCAACTCATTTGCAGGGCATCAAGAAGAGCGATGGCACAAGTTCCAAAGATTTCAAAACGACCAAGTCACGCGAACAAATCAAGTTGGCCTTTGTCGAGTTCCTCAGCGGCCATCCCCATATTCTGGTGAGTATTTCGTCAATTTCTGTTTGAGTTCAACCCATAAGCTGGTCAATTATTTCATGAATTAACTAAGGATTGGTTCTTCCTTCTGATTTTTTATTAAATTTATTAATTTATCCCACAGCCCCGGTACATTCAGCGTCTGCGCGCCATTCGCGCCACCTTGGCGGTCTCGGAGTTCTTCCAGAGCCACGAGGTCATCGGCAGCTCACTGCTCTTTGTCCACGACCAGAGCCATGCCAGCATCTGGCTGATTGACTTTGCCAAGACGGTGGAGTTGCCGCCGCAGCTGCGCATCGATCACTACTCCGCCTGGAAGGTGGGCAACCACGAGGACGGCTATCTCATTGGGATTAACAATCTTATTGACATTTTTGTGGAGCTGCAGGCCGCCATGGAGGCGGAGACGGAGGCGGAGGCGGAGGCTGCTGTTTCTGGCCCAGATCGGGAAAGGGAACAAGAGGATAACGATGACAGCAAGCCCTGATCGGTTTTTATACGGAGTTTGGGGCTGGGCCCCAATTCAAGGACATTTCCATATTAATCCCCACAAAAAAAAAAAAAAAAATCCTAGGCTAAGCTCCCTACTTCTTCTATCCCAATTTTTTTTGTTTTTTTTTTGACAACGTACATTTAACCCATTAAGTTTAAAATCAAAGACTGAAATCACAATTTACGCATATGTATGGGAATAATAATGCGTATACCCCATATATCCTAGCTTAGACGTGCTGCTGCTGCTGCCGCTGGAAGCGCTCTCTGTCGCCGTTCTTTAGTGTTAAATTATTTATCCAGAAAAAGTCGAATGAATTCCCGAGAGAACTCTGACTGAACGAATTAGTTGCAGCAGAATCGAGGAGTAACCGAGGAACCCCCCACACGCAACACGCAAGAACTTAGCCTAAGTTAATAATATTATATTAATGCGACTACCTACTAAATACTACTAATTTGTGCACTATTAAATTCAGTTAAACCAGAAACGCAAAGGGTTTTTATTTTATTTTAGAAGAAGAACTTGAAAACATATTATTTTAATTGGGTGTGTTCCCATTTAAAATAAATAACAGGCTATATTTTGGCCTCTGCAAATTGAATCCTGATAATTATAGTGCTGATGATGGCCAGGAGCCCCATTTGCTAAGATGGAGATGGCTAAGAGCACGAAGGAAGTGGGATATGAGGTCGATATGAGGCCATATAAATGGGTAAAGAGTTTCGCATAAATTAACATCCCTGCGAGGAGTTGAACATTTTAAATGCACTCGGGTTGCCGTCAAATGATTCTCCTGGACGGAGTGTTGAAATGCAGGAATATCCCTGGTTATCTTTCCATTTTTAAATAAAGATTTTCCACTGCAGCATTACACAAACATTTTTTAATCAAAAATTCATATTCGGCAAGGTTGCCAAGGTTGCGGATAGATTCAAATAACAACTGCTATACCGACACGTAAACTACTTTACCGACACTTCAACTGCTATGTCAAATTTGGTACCTTGTTATCGGCGAATTGGGTTTTTCCCCACTATAGCTGGTCACATAAAGTTGCAAATATATAGATTTATCTATCGATACACCGATGGTTATTCTCAATAATTGGTATTTGAATAAGTGCGCCATTTTTTTTAATTTCTGAATTAATTATATGTTCTTAGAGATTAATGAATATAATAATGAATTAAAGAAATAAAAATATAGAAATTATTTTTATATACATATTTTATTATTATATCTTGTTTTACTTTTGGTTCAATAAATTAAGCTTTGGTTAAGACACGATAGCTCTGGACTTGCTACAATTGTTAAAATAAATATTTTTAGATATGACAAAAGCCTATATATTTCGGAAAAACTACTATATTTTATTGTATTATTTATTTTTCTATTTCGTTAATGCATTTTTTGTACGTGGTAGAATCTATTTTTATAATATGCTCCTCAAAAATGCTAACATTTGGAATAAAGCATAAAGTAAATAATAAAATCTAAATTTGAACCTGACGGAACGTAGGAAAAAATGTTGCTAGACACACGTTCTTTGGTGCTGGCAACATTTCGATGTTGCACAGGCTCCGAAAAGTATTCACTTTTTTGGCTGATATTTCTGAATGTCAATTGCTACACTTTCAATTTGGGATTTCTTCACAAATTTAGTTAATTTGCAGATAAGCTGCTGTTTTCCCACGATCACATTTCCATAGTCCGTAGACGGCGATAAACACCGAGTTCCCCCATACATTTTTCAACTGAATGTGATAAGTCGTAGATATGTATTATTAATAATAATAAACACGTTTAAAGCAAACACCATTTAAATTGACTCTCAGAGAAAAAGAGGCTTCTGTGGTTCCGAATTGATAAGGGTTTACTTTGACCACAGACCAAGGTTTCCAACTCCTTATCGTACGCCTTTCCAGAAAGAAAACACATGGAGCGCTTCTGCATTTAACATTTAGATATAATTATATATTTTGTTTTATTTCTCCTAGAAACAACACCACTTTTAATTAACATATTTTAAGCGATAGCAGGAAGCGGTGATAAAATTAAAATATTAAATGTGGTTATAACCAGGATAGAGAAAGTCTCTATTTTGGCAAATGTGAAGTCACTTCCTCACCAACAATTGGGAATTCTAGCGAAAAGATACTACTTAATTTTTTAAAGTATTTGAACTAAATAATAAAAATTAATATAATTAATTTTTTGATATAATATAAAACTTCATGATCACTTAAATCGTTTTCATCTTAATATTATCAATATATCACTTTTCTTTCTCTTTATTTCTTTGAATTTTTCAGAATTTTTCCAAACCAGAGTTAAAATTAGATTTAAAATATTTTAAGATTTTCCCAGAGTTATGTGAAAATCTCGAAGCCAAAGAGAGAGAGAGTGGACAACGAGATTTGCAAATTAACGTGCGAATTCCCACCTGAGCCAAGTTTCGCTCTTAATTTGACCTACCTGTCTCACTGACGAATCATCCGAAGAGCGCCGGCCGACTGACTGAAGAGCGACCCCATCAAGCGTGCTCGCTCTCCTCTCTTCCCTTTCCCTTCCTCCCACGCGGCGGCATTGGTGCCCTCGCCGGTGGAGTAACGGACACCCGGACACCGGCCAAGAGGCTCCACCCAATGGCGCAGCTTTTTGGCCCACGTGCCACCTGCACCACTGCCACCAACTTGCGCGTCCGGCCAATCAGAGGCTGGGCGGTGCATAACGGTAAGCCGCTCTCCAATAGCTGGTTCACACTGTGGATAAGAGAGTGCCGCCGGCGGCGGCGGCGGCGGCAAAGAGCAAGCGAACGGATGCCACTTTGTATCTCGACTCGAGCCCGGCTTCGTTCGTTCGGCAGCCGTTCGGCAGCGTTCGGAATTTGTGGATTTCCAGCCGCCGCAGTTAAAAGTTAAAAGTCGATTCAGTAACGATTTAGATTACGACACGCGAGCATTATTCTTTGCATTGTTTATAAAGTTTTTTAACTTTTCATAAAAAAATAAAAAAAAAACGCCTTACCGTTTCTCGTGTTACTACTATTTTTTTTATTGTTTAATGCAAAAAATTGATGCCAAAAAATAAAACAAATAAAAACACCAGTGTGTAAGTGATTTAAATATAAAATAAAGGCTGCCAAACTTCGCGCCAAAAATCGCCTAAACCCAAAAATCATTAAAAGATAGATTAAAAGTTTAATCAATATATAAAAACAAAGTGACCTTAAATGACAACAAAAAAAAACTGTTAATAAAAACTGAAATAAGCTATAAATAGGTATAATTGATAATTGCATAAAATAAATACATTCAACATAATTTAGTTGCCAAACTTTAATATTTTATTGAATAGTTTTCAACTAAAGTTTATTTCTTAAACTGTAAAAATCTTAAAGAAACAAATTAAATGTCTAAAAATACTTAAAATTTAGTTAATTAGATCTTAAATCATATTAAAAACAAAACAAAACATTCACAAAATACAAACTACACTCAATAATTCGACGAGAAACCCAATTTAAACAGAAAAGAAGGCCCGTCCCGCTGTCCAGCAATAAAAAAGAAAATTCATTTAGTGCCAAAACAATAAATAAATAATTTTATTTTGCGTCAAAGTGAAGTGCAAACAACTGACAAACTAACTGATCAAATCAAGTCCAGGAATCATCTGGCCAAAGCATGCTCGTCGAAATAAACAACAACAATAGCAGCGATGCTAATTTTTGTGACTAATTTATCAAAGTGAAGAAAAGAAAAGAAGAAAAGAGCTAGGCCCCTACAGGGGCGCCTCTAAGTAGGCAGCAGCGAAAAGCATCGAAAAGCAGCGATTTTGTGCTTATCCCCGGAATAAATTAAATATTATTAAACACACAGAGTGACGGTGCGGGATTTACAACATCAGTTTGGGGTTTTCTCATTTTCAAGTTCAAACGAAAAGTTAATCTATTTTATCTATGGAAATTAAGCCAGAAACGGCTAGCAGTTTCATTAAATTTATGAATCTAAGAGACAGCATTTAAAAAAAATATTATTATTTATAAAACATTGAGTGTCTTTTAATGAGTGTGTAATGAGTCTAATTCATAAATTTCTTTAGTTTATGGAAATTATTATTGAAATAATATGAAGAAGAATATTTAAATATATTTATTACAAAGCTTACCTTATTGATTTTTATTTTATGGTTTAACTTTTGTGTAGTGAGGCTTTAAAGCAAAATACAATTGCTCTTAATCATTTGTTTCCTTATAAATTTTTTTATGGTTTAACTTTTGTGTAGTGAAGTTTTAAAGGAAAATAAAATTTTTCTTAATTATTTGTTTTTATTTATAGCAAAATATATTGTAAAATATTTTGTATATCAAAGCGTTTTAAATTCTAATACAATTTTGTCATAATTTGTTTTTTAAACATACAAAGAAATTACAAAGAAAAATGTTTAATTAAAATACTCCATTTCAGGGTCCAAGAACTATGAATTTTTCAAATACGAAATTTAAATAAATAAATATTTGTCTCTTTTAATTGTAGATATATTATTATAATCCAAAAATATATTATAATTTTAATTATTTTTCATTGGAAAAATTTTGTTTTCATTACATTATTATGCCAGTGTTATTAATTGTCAACAAATAATTAATTTATGGTGTTTTAGTAATTGGAAACTCTATGTTTTCTATGTTCTCTGAAACTCAAGAATATGAAATGATATATTCCAAGTCTAGATTCACCTCAAAGTCCACAACTATAACTTATATGCAGATAATATAAAACAATATAAAGAAACTAATTACGGCCGACAAAACTATAACAAAGAGAATATATTTATAACTAAATAGCAAAAAGTATTAGCTTAGTTTAAGGATGCAATTTCCCTCAATTAATTTTGATTATGATCATGCCTTTTGAAGATCCATATAGATTCCAGATTATATTGAATTGTGAAGTTATTTTGTTTGTTTGTTTGTTTGCTTGTTTTTTTGTGACTTCTCCAGAGATTAGAGTATATTGATGAGTGAACAAAGGACACCGTCATCGCCAGCGCCACCGAGATAAGCTTCCAGACTTGCGATCTGCCACTTTGTGACCCGCACACACACACACTTACACACACTGAGAGAAACGGATCAAAGCGCCACCGCCAGCTCCGGCGACGCCGAATGCATTTGCCGCTCCTGGTGGCAGCCAGACAGGACAGACAGACGCCTCCGGCGGACCATAGCCATACGGGCGAAGACGGAGGCGAACCCCTAGCGGATTCTGCAGCACCCGGAGCCACTGTGGCGCCCGTCAGCATCGCCGGTCCCGGCCGCCTCGCTCGCAGCTTGAACGGCTTGGGCGGCACCAGTGTCGGTGGCGGGGGCATCGGCAGCGGCGTCGGTGGCCATCACCACCATCACCTGCATCATCACTACGCCCCCTACGCCCCCTCGCCGTACCATCCCGTGCAGCCGTATAGCGGCGCCTATCCGCCAGCTGCCTCACATCCGCCCGCAATGGTCACCTCGTCGTCAGCCTCGCCCACGGGCAATGGTTGGAGCAGCACCACCGGCGACTTCAAGGGCACCGTGGCGGTCACAGCTGTGGGAGCTGGTTCGGGATCAGCTGGTGGCCAGGCAGCTACCAGCGCCACCGCCGGAGCAGGAGGCACTGCCTCTGAGGTCCTGGCCGTTTCCAGTAGCGCCAGTGTCGGTAGCAGCTCGCCCACTGGTGGTGCTAGCAATGGTACTGCGCACAGTGGACATAGCGGCAGTACCACAAGCAATGGCAACAGTAACAGCAACAACAACAACAGCGCCGGTAACAGCAATAACAACAACAACAACAATAATAATAACAACAATAACAATAATGCGGTGCACCAGGATCTGTTGTGGATGGAGCGATTAGTGCAGAAGCGACAGCAGGAGCATCCCGGCGAACTAGGTGAGTGTCAACGAACTGAGTAAAGGTCCTTTGAGGGGGGATTTTAATATGAAAAACGATATATTTAAATAAAAAACACTAAAATTAACATAACCTGATATCGGTGAATATCGTTTTTATATAGGAAATGATCGATTTTCCCCGTTTTTTCCCCTTTTGGAATAAAAATTAGAAATTTATTTTATTATGATATATCAAAAAGCCACTTGTTTGTTTATAAATTTAGGAGTTTGCCATTAATTACAATTACAATTATTTTATCGATAAATATTGATATCGATAAATAACATTTTGATATAGGAAATGATCGAATTTCCCCTTTTTTCCCCCTTTTTGTATTAAAAATTAGAAATTTGATTATATCGAAAAGCCACTTGATTGTTTATAAATTTAGGAGTTTGCCATTAATTTAGATCACAATTATTAACATGATTTTCATAGCTGAAAATGTTGCCTATATCGATAAATATTGATTTGTACATCTTTAAATAGATATAAATATAAATTCTTACGTCTTTAAATATTAACCTCATCTTCAATTTTATAAGATTTTTGTTTACATTCATTTAGGTGTTTGACTAATATCACAATTATTAGCTTGATCTTAAAATGTAGCTTATTTCATATAAATACAATATTGATATATAACAAATATTGATATATAAAATATATCAAAATCTGTTCTAAAATATAAATATAATTTTTAATAAAGTCTAATAAAAGTGTTTTTTTTATTAGGGCTATAGAATTAATTATAAATTATATAATTATATTTCATTTGCTAAAATAATATGTTTATCAATGTTAAATCTTAATTCCGTAAAGTTTATTTTTTATATCTGCTTAATTTAATGATTAATAGTTACAGAGTTCTGTTAAATAAAACAAAGTCTATAGATTGTGATAATGGAATAAAGCCAAGTTCTTCATAAAGTCAGCTAAAGTTAACAAGAAGAGTACTATTGTTTGTCTTTGTGTACCTTTTTTAGGGAAATGAGAAATTAATTATATATTTCTATTATTTCTAAGATTTTCCTTAGCCTTTGTAACACTGATATAACCCTTGAATTAAGCTAAGTGGCGAAAGTTCCTTAGTTTCCATCGCCAACACAGAACTAAATATGTTTGTACGCTTAGCTCGTGTCCCAGTCCCATGTACGTAGCGGGGATCGGTGGAGATGTAGATATACATACAAGAGTATCCCAGTCGGACTTTTTAGTAGGAAATCTATATGGTTTTCTAACCGAATCGCTCATGGGGTTGTGCCCTACCGTCCATGTAAAGTTCTAATTCGCTTTTATACATGGGCGGCCGGGGTAATTCATGATGCCGACGCCGCTGCTCGTCTGCTTCTGAAATTCACGTGCAACGTTCATGGGGGTAATTCATGATGCCGACGCCGCTGCTCGGCTCATACTGAAATTCATGCCTAGCGCTCACAGTGAAATTCTGGGAAATTCACGAAAAAATTTTTCAAAAATTATAAATAAAAAATGTAGCCATTTTAGTTTATATAAAGTATTTTTATTATATTAATTAAGGCACTATATAGGAAAGTAAACATTTATATAACATTTAAAACAGAGATATATAAACTTATTATTAAAAATATATTTACGTAGTTCGATGGTGTCGCTGCAATCTTAGCGTCGATATCAATGATGTCATCTTCATGGAAAACGAAAACAGATTAAAAACTGTTCAAATAATTAGAATTAGCGATAGCTAGGCATATAGATAGTTAGGGATATAAATAATATAAAAAGTAATAGAGTTAAATACATACCTTTTTCTTCTTAATTTCGCAATCACTCGCGATCACAAAAAAAAACACAACGGATGACGAAATAACGCAGCGCGATCTACTTGCAACCTTTTGTTGCACTTTAGTGTGACCACCGCATGGTAACGCTAATTTGCATATTCGCGACGGCGATATACGACAGCGCACTTCACGTTTATGAAATATCCCAAAGGGGAATTTGAGGTACATGAACTACCATAGTGAACTAGGGATCATACAGAAAGCCATCCCCACTGCGGATAGCTTTCCACTGTGAGCAGCTCATAGCGTGAAGCGAAGTCCGACTGGGATCTGTTGGATAACCCTGCCCCAACGCGGAGCGCACATTCTTTGCCACATCCTTGCACAATGCACTTCTGGGGCTTCCTCATCGCGATCGTGATTATATTTAGCATTATCGGATTCCCGAAGACGATGACGGGACGGGCCGCGTCGGAGTATGCGTAAATTGATATCAATAATTGTTATTGATATCAACGCACGAGTCTTCTTTTTTTTTGTTTTTTTTTTTTTTTTGTAGCCCGCTGAACTCTCGCAGAATGCGACCAGATACGCCGACGATATCAATGACCCAGAGCGAAAGCTGCTAATGAAAGGTCCCAGCTCATCGCTCCCCTTTCTGGCTGAAAGCCGAGTCCGAGTCCGAATCCGATCGCCGGGGTGAACTGGTGGAGAATGGGGGGTTCTCCACACGGATGTTTTTTCATTGTATATATATTTTGTGTCCTTTCATAACTTGTGCTCAATGAAGTCAACGGAATTGCTGGGTCAGCGGTAGTGAATGAGTCGCTGTTGCCTCGATATCGTGTTGCAACGCAGCTCCCAGGACTTGGCGGAGGCTTGCAGGCTTCTTATACATAATTATTAGAATATTTAACTTCAATAATATGAATAATTATAAATATTATAAATGTTAAAATGTTAAGGGGTAAATATGTAATCATTAAAAATTAATAAAACAAGAAATAACTGATTTTAGAGGCTCCCTTTTTTATTTATAGTTAGTTTAATCCTTAAATTTATAATCCACCCGTTGGCAGGGAGTTTCAGCAATTAAATTTAATGATTATCTCAATTAGATTTTCGAGTTATTACCCTGGTGACAGACAACAGTTTATAAATCATTTATTCGGCCCCCAAAAATCCCTCCTCACCCTCCATTTGGCTGTCAGTCAGCGTTGTTGTTTCGCATTCTGTTCCACTTTCGACACCGGGTCAAATGTCAAACGTCATCTGTGGGCCCTCCTCCGGGGCCAATCCTGATAAAATGCCCTCACTCATTAATTAATTATGCACCGCCGGATGGCGGGCAAAGGACACTGTGGACTGTGGACGGTGGAAACTCTGAACCGTTGGCTCTAGGACTCTGGTGATTGATATTTATGGACTGCCATAAACTATAAATTATTGAGCAGATTTACACAAAAGTGTGATTTAATTAATGCCACCTAACCTAACCGACTCTCCGCTCCTACTCCGTATTTTCCAGTGCGCACGAGCAATCCGTACTTCCTGTGCTCCGCCCTGCCCTCCCATTGGCGCTCCAATAAGACGCTGCCGCTGGCCTTCAAGGTCGTCGCCTTGGCGGAGGTGGGCGATGGCACCTATGTCACCATCCGGGCCGGGAACGATGAGAACTGCTGCGCGGAGCTCCGGAATTGCACTGCCCAGATGAAGAACGATGTGGCCAAGTTCAACGATCTGCGATTTGTGGGACGCAGTGGAAGAGGTGAGTTTTCTTTTTGTTTTGTGAACTTATGACTTGGAAATGATATGTAAGATAAAATCTATTATTGATCTTCAGTTAAAAAAACAGTTAAGAGATAAAATGTGTAGGGATCATGGCTTAAAAACTATAAGGCAAAAGGAATTGTGAAAAATCGATGTAAGAATTCTTAAATATTTTTTTAAAGCTTCTTTGAACTTTCTTGTTTCTATTTGTTATATCTTCAAATATTTTTGGTTACTTGCTTGGATTCCTGGCCAGCTGCAGGCTAAAATTAAATTTTGAACTCAATGGGAATTCTTTTTGGATGCAAACTGGATCGGAAGTGCATTGATTGAGTGACATGCCAAAAGTTCTTAGCCCCCATAATTCGCTAATGCCTTCCTTCCTTTCCTTTGAGTTCATCGGAACAATGATGAGGGCTCGGGACAGGACAGGATCAATGGTACAGCAGTCGTCACATTAGGCTGCAGTTGGCGCTATCCTCGGGGCAACATGCAACATGCAATGTGCAACACTTGGGTTCCTTTACGCTCCGTTCAGATCCATAGGGAAATGGCTTTTGCAGCGTAGGATCCGATACGATCCGATCGGATGGGATGAGCATGGCCAGCACGCAATGTTTTGGACCTCTGGTCTCTTGGTAATCGATTTGAACCCACAATTAAGGTGGCAGTGCATAGAATTTGCAGCAGCAGCAGCAGCAGCAGCGGCAGCACCAGTTGGCTAATTAGCTGCAACTGTTCTGAGAGCGACCCTAAGTCAAGCTATTCCCCTGCCTGGGTCACTTCGTCCTCCCTGCCCGCCTTGCAAATTGACGGCTCGTGCCGCAAAGGGCCAAAACAAAATAATTACAACAATGACCCCGCCCAAAACACGGGGCCATGGCGCATGCAAATAACAAGCTAATGATGTAAGAGCATAAGCGCTGACCAAATTGTCAACGGCAGTTCACTTCATTTAATGGTCACGCCCCCAGCTCCATCTCCATCTCCATTTCTAGCTCCATTTGCACCCCATCTCCATCGCAGAGTCTGAATCCGCGGACATCATGCGGCGATTTCTGATTAGATGACAAAGCGAACGAAGCCATCACAATGTCAAGGGGCAGAAAAAGCGCACAGTTAGCCAGAATATCAGGATTCTGGGTGTAGTCCTGCAAGGATGGACCACGAAATACCCTCATTTCAAAAAAGAACAAATACAACTTTATTTATTTAGCATAAGAAAATATTTGGATACTTAAAAGTAATAATAGCAACTAAATAAAATCAGTAAAAAGCTAAATTTTTCATAGCAAATGAATTAAAGGTATAACAAATCATAAAAAACGATTGCTTAAATAATTAATTTCAGAGCTAAATTCAAGCAGCATGTTATGATTGAAAAGATTTTAAATATTATACAAAGCAACTGTATTATTTTATATATATTACATATTACAGAATTAAAAACAATATATAGAACTTCCTTAATATTTGGTATAGTAAGTTCTAATAAACTCTTCCGGTTAGAAAGATGCTTTGCATTATATATGATATGTAAGCTCAAAATAATGTAAAGGATTTTTACTTATTTCATTAAAATGAAGTTTTATTTATTTGAATAAAATTTTTGATACGTATTTATTCTCTTAGTTTAATATGCCTAATGAAAAAACAAATATATATGCGCACTTAGTTTCATAAAAGGGTATCAAACATTACAATTGGTTCCAGTTTTGTATTTTTCTCTCCTTGTTTGCCTTTTTTTTTGCTTTTTGGTTTTGTTTTTTAAGCAGAGTCGGGGAGTGACTTTATTAAGTGGGTGGGTGAGGCGTGGTCATTTATCGCCTCTTGGTCCTGGCCATGGCATGCGTCGACATATTTTTTTAATTTTCCCCTGCTTTTCCATAAGCCAGTCCAAATGGGAATTGGCGTTAGAGCCTGATTCGGACATGGATCAGTTCAGAGCTATGTACGTATGGACACTGGGACCTATCCTTATTAGTCCGCTTAATTACCAGCATTGACATTACAATCATATCATCCTCCCTATCATATCAAAGGACTTGACTTTGGCCGGCGAGGGGATTAAAATGTGAAAACAAAGCAAATGAAGGACACGCGCCAACAGGAATTCATAAGTCGCATCAGGATTCGTTTGGGAAAGGGTTGCGCGATACCAATAGACCTGAACGGAACGGGATGGCTTGGGTGGCGGGGTTCCTGATCCGACTTAGTGGTTGAATTGCTGGTTTTTTTGGCTTGGAACGGGCGAGAGAGGTTAATAGGATGAATATTTGAAATATTCTGGAAATTGCTTAATAAACACAAACATGGACGAGGAAGTCAGGGAAATATAGTTAAGGGGCGGGAAATATTAAATTTCAAATCTGATTTATATAAAAAAAATTGGGAGCTAAAATCTATATTTCTATAACAAATAGATTCCTTTCATTTTGAACAAGAAAACATATAATATTTATATATAATATTATAGGTAATTAAAAGAAACCCTTTAGAAATGCCAACCAAACCCCTTTCTTCTAGCAAATACTATATACTTCCATACATACATATATCAAACACCCGATATTCCACCGATATCAGGCTGGGAATTCTTTGGCTTTAGCTTTCCAAAGCTTTAGCCCTAGAAGATGTCAATGTCGATATCGATGGCGTTGCCGACTTCCCTGGGAGAGGTTGCCTGGCCGAAGTTCCCAGTCGAAAATGTTATGCAATCCTCCGTATGCTCCATATGCTCGTAGTCGTTGTAGTTCCGAGTCTTATCGGGAAAAGCTTGGCCTATCGCCAAAACCTCTCGGTTCCCACAGAGTCATGGACGCTTATCGCTTGCTGAGCCGATGGCTCATAACTGCGGAGAGGCTCACGGATATATATTTAGATCCGAGTATGACGTATATATACCATAATGGTATATATGTACACCATAAATACGGAGAGTGTCCAAGTGCGTGAGCTGCGATGCTCCCCATGGGCATTGTTCATTGATGATGACTAATTTGGAGCAAGAGTCTGGTCCGAAGCCGATCTTTGCCCATTACGACCATTATCGCTCCCAATTTGGGGGTCTTTAGTGGATCGCGTAGTCCGATATTTTATCATTGCGTCAAAGACAAAGACAAAGGCAGAGGCAAAGACAGAGGCAGAGGCAGAACGCGGCAGCAATAACATTTTCCAATTACTCTAACGAACTTTTACATACGATGCTCCAGTTTTGCGGCCACAGTGTTTTTGAAAAATGAGTAAAAGGAGAAAAAGGAGACAAGGCCTATTTAACAGTTTCTTCTGGCGGCACTTGATTAATTTGAGTTCACCACTCGATGGCTCTTTCTTTCATTCGGTTGAAATGAGCCCCCAAAAAAGGGAGCTCACGCAACATGGCAACAATTTTCGGTTTATACCAAATAATAATGAAGACATTTCGAGGGTCCAAAACGCTTTCTAACTGATGGCCATTTCAGCTATCCCCAACTCTCGTTCGTGGTTTCGGTTAATGAACTCATCAAAGCCTTCAATTATATCTTATAGCCGAGGCAGTCCTTCATTGTAGCTAGATTGAAGTCGGAGCTAATGGAAGATGCATTTGAAACCAGTCAGTTTTATTCACATTTTAAACACTGTAAAATTAAGAAAACAAGTAGTTTTAGTAGTTTAGTATTATTTTGAACTTACTAAGAAGATAATAATTTTTTTGATTCAGAATAAGTATTTTATGAACAATTTAAGAGATAATAGTTAAAGTAAATAGATAAAATATATGATAGTACATCATTTGGATTCAATTAGTTAAATGAATATATATTTCTCCTTTGCTAAATTTAACTTTTAAATAGGAAATTACATTTTTAAATCAATTAAAGACATTATAATACAAGAAAGAAAGTTTAAAGCTTGAAATATATAAATTACTGTTGAATAATTTTACTTAATTTACTAAAACAACTAAAAATGGCTAAACAATGTTATTTTATATTTTAAAACCTCTTTAGATTTTTAGGTTTTTATATTCATTTTTTATTTTTATTGAATAAAACTTGGGTAATGACTTTGTAGAATTGTATGTAAAAATTGAGTGAAATTTCTGATTAGAATTATTTGCTCACAAAATTATTAATAAATTTCTTTAAAATTTATTTATTTGTGTTAAGTAGAGTTATTTTTCTAGTTCACATTGAGTTTTCTTTATATTTTCCTTGTATTTTTTGTCTGGAAATTAAATCCCCACCACCACCCCGTTTATCCTGCCAACAGTCAGAGTTCTCAATTAAAAGTTAAATGCAATTTTCATCAAGTAGAACTTGTGCTCAATGTCTGGGCCTATTATACATACATATAGTATGTAGAAATATACAGAAAAAAATGTATATGCAAGATAGTTTACATCAATGCAAGATTTATATTAAATTATAGGAATTTAGTGGGTATCTACATTTAATATTTAAATATTTTATAGGCAGGTTTTCAGGGTTTTTTGTCTTAGGAAATGGAATTATATTAAAGCTGAAATAATGCCATGATTGTACATATATCATATTACTTTTGCAATTCAACCCCGACCAATTGAAGGTTCATAATAAATCTTAAAATCACTTGTGCTTTAAATTTCTTTCTGTGCAGGACCCTGTCTCTTTCGCACACGCGCCTGCAGAGGAATAGAGCGAGGGAGTGGGCACTATAGATGAACTGGGGATGCGACTGAGGTTTCTGCGGTTAGTTGCCTCCTTTGCTGTCCCTGCTCCTGCTCCTGTCCCTGCTCTTACTCCTGCTTTTGCTCCTGCTTCTATCGCTTCTGGTCCTGTTGCTGGGACCTGTTTCTGCAACAACATTGTCGCTTTGTGGGTGTTTAATTATATGCATGTAGCTTTGTTTGTAGTCCAACACAGACGGACAGACAGACAGTCAACGGAATAAAAAAAAATACAAAAATGAAATTCATTTCAGAATTCAGCAATCGATAAACTCCACTGTGGCCTCTACAGGTTATTAGTTGGCAGCCGCTTCAAACGGTGTCTAGCTTAAGGGCCATAAATAGTGCAAACATAAGGTCAAGCCCAAAAATAAACTCATTCGGGCCACAATGTTGCCGCTGTCTCAGGTCAGGAAATATGAAAAGAGTATAATAATAATACTGGTATACCGGGGCGTGGCTGGGCGGAAGACAGGTTGCAACATTCACTCATTTTATGTGCACTCCGAAAGCGACTTTGGCGGCAGCCATTACCGCGGGATAAACCAAATTTATGTCAAGAGTTTCGAATATATTGCAACGCCAGAGCTTATAACAAACTTTTGATTCGAAGTAGGTGATACCTATGACCTCTTTAACCTTGCTTATTCTAAAAAAATAAATCTAAGATCTGTGAATAATTACAAGTAGTAAATTATATTATTGGAAGAACAATTTGAACATGCTTTAAAATAGAAATCCAATCGAGTTATTACCTACCCAAGAGTTAAAAGTTGATATTCAGGAAAATTACGTACCACAAATCAAAATGATAGCTATAAATTTTATCCAATTTCCTAAAATCAGTTTGTTTTTCTGAATAATAATAATAAAATCGAATTCTAATTCGCCTCAAAGTTATATTAAAAATATGAGAATGTCACATAACCAAGTTCATCAAGATCAACTTCAACCATTACTGAGTTCACTGAGATCAGACTGTCTTTTTGAATATTTTCCAAATCGAAAGGAGTCCTATTAATCATAGTTAAACGCTGGGATGTCACATACCAAGTTTCATAAAGAGGGCTCTAGGCATAACTGAGTTCACTGAAATCGGTTTATTTTTCGGAATATTATCCTAACTCACCACCAGAGTAAAGTGTAGTGATCCCATATACCAAACATTATTAAAATAACTTTAACAATTATAAAGTTCAATGAGATAAGACTTCATTTTTGAATATTGTCCTAACAAAAACTAAAACTTATAGAGATAACCACACAACCAATGAGAAATTCAATGAGATCAGTTTAATTTTCTGAATATTATCCTTCCCCAATCAAGTACAATCCCTCAAAGTAAGGTATAGGGATAACGCATACCAAAATTCAAAAAGATAACTGTGCGGGTTACCGAGTTCGCTGAGACCACAAACTCACACTTTCGCTGAAAGATATATATATTGAAGGGGTAGACACACGACGCGTGTTCCTTCCTCAAACTGAATGGGTTTTAGTTTGGTTTTCTTTTATTTTTTATTTTTGGTAATTTCGGAGCCACAAATTGATTCGGTAGCAGCCCAGTGAGGTCGTTGTGTAAATCTTCGGAGGACGTTTACGAGTCAATTCCCGCATTTGCACCATTCTCTAATTCCTTTTAGCTTTTGCCGCTTCTGAATCCCGTTCTCGTTGTGTGTCTATTACAGGAAAGAGCTTTACCCTGACTATCACGGTGGCCACGAGTCCGCCACAGGTGGCAACCTACGCCAAAGCCATCAAGGTGACCGTCGACGGACCCCGGGAACCGCGCTCCAAGACAAGTAAGTGCCAGCTAATCCTTAAATTATGGTTAAGAAAAGTAATAATACAAATATCATACATAGTAGCCAATATAGATCGATATATAATATATAACTTTATAATATTAAGTTCACTAAAAATATATTTAAAGAGGTATCTAAAGGGATTTAAGTAAAGGACCCGTCTTCTAGCCTTTTTTTTTAAATACATATAAATATTAATATATAACCCAACAAAAATTGATATATTTCAAATTTAGGTTTTATAATTTAATTAATAAAAACACAAATTAATTCATTACAATATTAAATGGTTAAATGTGCAAACCAAGGTTTGAACTCTTACATATTTATGTAATAAAAGATACTCTATACATTAATATTTACATATATTTAAATATTTCATAAAAATGTATGTCTTTGTATATATATTATATTTTATGTAAACAAAATCCTATAAAACAATTTAGAAGGAACCCAAAAGTAATAGTAATAAAATAAATAATCCTTTAATGGCTGCGCTCCATTTCATAATTTTCTTTGTTCTTTTACCTTGTGTCGATGCGTGTCGATCCATGTCAAACAATGAATATAATAGCAAATACGAGTGGCCTCATTGTTTTGGCAATTAGTAATTATCACTTGCCAGCCACCACTCACAACACAATGGGAAAACTATGGAAAAACGGGGGAAAGTTGTGAAAAGCCGCCCCGCTGCGTTTTGGGTTTCAACATGGCTTGCAACATATGTTTGTTGTCCGCTTTTCCGCCCGTAATTCCCAATACCTTATTTCCGAGTCACTTGGCTCGGCATTTAAGCAAGTGTTTAAGCCGGTCCCACAGACGGCTAAGCCGATCTGCTCAATTGCCTATAATCGTACTCAAGGGATAATCCCCATTTTCAATTGCAACAGAATGCGTGTTTATAGTTTAAAGAACTATAAAGAAATAAATCGTTAACTGCTGAAAAAATTTTTGAATTTATATAGGCAAATATTTGTAGTTTAATGATTTTAATTATCAATTTGACATTTCTTCTCAATAAATCAACATACAACTTCTTAATGACGCCAGAAAAAATGTTGGTTTATACTGGTTAAGATGTCCTCTGAGCTATTTAGTGGGGTATATTGTACTATATATGGATATATATATAAATCCGATCAGGCACAGATCGTGTTTTACTTACACCACTAAAACCTAATCAGTAAACTTTGCTATCCATGCAAATTTCTGAAGATATAACTACCAGAATTTTCATATCAAGCATATATTTTTCCTGCTTAACTTACATCTTAAGAAAATATTAAATTTTGCATAAAATAAGCTATAGCTTTTATATTTCAAAATTAGTTTCTCTATTATTTTATTATTATTTATTTATTATATTATTTATCGAAGATCCTTTCTTTCTCTTTGTCCGAGGATCGTGTGGCATCCGATGAACGCCATTTCTGGAAGACTCTGTCATTCGGGAAGGTGTTTGAAAAGTGCAGCCGGTTTTAACTGACTGAAAAATAAGAAAAAAAATATAATGTATATATATATATATATATATATATATATATATATATCATATATATGTACACATAAAGGGAAGGCATCGTCTGCTTCTTACGGTTTCTAAAAATGTTGCGGTTAGCAAAGAAAACCTTTTTGCGCTCTCTGTGTTGTTTTTGCAGTATTTTTTTTTCATTTAAATCGAGTTTTTAGCTTGTGTAATGCATATATGAATTAATTTTTTTCCTCTTGATATTTCGTTAATGCATTTTTAAGTCTTCGCTAAAGCGTTAATCGCATGTAGGGCAGGTAATACTATATACACGAAGGTAAATACCTGTTCACCTGTAAGGCACTGCTGTGGTGCATATAGAGTGCAGTTTTTGCTTAACTTCAGTTGCCGGACAAAAAGTAGAGGAGTCTTGGCAAAATGGAGTTGCTTTTGGTAAAGAAAGGAAGGGAAATAAGGCACATTAAGGATCTTTTAGAAGCTCTACTTATGTATATCCTTCCACTAAACACCTTCTTATGGATCTCCCATTGCCCATTTTTATTCCTCAACAGGTCCAACTGGAGGTCCTCATTACCGCGCTTTGGGCATTGGCCAGCGGCCCTACATTGATGGCTTCCCAAAGGCTCTCCACGAGCTGGAGACACTGCGTCGCTCGGCGAAAGTGGCCGCTGCCACAACGGCCGCTGCGGCTGCGGCAACGGCGGCCACAGCGGCGACTGCTGTTGCAGCAGCCGCAGCAGCGGTGGCGGTCACGCCCACGGGCGGAGGTGGTGGCCTGGCCGGCGGCGGGGGAGGAGGTGGTGTCGGACCCGGAGCCGGACTGGTGCAGCAATTGAGCAGCAATTACTCATCGCCGAATAGTACAATCAACTCGGACTGCCAGGTCTATAAGCCAAATGCGCCGCATATCCAAGGTAAGCTTCCTTCTTCTCACACTTTTTGAAAAAATGTACAGGTAAAAAATTGGAAATTAAATGCAGAAAGATTCTTCATCAAAGAAAATGCTGCAGAGACAGTGCTCAAACAGTGATCTTGAGGATAGCAGAGCTTACGAAGCTTGCCGAAGATTGTGTAAAGGCGTAGAGCCTTTCGGGTCCTTGGTGTGGGCAATTCTACCTTAAGATACCTATAGATTTGATTTGACTAAACCGGGAAAGGAAAAAATTACAGGCATTGCATCTCTGTGATATAATTTCTCCCAGTGCTTGCTCCCTTTCTGTTGACCCTTTCAATGAAGCGTTGTTGGCGTTGAAAGCTGGCCACGCTTTTGGGATTGATGTCTCCCCGTCCGTCCGGCTACCCGGCTGTCTGGCTGTCTGTGCATCTTCGTTGACTGGCACCAGGCTGCCTAAACGCTTTAATTAAGTTAATCAACCTGGCATACACCCCATCACCCCGAGCCGTTCATGATTTATTTTTGGTATTTTTATGGCTCGCTTTGTTTTTGGCAGGCGCTCGCTAATTATTTATTTTCCCAAAGCCCGACTTAAAAATAGTTCAGCGCCGTTTGTGGCTGAAATCAGACGGAATATATATGATATATTCAAAGCTATGTATATACCATAATGATTTTACCAGGGAAATACTAGGGGAAGTAACTTAAAATTGCTTGAAACTTCAAAGACTGAAAAAGCTTAAAAAATGGATTACTAAAATATCAAAGAAGATTGGAAAAATCATGATAATCATAACTAGTCCTATGGTAAATAGAAATTATAAATATTATATTTTATAATAGCAATATTTACGAATTTTCCTGTTTACTTTGCCTTCGATTGCTAATTTTGCACCCAACTTTAACCACATGCCACGCCCCTATTTGGCAACCGCATGCGAGACCTTCTTGGAGGACATTATGTGGGCACCACAGCCTCATCCATCCAGCCAGCCAGTGAACTAATTTTAGCCACCTCAGAGGCTTGGCCCGAAGCAGAGCACGCGCTGTGTTGGCCAAAACCCGAAGCGTTGGCTTTAACCAGTTCGCACCAAACCATCTGCAACATGGCCAAGATGATGGATCTATTATCATATCTCCATTATCATGTGGCGCTATTTTTGGGTTGCCATGAGCTCCTCCTGCCAGACAATGGAAAATTTCAATTTCTGCTATATATTTTTTTATATTTCTTTTTATTTTCTCCTGTAAAAACTTATCAATATATTTTTCGTGGAGAGAGAGAGGCGGCAAGGCGGAGGGGATTTTGGATAACACGGCTAACTGGAACCGGGCACTGAGTCACGGTGGCGGATGAGTCAGTGGCCAGTTTGGAACTAGACGAATCTGAGCCGCGGCAAATCGTTGTGTTAAGCCCAGACCAAAACGCTTTGCTTATGCTAATTAATTTATAAATGTTTCTTTCTTTATTACTCCCCTTTTTCGGCGGGGTCACTTAGCTTGGGTAAGGAGGGTTTTGCGGAATATACCACAAATATATTTGAATTTTATAGAGTATTTTATTGTAAATGTAATTTCTGCATGTGTTTTAGCAACCATTTAAATAAGATCAAAATTTTTGAGGTAATAAATAATACAAATACGAAAGACTTTAACTAATTTCTATATTTTTATTTGCTAATAAAAAAATCTTTAATTTCTTGCTTAATTTTAATATTATTACGTTGGAAATGAAAAGACTTTAAAGGGACATTCTAAATTAGCAATAATATTTGAGACTTTTATAGTTAATATATTGCTAGTGTAGTCTAATTAATCGGTTTATTATCAAATCATTTTATCGAGACTCGACTTAAGTAATTCAGGTTATAGCAGAGATTTTTAAATATATAAGTACATGTATGTACTAATATATGTAATAATTGCCAACAATTTGAAAATACATATTATAACCTGTGATATATCAATTTTTTGAATATCGAAAATCATCGATGTTTTTCATCTGATTCATCGCCCATCCTTTGTTCTTAATACTTTAACAAATAAACTTTTGAAATATATAGGATTATATCATAATATCGATATGATCTTTTTGCGAACATATAGGATCAATATGGGATATATTTTATTTATTGACTTTTACTTGAAATACTTTGACTAACGATATTTTTGCTAACCCTAAGCTACATATAGTAAACAATTGTTTCAGTTAGGATAATAGGTCATATTAATTCTATTTGCATAATTAAATATATATTAAAGATTATTAAAAGTACCACCTATATACTAGTTTCTACATCTCTTTCCTTTTTTTTTGGGGTTTTTTTGATCCAGAGGCGGGGGCAGTTGAATATTGAATGTGAATGAGGCTAAAATACAGACGAAAGTGTACGGGCATTGTCAATGGGGAATGACACATCGTTGACTTGGCCGACGACGTCTTTCAATTAGCCAAAAGCAACAATAATAGCAACAAATGCAATACGGTTTGTTTTTGTTTTTTTTTTTCTTTTTTTTTTTGAGAGCTGGAACCGGAAATGCCCGAATCGAAGCGAGAAATCCAACTCTGAATCGGAATCGAATCGAAGCCTCTATGGGGAAAAAACTCGAAGTTGTGCCGTTGTTGTTGCTGCTGTTAAGTCATAAATATTTAAATGTGGCGCTTAAGCTGTTAATTTACACAACAAAGCGAGGAATTCAGCGGAAATCGTTGCAAAATTCAAAGAAATTGGGTTCAAATTAAGGCAGTGAAGATCATTGAGAGAAGACAACATTTGTAAGTTGGAAAAAGAAGTAGAGCAAGGATTATCTAGCAGTGAAAATAAATAAAATATAAACAAATATGTAACTTAATTGAATTATTGATTATTCTGGTTCAGACACCTGTGGCAGAGCCAGAGTCAGAAGCCTCCGATGACCGCCCGTCATCGGCATCATTATCCCCACATCGTAATGCATTCTGGCATCTGCTCCAAAGTTGGTTGCCAAACTCACACCTCATCTCCGTTCGTGTTTGCATTTAATTAAGGGACTCGGGCCGAGAGTACATCAAACATACATATGTATGTATATGTCGGGGTTTGGGGTTAGTTTGGTACTTTTTGCGGGTTCCCAGCTTTGGCCACAAATCAATCCAAATGCGGTTGCGCAGCTGTTGCAGCAGCTTCACCTCGGAGCCACAGAGCATCGGAGATGCAAGATGCAGGCTGCTGGGCCTCATGTTCGAGCAACAATGTCACACATATTGAAACGGAATCTTTTTGGCCCATAAAACGGCCAACTGTGGCGAGCCAACATTGGTTTGCTTTACTTTTTTATTCGCTCTCTTTTTTATTTCTTAAAAAAAGAACAGTTTTTTTTATTATGTGCCACCAATGGCCGCAGTCAACCCCCAATTTCCCCCCCTCTGGTCCAACAATTTCCCCATTTCGGTCTTTAAAAAACCCAATCCCAATCCTGAGCCGAAATAACCGCAAACTCACTTCCGTTTCGTATCGAGTACTTGTTGTTTTTGCCGCCATTTTGCAGTGAAAACAACTACAAGTAATACAAAGAATACTTTTAACAAAAATAAGAGAGAAACAAAAATGAAGTCAAGAAAAATCCACTTTATTCACACCAACAAAGGCCGCAAAAGTGCTGCTACAACTTTAGTCAGACGACGCGCTTTAATTAAGATTACTTCAAGACTCGAAAGCTATCTTCTGTGCACTGCGAAAAATTAGGACAAATATTGATATTTAAGATTATTATATATTTATTAATTAAAAAATATACATATATTTTTATTTATATAGATTTATTATTATATTATTTGCGTCTTTTGAAAGCAATAACGTTATTATGGGGAATTCATTTAAATGAGCAAAAAATATAAATTTTAAAATGTCTATAAAAATAAGTAAAATATTTATTTAAGTAATAAACCTTAATATAAAATAATATTCAAAAATTCTTCAATATAAACTCTTTAATTTATAAACATACATAAATTTGCCTCATTTTTAATATAAATATTATATATTGATGAGACTAGTGATACAATTATTAGTGTAAAGAATTGGATAATAAATTAATAAATTATGAAATTTAATTAAATTATGTTTGAAATATGTCAATTATATATCATATATATTGTCCGGTTTTCTTTCTTTATAATTTTTTGGTTTAAAAAATTTAATTCATTAACACTTGTATATATTTTTAAATAAATGCCATAAAAAGCGTGATTTAATTACAATTAGTTAATTAACCAGATGATTTAATTATTTGTAAATATAAAAGTAATTAATTTATATATAATATCAAGAAACTAATCGCAAATTTAGTACTAATTCAATAAAATAATAGAAATAAATCATTAGGCAATAATTTATTGCTTTTGAATTTTCTGTTAGAATTTACATTTGTTAGTTTAAAAATTAATACAAAATAATAATATTTTATTATTGGTTATTTAACGCGTAATTAAAAATACACAACATTTAGATTTATTTATATTATGTATACTAACTTCATTCTTGTTTAATTGGGAAATACAAGAAGTAAATCAAAATTTCAATATCAATTAATGAATGAAATCTTAAGAGCTCTCTGCTTAGTATTCCCTATCATTATCGGTTGCAAGAATATATTGCAACTTCTTGGTATGTTGCCTAATTTTGGCCAGTTTCTTGCAGAAGCCTCCACTGCCAGACACTTGCGGTTTCTGTTTGGATGGACTGATCCGAAGTGCATCCGCTTTTGCTTGCCCTCTAAGCCCCATCTCCTTCGTGCTTCGAGTCGAACGGATATATGGCCAAAATCGAAGATATCCGGTCGTAGCCGTGGGATTGCTAAATGGGAAGTGCAAAAAAGTGTTTGCCCAGAAAAAACCCTCGAGTTTTCCAGGTTTCCATATTTAAAAACTTATATACTAAATGTATATAGTTGTGTATATATGTAGTATATATCTCCTTCCTTTCCATTGCGTATATGTACGTAATTTCCATGAGGAATTCGCGCATAATTCCACGTGCTTTACGCAAATTACACAGTGTTGCACAGTGGGCAGCCAGCCCCTTGTTTGCTTACCCCCTTTTGGGCCACTAACTTCACTAACTTGGCTTTCATCCCGTTCGTTTCGCTTCATTGCAACCTCATTTGGCCAAGTTTGCGGTGGGTCCACCCCACAGCCTACTGCCGACAGTCTTAACCCATGTTGTTGCTGCTGCTGCAACGCAATTTGCGCCTTAATTGAAACATTAAAATGTGATAAGTGCCGGGTGAAAAGTTGCATGCAACTTGTAATTTTCCTACCTTTCCTACCCTACCCTTTTCAAAGGGGGGGTTCAGTGGGCTGTGCGTATGGCAAATATTTCCATTATTTCCATGGGAGGAGTTTAAGAGAATACAGAATATGCTGTTCCTTTGGGTGTGCTTTTAAAATTATATTAAAATTTTATAAAAATAACATAATTCATTTCATAAAGTTAAGTTATATTATATATATTTTAGTTTTTTTCATTTTTCATTTTAAATTTCTTTCTTATTTTCATAATGGTGCTTCCTAATTTCATAATGATTAATTATAAAGCAAAGTAAAAAGGGCCTTCAGCGTCTACTTCCTTCCTTTTTTAGTTGCGTTAATCATTGTTTGATTTTGTAAATTTCAAGATACTTCATAGCCATTAAAAATAAATTGACAAAATTCTTTCTTAATGTGTAAATCTTTTGTGTATCCTTTTTTAACTTAATTAAATTTCAAGTACAAATCTTGCAGCATTCATTATTTATTGTTTAAGTAATATTCCCTTTATGTTATTTAATTTTATTAATAAGAAACTAAAGTAGGAACAAACTTTAACGCTTACTTAAAGATACTTTTAAACTAAACAGGTATGTTCGTTATTTTAATTTAATGTAGTTCAACAAATTATTAAGTTTATACTTTGGTTGAAAATCGCTTTACTATTTTGTTTTATTTAATTATTGTTTTATTTTGTAAATTTAAAGATGATTCGTGACCCATAATGTTAAAAAAATATATGGATGAATTGTATCATAATGTGTGAATGTCTTGGGTATTCTCCTTCATTACTTTTCTTAAATTTTAATTCAAATCTTACCATTTGTTGTTTATTGTTTACTAGTATTTAATTTATTTTCATAATTTTTAATAACAAACCCAGGAAGAATGTAATTATTAAAAAATTAGCGCATACTTTAATATGTAATTTATATCTATTATTCATTTAGTTGAACACAACATTAATTATTTACTTCGTTTAAAAATAACTGTAATTGTTGAATTGTTAATGTGTGAATTTGGCTTCCTTTTTGTAAATTGGAATTTAAAATTCCGATTCCGTGTACCTTAAAAATTAATCTATTTATTTGTAACCCTGCCAAACTCTTGAATCTTACCAAAGCGAAAGGGTTCTGACGGGTCTTTCTTACCATAATTCTTTTTTGGTTTTTGCTACCTAACATTTTTACTTTGTAGCTTATAATTTAATATTTGTTTGTTGTGTCCCATAGCTGGCCATTTTTTCTTTTATAGCTTCTAATGAATTTGATTAATTATGCGACATTTTTGGCGCTGCTTTTTCGGGCAGGCATGGGGAACGGGGTAATTAATCAAAATATGCAAAGACCTTCCGGGGGCTGCGCGATGTCCCGCTGAGTGGCGTTGCTTAGGAAACCCCGTTCCGATGTCTTGGAATTTTCTTTCGTCTTTTCACCTGGCTTAACCCCTTCGAAAGGCTGCACTGCACTTGCCTCCACCCGGAAGGAGGAGGAGAAGGAGGAGTGCCACACACATGCCTCCCCCTTTCCCTTTCCCTTTTGTCCCGCTGTTGCCATGCATATGGAACGATGTTTTCAATTATCCCTTCGGCCACGCCCACGCTTGCGACTGACAACTTGGAAAATGTCACTTGCTGGCGCGGCCCTATTAGTGGATGAGGGCAATCAAGGGTTAATTGGCCCCCAGCTGGCATTCATTTACCCATGCCTTTTTTGCGTTTACCCCTGAGCGATTTTTCGAACCTTCTTCTTAGGTGTATCTCAAGTCCCAAGATATAAAATTGTATTTTTAATTTGTTTTTAATGGTTCTAAATAAAATTTCTGAAAAATATCTCGATAGAAATAAATCTTAATTAGCTTTCTCGAGGGGCTACGTTCAAGTTGAATCCTAACAGGAAGATCACCTTCATCGAGTAATAATTCCTAACGTCCAGTTAATGTTTCTCATTGAAATAAATAATTAGTTGAAAAGATTATGTTTCCTTTTGTTAAAATTAAGTTCTAACCAAATAATTACTTTTGACTGGTAATATTTATCAATATCCAATATATATTTAACTAGCAGTTATAAATACCATAATAGCTTTGCCCAAAAGTAAGCTACTAAACGAATAATCTCCCACAGCAGGTTAACTTTCACAAAGTCCAGTTAATGTTTGAAGCATGGAAAACCCACCACAATTCCACTCCTCTTATCAGTTGATATCAGTTGACGTTTAACTGATAGTTAAGTGATGTTTAACTGATAGTTACCCTAACCTAAGGTTAAGCTTAATCATTTTTTGTCCTGGTTAACCTTTATCCTCTTCCCTTAATCTCTTACAGAAACCGATCTAATGGGCGCCGGCGAGTGGACGGGATCGTCGAGTTCAGCGGCGGCTTACTACCATAGCCACGCCCACCACCATCCTCACGCCCACCATCCGCATCACGCCCACGCCCACCTGCAGCACCAGATGGCCCTGCCACCACCGCCCCCGCCACCAGCCGCCGCTCCCGTTTCGGTGGGCGGCAACGGAGCCACGATGGGCGTAGGCGTGGGCGTGGGCATGGGGATGAATCATTATGGCGGCGGCTACGATTCGGCCAACTCCCTGGAGGCTGGCAACTATGCTGCTCACCTGCCCACCGTGCTGCCCGAGATGCATGGCCATGGCTTTGCCACCGATCCCTACCAGACAGCGGGCTATGGCAGTGGTAGCGTGGGCGTGGCCGGCGGCGGCAGTGCCTCCAAGTCGGAGCTGGACTACGGTGGGGGCTACAATCAGGCGTGGTCGAATGGCTATCAGAACTACCAGTACGGTAGCTGTTCAGCCACGGCCCAATATGGTCCGCAGGCGGCGGCGGTGCCACCTCCGCCGCCACCACCACCGCCCGTGGTGCTCTACCCGCAGCTGTACTCCACGGTCAACCAGAACCAGATCCACCTTCATCTGCACAGCAGCGAGAAGCTGGAGCAGTACCTGGGCTCCGCCACCGGCGGTGAGCAGCTGACCATCAGCTCACTGACCGGCAGCAGCCGTTCCAGCATCGAAATTGGTGGGAATCAGGGGGATCAATACCAGCAGCAGCAGCAGCACCTGACCCATCCGCATTCATCGCATGGCCAGCATGGCCAGGTGGTGGAGTCCTCCAACGAGGTTGGCGGCGTCGTTGTGGAGGCTGCACGGGAGGAGGACGTGGGCGATCTCACGCAGGTGTGGCGACCCTATTGACCCAGTCGGATAACCCGTCCAGCCGCGCCCCGTTTTGCCACTCACGCCCATGTCCATCCGCATCCACATCCACATCCGCATCAACACCCACCGCTGCACCTGCACATTGAACTGAACTAGGCGAGCAGCAGGATCAAGAACTGTACAATTATTTTTTTCTTTTTTTTTTGTAGCTAATAAAGTATGTATAACTTAATAACCCAAGATATCAGACAGCTGTACATAAAGTGAATGTATGTTGTATATGTTTTTAGAAAATATTCATAAATTAAACGGCCCTGTTTCCAAACTCAATTTCCAGCATAAAAAGTATTGGAAAATATCGATATATCAATACTGTATTTGAGGTAAAGGTCATGGTAAAAAGAACATGGCGATAAATTGATAGTATTTTTACATCTCGTAAAAAAAGATGGGAAAGATACGGCAACTAATTCAAAACAATTGTTAATGCTTGATGATGATTCATTAATTTGATTTTTTTAACATCCAAAACGAAAGTTTTCGATTTTTTGAAATTTTGATATAATTTCAATAACATTTGAGACAGAAATCCCTTTTTTATATCCGAAAGTCTAGATACGAAAAATGGAAGCAGGGCCTAAAGTTAGGGAAACTTCTTTAACTTGAACAATCAAAGATCTGTATAATAGGAAAAGTTTCCATATTTTCACTTTACAAAAATCCTAGCCACATTAATAATGAAATAATCTGTTTTTTTTTATACATCAATTTAACATCACAGTTTCGAGTTCAAGAAGTTTCTCTTCTGAAATAATAATTATAATATGAATACAAAATATTAAAATAAATCAAGCCACCCACCCTGACACCTGGATCAGGGGCTGTACATAATAAAATGTTTATAATTAAGAGCTAGGGGTTAAGCATAAATTATGGAATATAAAACTAATAATTTACCCAGCCCCCACCCAGAGAGAGCACCACCCATCATCCCCCTACAAATCATAGAGAAGCACCTTTTTTTTGCTAGCCTTAAGCCTAGAAAGATACTCGAAAATGCCGCACAACTATCTATAAATATGGTATATATATATAAATTTATATATTAATATGCTAATGTATGTATAATTTTTTTTTCTGTTACCTTGTGTGTCTGTGCGAATCTGCCAAAGGATTCGAAGTGGAAGCAAAAAGCTTAAAAGTTGAAGAGAAGACTATAAATAAAGTTACCGTATTTATTTTAAATTGAATTTCGTACAATTTTGCTGAATATTTTGGTGTTTATTTAAGGGAACTTGATTTTCTAAGCAGGTGCCCCATTTTTCACAATTTACCATAATGCAAACATTATCTTTTCTTTTTTTTTTGGCTGACCACAGCAACAATAACCGTGTAGAGTGTAAAGTTAATTATGCGCATATTTTAGATTAGAAGCAGCGAAAAAATTCGCAACAATTGCAAAAACAAAAAAAAAAATCATGCATTTTTGAATGCGAAGCCCTAAAACTGCGCATGTAAATAATAAATTAAAAGTTATTGCCAAACAGAAAGAACCACAAAGTGTGCACACACTACACACACACACAGCACACACCGGCCATCTCCGTCGACATATTTCTCTGGATGATCTCCGATCTCGGATCTTGCAACTCAGATCTTCGGCAGCTCTAGTTCCATTTTCCATTTTCGCCTCTTCTGCGGTCGCTCCGTGGCATAAATAAATTGGAGAAGAAGCGGCTGTACGGCAGGAGTGGGTTAGCAGCCTTAACCCCTTGGCACCCTTTGCCGCCATCGCTGCCGGCAGGCAAATCAAGGCGGGGCAGTCAAGTGTTAAATTGCAAAAGACATTTCCATTGTCGGCAATTGCGAAACGGAAACCCTAGACAAGAGACCCGAGACCCGCTGGGTGGGGTCTCCACCGATAATCTATACCCTATGGCCTATCCACTGGAAATAATCGATTGATCTCGATCCATGTCTTTGGAAAACTCAAGGTGGCGGGCTAAGAAGAAACACTCCTTCGAAATTAAATGCACATTCTTGGCTGAAAATATTTTTTCTTTAGATATGATATAAAAATCTTTGATCAATAATTAATTTGGATTATGATTGTGGATCTTTAGGAATATTACATGCCCCAGGTCTTCTCTTTTTCACTGTAGAAGCCCGATCCGGGCAAGCGTTAAAGATTCCTCCCTCCTCCGGCTTGGCCTGTCTTCGGGCAGAAGCCCGACACACGTCTTAGCTGCGTTCCAGCTTCATAAGTATACATGGAGTAAGTGATCCACCCGAAGATCTTGCGGTGGCTCAGAACAAAAGGGGGAAACACGGCGAGTCTTGGCTGGAAAACTAGTAACTTTGTCAGCAGTTTATGATGGGCGTCTTGAATTACCATTGGAGAGAGAAGAGGCCTAAGCCCAAGTCCAAGCTAAAGCTAATTAACTCCAGTTGTTGTAGAGGTAGAGTCCATCTCGGTAGCTACCGTGTGCGATGGGGGATGCCTGTCCTGTTGTCGGGAACTCTTGGGTGGTCCCGTCCTGCAATCCTGAAACCAGAAAGCGAGGGCTATTCATGAATGAATCGTTTTATGAATCGATGACGAAGAGTCAAGCAAGCCAAGTATAGAAGAATGTTGACCCACTTAAAATATTTTTTCCGGCCATCCCATCCCATCGAGTTTCCTGTCACCTAAACAAATACATCAGTGAGAAAGTTAAAATTTAGTTTTCAGTGTTTTCTAAGCTTTCGGCTTTGTCACATCAAATTTGAAATTGATTCGTTTCCACTTCCAAATCGATAAAATTTTTGTACGCAATTTTTCCGTGAGTATAGATTTCTACGATGCCCGAAATAATATCGGTAGCAAGGCGCACTGCTGAGCAGCTTATGTCAGGGCCGCATTGGGAGATGGGTCTTGCCGCCGGTAAGTTTTACCTCCTGATGCTCACATGGAACTTCGTCGTAAACCACTGGCTCCCACCTAACATTCCGGAGATCTCGGCAATGACCAACGCGAGCCAAGTTTCGCGCCTAAAGATGTCTGACAATGTTACCATTGTTGCCCAGCTGGGACCGATCGAGCCAGAGTTGCAAGTGGTCCAGAAGAATGCGGCAAACATGACTAAGGCCACACTGAAATTGTATCTGGTGGATGACACTTTCACTTCCTGCGAAGTGTCCAAGATCTGGAAACAGCTAGATTACTATGGCGATGGCACAGTGTTCTTGTTAAAAGGCCAGTGCGACGACTCCTTCTTGTATATTGAGCCCAACTTGTGGTACGCCTATGCCGTCCTTTTTATCCTGGAACTGTACATCCTGAAAGACTTCAAGCTGAAGGATCAGATAGCCCTCATGGGCCTGATGACGGTCTTTGACTTCCAAAGTTTGATTTCAGTTGCGCTTAACCGAGCTGCAGATCGGAAGATCAACTTGTGGGCGATAAATGATTAAAATGAGGATTTATAAAATTTATAAGGAGAATAAATATTTTTGACTGAGAAATGTATGTATAAATTTGTCTTGCTTTAGCTTATCATTTAGCTTATGATGTCATCGATCGGATTTCGTCAATATCAACGCATTTAACCTTTAAATTAGCAAATCAAATTATATATGGATGAATCAGCCGATGAGAAGAAACCTCTCGATGAGCAGCACTACGCATAAAGATTACAAAAATCGCCGGTGGATACAGCATACTTTTTTGAGAATCGCCGAGAGAGGGGATTGGCCATCCCTTCTCTCTGCATCCCTCTCTAACATACATATGTATCTTCTTGTCTTGCTTTCTCTCTCTTAGGAGATGGCCATGTGGGAGGGAGGGCTAAAAAGCAAAGCAAAAAAACAAATGAAAAAGGGCTCCTAGCCCTGCCCCCACCCCCCTTTCACCCGCTCTACATTCTTTTTTACTTAAGTAGCGCAATAAGCTTAAATAATGCCACAAAAAAATAGCATCCGACAGATGCTGTCTCGCTCCGGCATGCGTTAAGCGGAAACTGTTACACTAACGGTAAATACGACAAATGTAAACGTAACGGTAACGGTGCTACTTTGTCTGCGAATTTCGCAGCGAACAACAAAACAAGTTGAAATGAAGTTGTATCTTATTTGGGGTGCGTGTTTTCCGCAAATAAACCAAAATGAAATCCGCAACAACAAACAAAATCAAACGGAGCGAAACGGCAGCGAGGAGAGCAGCGACAAAAACAAAAACAATTACAATAGCAGTTAAGCGCCACCCACAACACACACACACACAGAGCAAACAACACAACAGCAACAAAAACGAATTCAGAACTCAACTTGACTCGAAAAACAAAGGAAAAGAAAATACAAGTGGAAAGCACCAACACCAACAACAAATTAAACGAATGCTCAAAAGTAACCACCCACAAAAAAGAGCGTGAGAGAGCGCCAGAAAGAGAGCTTTTCCAAAGATTAAGAGAAGTGTGTGTGTGGCAGAAAGAAGAGTCAGCTAACCGAAAGGTTGCTTAAGGGCGAAAGATGCAACACCTTGTAATAGATACACCGATTTCATTGAATGCTATTTAATTATTATTAATATATTAATTTTTAAAGCAATTGAGGTTACAAATTTTATAAATTAATATTCGCACCTTAATTAATATCTTACATTTTAGTTACTTGAATTCTATGTTTAATAAGAATGAAATATAAATTCGGAAAATTCACTATTATGCCAAAAAAGTATTAATTTTAATTCGCTATTTTTCTTGGTGCTAGTTTTTCAAATTATTAAGTCAGAATATTAAATTACATTTTTCACATTAAACCAACTCGGCTGTTGATCATAATCATGAATATAAATATATATAATTACTTGGATTTGGTAATGACTGCTTTTCTGCGTTTCAAACTTATGACGAAAAATATAATACAATAACATATATAATATATAAAAATATATTTTAATATGTTTATCATATTCGAATCCGATATTTTTTCTATTCTTCAATTTATGTTTTATATTTCGGAATAATTTAGCATTAAAGTAAGTCACAGGATTTTTATTAATTGAGGTATTTTGTTTATTTTATAGATTTATTTATTTATCATAATTTTCTTGTTAATACATATGTAATAAAACCATTTACATATATTCCAAATATTTTTCCTCAGTACTGGCAACAATTACCAACAGCTGATTGAATCTCTTTACAGTTCAGCTGCCAGCTCTCTTTCTCCCTCTCTTTCTTTCTTCCTAAATGTCTTTTTTTCTCTCTCTCTCTGTCTCTTTAAGCTTTCTTTATCAACGAAATGATTCATTTTGAATTTTTGGGCTTTTGGCCCATATATAGACGCTTCGATTTGTGCATAATTATTTTGGGTTTATCATGCGAATCGCTCCCCAATCCACGAGAGACAGGGGGTGTGATAACCCAATCTTGGGAGTTAGCCCGGTGCGCAGGGCTTTCCCGATCGCCGTGATTCTGACGTGTTTATCGCAGTCAAGTGGCACACGCCGCGTATGAGTAATGCGCCCCTTGATTTGCATACGGAGTAATGGGCCATGATCGGGGCTATAGTAGATCGGCGGGCTCTGAACCCATTAAGTTGTCGGGGTTGGCGGCACGCACGCCGCACGCCTTAGGATTTAGCCATAAGCTAAGTTAATGTTTTTGCAGCGCAGATCTTGCACCACAGTAAAGTCGTGGCATTAAAGTGTTAAACACCTGGTCTCCGGTCTTAGCACAGCGCCAAATCCCATTCTTACACTGACAAAAATACTAAAGCAGTCTTCGGCTTACATAGATTTTAATTTGATCTTTTAATCTAATTTATATTCGATAAATAGAGATTTTGTTAGATGTATCAGAGGTTAAGAAAAATTATGCTTTAGAATATTTTAAAGAAACTCGGTAGGAAAGATAAATAAATGAGATTCAAGTTTCCGACTATTTCTCCTAGTTTGGCCTGCATTAAATCAATAAGGCACGATTTTCGATTTCATATTGAACTCTATATATTTGATCGATATACATATGATATCGATATACATATGATATCGATATACATATAATATCGAAATCAATATCATTTATGGGGATTTTTCATAAAATACAGAAACCTGTATTGCCTAATATTAATTGCTTTATTTTTTAGTTGTAAAATTTCATATATCAAATTTTATAATACATATCTCCTTAGGATATTGAGCTCTATATTTGCATCGATACATCATAATGCATTTTGATAAACATACATCTCCACTTTGCCTAGAATTTCCCCTCAGTGCATTCCCATCCCGATGTGGGGCTTCGATTTCGTATGTAAATTTGATGCTTTGCCTAATTTGGCTTTTTCGACTTTTTGCTGTTCACCAAATGAAATTAGCTACGTTTCGTTGCAAAAACCATTGACGCACGTAGAAGCGGAATTGAAGCGAAGGGCATCAGTGCATGGGCGCCGAAACGAAAGGGGCGGGGAGGATGCCCGAGCAGGTGGGGACGACTAATGTGTTGGCATGTGTCAGACACGTATCAAATGCAGCGACAGCCGGGAAGTCCGCAAAAAATCACAACAGGATGGGTACAAATGAGCGGAGTCCTGACAAAGTGCACTCACCTGCAAAAGGATAATGTTGCTAAAAAGTAATTAATGAGTTAAGGTAGATCATATTATTATTTATAATATTTTTATCAAGCGCTATTAAGCACTCAGAAATTTCCGAAAATTATTTTAGTTAAAATATATTTTGCCGATTCCTATAAGCATCTTATCAGACAATAAATGAATAAGGCCTTCGGCTAACCGAGATGATGAATCCCATGGGCTCTTTGTCTGATGGCCAAGATGACTGTGAAGGCTTCCATGTCGAATGAATCAACTTGATTCATAGTCAACGACTCATGCTCGATGGCAATATATTCATATAGCAACATAATGCAAATACCCCTTTGATTCATGGATTAATCACAAATCGATAACCTTGATTATAAAAATATCATCGAAAATATCATAAGGAAAACATGCATACATTTATTCAATACTCATGGATTTGGCTCGAAGTAAATGTAATCTCCGGTTTTATGTAAAATCAACAGCGGTGCAGGGATGCCCATGGAAAGCTCTTAAGGACACTCTGAAATTATAGAATAATCATTAAAAAATATTATTAAAAAACAATAAAAACTTAAGTATAATATATATACTTTTAAGAGTTTTTTGTTGTATTTTTTGTGATTATCCATGTCCATGAGAAGACCTTAACTGCTCTTCAAAATGATTGGAAAATCATATAAACTTTCATAAAAAAACATAGACAACTTAAGTCAAAACTCAAGAATCAAGCACAAATCTTATTTTGGCTACAGCTGAGGCTTCTACTTTTTTTTCTCTGAGTGCAAACATTGCACTCATTCTCTGAAGGTCACAGGGACACCGACTGCTGGAGACGGGTTGAGCGGGTTTATTGGTTTTGGGTGAAAGCGCGGTCGCCCCTGCGGCTGCCGCTGCTGCTGTCACCCGCCAGCAACTTTCGATGATGCGTCGATGCGATGCCAGTGGCGTAGTTGAGGGCGCGACAACCCCCCTAAAAAAACGATGGCAGGGTCAGGGGGTCAAAAGGAGGCTGGCTGTGTTACCTGTGAACTTGATTAGCGGTTTTCTGTTGTTGCCACTGCCACTGCCACAGTCGATGCCGCCGCATCATCCCCAAAAAAGTTATCGCCGAGTGATTAGCGAGGCAGCAGCGCGACTGCTAGTTGCTGCCGCCGCCGCCGTTGCTGCCACATCATTATAGCTACTTTATTAGCCTTTTGATTATTTTAGCACCAATTTGTTGTTACCGGTGTGCCGCTGCTAACTACCCAGCAGGGCATCACATTTCGATCAATGGACATGCAGAAGCGAATAAGTCTATATATTTTACTCTCTAAGCTAATGTAATATATAAATCTAAACATTAAATACTTAAAATACTGATACAAAAATATATATTACTATATATTTCTTATCATAATATACCAGTTTCATCATTTGTATTAATTATTATATTTATTTCAGTTCAAGAACATTTATAACTCCTGAGATATTTTCAATAAACCTCACTACAAATTTTCTTAGCCAGTAAATACTACTACTAAAATTATAAATAAATTCCTATTGAATAATTAAAAGAACTCTGAAGTATTAGAAACTCCGAGCTTCTATCAAGAGTATTCCCTTTTCTGGTTCCTTAAATCCTAAACCTGACTCTGGCCGCCCAACCGCATTCGCTTTGATGTTGTTGCTGGGATTTCGAAACCGCTTATTAAAAATACGCAATGCAAATAAAATAATAAGCAGCATGGACACAAAAAACAAAATACATACATATATAAACTCAAAAAAGCAGTGGCAACAACGAAAATGGGATAAACAAATTTATTTGCTGGCTAATTGAAAAATGAAAATGACTTTGCGCGCTCCACGAGTGCGTGTGAAGCGGTGAAAGTGCTCTCCTGCGGTTGGGTGGGGGTAAAATCGCGGGAAAACAGCTGGGAAATAGCTGAAGAATGGCTGGGAAATGGTTGGGAATTAAGGGGAAAACTAGCAGCAGAGCCAATGGTCAAAGCAATTGGCCAGCACAAAATAATCCGCTGCTGTTTATAATGATGTCAGGCCAATGGGGTCAACACTCAGTGCAATTCCCACTAAAGTAACATAAATAAATATGGTTTTTGATAAATTATTTACTCGCTTATTGTATGTAATAATTTTCATAATAATAATACTACCCAATATTCGAATATAAAATATACAAGCTAGCACATAGTTTGTTCAGTCAATTTCACTTTCTATTTCCATTTCCCCCTAGAAAACCTACAACAGCGGAAGAATGATTTACAAATAAATATGATAAAACAGTTAGTGGCTTCTTGGACTCCTGGCCAAGTTTCCTGTATCGGCCAGAATCTGCTGCACGATTTTGCCAAGCGGCCAATTGGGTAAAACCCGAGACATAAGCTGTTTAATTTTTTTTTTTTTGTTTTCACGCCAAGCTCATTTGTTTATATGGCAGAATTGAGCAGTAACAACAAATAAGGGTAGATGGTAAAAAGTTCGTCGAATATTGAATGCTTTGCATGATATGGGAAGTCAAAATTCAATAATTAATAAAGTTAATTAAATATGAAACATTTTTAAGGGCAATCATTATGCAAAATAGTAGGTCAAAGATAGAAATCTATAATTAAAAATTAAAATTAGTAAATATTTATAATAAATAAAACAAATTTACACTGAATTCGGTACCTTAAAAATTAGATTGCATACTTTTTGGACCCTTTTTACCTGTTATAAAACCCCTACTGATTTCTTGATGTCATTTGTTTTAAACAAGAAAATTCTTTATAGTTACATCCTAACTTAAACATATTTCATTCGCAAATACCCAGATTATCTTTGCTGAACAGTATCAATAGTGACAATAGACCCGATTCCCTCCGAATCCGAAGGGGCAGTGAATCATCCGCCAAGTCGAGGCAGGAAAGCAGCGGCGATGACGCCGAATGACAACGCAATCAACTCTCCAGCCAGCTGGTCGCACCTCAGACCCATAGCCGCAAATGTATCCATTTGGCCATATAGATTATATAGCCGAATGGCCATAGTCGGCGGCAGTTCGCGGTCCGGCGATCTGAGCCGCTGCACGTAAACCCACGGATAACCCGGCCGCCAAAAGGGCAGAGAGAAAAATTTGGGGCTAATATTAATTTTTTTTAAATAAATCCTCAATAAGTGTGTAAAGAAAAAATATCAATTTGATTTCTTATAATACATATTGCTTTTATATAAATGTAGCTCAACAATTTGAATAATAATATTAATAGAAAGTATTAATAAATACTCTAAGATGATCTTTTTTACCATCAATTAGGAGTACGTGATCTCTTCTAAATTTTGTTGAGTGTATAGCCAAGCACTACCCTGAACTTGGACTCCCATTCGCAAGTCCATTCCACCATATTTGTATGCAGGGCTCGTTCCTATCAATGGGAACTCCACAGCAAAAGCCGGCTACAAAGTTGGAACACTGGGGAAAATGTTTGGGTTTTTAATAAGCAATATTTGCAACAAAAAAAGAAAATTCTTAATTATAATTAGGAATATATGTAATTAATATATTAATATAATAAAAATGTAATACATTCAAAATATATTAGAGGCAAAAGTGTAAATTATATGAGCAATAAATCGATAAACTGTTCCATAATTTGTATATTTAATATAATTAAAGTATACTAGTGTAAAAACAATATCTATATAATTTAAGATGAACTGCGGTATTAAAGTTTTAAATAATTTGATCTTCTGTTTGATAAGTGGAATCAAAGCAATACCAATAGCAACCAAAATATATTTTAATATTAAATGCGATATTTCTAAGTATTTCGAGTCAACAAATTTCTTCTTTTCCTCTTGATATATATCTCCCAAAAAGAATGCGCTTTGCGGTTAAACTATTAAACATTATTTATTATTATTTAAAGATCAATGATCTTTGCCCTTGAGCCTTTTGCTCTCAGTGCAGCGGCAACAATGCAAATTAACAATTAACGCAGGATATTTGGTGCAACCGCAGCCAGCGGAGCCGCGAAGGAGCCACGAAATAGAGATTGCCAATTTGCCGGGGTCTCTCGCCTTGGCTTTAACCCATTCATGCCCGAGAGAGAGAGAGAGAAAGCAAACATAAATCAAAGCGTCCACTTTGAGAGTCAGGAGGGAACCGGTTTCCCCCATAGGAAACCCGGCCAATTCTATGCCCCTGAGGTAGGTTAGGGCAAGAGGCATGGTTACACCACATCTCGGGGTCTCGACATGGGATTTAGCCGGGTTCCCGACGCGACTGGAATCTGTCACAGCCAGTTGCGCGTGCCAAGTTGAGTCATTTGGATAATTCTGTCCGGGGATTTTCGACAGTGTTTTGCGAAGTGTGCGGGAAAAAGCAAATAGTATGTGCAACGGGGGCCGTAAAAAAAGACCATTTGATTCCAGGGTATTCATGGCTACAACACTCGAAACTCGACCGGAAAGCAAAGAAAAAATCATGAATAGAGTTTAATTAATAAATATTCGGAATTTATTGATAATTATTAGCAATTCATAAATAATTATTAGCGAAAAAATTAAGCCTTAAAGATTGCTATAATTAAAAGCGACAACAGTGCGTATGAATAATATCTAATATATTATCTCTCAAGAATTAAAATGACATAACTGAGAGAAAATTAGGAAGTACATTTATTTTTTTACTACTAATTGTATCAAAAGTAAAATTAAGCTTTATTTAATTTTATATATTAGTTTTTAAAACAAATAATATTTTTGTCTATGAAAAACTATTAAAAAAAATATTTAGATGTATGTATCTAAAAACTAGAAAATAAAATATCGCTCTCAATATAATATCGAAAATTTGGTAGATATTCATTCATTTTAAAATATGAATATTATCGAAAAGTAATCTATAAAAAAGGATTTAATTTATTTGGTTTCTTTGCAATTGTATTGTTCTGATACATATATCAAAGAGAATTAGATTCGATTAATTAGATTAATCGCATCTACATATATCGCACAGGTTTCGATTTATATATCGAGTTTCGCTTCACGGTAGATAATAATATTACTGTTTTACAAGAAGAAATATTGTATTTTTGCTTAAAATTTTAAAAATAGCTTTAAAAACCCCACCAAAGCCAATGTGCCTTGACATTAAATCGAATTGCAATCTCAAATTAGTTAAGCAACTAATTAACAATTAAAGATCAATAGGTGCTTTTCGCAACTTTCAAGGCATCTTTGACACGCCTTTTTCGATAGCCTGGTTTTTACGCTCTCACATTCGTAGAAGCGTGCTAATTCCCTGGAATTTTGTTGGCTCGCAAGTAACTGTTCTATTAATACACCGCACCTGAGAAAGGGGTAGGTGAACAGGTGGGTTTGTGGTGATTGTGGGTCTGGGATGGAGAGATGGCCAGAGGGATTACCAGATATTTGGCCCTTGGCTCTAGGGGGGGCATTTTTCAAATTGAAAAGTGAGCCGAAAAACCGCAAGGTTCTTAACTACCTCTATTTATTGGCTCACATAATAGATGCAAAGGGTCCTTCGACCATTCCTGACATGGACTCTACCTAGGCACAGAGAAAAATAAGGAAATTGAAGCATAAATAAAGTAACTATTTGTTGAATCTGATTAATAAATTAAGCAAAGAATAAATGTACATAAAAGCACATTCAATATAAACATAGTGATTTAATAAAAACATTCGTTTTATATATATTATTATTATTGCCTCTTTTTTCCTGCAGTGTATATCCTTCGTTTGGGTTGTATCTCTCCTGACTTTGGACATCCCATCCTGGTGCCACTTCGCCAATGGCGAGGACCAAGTGTGGCCCCGATTTGGAAATGCAAAAACGCACCGGATGCATCGGCAGAGGAACATGCACTTGCTGCTGCACCGTTACCACCACCTCCTCCTCCTCCTCCAGTCTTACTTTTAACTCCCATTGTAACGCTTATGACCCTTTTTGGGCCTCATTCCAACCCCTTTGTAGATGGGACACAATCGAGCAGACAACGAAACCTACAATTTGATTATCGCAATGAGAATTGCAGCACTTGGCAACGACAACGATTCAGTTGGGGACCCCTTCAGGAGCGGCATAGAGTTAGGACTAGGGATTGGAAAAGGACCTTGGGTTGGGGCACTTCACAAGGAGTAGGCTGGCAGGGCAGCAGCACCCTTTCGAGTCGCGTTCGCATTTTGTCAACATGTGTAGCTGTCTGTTTTAATGGTCAATTTCTCACTCTAAATGGCTGCCGGTGCCAAAAGCCAAAGGAGCAGCGTAGACCCTGTTCAGGAGGATGATGATGGGTCAAGTGGCGAGCCCCGGGCTACGAAATATCCAAAGAGAAAGGGGTCTTCAAATACTCTACAAAATTAAAGGATGTTCTAGACTTTGTAATTGATTTAATATTGATAACTATGAAATCTTTTAGGAAATATTAATTTAATAATAATAAGAATATAATGTATGCTCCCTCTCGGCAAAAGTTTTTATAACAGTCTATAGCAGATAACGAAAATTTCAAATTTAATAAATTAACATTGAAACATATTTTGAAAAGGTCGTACGGAACGGAAAAGCCATCTAGCGGCCGACACTTGCACTACAAACTGTGCTTCCTCCAAATTCAGCGCAAAAGTATGCCACGCATTCGAACATTCAATTAATTTCTAATTAATTCAACCTAAAAGATGCACAAATATGTATATGACCATTCACTCCAATCACTCGCTCATGCTCTCATTCAGATCTCATTAATGAGTGAAAGTATTGGCTGGATAAGTGAGCATTTTATTGCACACTCAAATAAATACGCTCGTTTCTGTTCGCCTGGTACTCAAATTGGGCAATAGATGGATTTGTACTAAAAATATTAACTTCAACTTAACTTCGTTTTGCCGCAATATTTCTTTGAAAATACGCCTGTCTTGCACCGAATTATCCATTATTGAATGATTGATAATTAATTGATTGATTAAATCCTCGCCTTAAAGAATTATTTACTAAAACAAACAATATTATTACTACATATATTGATATATATTTTACTATATGTTTTCTTTATTTGCAAAGTGCATTTGCAAAGTCGTTGCTCCCCACAGCAACTCTCTATCCCTGCTGCTTGGACATTTTTTCTTGGACCCCTTTTTGCAATCCGGAAGATGCGAACGGAACGCATTTTGCGGCCGGCACACTGGCTCCTCCGGCTGGATATCTGCCTACTGGCCAACTCCATCCAATTCCATCTTCAATTGCAGGGCACATCTCTCCCGTTGGGGAACAGGTTGCAGGGAAAAAGGGGATTTGATGGTGACTTCTGCCGTTGGCCGGAAGTATAGCCAGAGGAATCCTAGTTACACGGACCGGAGGAGGAGGAGGAGGAGGAGCGAACCGTGTAGGTTCCTGAATCTCCATAAACTCCTGGCTGCCCGGCTGCCTCCCTGCTACTTTTTGGACCATCTTCTAATGGGAGCAAATCATTTACAGATGTCGCAACGCTTTGCATAAAAATTTGCTGTCACAGACAGCAGGAGGAGACCGCTAGACTATGCACCGCTTAGCCACTCAGCCAGTCGGCCACGCAACCACTGGTCCTCGGGGCTGTCCAGTTAGCATCCCTCCCACCACCATTATGGCCTGACCTTAAACGCTTTTCCAAGCAGGAAATGCATTTTCATTTAGCAGCGGAAGTAGCTGCAAATGAGCTTTTAGTTTTTACGCACCTTTGCTCCTGGCGGCGGTCTTTTGCAGTCCGCATTTCCGGTTAACCGGTACGCCAGATCCTGGGGACTGGACGCTGGTGTTCCATCCACCTGTTGATGCGCCTACTCAAGCATTAGCATTAACGGCGTCAATGGCCCATCGATTTGGTGCCAGGTTTCGGGTTTAGAGGGTTTCGGGATTGGTTTTGGTCCAGCTCCTCTTCTTCCTCTAGCTCTGGCTCGGAAATATGCGTCTGCCATACGTCCGCTAAGCGGTTGTGTGTGAGGTGTGTGTGTGGGCACGGGTATGTGGCTACACTCTCAAAAATAATGGCATTGATAGGCCTATTTTTACAAATCCACAGCCAGAAGTTTGCATTTGATTTGACACATTTTATGCCCTTATTAAATAGAGCAAACTTGACCAAAATATCAAACATAAATCTGAAATGTTTTATACTTTTATGTCGAGTACAGTTTGTATTTGTATAGGTATTTTCAAAATTATTTTTAACAATGTAAACGAAATCCTGCCATGTTAACCCTGGCGAGTTAATGTCCTGACGTTCAGTCCAGTTCATGAGATACATATTTGGGCTTGGGTGAAATTTGTTTTTAATCGTATTAGCGGACACTTGAAATTAGTGGACTACGCGATTACAATTCAGGTTAAAGGGACATCACTTTTCGGGGTCCCTATGAAACTTAAAGTTGAATAAACGTTAAGAAATACAAATAATATATGAAATGTCAAAATATATCTTATTTACGGTACGAAAACAATTAAAATGTTGTCAAAAAATATGTTACAACAAACAGAAGTAAACAAATTTCGTAAATTGGGATCTGAAAATATGTATTTTAAAATTATTTAAAGCCCATGTCAATTTCTCTGTATATTTAAAAAAATTTATAAACTTATGTATGTAAACTTACTTACAGCAATTTTGTTTACTTTTTCGTTTAACTTACAGTTCTTTAAAAACCCTGAGAAGGTGTTTAAAATATGATAAAAAATGTTGTGTCATACACATTTTTTTAATTTTTTAAATTACTTTTTTATTATTTACTATTTGATAAATGAACTGTTACCTAGCCTTGTGGCTTAATCTAATCTGCACTAAAGTTGGTATTTCAAAAAATCAATTATTTCTTTTAAACACATTTTTAGGGGTTTCAACACGCCTCGTATTTTTTGAACCATCGTTGGTTGTATTTGTAATAATTACTTTAAGCCTGGCAGTCAAGACCCAACTAATTGACTCTTTTGACCCTGAATCCCCACACAGCTTGACCCTTGAACTCCGCATTCTTTTTGGCCAACGACAATTTATCCCATGGCCCTGGTTCGAGTAAATATGTCAAGAGCAGGCGGCAAGCCCCCAAAAAAACATTAAAAAATACAACAAATAAATGTACATAAAAATCCAAAGGATCGGGGAAGGCCACATAAATGCTTTGGCTGGTGCTTTTGGTGCCTGCATTTCCGGTTGCACTCAGTGCCGAACGGTGCCCAGGTCCAGTGTAAATTGGTCAACTAAATTATGCAGCAGTTGCAGGCGGTGGCATCATCGATGCAGCCGAGCTGTTAACTGCCCCGACTGCATCGGCAACTGTATCATGTTGCACTCCCCTTCTCGGATAGAACCCACTCCTTGGGCTGGTAAAATCCCAGGACTCGACACCAGGAGCAACAGCTGAGTGAAATTTGCATTCTATAAAATTTTAAAGCTAAATAAAGTGTCGCCACCTCGGCTCATGTTGCTGCTGCTGCTGCTGCTGCTGTAGTTGCAATCATCAAGGTTGCTCCTTTTGATGTTGCTGCTGCTGCTGCCAGAACCCTAAATGTAATATTTTAAAAATAATGCAACAAAATTAGAGTATTTGGGAACAAAATTATTTTATTTAGAGTTCATTTTATTAGAGGTAAATAATACCATTGAGATTAAGAGAGGTTCATAGGTACAGTTTTTTAATCCCAAAAATTTTATTAAATTTAAACGTTCTACGTTTTTTGTGAAAAATAATAATTCTTTAATAAATTCTTTGTTATTTTACAACAGTTTAAAGTCAAGAAATGTTTATACATTTTAAAATTCAATTTAATGTCAGTTAACTTTCTGTTCCAAATTATTTTGTATTTGTTTTCTATTGTTATTTTTATTCTTCTCCAATATAATTAATTGAATAAATGTATTAATTAAATTTAAAATAATTATTTAGTTAATATTTAGTTATTTTTGTATGTTTGATATTTGTTACTTTTTTTAAATAATAATAAATATTCGAGCTGAGAAAAGTTGCTTTAATAAATACAATTCCTTAAGTTATATGTATTAAGTTCATAAATTGTTAGATTAATATAACAAAATATATATTATTATAACAAAAATTAATATAACAAAATAATAATAAATAATAAATACATTTTATGCCTTTCTCAAATCGATTTTCATTCCCCTCATTTCTTTGTTATAGATTTTTTTCGTCCGGTATCCAGTGGCCCAGCCTCTTTTTTGGCCGTGTTGGCCATATTGATGCCAGCCCGAAACATATGTTCGCGGTCTTTATTTGGTGGTCAACTGCTTCAGTGACTCCTCCTGGAGCCCGGCCCCCGCCCACTACTTCCCCGATTAACCCCTTTCTGCCAAACGCTGGCCGGCTATTTGTCACTTGCAACCGCGACGGCCATTTCCGTCGGTCAGTCGCCATATTTATGCTGCTGGTTGTAGTTATTTTTTTCGGTTTGTATTCTGTATTCTGCTTTTTTTTCTGTTTTTTGTTTCTGCCTTTTTCAAGTTTATGCAGTTGCAAAATTGCTGACAATTGATAGGCCATGCCAGTGGACCAGGTTCCCTGTCCCCCGCTTTCCGTTCCCCACCACAGTCTTGACTTGGCCCTCTCGTTCGGTGGCCACAATTTAGCGCGCAGCGACTACCGAAAACTGCAGCAGCAAATATTGTTGAGCACTGAGAGAAAAAGCTTGCTTAAATCTGAAGAATTATATCCTACACTCTATAGGAATTCAAATTAATTAAAATTAAAAACGATTTAAAATGTAATTAAAATTAAAACAATGAGTTTTACATAGAAAATATAAAAAAATTGTCTTGAACTTCTTGAAGATTTTAAATAATTGGTGATATTTTTTAAATACATATTTATAGCTTAAAATGTTCAATAATAACACCCAGTGTCATAATGTTCATGAGCGTTATGACATTACAATAAAAAGGAATTATTATTTACTTTTATAGGTTATTCCATTTTAATTTTCAAAATTAAATAGGTTGAAATTCATATTAAAACTGCTTTTCTTTTCATTTTTTAAATTTATATATAAATATTCTTAAATTTCCATAAAAATTATATTCTTTCTGATTTCCAAATAAATATAAACGAAATTCAATCATTCAAGTTTCCTTACTTGTTACAAGAACCTTTAGACTTGTTTTTTTTAAGGACTTTGCTTTTATTTCGCTTAGTGTATCGACAAAAGCTATGCAGATTGGCAACGAACGAATTCAGTCCCAGCCCGACCTGGTCCCGACTCCGTCTCTCTTGATGAATGCACAAAATAATGGGTATGCATAATGCCAAACAGGAAATAAATTATGTTGAGGCGGAGAGAGGCACAGTAAGTATTTTTACTGCCATCAGATTTCAGGAGCAGAAGCAGAAGCAGGTAAGGTAATAACAACAATCATCATGATTATCATTAGCAGGCAGCGTCATCATAGCGATACTCCCCATCATCAATCCAAGAAACACTGTCTAGCAAAAGAGTTTGGTTTTCATAAAAACTAAAATATTTTGAACCAGTTTTGGTAGAGAATAGTAAAAAAAATAAATATGTTCTATATTTACATTTACTTTACTATTTATTATTTAATTTATTATATTTCAACTATTGTTTTACCTGAATCTGGGGTCTTAAACTAATTTTTGTTACCTTCTCAGAGAAATATACATTCCATATTTATGATATTCCATATTTTATTATTTGTTTGTTTGTTTTGATTATTTTATTCTATTTTTTATATCTACATAATATATTTTATTCCTTAATTTTTATTTATTTGTATATTTATTGAATTTTCTATCTCTCTATTTCTATATATTTAATAAGTTTATTTATATATTTTTTGTTGGCCAGTGCATAGCGCGATCATCATCGCTTTGCCGGCTGCCCATAGGCTAATTTTGTTTGATTTTGATTCTGATCGAATTAGCGTAAAATTGAGCGTTCGTCAACTTTGGGAGCGGGGTCGCGACCAGGTGCTGATCCCACCGCCAAGGAGCTCAAAGGGGGGGATACTCCACAGTCGAAGTCGGAACGTGGGCTCATTGACAAAGTCGAAGTTCAGATGCTCCTCAGAATGGCGCAGGCCGCCGCGTGCGGGGCATTAAAGAGGCGTGGAAATCAAGCTCTCTCTCTGAATGATTTGCATTTTCTGCTGCTGCTGCATGTTGCACGTAGCACGTTGCTACACTGAAGACAAAGGTCATATTTCTAAGGTTTTTTTTTATGAAGAAAATTTGAAATTAGACTCAAGATTAAAGGAAGTTCTGCAACTTTATACTTTCGTATCTTCCAAGTATATTTTCAAGATCCACTTTAATTGTTATGCCCAATTTCCTCAAAATTCTATTACTTCGACTTATTTCTCTAAGTGTACACTCCGCTGCCGCTCTAGGGTCGAGGTAATTGACCAAGTTATTTTGCGCTTGCTTGGCCCCGACTCGGCTCGGCTTGGCTCCTTGGGGCAAATTGATTTTGCTTCGTGCCTCATCAGCAGCGACAATTGCCCTTGCGATGATCGCCGCGATGATTGGGCTTCCTGGGCTTTTCTTCGTGCGCTCACGTAGCCTGACCCTGCCCCGTCCTCTCGTGCTCCTCCGCCACAGCTGCCCCCGTTGGGAGCTGCTGTTGTCCCTTGACCAGCTACCAGCTACCGATGTTTCTTGCGGTTTCACACTTTGGTTAAGGTTGCATGCCCTTCGCACTCGGACTCGCACTCGCGGTCAGTCATTGGGTCACAGCCCCAAGTCCAAAAGACGTTGTGCCGCCGAGGAGGACATGTCTATTTTGGCATAAATAAATTGCTCAAAAGCCAAAGCTGGTTTGAATTTTTATTAATGCTTAATTTGGTTTACTTGAAAATAATAACAAATTAACCAAGAAAAAAAGCTAACTTCGGCTCACCGAAGCTTGTATAACCTTGCAGAATTTAAATAAAAAATTAAAACCAAAATTCTGAAGTAATAAATAGCTGCTAAATTTCAAATTTTATGAAAATATTGTAAGAAACAGCGAAGATATGATTTATTCTTTCATTTCCCTAATTGTTTCTATGGCAGCTATAGGAGATAGTTGTCCGATTTTCATGAAATTAAAACCATAATTCTGATGGCCAAATATTAAGTTTGGTGAACATATCTTGAAAACTGACATATAATATTTTTTGGAAAAATGTTCCGATTGTTGTCTTGAGCATGAGTGAGGCCATGAGAGAGCATATTGGCTGAGTGAAACTAACACAGAACTGCTTTCAGAATTGAAATTAAAGCATTTTTGTCTTAGTTATGATATTTTAAACTTTAATTTGTCCATAAAAAATAGAATCCCTAGAAATATCCCAATTTTCAGTACAAATTCACCCATTGAGTGGTTTAAAATACCAGGCGAACAGAAAAGAGAGCAGGGTTATTTTAATTGAGTGTGCACTAAAATTTCCTCTCATTCTTCCAATACTTTAACTCCTTGCACTGAAGTTGAGTGATTTTAATGGTGTGAGCAAATACAGCCCGAAAGTATGCAATGAAATTTATCGCCACTCATTCAGCCAACACTTTTGAACATTGCTCTTACACTGAAATTGAGTGATGTTAATGGTGTGAGCAAATGCAGCCCGAAAGTATGCAATGCAATTTGTGGCCGAGTTTTCATTCTCATTCTCTCATGTTCTTATTTATGCTCAAGTTGCACAGATCTTAGCAATGAGTGAAAACCTTTGTGCACACTCAAATAAAATAACCTTACTCTCGTTTCTGTTCGCCTGGTATTTCAAATCGCTCAATGTGGGATTTTGTACTGAAAATATCCCAAATTAAAGATTTATTTTCCGTACAAATTCACCCATTGAGCGGTTTGAAATACCAGGCGAACAGAAAAGAGAGCACGGTTATTTTAATTGAGTGTGCACTAAAATGTACACTCATTCTTCCAATACTTCAACTCATTGTCTGGCCACTCACTTCACTCATTCTCTCATGCTCTTCATGCACTGATCTCAGCAATGAGTATTGGCTGAATGAGTGAAAACTTTAGTGGAAACTCAATTAAAATAACCCTACTCTCGTTTCTGTTCGCCTCGTAATTCAAATTGGGCAGCGGAACGATTTTTACTGAAAATATCCCAAATTAATCCTCGTCTTGGCCTATAACAACAACAAATTCATCCATTGAGCGATTTGAAATACCAGGCGAACAGAAAAGAGAGCAGGTTTATTTTAAAATTTTCACTCATTCAGCCAATACTTCCACTCCTTGCTCTCACACTGAAGTTGAGTGATGTTAATGGTGTGAGAAAATGCAGCCCGAAAGTATGCAATGAAAGATGTGGCCGAATTGTCAGGCCACTCCACTCATTCTCTCATGTTCTCATTTATGCTCAAGTTGCACAGATCTTAGCAATGAGTGGAAGTACGAGTATTTCCTAAATGAGTGAAAACCTTTGTGCACACTCAAATAAAATAACCTTACTCTCGTTTCTGTTCGCCTGGTATTTCAAATCGCTCAATGGATGAATTTGCACTGAAAATATCATAATTTTTAGAACGATTTAACACATTGAACGATTTGAAAAGTGAGAGTGTTTTTCATATAAAAATGTATGGGAATATTTGGCCATTTATTTATCAAAGTCTGTTTCCAATTCAAGATTTAATTGTTTGTTTTTAAGAAAGCTCTTTTTTAATTAATAGCCACATTAAATAACAGGCACTCACCATAATAAAAATATAATACAAAATTATCAATTTAAAGTCCTTAAAAATCCGCGAGTTCTTTTACAGTCAAAAGCTTAAAACTCATCAGAGGAGTCATTTCTGACCCTATTAATCATATATGATATATTCTCTATTGCCAAATCTCAAATTTTACGAAAATATGTTGAGAAACAGCGAAGTTAAGATTTTTTTATTTCCCTGTTTGACCGACTTTTATAAAATTGAAGTCGAAATTCTGGAATATTAATATATGGCCAAATATCAAATTTAATGAAAATATGTTGAAAACTGACAAAGCTATAATTTATTTTCGAAAAATTTTCAGATTTTTCCTATGGCAGTTATATGATATAGTCGTCCGATCCGTTCCGATATATTTACGAGTGAGAGTATATTGAAGACTAACTGCAAAGTTTCATTCAGATAGCTTTAAAACTGAGGGCCTAATTTGCATATAATCGGATAGAGGGACAGACTGACATGGCTAGATCGACTCGGCTTTTGATCCTAATCAAGAATATATATGTATATTTTATAGGGTCGGAGATGTCTCCTTCACTGCCTTGCAAACTTCTGACTGAAACAATAATACCCTGCAAGGGTGTAAATATGTTAAACAACGCATTTTTACAATACTAATAATTTGGCAAAATCAATTTGGAACAACGATTTCACAAACTATCGGAACAAACCGACCGTTTCTCGCATCTTAAGTTATAGCCATGCTGCTGGCTTATACACAGTAGGAAGACGATGAGTGGATCGCAGAGACACAGACAGCTAGCATAAGAGTTACTTTAAGAGCCCTTATACTATATTTCAGCAAAGAGATAATCAGATTCTGCTACTCTGCCAAAAGTCAAATTAAGGATCTTCTTCTGCAACCACAAACATTTATACCATAACCATGTTTGTTCTACAAAGCCACTTTATAGTCGTCATGCTTCTCTTTCGACTGTAGAAACGTTGTTTATATTTTTCACGACCTTTCCATCAATCGGTACTCGCTGGAATATAAATTATACACAAAATATGTTCTCACAAAGCTTGGATTTTACTTATTAACGGAAGGCGGATGGCCAAACGAATAAAAAGGTTACAATTTGTTTTTTACTTAAACTATTACACAAAAAGCAATTATGAAACTGATGAACGATGATGTTCTTACTTAATGTACTTGTCCATGAACTTTTTGTGGAAATCGGAACGCAGGGCATCGTTGACAAAGTGAGTCTTCTTCTCGGGCGCCGATCGGGCGCAGTTCTTGAAGACGACATCGTCGTCCCAGCGGCGCTTGATCTTGAGGTCGCCGCCGAGTCCGGAGGCTCTGCCCGCTGCCGAAGCTGCCGTTCCGGGCTCGTAGTTAATCAGGGGATTGCCGGAGAGGATGTTCTCCATTCGAATCCGCTCATCCTCCTGCTTCTTCTCGGCATCGCGGCGAGCCGTCTCCTGGAGCCGCTCTTGCTTGATCTTCTGCAGTTCCGCCAGCAGGGCGGCATCGTCGTCATCCGAGTCGCTATCCGAATCGGAGCTGTCGTTGTCCAGTGGCTCGTCCGCATCCAAGTTGGCGGCCTGCTGTTGTTGCTGCAGCTGCTGTTGCTGGGCGGTGTCCGTCTTGGCCCGCTTGCTGCCACTGCCGCCGCCGCCGCCGCCGCCGCCGCCACCGGTGCTGTTCGCCTCGATGGCCTTGCGCACGATGGAGGGCAGGGCCTTGCCGGAACCAGCCCCGGATCGAGCATCGCGCTCACGCTCCTCCAGCTCCTTGCGGAAGTCGCGGCCGCGGATCTCCTCGCTGGTGCCCTGGCCCGTCTCCCTGCAAGCAAGAGATGTTCGTATTTAGGCGCGAGCTCTCCTGGAAGTTCTAATTAATGGAAACTTACCTGTATTTCAGCTTGGTGTGGCCTGGCAGGTCGCGGCTGGAGTATTGTTTGCTCAGGGCGCTCAGATCCTTCTCACCTCGCCCGGAGCCTCCGCGGGCGGGGTCGAATGTAGGCCGCGCGGCTGTGGTCATCTTTTATGGTTGATTTTCTCGCTAAACCAATTGAAAATGTAAAGATTTTATGAGAAAAAACAGTTTTTGATGCGTATTTCGATAGCTTGTGTTTTTTTTTTATTTTTCAGCTGGCTAGAGATGGCCGTAGGGCGATTGTGTGAATTGCCGTCTATCGGCATGGGCAGCACTTGTAATTATGTATATCGAAATGCGGGTTGAAAAATAATTAAACCTGTGTAGCTTACGATTTGTTTTAACTTATTTTACTAAATTTATTACATTCTTTACAAGCTATAGATTTTAAACTTAATATAACCTGGCTTGTATTTTTCCCCTCTTCTCATAAGCTTGTTTATGGGCCGCACTGACTGAGCAGCTGGTTGCCGCTGGGCAGCATTGTTGTAGTAAACACGCGCGGACCGCCGCCGTTTCAAGCAAATATAAATCCGAATAATAAGCCACTTGTCCGGGTACTAAACCCGCCGATTTCCGTTGTGTTTGCCCAACCCCCAACCCCCTAACCGGTACCGCTGACTTTTCAATATGTTGGCAAACCTTCACGGCCGCAGTGGCCACTTGTTGCGTCACAGCCTCCAAAGCGGCAGCAGGAGGATTTGGCGACGAAGCTGGGCCAGCACGGCGGCTGACAAGGATGGCGAGGGCGATAGCCTGACCATTGGGGACGTGACGGTTCGCCTGAGCAGGCCCAAGGATCCACAGCTGGTGCCGCAGCAATATGGTGAGAGATCTGAGATCTGGCGACAGTACAAAGGTCAAATCCGGAGATCTATCTGTTTAATCTAAGCCTCGATATCATCAACTAAATGCCTGCTTCATTCATCCGAATCCCCAGTTAAATACGCCCCCGATGGCACTCTCCAGCTGACGCAGTCTGCCCTCCACCATCTGCGCTGGATGCTGCAGAAGGATGCCCTGCGCCAGGACATGTTTCTGCTGGGACAGCCGGGACCCCGGCGGCGACAGCTGGCCATGCAGTTCCTGGAGCTGACGCAGCGCGAGGTGGAATACGTGGCCCTCAGCCGGGACACCACCGAGAGCGACCTGAAGCAACGCCGCGAGATTCACAACAAGGCGGCGGTCTATCACGATCAGGGCGCCGTGCGGGCGGCGCTCAATGGCCGTGTCCTGGTCCTCGACGGCGTGGAGCATGCCGAACGGAACGTGCTGCCTATATTGAACAATCTGCTGGAGAACCGCGAGATGCACCTGGAGAGCGGCAAGTTCCTTATGTCACCGGAGCGATATGACAAGCTCCTCGAGAAGCACTCCCGCCAGCAGCTGGACGAGTGGGGACTGCTGCGCGTCTCCGAACAGTTCCGAGTGGTGGCCCTAGGCCTGCCCACGCACAAGTACAAGGGCACGCCGTTGGATCCGCCGCTCCGCTCCCGCTTCCAGTCCCGCAACGTAACCGCCTACACCTACGGCGAGCTGTACGAGGAACTGCAGCAGGAGGCGCCTGCTGTGCCCGGCGAGCAGCTGAAGCAGCTGCTCACCTTCGCTCTGACACTGCAGCAGGCGGATCCGACGCTCCAGCTGCCGGACTTTCCACTCCACAACCTGCGCTTGGGCGTGAGGATGCTGGAGACCAACCCCGCGCTGAGTCTGCACGATGTCATCAACCGCATATATCCCTATCAGGCAATGCTGAAGACAGACCAAAAGAAGCGAGTGGAAGAGCTGCTCAAGAAGCTGGACATCCCATTGATTCCCAGTCAAAGCATCAACGGAATCGCCAGTAAATTCAACGACAACTCCTGCATCATATTGCAGTTCGACGACAGCCTGGAGCTGAGACTACCGGGCGGAGGACAGTCACCGGCCACCACAAACTTTGTGGATCTGCCGCACCAGAGACAGGCCTTGGCCAGCCTGCTGCAGGCCTATGCCGTCGGCGACGTCTGTCTTCTGGGCGAGAAGGGCGTGGGCAAGCTGACCCTGACCAAGGAGCTTGTCCGCCTGCTGCGGCAGAGCGCGGAGCCCATGATGCTCTACGAGGACATGACCAGCCGGGATCTCGTGCAGCAGCGCATCACCAGTCCCGCTGGGGATACCGTGTGGCGTGATTCGCCCCTGGTGCGGGCCGCCAAGTCGGGCTCCGTGGCGGTTCTCAATGGCCTGCATCGCCTCCACAAAAGCACGGCCAGCGTGCTGCAGCGGTGAGTTGGGGGAAAATCCTCGAATAAAGCTCGGCTATAATGTCCTTTTCTCCCCCCTCATAGTCTCATCCACGATCGAGAGCTTCAGCTGTGCGATGGCACCACGCTCCTGGGTGCGCAACGCTACCAGGCCCTGATCCAGCAAGGGCTTTCGGAGAAGCAGCTCACTGACCGGGGCTTTCTGCCCATGCACGAGTCTTTCCGCATTGTGGCGTTGGCGGAACCACCACGACCCGGAGGCGGGGGCAGTCAACCGAATTGGCTCACACCGGAACTGCTCAGCCTGTTTCTCTACCAAGAGCTGCGTCCGCTTCGCCAGAGCGAAGAGCAGGCGCTGCTAACCGAGCTCTGTGGCGGCAACGGCGAGTTGCCCGCGGGACTGGAGCCTCTCCTGAAGCTCGCTCAGCTGCTGCGCTCGTCCCAGGATCCCCTCTTGCAGGGCTTGTCGGGAACGCTCTCAACTAGACAGTTACTGAAGCTGGGGCGCCGGTTGGCTGCCTATCCGCAGCTGAGTGGGCCCAGTGACGTCCACGAGATGCTGCAAAACACATTCCTGGCCAGGTTTATGCCGGCGCTGTCGCGTAGTGCCCTGGAAGTGGCCATCAACCAGGTGGGCATCAATGTGGACAACCAGACAAGAAGGAAGAGCAACCGCGAGGCGGCGAAAACTCAGATAGTGGTGGAGGACAACGCTCTGAGAATTGGGGCCACGCGCTGGCCTCTGGGCAATGCCACGGAGGCCCAGCTATCAAAGGTTCCCAGCACCCTGTTCTATGAGATGCCGCAGCATGTGGAGCTGCTGGAGCGCCTGCTACAGGACTACCTCATCGGGGAGCACCTGCTGTTAGTGGGCAACCAGGGCGTGGGCAAGAACAAGCTGGTAGATCGCCTTCTAGAGCTGATGCAGCGTCCGAGGGAGTACATCCAGCTGCACAGGGACACCACAGTCCACAGTCTGACCCTCCAGGCCACGCTCAAGGATGGCCAGGTATCGTATGAGGACAGCGCCCTGGTTCAGGCCGTTCGCTCTGGGCACGTACTCGTCGTTGATGAGGCCGACAAGGCGCCTGTCAATGTCACCTGCATCCTGCGCACTCTGGTGGAGAGCGGTGAGATGGTCCTAGCGGATGGCCGGCGTATTGTGCCGCCCGGGGCCGGTGGAAGGGTGCCCAACTCCATTGAGACACATCCCGATTTCCGACTTATCGTCCTGGCCAATCGTCCCGGCTTTCCCTTCCTCGGCAACGATTTCTTTGCCGCCCTGGGCGATGTCTTTAGCTGTCATGCCATCAGCAATCCCGATCCGGACTCCGAGATCTTCCTGCTGCAGCAGTATGGTCCAAATGTACCCAAGAAGACGCTGCGCACCCTGGTAAATGCCTTCGGGGAGCTGCGAACGCTGGCCGACGAGGGACTGCTCAACTATCCGTATTCCACGCGCGAAGTGGTGAGCATTGTGAAGCACCTGGAGCGTTATCCGGAGGAGAACATGTCCGAAGTGGTGGGAAACGTCCTCGACTTTGACCGCTACCAGCCTGAGGCCCTGCAGCAAGTCAACCAGGTGCTGGCCAAGCACGGCATCGAATCGTACGCCGAGGAGGAGATGATCCAGGCCATGCGAAGGCAAAAGGCACTCCAGGCGTCCGTCAAGCGACACAGCGGCCTGGGCGTTTCGGGTCCGAAGTTCGGCAAGCTGGATCCCAAGAACGAGCCCCATGTTGGCGGCAATACGTGGGCGGGTGGCAGCGGCGGCCGTGACACCGCCGGACTGGGCGGCAAAGGCGGACCCTTTCGCCTGGACAAGGGCCACAAGGTCCACCAGCTGAGCGACGAGGAGAAGGCCGATGTGCCCGAGGAAATCAAGAAGGCCGCCAGGGAAATGAATCGCAAGGCGTTCGAGGAGAAGCTCAAGGAGATCAAGATGTCGGCCCACGATCACAAGCTGTATGCCCAGTTCAGCGAGCCCAATCGCAAGCAGGTGCAGCAGCTGAAGGCCATTCTGGAGGCCATGCAGACCAAAAGCAAGGAGCGCCAGTGGCAAAAGTACCAGACCCACGGTGACCTGGACGACACGCGTCTGGTGGAGGGCATTACCGGCGAGAAGAACATCTACCGCAGGCGGGCAGAAGCCAATCCCTGGGCGGATCACGTGCAGGAGAAGCCCAATCGGCTCAAGCTTGTTGTGGATGTGTCGGGCTCCATGTACAGGTGAGTGATCTTTACATGAATTCCGCCTGAAGGGATAGTTACCTTGTGTGCTGCCCCTCGTTCCAGATTCAATGGGTACGACGGCCGGCTGGACCGGCAGCTGGAGGCGGTCGTGATGGTTATGGAGGCATTTGATGGTTTCGAGAAGAAGATTGTCTACGACATTGTCGGCCACAGTGGCGAGGGCTGGGAGATCCCCTTCGTGACGGCCGGCAGTCCGCCAAAGAACGATAAGGAGCGTTTCGAGGCCATCCGCATGATGCATGCCCATTCACAGTTCTGCTGGTTCGGCGATTCCACGGTCAAGGCCGCACGGGAAGCCTGCTCCACGCTGGGTGCCGAGCAGGACTACGACAATGCCATCGTGGTGGTGCTGAGCGATGCGAACCTATCGCGCTACGGCATTGCACCCAAGGATCTGGCCATAGCCCTCAAGCGAGGCGAACCGAAGGTCAAGGGTTATGCCATCTTTATAGGCAGCTTGGCCGAGGAGGCAGATGAGTAAGTGCAACTGGAAAATGTATATTTAAAATCAAACACTAATTATTTTACTTTTCTTTTTGTAGAATCAATGCAGCAATGCCGGCTGGCCAGAGCTTTGTCTGCATGGACCTCACCAAGCTACCTCACATCCTGCAGCAGATATTCACCTCGTCCCTGCTGTAACCTAGTGCAATTTTCAGATCCCCCGCCGGGATCAGAAGGTTTAGCTTAAGTCTATATGTTGAATTTAATGTTGATAATTCCAATTTTAGTCTCTATTTAGCAACAATTAAGCCACAATTGAGTCTTGTGTTTGAAAGCGATGTACATAAACCAGAAATAATATTCAAGAGAGCGTTTTATTCAAATATTTGTACAGACCCCTTTAAAGAAATACGAATCTTGCATTTTTATTTGTATTGTTTATTAATTGCCTTGCTGTTTATGCTTGCTATTTGATTACTTGTCATATAATTTACAAATTACATAAGTATTCAATACAAAAAAACCATTTATGACCTCCGAGGAAGGCCCGAGGATCGCTCTTATCCGTCTGGGCCCTCTCCCCGAGTCTCCGATTACGCTTTTCTTATGCTCGCGGGCTGGGTAGGAAGGGGAGGATGCTGAGGACGGGAATACAAAAGATAAACAATTCGTGGGCTTTTACACTAATTAAATTTTGGTATAAAAATCTAAAACAATTCGTTCTTTTTCATCCGTTTTTTTTGTTTTTTGTTTTGTTTGTTACATTTTACACATTACATTTTTCGTTTTAAATTTCCTTTCTTGACTGTATTTATATTAAATATATTTATATTGTTGCAAATTCATGAATTAATGTGTGTTAGCAAAAAACGCTTAAATATACGTGTATATACTCTATATATATATATATACTCTTGATCCGTGTTATATATAAGGTGTGCGAAATGAATAGCTGGCCCAGCGTCAACGCTCACTCACAAGATCCAGCAATTAATTTTAATTTAAGATTTACAATGTAAATGGATCGTATTCGTATTTTTGGCATACCTGCGTAATATATATTCTTCACTTTTAATTCCCATAAAAACCTAATGGATGACTGGATATAAAAATGCTGCTAGGGGCGAGGGGAACCAGAGGTAGCTGTTCCAGCACCTATTTCGCACACCTTACTGGCATAGTCTCTATACAATTGTGTTTGTTTTTTTGTAGTGATTCTCATGGGGCCAGGGTCGGACTGGGGGGACTGATCGATTTCTTACACTTGTATAATTCTCTGTTGTTACAGCAATTGTTTTATGTCTAGAAATTTTGCCATATGCATTCCTTTCAGTTAAAAGCAAAGCAAAGTTAAGGGAAGAAAAAAAAAACTGGAAAAAAACATGCATTTAAATTGATCTAAAGCACACACGCACACCGGGATTGGGAGGAGGGTTTCGTTATGAAAGCTAAGTTCAATCTTAAAAACATAACAACAAAGTTGGAGCTAATCGGGATACGCACATGCCAAAAATAGAGAAAAACTCTCATTCTCCCTCATACATCAACAGTTATAGACAGGGTATTGGACGACATTCAGAGAATCCAATCTCACATGCAGAGATTAGGTTTTCTTCTTTCTTTCTCTCTGGCGAAAAACACAAGGGAATCTTTCTTCTGGTTTTCAGATAGAAAATAAATATTAAAATAAAATAGAGTAATAAAAAAACAATAATGCGTGTGCTTACGATATACCCCTCTTCGGATCAGTGGACTTCTAGGCAGGAAATGCAGAGAGAGTGGACTGGGAGGTATGTAGTTATTAAATAGAACAAAAAATGAGGGGATTTTATTTACAGATATTCATATCTCTCGTTACGATATAATATATATAACATATAATCTCTGTATTCTACGCACAAATCGGTTACTCCTCCGTCCCCGTCTTCACCTTCCTTCGCCTTCGCCTCATCTCTATATACACAAATGACAAAAAAATGTTCTCTGCACCTCCTACATACATATATATACATAATATATGGCATAAATAGTTATATAAATTTAGGGACTAAAGGTTAAGCACAGACACACGCAAGCACACGGCACACCCACACAGAGACACAGACATTACATTATTTTTATGTTTTTTTGTTTGTTTTTGTATTTGTTGTATTACAAATCTTTTTTTTTTGGCAATTTTTAAGTTGATTGCAAAATGTTTCCATATATGTTGTTTTTGTTTTGTGTGTACTAGGGATGCATATCGATAGGAAGATCAAAATAAATATTGTGATCAATATCAAAATATAACATATAAAATTTCACGTTTTAAAATCGCAATATTATCAAAACATATCAGAATAATATAATTTAATTTAAAAACAAAAATCTTAAAATACCACATTTAAAGTTGAAAATATCAATATAAAACAAAACATTTAATTTAATCGACTCCTTTTCGATAACATTGGTCAGATATATCTAACATAAATATTGATTTATCGCACATATATCGCAAGGGTAAAGGATCGATTTATGTATTTATTAAATCTATACTTGTTGCCATCCCTAGTGTGTACTGTATATATTTATATATTAGATATAGCGTCGGATTGTTCGGATCGTTGTGCCTCTTCAGATGTCGAGAAATTTTTTAAGTTTCCGGCATAATGAAACGCACTGTACTCGTCCAATTTAAATGTGTTCGATTTTCTTATTTTTTCTCGTTTCTTCATTATAATAACTTCTATTCCTTTTTTTTCTTCAGTTTTTGTTACCAAATATATAAAAAGTATTCAATAATTTTGGTTCAAGAATGGATTAAAAATAAAAGAGTAAAGTAAAAACATGCTAAAACAAAGGGCATAGGAATTACATAATAAAATAACTTAAAACGATAAAGCAACAGCACAACTGGGGAGGGGGTCTACCTATCATTATATACACATTCAACTCGCGTAAATAATTGTCTCGCTCGCAATCAATCAATCGATCCTAGTCCCTAGAAGAAGGTTGAAAACTTGCGTTTGTTCTGATTCTGGTTCTGGTTCTGGTGGTGCGGATGGTGATGGTGCTGCTGCTGCTGCTGATGATGATGATGGTGATGGCTATTGATGCCTATACCATTGCTCATTGGTTTCAGTGGCAAAACAGGAACAGAGGCATAGGCAGCGGGCTCCAGCTGCGGATTGTACAAGTGTCCCGGCTGTGATGCAGCGACTGGGGCAGTTGTGGCCGCTGCCGGGAGATTTTGACTGGCAGGCGGCATCAGGAGCACGGGCACCACCACGGGTTATACGGAGATCTCGTAGTTCATGTCATAGATGCTGGCCCTATCTGGCGTACCTGAGTTCGAGTTGGAGCTGTTTTGCATAAGGCCCGCCGCTTGCTGATTGCTTGGCACTCCGCCGTTCTGCTGCTGCTGTTGCTCCAACGATTGCATCTCCATGGAATCGGTCATCTCCAGCGCCCTCACAAAGCTCATAGGACGAGTCGGCGTCTGTTTTCGCTTGATCTGTGGCGAGGGCTGCGTCTGAAGGTTGCCAACTCCCGCATTGGGATTGGGCGGAAATACAGCCACGCCACCGCGTAAAGCTGGTTGATATCCTCCTCCTCCGCCTCCCCCTCCGCCTCCGGTGGATGGATTACTACTTCCAGTCACGCTGGCTAAGCTGCCACTGCTGCCAGCCGTTCCAGCTCCACCGCCATAGCGCATTATGTAGCTCTGACCCGCTCCCGACACCTGTGGCATTGTGGTAGGACTCGTCGGGTTGGAGCGATGATATGAGGCTGCCACTGCTGCCGCTGCCACCGCCTGTTGTTGCTGCTGCTGCTGAATGGCGTAGTCCTGCAGACGCGAGTGCGTCATAATCAGTGGATGGGCTCCACCACCCGCCGTTATGTACTGGGCATGCGGCATCACGCCACCAGCGGAGGTTCCGCTGCTCGACAGCGTGCCCGCACTACTGCCAATGCCACTGCTGCTGACCACCTGCTGCTGCTGCTGTTGTTGCGGTCCGGCGGAGCTGGTAAATCCGGGCGACGTGTCCTTCCACATGTATACACCACGCTGCGGACTACCGGCCAGTTCTCGTATGTTATCCACCGTGTTATTGGATCGCGCATAAGACAGTTCTCCGCCACCGGCAACGCCGCCGCCGCCCGCTCCCTGGCGGACCAGTTCACCTTCGGAGAGGAAGCGTCGCTGCGGACTGCCGCCATAAGCGGCCTGTGCCAGAGCGGCGTGCTGCGGATGCGCCGCATGTACCGCCACCGCCTGCTGCTGCTGTTGTTGCTGTTGCAAAGCTAGAAAGTATGAATATGTAATATTATACATTATTTCAACGATCTGGGCCAGAGATACTCACCCTGCTGCTGCTGCTGATGCTGCATGAGGACGCGTTGCTGCTGGAAGAGCAGTTGCTGTTGCTGCTGCTGAATGCTGGGCGCCTGCGGATGCTGCGGCGGCAAGCCACTTGTGTACTCATAGTAAGCGGCCGCTGCCGCTGCTACCTGTTGCTGCTGCTGGGCCACCGCCTGGGCATTCAGACCGATAAAGTCGGGACGTCTTGGCTGGGTGGGTGTGCCCGGGTTCGATCTGCAGGGAATATATCGTCAAGAGATTACTAATAGTTCGTTTTTATAGACAGGTTTAAAAGCATGCCGGGAGAGCAAGAGAGAGAGAGCGAGCACCAAAGCTGCTGCAGCATGAACGTCTGGATGTTAGAACTTAACAGCTTGGTTAACCGATGGTTAAACAGACGATATACATAGATCGATTGATGAGAGAGCAACAGCGGCCAATTATAATATGGAAAGTTGTGAAGATAATGGCCACGCAACCAGCAAAACGTAAAACGAACGTTTAAACAAGGATTAGGACCACACACAGTGTTGAGTAGAGTTAGGAGTGGGACACTCGGTTATGGCGTCGATTATCGACACTAAAATAAGTTCTTAGACTGTACTTGTACTGTATCCTTCGGTTAGGTTTAGTTACATATACATAATGCTTCTTATAGGTGATTAGGTTTTAAAACTAATGCATTATTGTAGGTATATTTTATTTATTATTGGATATTTAATTGCGAGTTAGAAATATAAATTTTAAAGAAACGGTTTTAAGTGATAATTCGATATTATTGTCTTATTTTATATAAGGATTTCCGCAAAATACGGAACTTCTTGGAAAGAAATTGCATTATTATATTATTGACTATAATCAAATTTTGATAAAGCATTTGACCTTAAAAATATTCCAAAATCTAAAAAATATAATCAATTTGAAAAAACATATCGAAAAATATCGAAAAAATATCGAAAAATATCGAAACAATTGTCAAATTTATCCCATGTTAAAATAATCTATGTCCCTAGTTAACAACAAAAATTTTTAAAAGAAAAATTTTAATATTTTTTGTAATTTTTTTTTTTTTTTTTTTTTAATTTTGTAAGCCGCCAATTCGTAATTACGAATGGCCGCGAATAACCGATCCTTGGGTGCTGCCTTTTAGTTAGATGGGAAAAGACGCAATGGATAAACCTCTAACTGGATGCTAACGAGGCAACCTGAATGCACCTATGCCACCACCACCCAGGCCCATGGTAATGGTGCCCAGGAGTCCACTGTTTGCCACACGCTGCACAAACACAACCACTGTGCGCGGCACATCCGAACGCACCACTTGGACCAGCATGTGCAGCATATTGATCACACAGTAGAGCAGCGCACCGGCAATGATCAGCGGCGCCATGATCAGCTTGGTTTGCATCGAATAACGTGTAGTGTCCTCCAAGTCGAAGAACTCCCAGAGATTTGAGTGGCCGAGGAAGCGCCTCCGTAGGCTAACCACCTGATTCTTTAGCCAACTGAAGTACCAGCAAAGGAAGTAGAGGGCATGCGAGGCTATGCAGCCAAGCACCAGGCCAGCCAGCGTTATGTAGTCCATCTTGGAGGGCATTGCCCCGGCAATGGCCGGAACAGGCATGGCCGGAATAGGCATGGCCGGGATAGGCATGGCCAGTTTGTCCAGACCCCCGAGAGATCCGCCTCCGTCTACACCTTCATTGGTCGCTCCCTGGCTATACGCCTTCTGCAGCGATTGGGCAAACAGCATGCGTTGCTGGGCGCCGATGGGAGGCCTTAAAGTACTTGCCAGAGTACTGCCACCGCTGGCATCGCCCAACTCCACTTTAGTTCGGCTGGGATAATTAAAAGTTTTTGATAATCGTATTCCCGATTCAGATCTGCCTGCCGTTTCTGTTGGCGTATATCTTGCCTTGGCGGGGTGCTTCATTTGCACCTCACTATTGCTCCTGGTGGGGATAACCACACGCATTCTGGCGCTGCTATTCCTCGGCGAAGCCGTGTCACGGTTAAACCTTTTGGGAGGAATCGTCTTTTGATCTGAGCGCAAGCCATTATCACCGCCAGCATTCTCGTAGGTCTTCATGGTGTCGATGAGGGGGCTGTTGCCGCCTCTCCGTATCCTTAAATCCCGAGAAGCAGAATAACCAACGCCGCTGCCGTTAGCACCACCTGACATCCTCAAGAACGGCTCCTGCCTTTGCGGTTGCTTCTGTTGCTGTAGCTTCTGTTGCTGCTGCTGCTGTTGCACTGCTGAGGGCAACAAGCCATTGGTCTCGTAACGCTTACCATTAAAACTGAATTGGCGGCGTATACGCAACTGTGGTGCTGTGGCTACAGGTATGGGCAGCGTCTTTCGCAACAGATTCAGCGACTTATGACGGTCCGGCGGTCGCCCAGGGATCGTGAGGCTACTGTTGCTGCTCCTCCTATCACGACTTTGATCTGAACGCAGCAATGTGCTCATGTCGTCGAGTGGTGAAATTCGATGGTGATCGTCTCACAATAAATTTTGTAAACTGCTATATTCCTTCTATTTCTCTTGCCTGGCGATTGTCTCTTCCTAAATCCTTGGAGCTCTCTGCGATATTAATGAACCTTCCTCGGTTTTTGTTCGATTTCGTTTGGATTTCACGAACTAAAGTCGCAAGAAGAAGGGCTAAAGACGTCGAATGCCGAAAATTAAGAAATGTATACAAAAATTTTTCTGATTTCGTTGTTTCCAAACGTGTCTATTTCAGAGAGCTCAACACATTCAATTTCGCCTGATGTATATGACTGAATAGTATGTCCCTGGCATATCTCGTTTGTGTCAGTTTTAACAGCTTGGACATGCCCGGTTACTTTGATCTTGACCTAACAATTATTGCTTGAGTTTGATTGGTATGAAAAAAAACGATTTATAACGCCCAATTAATCGATGAGATAATAAATCGGTAAATTCGGATAGATTTCTAGTAATATGATTAAAAATTATTGTCATTTTCCTTACAGACTTTTAATTTTAATTTCGGTTAACGGATTCATTTTAGACATATTTTATTTATTTTTATATAACAATCGGTTTATCGATACGAGATTTTAGATAATAAATCGAGCCTTGAAATATAATTAAAAGTTGCACAGGTTTTAAAGTAAAACACGAAATGTTCGATGTGATTTTTAGATAGATAATAAATCAGTAAAGATTATTTAATAGGTAATAATATAGTTAGCAATTATTTGCAGTCACGAATTTTAATTTCCGTTGACTTTACGAATACATTAATTCTGTAATTTTTATATAGACGATATGGGGTTTTTATATAATAAATATTGGCTTTTGCCTTGCGTAAACTTTAAAGTTTAAAATTGAATGCATCGATGCTGTTGTAGTTTTAGTCAATAAATCGATACCGTCATAGTAACTTCCCAGATCCAACGTTAAACCTTCTGTTAACTCAACGGACAGTTCGAATGAAGTTCAAAATGCAGTTATTTATAAAGGCCGCACCATTGGGTTCGAGAGAGAACCATAGAGAAATGAGAGGATGCCGCGGAATGGAAGAATGCATAGAGTCGATAATCCTAAACCGCTGGTTAAATGGACAGAAATGTGTGAAGAGAGGTGAGAAAAGGGTTAAAGGCGGACGCAGAACAAAAACGGCAAAAATATAAAAAAAATGAATGAAAAAAAAACGCTAAGAACGGAATAATGAAAGCGGAACGAAAAGAAATTGAAACGAAAGAATGAAAATCAAACTCACCTTACGCGGCGAAAAGAAAGTAGAAGAAGGTGCTTAGTAGAAGGTCTACACTGTTTCGATTCACGATTACGCGAACTTTCAGTTTGGAGGACTTCCAGTTCAGATTATGTAGAGTTCAGGCGGAAAGGAGCGAAGAGTAGGGAACAAGCGGAAAAAGATACGGCTCCCCTCAGCATTTCGATATCATTTGATCCTTGTCGGGCTTAACCTAGTCATAATTTTATAGTTACCTATGGTATTTCGTACTTAATCTTTATTTATTTCTCTCGATTAGCAGTTAACTTTACACTTATTCGTATTGCTTAGTTTTCTTTCTTGGGATTTTATTGTTAGTTGTTGGACTTTCTGTTTGTTTGGTCTTTCGTCTATCGTTCTATTAGTTCTCTTTTAAAGCTAAGTCTAGGAATTAGTACTGTTCTCAGAATTTGAGTATTGACTAAGCATCGACAAATAAATATATCACGTATACAAAGGAAAAAGAAAAGGTAGGAAAAATATAATAATTAATTAGTTCATAGGGTGAGTGAGTGTGTGTGTGGGGTGTGTATATGTATAGAGACACAGATAAGATGGAGAAGGGAGCTAAACCGAAATGACAACGCTTCCTAACCAGTGCTTCTTTGGATGAAGGAAAAGGCGGCAAAGTGGTGCAATAAAGAGAGGGAACTGAAAACAGATTGTTGACCCTCCTCCATCAGGCCATCTCTTTCGCATTCGAGCTGGACTACTAGACTACTTGCTTCTTTTCAATACAACAACACAGCCGCTAAAATGAAGTTCAGGGCTTATTGATCACAAATCCAAGGTCGTTGATATTTACACTTATCATCCATCAATTACAGAAATTTAAAATGAGCAGCATTGAAGAAGCAGAGGCGCGCCTGACGCAAGGTGGCCAAGCAGCAACATAAACAAGCTAAACTTAAAGTGAGAGAGCTTAGTGAAGAACAACAACAACAATGAGGCACAGGCACTAACTTAAGCCTACACATTCCGGGAAATCTGCGCAAACAAATAGAAACACAATCCAAATGTCTTTACCCTCTAGGAAACACAGTTGTCATGAATGAATGCTACGCTTAAACATGATAATACAAAAAATATGGGGGGTTGTAGTGTTTTTTAAGTTACGAAGAACTTTAAATAATATACAAACACACTTCGATAAAAAATCGAATATTATTTTTATCTAATACTTGCTGCCTCTAAAATATCGCTAAGGAATATTAAACTAAAAATGAAAATGTGATAAAGTCAAACCACAAAAATATCTTACACTTAAACTATTCGAAATTTTAATTATAGAAAAAATATAATTTATCTTTGAAAATGTATCGATATGATTGGGCCAAAAGATCGATTTATTACATTAAATATCGAGACAGTATATACATACATACATTTTAGGATTTTAAGGAGAGTCTGAACGAAATGAAGCATAAAATGAGTGTTTTTTTTAACTGTATTATGTAGACAACAATATAAGTATAAATGGGTGCATTCTGACTCGACTCTGTCTTCAAAACATTTGCAATTCCTAGCCATTTATATAACATATCCTTAAAATATAGTCTTTGAGTTTAGCCCACAACGTAATACCGCACTAAATGCGGACTTGTTTGGCCAACGACTCAAACGGTTTAAGGGCTACGGAAGCGAGAACATCAACATCAAGAACAAATAATAACAGCGGGGGGCGCAAATGGTGGGTGGAATGCCATCATGAAAGGATGGTGGCGCATAAGACGGTCAAAGCGGAGATACACTCACCTTCGCACTGGACTCGCCATCACCAGGGGCGTGGCCACACCCAGCGGCTTGATCCTTTGCTGCATGGTGGGCGTGGCCGTGGTCGCGGCGCTGCGTTGATTTTGTGCTGCCACTGCTGCCGCCGCTGCTGCCGCAGCCAGCGCCTGTTGCTGCTGCTGTTGCTGCTGTTGCGAACCATTGACACCAACGACACTGTAGCCAACGGGAACAGGATGATCCGGCGAAAGAGCATCGCTCGTATAACCACGCTGCGGATCCAGACCCCTGAGAGGAAAAGCGATAGATAAATAAAATGTATTTCGAACATCATGAGTAGGAAGTTATTCTACAATAAAGTGCACGCATCAGCCATATATCCAGTTCTTTAACTAATCAATTTTCGGTTTTCGTGAGGATACTCTCGTATCTTTCCATTAATAGCCGCATTAAATATATAATGATAATGGGGTTAATTAGCTCACCTGGGCCTCGCGTGCGGACTGTGACGCGGATGGTACAGCCGTATGTGACGCGGGGAGTCGCCTCCACCCCCACCACCGCCGCCGCCACCTCCGCCTGTGGAAATACTGCCATTTAGTCCGCCGGCATCGCTAACCTGCGGCAGGTAGAAGCTGGTCGAGTTGTGGCGCTGCAATGGCGGCGTCGGTTCACAGTCTTGGCTCTGGGAGGCGGGCGGCGGTTCCAGGTCCGTGTCGGAGCACTCACGTCCAGGCGAGAGCTACGAAAAGTATTAGGTTAAAGGAAAACGGGCAATTAGTCAACGATTGGCAGGCACTTAAGTGGGGTAAGGATGAGATTGACACAAACTTAGGCCTATATTTAGTTGCAATATAATTTTTAAAAATTTTAATAAGTAAAAAACAAGGACGTAAAAGGGAAAATCAAAAGATAGAGAGAGAAAAAACAGGACTGCAAGGGAGGTTAATCAATTTCAATTTCAGAATATATTTATAAAGACAAAAATAATTTAATGAATTAAAATAGCTCCAATGCAAATATATCATTCAAGGAATTATTTATATATTGGAATTAGTATGAAAGAGAGTACGTATCTTTGAGAATTTAACTAGGACAACATCTAGGAGGTCTTGGGTAATCATTAATATTTATTTCTCATCATTGAAATCGATCAAATCCCGTGAAGAAACAAGGAAAGAAACAAAATGAGACAGAAAACGAATAGGAAGTGAATACAAAATGGGACAAATGAGGAGGGTACTTATTATGTGGGTGTGGAGTATTTATTTATTAATCTTTATTTTAATAAACCTATTTGTATTTTATTGAGGGGAATGGAAAAAGAATGGGGTGCCCCCTCAGTTAATTGTAACTTTATGCAGACAGTGTCCTAAAGTGGAAGCACTTTTCTCAGAGTAATTAACTTTAGAATTATGAAATCAGCCAGGAAAAACGGAGAAGTGGAGAAGTGGATAACGAAGGAAACAAGGAGTTCAAAGCACTGCAAAACAGGATTTTTCCATAAATAATAACAAATGTGAGACGTGGAAACTGCTGTTCTGGAAATTTTCAAATAATTAACTGAATAGTGTGTGGCAACCTTAGGAATTGTATAAAAATATATATGTATATCACTCTTGGCAAAAAAAAGTGCTAATTAAATCATTTTAATTAATTTTTAATCATTCGAATATGTACGTTAGAAGTGACAGGAAAATATAACAAGAGAGAAAGGGGCAAAGGAGGGAGAATAAGACACAATTTTCGACACATAAATCATAATGGGACCACAAATCCTTCCGGGTATTCAAACAATCTCAGTCAATCATTTAAATAATAAAGGTACCATAAAATTATAAATAATTTAGGTAGTTTTTAGATTTATTTTTTATTATATTTTACTTTTTTTTTTTAAAGATATCTTTTACCTTTCTCGGTGCTTGCAGTAAGTGTAGAGTTTTTGCTTTTGTTTTATTTTATCATGTTTTTTTGTGGAGATGCGACCAATTCTTTTCGATATAAGTATGTATGCTATATACTTCTATATATATATATATATATTTAAATATATACTGATATATAACGACAGCTCTGGGCAGCATATACAAACGATATATACGCAGCAACGGAAACGGAAACGGAAAAGAGGTTAAGGTGCCCAGCAGTTGAAAGGAAACAAGTCAACGAAATATAGCAAAAAGGCAAAATTAATTTAATTTTTATAGCGCAAATAATAGCAGGAAATCAGCAACTGATAATGCCCCAAAACTGCATGCAAAGTGCTGGGTTTTACAGGATTAACGCTATCGGAAATCACAGAAATGAGACAAAAACTAAAGGGGGAAACTAAGGGAAATATTCGGTTTCTAAATAGAAAATAATTATAATATTCAAACCGCAACCACAAATAGTTTTTGTTAGAATTGTAGGGCGAATTATTACATTATAATTAAATATTTACAAATATCGAATATACGAATTTAATCGATATTTATCGATTTATTAAAAAGTAGTACATTTACGGAAATATTTATTTATACGGAAATTCATTCATTTGTAAGCAATGAAAGAAATACAAATGTTTTATTTGATGATATTTTCAGAGATTTTGTTAAAATTTACAAAAAAAAAAAAAAAACAGAAGAATACTCAATTGCAATTATTTTCCCTAATTTTTTAAATTGTTCTTTATAATTGAATACATTTAATAGCGATGTTTCGACAATTCTATAATTTATATATTTATTTTATATTGTTTTAATTTACGACCGAATTTTACGTTGATCCTTAATTAACTTTTAAATACTGTTATGACTCAAATTCACTGAAAATTAAAATGTTTTATTTATTGAATTTAGAAAAATTTTAAAATATTTGCAAAATCCAGCAGTTTTACTGTAAAAGTACTATAATTTGCATATGTGATAAAGGCAAAAGAAAATAATAACTTGGTAGCTAAGAAAACACAAATATTTAATTGTTTATATATAATACACAATTCCTATTCTGACTGTTCTGGTCTACAGAGTTTCCACTGTATTTACAGAGATGCCAAAAGGACGGGGCGACAGTGGTAAGGACTTCCGAGTGAGCTTTACTTACACTAAATGTTATTTGTGGCTGTGCATCATTTGGCTTATTTGTCCTTTAATTAAATGGGCGTGGCACTCACTAACTGACTAACTAACTAACTTTCCCAACACCCTGTGTGGGAAATCGGTAGAAGCTCGGGGAAAATAATAAAACAGCAAATGCAGCGGAAGAAAAAGAAAGAAAAGAAACAGCCGCGACAGCCAAAAAAGTTTTGCAGTGCAAAGGAAAAGCGAGGGATAGATGAGGGTGTGTGTGTGTGTGTGTGGCAACAGCTGGGAATGGCGGAAAAACGTTTCTTCCACAACAACGTCAACGGCAATAACAACAAGAGTCACAATAATAATAATAATAATAGTAATAAAAAAGGGAGCAACAAGAAACAACACAAAGATACTTGAGAGATTTTTTCACTCCCTACAGTTCCATTTACATATAATACATATATGTAGTAGGTTCTTGTTATTTTCTCAATGTATGTTATGTGTTACATATAGTATATATATATTTGGTATATGTTTTTATATTTATATCGACTTTGTTGTTAAGTAGTCAAAGCATTAAGCGGGGGCTAGTTGGCGGGAGCAAGGGCGAAGGCAAGGGCGAGGTCTATTAAGGGATGGATTTATAGCAAATGATAAATCATACAAGTATACGAAAAGTGAAACAACAAATGTAACCAAAGTATATAGAAAAAGAGCGAGAGTGATAGAAATGAAAAAGTAATCGAAAAGAGAAATAAAGATAAAACAAAACAAAATCAAAAAACAAACAATTGTTAACGTTTACAATTACAGTTAAGTCAACACAAATTACAATTACAACAACATCAACTAAGCCAACAACGATAACAATAACAACAACATCAACAACGACAACAGGTGGCGCCAGCAATCCGTCAAGAATGTTGTTGAAAACTATAGTTTTTTGTAGTATTTTTTCATAGCAAATGTAGTTATTTTTTTATTGAAAATGAAGAAAAATAAGATTTATCTGTTATAATACAAGCCTAAAACAATTTAAAAAAATTTAGTTGAATTTAGATTTCCTTTTTGACGCCTATGCCAAAAACGGGATAGGAATAAATTTTCCCTTATTTAAAGGGGTTTTAAAAAAGGTTTTATTTAATAATATTTTTTTTTTTAATTGATCTAAAACAATTTTTTAATACTTGAATATATTTCTAGCAATTTTTAAATTATTTAATTTAAATTAAAGAGGCTAAAAACTGTTGCACTTTTGTTCAAAGGCTTTGTCTGACTGCTGGTTTTTGCCACCTGCTGCTCGCACACACTATTGGGGGTATTAGATACAAATATAGATATAGGATACATAGATATATGTAATAGGAATCTGAGTTTTGCATAGCAATTGCTTCGCCTTTCTCTATGATTTTTGTGTTTTTTTTTTATAGCAGAAATCTTGTTGTTTACCCACCTTACTGTAAAGCGTTGTGCTGCCCGACCGCTGATTATAACCATTGCCCTCGGCCATATAAGTCTTTACCTGAATTCCGCGCTTCTCACGACTCGCGTCGTAGAAGGAGCGTGGCGAGTATTGCACCGCAGTGCCGCGCATACCGCCACCGCCGGCTCCGTTTCCGCCGCCGCCGCCGCCCTGTCCGCCGGCCACGGCAGCGGTACCATTACCGCCCGCTCCGGTGCCTGTTTGCTGGTTGCTCCGGTCGTTGCAGATCGTGCTAATGGGCGTACTCTGCGTCTGCGACCGCCGCGAGGTGTACTTCTTCGGGTTCAGCAAACTGCAAAGGAAAGTCATATAATTATTTTCAAAACTAACATAGTTTCACTCACTAATTATTAGCCATAAAATTAAAAGTTGATCATTTGTTAAGTAAAGCCATTTCTACTCACCTGGGATACTGCGGTCCGAACTGAGTGTAGCAGCAGTTGTGCCAGCAACCGCGCGAGAACGGATTGTAGCCGCCCTTGAACTTTCCGGTGACCTGCTCGTTGGTCGTCCGACCCCGCGACACCAGCACCATGTGAAAGCCGGTCAGACCGAAGATGGGTATGGCCAGTATAGTCACCAGGCCCATAAGGATCATGCTATATACGGATAGAGTTAAGCTAAACCAAATTGTAAGGCATGAAAAATAATATTTTTATAAAATTCTAAATTTGGAAAATCACTCCCAGACTTGACAGTAAAAATATATAATAAACTATTCAATGCATTGTTGAAAAGGATACGCAACAATAGGCGCCGTGTCCTTGATATTGGGCATTATCTTCAGCACGTAGACCAGACACAGCGAGAAAATACTGAGCATGTGAATGGAAAGTGAGACGAGGAAGAAGAAAAAGAATCTATAGTTCCGCCTGCCAATGCAATTATTGACCCACGGACAATGATGATCGAAGGTCTGCAAGAAAAAGACGCAAGTTAATATTATTTGTATAAATATACATATAAAATCAAATAGTCCTCTAGAGTCTAGACTCTACCCTGTCCCTATTCTATGTATATCTTGTATTCGTTCGCTTTATGGTATATACATACACACATCGCTAAATCGGGACTCACCTCTATGCAGTGATTGCAGACAGAACAGTGGGAGCAGCGTGGCGGGCGGTAGAACTTGCAGGTGACGCACCATTTCATCTTGACGGTGATGCCGTTGATCTCAGCATTCTTGTAGAGCGGGGCGCGTAGCTCCTCCTCGCAGTCTTCGTCGGGCGAGGCTAAAATGCAGTAGAGTTTAGGCCGTGACGAGGGCGCTGGTCCCTGCTCAGCACGCTACATACCTTTGGGGATGATGCCCGGGTCCATGAAGGTGGCCAGCGTGAAGTTGGCCAGCACGAAGAATGTGATAACGCCCTGGTAGGCCAGCACCCATGGATGGGTCTTAACATAGTACTGGCAGCTACAAATAAATATAGATACAGAATATTTTAGTTAACAAATGACAATAAAATTATTAAAAGCAATCATTTTTGTCAATTAGAATATTTTTTGATATGATATATTAAACTTATCCTCTTTACATGCATTCCAGACTTCTTCAAAGAAATTTATCTTGGCCGTTCTAGTTTTTTGTATACAAATTATACAAATATTAAATTTTGAAAAGGCCTTAGAGCTACCTTGGAACAGGTTTAACTATGTCACGCTGAAAAACAACACAATCTAATGGCGCCAAAGTGGTTCACAGAATTGAGTTGGATTGGTTGGTTAGGGTTGGGTTGGTTGGCTTTCCCTTCCGTGGCCATGAGAGCTCCTTACATAACCCATACGTAATATATGTAATAACGACTCCAAAGCCAGAGGCCCTGATTAATTTCACAAGCCGAAGAACTGTGACGACGACAAATTTGATGGGTCTGCAATCAGCCTTACGGGGGCATTTCATTGGCGTTCGTGCTCCATGGCTGTTGTTTGTGCTGGCTGAGTTTCGAGTCTGAGTAGGTCGAAAATCGGTTGAAAATCCCTCGACCACATTGTTGACCATTAAGCAGGCGGGGAGGCGCCGGCCACCCAGCAAGGATTCAACGATTCAAGGATTCCAGAAGGCCAGAAGCCGGTCAGGTCAGCCCGCCCGTTGTGTCGCCGCAATCACTTTAGAGTCTGCTGAACCGGAACTGTTTTGTTGGTTGAAACCAGGCCCACCACCCCCCAACTTCAACTCCCCACCACATGTACATCTATATATATAGGTATAGTATGTGTGGCCACCCCAACACAGCTAGACCCGCATTGGAATCAAAACGAACCGAAACCAAACAGAATGCAAGCTGAACCCTTAACCCTTGCGGCTCCCAACACAATCTGGAATATTTAATTTAATAAGGAACCTCTTGGTATTTAAGGCATTAAATATGTATTTATGAATTTGTTTCAAGGAGTTAGCTTAGTTCGTTATGTAACTCTAATGTTATATGCGTTATATGTATATATAATCAATACCAGTTAATGTTTCAGATGGTTCAAATATGACTCTTTCCTTACATAAACTTTTAATTATTACTCTTTTATATAGTTTACTTCTATTACCCTGATTTATAATGCATATTCGACAGTGGAACACCAAGGGTTAAGGTAACAACAACAGACCAAGACTGCTGAGCATGGAGCACAGCATGGAGAGCAGCGAACGATATACACGTGTCCTTTAGCTCATTTCCATTTCCGTCTGTCTTCGGTCCTCGGTTTTCCCCCCATCTTTCCGTTTTCCCCTACGTTAAGCTCCTGAGATGCAATTGCAATGATGTGCGGAACTACTATTTGCTGGTTTCGGTTTACGGTCGGGCTTCTGTGCTTACGGGTTACTTAAGGTGAATGTATTACTTTCTTTCGGCATTTCTCACTGCATTACGGTCTTCTTTCTCTCTGTGCCATTGAGGGGCAAACCGCTGTTGAATTCTAATGGATAAACTCAGCCGTAATGCAACCATCATCATCATCATTACCATCATCCTCATTTTCAAGCTCAAGAACAACAAAAATTTCTTCCTATTGCCCTCATCGGTAAAGTGGTCACTAGCCACATTATTCTTGACTTGAATTTTTTTAATACATATTACTGAATGAATTGATAATATTGTTAGTCTGGTAAATATATACTGGTAAAGGAAATATAAACAATTCCACATATTAGGAAATCCTTAATTTTATTTAAATCAAACAAAACTACCTTAACAAAAGATCGATAAATGTAACGATGACGCGAACAAATATACAAAAGTTCGATTATTAATCAAAAGTTCAGATATTATCTAAAATACTATATATTTTATGGGAAATACATATTAAATTTGTAAATTTAAATCTCAACCTTTAGTTCTAATAAAAGAAAACACCTCTGAACGAGAAATTCTTAAATTGACGAGTTATCGTCGATTATCGATAAACCACTTAAAAATTTCTATAGAAAATGTTGCGACTAATAATGATTATAATACCTACAAATAAACTACAAATTCCTTATTAAATACTTATAAATTACACTGCTTTTCTAAGAAAGATTTTCTATATACAAATAAGCATTTTTTTATATTTCAATTTTTAAAAACATTTTCCTCATTTAATAAGGCTTATTTTCCAACTAATTTTCAGTTCGTGTTTATATAGAAGTCGCTGTGCGGCACACTCTAGGTGCTCATCGTTACTACGCTGTTGGCGTCCAAGAAAGTTCCCCATTCGCACTGTAGTGCCACAATTTAAAATTCTAGCCAGTCCTTTGCACAATTTTAATTGGCAGAATGACCTCTGACTGTCAGTTTTTCCTTTTCATTTTTCATTTTCTCCATTCTCCATTTATTTTAGCTGCCTGTTACTTTCTCACTCTCGGTCTCTGGACAATTGCCTGCAGCCGAAGCTTTTCCGAGTAGCAGAAAAGCAGCAGTAAGCAGCAGCAGCAGCAGCAGCCAAGGAACAGCACAGATTTGCAATTCTCGCTCACGGCGATTGCACACAAATGTTCACACCTCCGCTGGCCCGTATATAGTATATGTATCTATGTATCTCTGCTCCTATTCGCATCCGTATCCGTATCTTTATCTCCAACAGAATCTCAGGATGTAGGTTTGCCTCTGGTTTTGATTTATTTTGCAGCTTTCTTCTTATCGCATTTTTCCCAACACTCGCACACAGTTGCAACAAAATAAAATTCCATCTCTAGTCTGTGCTATCTCCCATCGCCTCCACTGGCATTTGCATAGAATTTTCCGAATGCAAATAAAACTCAAATGAAACGACTCTCAGCACGTGCCGGGGATTTATGTTAATCGCTCCGAGACAAAGCAGAACGGAGAATAGGGAGCAGAGTGGAGAAAAACGAGAGGAAAACCTCAAGAATCTAACGAGAGCTGCGCCTCGGCGGTCGGAGTAATTAATTAAACTGACGTTTATTATGAACTGCCCAGCCACACTTAATTAAACGCTGTCTCGCTTAATGCAGTTTCTCGAATTTCAACCTCACTCGGATAGATCCATTTTCCAAGAGCTAGATATAAACACAGTTTGTGCTAAAGTAACCAGAACCTAATACAGATTATCGGGTGATTTTCACTGGAATCTCATAATATTGCCCAGACGTTTACAACTTTAAATTAAACAAAGAAACAAATGAAATATTTCATTACAGCTGCGCCTCCACCAACAGGGTTCATTGCATAAACATATAGCCATTATCTAAACAGATCTTGGATTGCATAAAACAACACACAAAATAATAATAACAATTGGTCAATGCTAATAATCGGAAAAGGGAGATATATCCAAAATTCAGGAATCTGAATATAAATCTGAATCTAAATCTGAATCTGAATCTGAATCTGAATCTTATCGATGCGCATCGAATATCAAATGGAAGAGTCACCTTCATCACGTCACCAAGATCAAGCTGGCAACGTGTTTGTCATAATTAAAATTAAAAAGATTCATATATAGCTAGACAGATAGTTTAATATCAATATGTATGCCTATAGTAGTACTAATGAGGCTCCTTAACTGTAGGTTAAAAGCAATTCAATGACCAGACTAGACCTCGAGTCAGCGAAATGCTCACATGTCAAATATAGAACGCAGAAATCACAAAATCAAAAACTCTGGATCACTATATAGAAGGGAATGGAAACTCGGGGGTCACGTCTGGGGGCATCGGACGATCTCTAATCTCTGGGCTGGAGCTCGATTGCAAGTCAGGTGTGTGGGGAAATAATCCAGGCACACATACATATATGATATGTACATTATATACGTACTTGTTTGCTTTACTTTTCAATTTAGCAAAAATGTTTGCCGAGTCCTGGGAGGGAAATCGGTTTACATTTATGCAAAGTCAGGCGGAAAGTGGGCGGCACTGCGAGGAGAAAGAGTTGGCCCAGAAATGGGAAAAATACAAAATAAATAATAATAAGGAGGGCGACAGGCCCGGCTTGGCTGGGCTCTGTATGCCTCAAGGATTTGCGCGCCGCTTTCTTATGACAAATAATTCATTCCGATTTCTGAAGCGGAGGGCCTCGGGGGTCACTGAGGTGACTCAGTGGGTGGGAAATCGGAAACTAAGAAACTGCGGATCTGGGGCAAACTAGCAAATCAAATTAGAGACAGACAGGACCGCAACAAGGACAATAAACAGACACTCACATATACCATACATCAGCGTTAAGTCACTGAAGCCTAAAGCCACCCAACCACACTTCCTTACAGCCGCCGACGCCCCTGCAACCCACTCTAAGGATGTGGTTGACTTCAATTAGGCTTCGGCGCCATCAAATTGAAACAAATTGCCAGCGAAAACAAATGAACAGCGCTTTGCATTGATTGAAATATAATTTCAGCGACAAGGATCGATTTCCTATCTTTTTCTTCGGGCCACAATCACACGGTGGCAATAATTTATGGCTAATGTCATGGTAAATGTATTGCAATAATAAATAACCGAATTGAAGGATATCTCTTAAAAATATATATCGTGTTTCACTATGTATATCTCTGAAGATTGTTTCTGCATATTAAGATTTGCTCTCTTGGCCTTGATTAGATACTCCTCTCATGTCTTTCTATCCGATTTATCTATTTAAATCGATCCATTCTGGCGTCAATTTCAATTTAAGTTCCAGCAGAGTTAAAATATTTTATTTACTGCTGCTATTTAGTGGTAATGCCAGCTTCCTGTCAACGAGGGGCAGCGTGTCCTGCGACTTTGCATCAATGTGGCATTGTCAAGGTGAAGGAAACTCTGTGGGTGACCCGCAACCCACAGCCGCCCACCGACCCACCTCTTCCTATCGGCAAGGGTTTCCCGCTGCGCTGTGTTCCGACCAACAAAAATTCCAACAACTTTTTCAAGAGCATTTCCGGAAAAGCGAACAGAGAGGGGTTTGATGATACACTGGCAGGAAATTGAATTCCTATGTTTCCACCAAGAAAGAGAGACTGAACGCATTAGGAGCCCTCCGGCAAGATGTCACATTCAGGCGAAATGCGACAAGTTTATGGAACTTGCTCCCCTTTGCTCGCCTTTTCCCTTTCACCTTGACATAAAGATGGAAAGTCAAATGGAGGAAAGGGTTGAATATAGGGGCTAAAAAAAGCAACAACAAAAAAAGAGAGAGAAAAATGGGGAAAGGCGGGAAAAACTCACACAAACGCATGTGAGAGAGGTCAACTGAGAAGTAACCACAAAAGCGATTTCGATCGGCAATTTATTGACTTGACACATTGACACCTGCACACCAGGTACACCAACAGCCATGCAGGTACAGTGCGTTTCATCTAGAGAAATAAAAATAGACAATAGAATGGAAGAAAGGTGGGAAAGTAAAATTGAGAGACCAGTTTGCTTGATTAACAATATATGAAATGTAAAATATAAGTATAAAATAATGTTCATCAGAAAAGTTTCTGCATTATTTATATTTTACATTATATATTATTTATGTATATATTATTAACAGGCTTAATTGTTAATTATAATCACTGAGACTCGTAATATAAGTAATTGCTGAGCTAAACAACAGCCATAATGTAACGCACTTTACCGACCTCAGTTAAATTTTTTTTATGGCCAAAACTGGGCGGGAAGAGACAGGCAGAGTCGGGTGGATATGTGCTTAAAACATAAAAAGCGGAAAAAACGAAGACAATTTCGCATTTGATGGCAGCTGCATTAATTACAAAATTCGACAAAAAAAAAATGCAATGCTTTTATGCGTCAAGCTAGAACAAAAAAGCAAACTGATTTCGGACTTTCACTGTGCTACAAGTTTCGGGTTCATATATTTTGAACTTTAATATACACTTTTTATTTATTTATTTATGCGATTTATATAATTATTAATGTATATACATACATCTATATCAGTATTTCATAGTATTAATAAATTAATAATTTATAATTAACTCATTTATACATATATTACCTTTTAATGGTAAATTTTTCTAATATTTTGTAGAACTTCAATCAATTAACATGCATTTTATGGTACTGAAAATCATTTTATAACTCCTCTTTATAATTTCCCATTGATTAGCATTATAAATACCCTAAAAGGGTATAAAAATTGAAACATAATTAACGGATGTTACCGCGATCATGGACTACAGTCGTCACCCGTGTCCCCATAGAATTGTGGAGGACTGCGGCGGCGCCTTCGACGAAAGCCTGTTCCAGTTTCTCAAGTACTTCCGTAACGATCCGTCAGGCCTAAGGCGCTCTTTAATCGCCGGCATTACCTTGATGAAGATACGGACACCTGCCATTGCCATCAACTTTGCAGATCTGGATGCTGGATTTAATCATGCTAGCCGAAATTATCTAATCTCATCTGCCTCACCAGAAGAAGAGCGTTTTTTCCCTAAATTCCTATGTTTTCATGAGCATCAAATAGCAAGTCGTTTTGTTATACTTTTAGACTGACGAATAAACATCAATGATAATGTAGATAACGAGTTGTAAATATATCCGTCTATATCCTTAATAATCCAAATAAATTAGAGGAAACTAATTGTCTTTTACCAGTATTATAATAACTAATAATATTAACAATATTTATAAGTTATTGTGCATAAAAATCTATATATTTGTTCCGCAAATTTTGTAGATTAGTGTTTTTTTTTTGCCATGATGAAAAGCAAGAGAATCATCGCTGTCGTCACATTAGCCCCCTCTCTGTCTCGCACACCACACTGCAAATCGAACATACACATACACAGGGTATAAAAATATCCTACTATCGCAAAAAAAAACAACAAAAAATACAAAAAATAAAAAGAGAAATAGAAATATAGTGGCGAGAGCTGGGGTGGGGGACAGCATTAGTCATCAGCTGTGGAGTACAAGCTAAAAAAAAAATAATAAAATAAGAGGGGAAAAAGGAAAGAAATCCGAAATGTACAAAATATGTGCTTCGACCATGGCACACAGCCATCGCCTCGACTTTGCCTCTGACTTATCTATGGGGGGGACTCATTTCCCTTTCTTCTTCCCTCGCTTAGCTTCTTTTTTACTACACATGTGCCTGTCTCATCAACACTCGAGGGCAACATAATAGAACTACTAGATTACTGCTTGAAAATGGTCACATTTTTTAGGGGTAATTATTATGTATATTTCATCAGGTGCTAGGAGAAGCTTCTTAATTATTTAGTTATTGTTTTAGATGGCAAAATTATGAACAATAATTAATTAAGGAATTTTAAGGACATTAATACAAATACAATACATAAGAATTGAATGGGTTTGATCAGATATTAAACGTAACCGCTACTAAAATCAGATTAAATTGCTCGAAGCTTAATAATAATTAATAATAAATAAAAATAATAATAAATAAAAATAAAAATAATAATAATGACAAAAGTAATATAAATAATAATAAATAATAATAATAAATAACAATAAATATTAATGATAATTATAATAAACCACACATTTAAATTATATTAATTTTTTTGCATTTTAAGTTACATTTGGTGCTATTATTTCGAGCTCCACTGTAGTTGGCCTTCAAAAGGTTCTGCCAAGCGAGCCGATAATAGGTGTCCAACCGATAAGCGGGCGTTAGTGGGTTAAAAGGGGTGCTTGCTGGCGGGGGAAAAGGGTGCAAGTGACAGAGGCATCATTATGAGGTGCCATGGTTCGTTATTTAATTTTCGTTTTTGCCACACCCGAGGCAGGGTAAAGTGCGAAGAAGGTTAAACGGCATGGGCTTTTATCTGGCCTTTTCCCCTCTCTCTTTCTCTCTTCCTAATCTTTTTGTCTCTCTCTCTCTTAGCTGGTTTCTATTTTCCGCAAAATTAGCGATAAACGAATCAATTGCTCTTTTACTGGGAAATCGAGTGGCGTTAACATTCTTTTCAATGCCGGCTGATACCTTTAGAGGGTATTATTTTCAATATACTTATTAGAACAATTTTTTGCAGGTGTATTGCCATTCTTCCTTTAAACGTTTATAACTTTAAATTAAACAAAGAAACAAATGAAATATTTAATTACAACTGCGCCTCCACCAACAGGGTTCATTGCATAAACATATAGCCATTATCTAAACAGAACTTGGATTGCATAAAACAACAAATCAACACACGAAATAATAATAACAATTGGTCAATGCTAATAATCGGAAAAGGGAGATATATCCAATAAGCAGGAATCTGAATCTAAATCTGAATCTAAATCTTATCGATTCGCATCGAATATCAAATGGAAGAGTCACCTTCATCACGACACCAAGATCAAGCTGGCAACGTGTTTGTCATAATTAAAATTAAAAAGATTCATATATAGCTAGACAGATAGTTTAATATCAATATGTATGCATATAGTAGTACTAATGAGGCTCCTAAACTGTAGGTTAAAAACAATTCAATGACCAGACTAGACCTCGAGTCAGCGAAATGCTGACATGTCAAATATAGAACGCAGAAATCACAAAATCAAAAACTCTGGATCACTATATAGAAGAGAATGGAAACTCGGGGGTCACGTCTGGGGGCATCGGGCGATCTCTAATCTCTGGGCTGGAGCTCGATTGCAAGTCAGGTGTGTGGGGAAATAATCCAGGCACACATACATATATGATATGTACATTATATACGTACTTGTTTGCTTTACTTTTCAATTTAGCAAAAATGTTTGCCGAGTCCTGGGAGGGAAATCGGTTTACATTTATGCAAAGTCAGGCGGAAAGTGGGCGGCACTGCGAGGAGAAAGAGTTGGCCCAGAAATGGGAAAAATACAAAATAAATAATAATAAGGAGGGCGACAGGCTCGGCTTGGCTCGGCTCTGTATGCCTCAAGGGTTTGCGCGCCGCTTTCTTATGACAAATAATTCATTCCGATTTCTGAAGCGGAGGGCCTCGGGGGTCACTGAGGTGACTCAGTGGGTGGGAAATCGGAAACTAAGAAACTGCGGATCTGGGGCAAACTAGCAAATCAAATTAGAGACAGACAGGACCGCAACAAGGACAATAAACAGACACTCACATATACCATACATCAGCGTTAAGTCACTGAAGCCTAAAGCCACCCAACCACACTTCCTTACAGCCCCCGACACCCCTGCAACCCACTCTAAGGATGTGGTTGACTTCAATTAGGCTTCGGCGCCATCAAATTGAAACAAATTGCCAGCGAAAACAAATGAACAGCGCTTTGCATTGATTGAAATATAATTTCAGCGACAAGGATCGATTTCCTATCTTTTTCTTCGGGCCACAATCACACGGTGGCAATAATTTATGGCTAATGTCATGGTAAATGTATTGCAATAATAAATAACCGAATTGAAGGATATCTCTTAAAAATATATATCGTGTTTCACTATGTATATCTCTGAAGATTGTTTCTGCGTATTAAGATTTGCTCTCTTGGCCTTGATTAGATACTCCTCTCATGTCTTTCTATCCGATTTATCTATTTAAATCGATCCATTCTGGCGTCAATTTCAATTTAAGTTCCAGCAGAGTTAAAATATTTTATTTACTGCTGCTATTTAGTGGTAATGCCAGCTTCCTGTCAACGAGGGGCAGCGTGTCCTGCGACTTTGCATCAATGTGGCATTGTCAAGGTGAAGGAAACTCTGTGGGTGACCCGCAACCCACAGCCGCCCACCGACCCACCTCTTCCTATCGGCAAGGGTTTCCCGCTGCGCTGTGTTCCGACCAACAAAAATTCCAACAACTTTTTCAAGAGCATTTCCGGAAAAGCGAACAGAGAGGGGTTTGATGATACACTGGCAGGAAATTGAATTCCTATGTTTCCACCAAGAAAGAGAGACTGAACGCATTAGGAGCCCTCCGGCAAGATGTCACATTCAGGCGAAATGCGACAAGTTTATGGAACTTGCTCCCCTTTGCTCGCCTTTTCCCTTTCACCTTGACATAAAGATGGAAAGTCAAATGGGGGAAAGGGTTGAATATAGGGGCTAAAAAAAGCAACAACAAAAAAAAAAGAGAAAAATGGGGAAAGGCGGGAAAAACTCACACAAACGCATGTGACAGAGGTCAACTGAGAACTGACCGCAAAAGCGTTTTCGATCGGCAATTAATTGACTTGACACATTGAAACCTGCACACCTAAAAAATATTTATAATTAACTCTTTGAGTTTTTGTTTTTCTTAGAGTAAATTTTTGTCTGCCAATTTAAAATAATTTTTTGGTTTAAAAAACATATTACAGACCCACCCTTGATATTCCCATCCAAATATCACACAAAGATCTAGATTCTAGATCCTCACAAATTGGAAAATCATTTCCACAACACACACGCCTTCACACACATAGCCAGAAATCGGGAGACAATACATCATGGAGTACAACCGACAGCCGTGTCCCATTAGGATTGTGGAGGACTGTGGCTGCGCCTTTCTGATGGGCACACTCGGTGGCGGGCTATTCCAGTACCTTAAGGGCTTCCGCAACGCTCCGTCCGGCCTGTTGCGCAGCATGTACGGCGGCATAGATGCGGTCAAGTTGCGGACACCGGCCGTAGCCGGCAGCTTTGCCATTTGGGGCGCCACATTCAGCACAGTGGACTGTGCCATGATCTCGTACCGGCAGCGGGAGGATTCCTGGAACTCCATAGTCAGTGGAGCTGCCACCGGCGGTATATTGTCGGCCCGCAATGGCATTCGGGCCATGGCCAACAGTGCCTTTGTCGGCTGTCTCGTTCTGGCCATGATTGAGGGGGCAGGCGCAGTTGTGGCCACCATTTATGCAGATGACGGAAGTGAAACCGCAACCATAACCATCGATATCCAGCCACCGCCTCAGAGGGCCCAATGGGAGCCAGCCGATTTGGTGGCAGTGGCTTCGGCTTCGACCCCGTCTCCGTCTACCGCTCCGGCATCGAGTGCGTGTCCGAAATGGAGTCCGGAAGCTTCAGGTCAGAAGTCGGTTGTGGAGGGATTTGAGCGGGTGCTGGAAAAGTGCCGGGAATATAGAGATGCGAAGGCAGGCGAGCCAAGAGCTCTGCTGGATTTAATCAAGCTGGCCGAGATTATCTGACCATTCCGCATCCCCAGAGCTGTATTCCGTGTTTGCTTGTTTTCATTTTTTTTTTTCAAATTATATCCAAACTATCTCTTCATCGTTTTTAAGTCATTTTGCTACGACTGAACAATGAAAACCAGTGGGTTTTAGTATTTCGCTAACTAGTTTCGAGCTGTAGTCTGACCTCCAAAAGCGTGCTTCCAAGTTACCTGATAAGCGGACATTAGTGGGTTAAAAGGGGTAGTTGCTGGCGGGGGAAAGGGTGCAAGTGACAGAGGCATCATTATGAGGTGCCATGATTCGTTATTTAAATTTTCTTTATGCCACATACGAGGCAGGTTAAAGTGCGAAGAAGGTTAAACACCATATGCTTTTTTCTAGACTTTGCTGGTATTTTATTTTCCGCAAAATTAGCGATAAACGAATCAATTACCCTTTTGACTGGGAAAACGACCATTTGCCTTCCAGCGATAACACGTTTTTCAATGCCGCGTTTTTATTTTAAGATAATTGTTATACAAAAATTTGCATTTGTATTTTTATCTTGAAATAAATATATATTGATTTTTCTTGTTTTTTTGTTTAGAATAACAAAAAAAAAGACATAACATATGATTCAGTAATTTTGGTTTACAATGACTTTAATAATTATAACTGTAATTATTTTATTTCAAAATACTAAGCAATTTCTCATTTGGTCAGTTAAAATCCTGTTGAGTTGAAAACAAATTCAATAGTTTTCAGGGACTTTGTTGGAAACTGACGAAATAACATTTTTTTCTAAATAGTAAACTATTGTTGATAACTTTTTAATTGCCAACCAAACTTTTTTACAATTGCAATAGAATAAATTTTCAACAATAAACTAGGTTTAATCAAATTTCTGTCAGTAACAACAGATAAAATTTATTATTTATTTCGTAAATAAACTACGTTATAGAACCATCAAAATTATCTAGAAGTATGTGTTTAGTTCAGATATACCTTTATTATCTTAATTTTAATTTAATATAATTTAATTTTGGCTTTATTTCTACGGTTCCACTTAAGCTTTGAAGCAAACGAACATCATTTATCCACAGGTAAAAATAAAATTGTGCCAGTTTCTTGGCTGTCAGTTTTTCGATTGCTTTTTTTAGAAGCTTGCCATACGCAATTAATGGGCAATCTTCAAGGAGAGTGGCAAAATGGGGAGGTGGGAACATTTCTGGTGGTAGTAGAATACACCATCTCTCTAAATATATACACACACACGCTTGCAAAGGAAATGTAATAACAAGTTGGAAGCAACACAAAAAAAAAAAAAAAACAAATAAAAATATAAAAGAAAATCTGTGGGAAAGGTTTTCCATCCCCAGTGAATGAGTAAGATGGTTTCTAGTTACCAGGAGAAGCAAAGGCCCAGAGAATGGGGTCAAAGCAGGATAATCAGGCTAAGTAAAGGAGTCAAGCCGCCTCCATTTCCCATTTTTGTTCTCCTTCTGCTTTTTTTTAATAACTGTCTATGGCAAGTCCTTCAATGTGTCATGCGCCCTGTCAAATAATTTATGTAACTAAGGCCCAAAAAAAAATCCAAGAAAAAAACGAATTTTTACTGGGGGAAAAAATCAGAGGATGGATGCAAGGTCAAGCAACTTTTGGATTTTGACCCGCAACACATAAACCAAGGAAAATAAATTACACAAACATTTTGTGTATATGTATATCATTTTGGCATGGGGCTTAAACTATCATTAGAAAATGTTCTCCATCTTTAGGCTGGCTGTGCTAACCCCATTTTTTGGCTGCTGTTTTTCCAGAGCATATTATTTTCCAACTTCTCAACTTTTGTTTATTTTTCAAATGCTTCTGTGCGTGTGCGTTTCAAAATCAACTTGGAAATGGGAAATTTAGAAATCATTTAATTGGGTTTTTACCATTTTTGTGTGCTTGCCAAATTGGGAAATGGAATAAATTAATTAAATAAAATTAAGAAGAATTTAACTTATTAAAATTTATTAAAAAAAACACATGTTTTCAGTATTCTTCATTAAAAACAAAGAAAAAACAGTAAAGAGATATTAAATGTTTTATGTTTTAACAAAAACAACAAAAATCACATGTAATAATTGCCTTTACACATAAACTTCATATAAATCCATCTCTGATATTAATTTAAAATGCAAATTTTGGTAAAACTTGCCAGGGAAACGCAATCGCAATCGATTCATTGATAAAAACAAAACCAAAACAAAAAAATCAAAGGAAATCCGTTGCCCTTCTTCTACTTAATGAGATTCACGTGGACGAAATGAAATATTCTGCTTTTATAGGCAAATTCCAGCCAAACTCAGCCGTTTTCTTGCTTTCTTCAATGGCAAATTGACTTCTTATTCTGTTTTTTGATTTCACATCCACTCGACATTTTTAGTATATTTTTTTTTTGTTTTGCGCATTTTGTGTGTGTGTGTATTTATGACAGGCCGCCGAATGAAATTAAATTTGGATGAATGGCCTCTAGGGCGTATGCGTAATATGTTTGAGTGCATGTCTGTTATGTATGTATGTCTGTCTGTCTGTATATATATTTTCCCAACTAAAAATATACCTATTTTCCCTCGCCATTTTCCATGTTGACATTCCCCTAGCTTTCTTCCCGTTGAAAAGTTTCTCAAACTTTGCAATGAAACTCTTCACTTTATTTGCCTAATTAGAAATTTTAATTAATATTTTTGAGAAAAAATGTCGTCGTCTCCTCACAGCAAAAGGAGTGAGTGAAAATAAATTAATAATGGGTATCGGTAAGGACTAGACATTCAACAGGAAGTAATACCGAAAAATATATATATGTATATATAGCCGTCAACATGATTGCCACTTAATCCACTCAATAAACAGTCAAGTGATAAAAAATTAACGCTCTTTTTTCGACTCTACCTGTCCCCTCTTTGCACTGCTGCTATTCGGTTTGCCTGGCCATGAGAAAAATAAATCGAACTTAATGGGAAATACATATATACCATATATATACAGAGTTCACGAGAGTGCCCGCTGACGAACATCATCAGAATAAATCATTGAGAAAGAGGCGGCGACGAGGAAGGTGGGGAAAGCAGTTAAAACGGTTAACGTCATTGACATTGGACAACAAAAGGGTTAAGAGCAAGCATAATTGCAAATGAGTAATCGTTAAGAACCCAAGTACAGGGCACGTTCCAAATAGTGACTGCAATAATAATGCTAATATAATCTGCTTTAATGACTGTATTTGTAATAAAAATAAAAGAATTATATAAGAATAGGAACACTTTGGTACATGTTTCAAGTGAATCAATTTTGTATTCATATTTAATATCGGTTCCCGGTAAGGAGAGTGCACTGCCACTGTGAGTGCCCAAGTGGTTTCCAGGGTGAATGTATAGGTAGAGAGGTGCCAGTTGGCAATTGAATTTTATCGATTTACCCGAAGAAGAAAATTCCAGCAAACGACGACAAAAGAGAAACTGAGAACAGATAGATTTATGATGCACCTATTTGTCTCGAACCTTTTAATAGAAAATCAGCAGAAATAGGGATGTTTTTACATATATCGATAGGAAATGATATGGTTTTTCAATATCATATCGAAAATATCGGGATTTATCGGAATTTATAGAAACTTTAAATATCGCGTATAACTACAAAATACAAATATTCACGGAAAATATTCTACAAAATGTTATCGCATAGTTTATATAAAAATTGATCGATTATCACGTTAAATATCGATACATAATGGATATATCAATTAACTATTTGTCTATCACTGTTTAAATTTCACTAAGAGAAAGCCAGCTGTCATTTCGAAATATTTACACATATGTATGTGTCGATAAGATACATATGATCTAATATATAACATCGAAATATTTAATTTATCGAAGCTGTCTAACAATTTCTAAAGTAACAATATATTCTGGCCGGTCCGGATGGTATACGGTATTATGGCCAGCAAGAAAATCCAGTGGCATAAACAGCAACAACAGCAAAAAAAAAATGACACCCTCAAAAATACACTGAAACCAATTTAAATACTATTATATTTGAAAACTTCGAGATGTGCTGTATTTATGGTGTTCTCATTTTTAAGATAGCTCTAAAGTCCCTTTAAATTTAGTGATTTTAATTTAGTAATTTTTACATGGAAAAGTACATGTTTTTTTAAGCCTAAAAATTGTATCTGAAAATCCGAGTTTATTTCTCAATGTGGCCATAGTTTGCAGGCAGTACTAAAAGGCAAAAAAAAAACAGGAAATAGGAATGGTGATGTGGGATGTGGGTGGCTTAAAGAGGCGTGGCAATGGCCTGGCTCACCTCGCCTCCTCCTCATCCTCTTCCTCTTTCGCTTCAAGCTCAGCAGCTTCTCCTTCTTGTTCTTCTTCGACGCCTTTTTATTCCGCCGTCTGCTTTTGACATTTGTTTTTGCTTAGTTTTGCTTTTTTCCCTATATTATTTTTCTTGCCACGGCTGGGCGGTCTGCTGTTTTTTTTTTTTTGTATTATTTTTAGTTGTTGTTCTTGTTTTTTGCACATTGCTTTTTATGGCAATGGCCGGCGGATATTATCAACAGTGGCGGCTGCAGCAACAACTGCACATGCTTTTGTTATTATTGTTATTATTATTATTTATCAGGGCGACGACGACGACGGCGTCAGAAATTTATTTTCATTAACAAGTTGGGACAAACAAAAAATATACAAAAAAAAAATAGATGATAAAAAAAAGTAACTAGAGACACAGGCCGAGGGTAGAGAGCGATTTGGAAGAGTACTAAAAACGAAAATAAATCCAGTCATGTGTGAGAAATATTTCCAGGAACTAAAACTCGAGTAGCCTAGCCTCGACTTTTATTTGTCATTATTTTTCATAAAATTCCAGTAGCTATAAGCCGGGCGTGTTATGGTTATTTATCGTAGCGAAAGGGTTTCATTAAAAATAAAAATTAATAAATCTGGTCTCTCCAAACCTACATTTCAATGTATGAAATATGTAAGAGTTATGCAGGTGTTACCTAAAAACCATTAATGTAAAACAAGATTTGGAACTTAGTTTAACCTGAAAGTATGATTGAAATTCCAACTATTTGTTGGCATGTTTAATGTTGCAATAATATTTACAAATGAATTTCATACATGCCTCCTATGAAATTATCAAATTCCTAACTTAAGGGCAAACTGACTGCTAAGTGCATTAAATTCAGACAGATTATATGTCAAAGGTACACACACATTATCCCTCAAAGTGATTATAAACATGAACATATTATATATATGTGTGTATATAAACTGCGTAAATGGAGTATCTGTGTGTTATGTGTGTGTTTGGAAACACATCAAGGTGATCAAATATGTTATGGCACCAAACGGGACCGGGACCGAAGGTATTTATAACATTTATCGTTGCTATTGCTTGTGGGCAGCTTCGAAGGTTACACAGGCGGCAATCTATATATGTGGGTATATAAATGTACACTGAGCAAAAATGTGGGAGTTGTCAGTCATATATTTGATTCAAAATCATATCATATTAGAACCGTATTACAGCTTATTTAAGCTCTATTAAAAGCCTGAACTTTAAAATGCTAAAATATACTTTATTTATTCCTATATTTGATTCAAAATCGTATCATATTAGAACTGTATTTACAAACCAATTTAAGCTCTATTAAAAGCCTGAACTTTAAAATGCTAAAGTATACTTTATTTCTTCAAGTGGAGCAACATGCGTGCTATTACATACAAGGTAGTACATACCGGAGTATGTAGGTGTTGCTCAGGTGCAGCTGCACAGCTGCAATCAAGTTGGTATTTATGTATAATTTATATCGCGTGGCTGCCACAAATTCAATTCAATTAGAAAATGTTGAAAAGCCATCAAAATGTGCGGGAGGGAAAATCAAAATCAAAACCTAAATCAAAACCAAAACCAAAGGAAGCCAAGGCCGTTCGTTTTGGGTTGAGCATCAAAACATAGGGTGGGCGTTCAGTGTGGTATACCACTCCCAAGCCCCACCCCATGCCACCTGTAGTGGGCGTGGCAGGTCACGACCTGCAACGCACACACGTGTGCTCATGCTTGTGCTTTTTTTGTCATTGCTTTTGCTACAACAAAATTTGTTTTTGTTCGGGAAACATGATTAACATAAAATTAAACGATCCAATAAAGTGGCGGGAAAAATTGCTTTGAACCACCTGCTGTCGCAAATAACCCCCCCACATTGGCCGAGGAAAAATCACTGTGAAAATTTGCAGTGCTGGATTTGCACATATATTATTTATTATTTTTTTTATATTTTCTAATAGCAGCTCACATTATGTTATATTTCATTTTTAATGCCTTTAAAATTTATATTTAACATTTAAAGAATAATATTTGTATAGCATCCGTTTTTCCCCGTGTACTCTCAGCACTGTCTCCATCACAAGTGTCGCCTAATTGCAAGCGAAAAGAAAAACTTTGTTTATTATAATTAGTGGACAAATACACAAAAAAAAAAAAAGAAGGGGGGCTGGAATTAGAGTGGAGATCTTGTGGGGTAGGAAGACTGTAGTCCAAGCATTTCAAGGCACAAATCGAGAATTCCAATCGGGGCACAAAACAAAAACACAGCAAATAAATATCTCAAGTGGATTCGAGAAGAAAAATCAGAAGCACAATACAGAGAAAATGTCCAAAAGACACTGCACAAAATAAATACAAAAATATTTACAGAAAATAATATAGAAATATGTCATATTAAAATATTTTCAAAAGGTTTTTTTTTGCCTAGTCTCTCACAGTAACCAAACTCAAGCTCAAAGTTCTAAAGATTATTTTCTTTTCAATATTTTTAGCTTTCGCCGCTTTGTTGTTCAGTGTAAATGACAGTAATAAGCAATAAGTGAAATGAATGAAAGAGGAAAATCAAACCTAGACAACCGCTGGGACCAAGCTGAGGAGGAAAATGTACACACAAACCTATACAAGTTCGGAAAAAAAGTATAATCCTTGAAATGCTTTTAACACAAATTACCAAAAAACCATTTAATTGGGTCGAGTAGCGGCGGCGCTTTCTTTCTTTCCTATAGAGAAAAAGCTAAGCCTTGCTGACCCAAAAGCGGTAAGGTTACCTTTACTTTTAGCAAATGTCCTATTAAACCCCCAAAAGCCTGCCTTGATTTCTGACGATTTTGTTGCTATATTTTTTTTTTTTATTTAAATCCAAATATTCTGCGAAAGTCTAAACCGAGAGCTCTGCCCATCTTTACAGCCCTTTCGCCCTGGCCAAGTCTTGCTGTTTTCTTTTGATGAAAGTTGTCAGAGCAACAAAACGGAAATTAAATTACTTGAAAATTTCGTAATTAAAGTCACTTTCACTTGACGCAAACGCCCCTTCAGCAGGTTCTTTTTTTCAACCCATTTTCCTACATTTTCCGCTAAATGTGTCGCTTCCTTTTCATCGTTTAGCTTTTAACATTGAAGAGAAGAAAATTGGAAATGGAAATGGAAGGTTTTATTAAATAAACAAGAAATAATAATAAAAAAAAGGTTTTTAAGAGTTTTTCAAATTTTTCTTATATATTTCTTCGCATTAATAAAATCCTTATATGAGTTTATGAAATAATTATTAAAATTTCCTAGTTTTTATGGATTTTCCGTAGATATAATAGATATAATAAAATAGGAAAGTGTGGACATATTGCCAGAACGAATAAATCCTGGAAAAAAAAAATCTAAAGTATTTATAATTATTTGCGATAAGTTTAGTTCACAATAAAACTCCATCTTATTATTAAAAGGAAAATAATAAAATGTAACTAAAAAAACCCCATCTCGTTCAGGGAAATCCTATTGTTTCTGGTGAGAAGGACTATAGGTTCTACATTTTTCATTGTTCTTGGCTCAAAACGTGTCTGGTATTTGGGGTGGGGTGCTAGGGGGTGATGATATAGGAAGTACAGTGACTTTGAAAACTTAACGACGAAGGCAAAGACAGAAAAAACAGAAAGAAAAACAAAACAAAAATCGTCACTGTAAGTGGCGCGGCTTCTAGAATTTCAATGAGGGGTGGGATTTGAGGGCATGGAGGCCTTTGGGGGCCTGGAGGTTGCGTGGGTGGTGCTGGTGGTGGTGGTGACTAAAACTATTGTCCAAGCTGTTGTTGTGACGCAGTTTGTTGCCGATGTTTTTATCGTTGTTGCTGTGTGGCCGTTTCTATTTTTGTTGTTTAGCAGCGCAACAGTGTCGTCGGTTGCCCTGCCATGTTTTACTTAATTTACTTTTCTATTTTTTTTTTTTTTTTTGTATTCCCCGATTCGGTTTGTTTTGTCAAGCGTAGTTTTGCTGGGTCGGGTGTTTCGCTTTTTTATATATTTATTTATTTACTTTTTTTTTGTGATAGTAACAAAGGCAACCTGTGGCACATGGAGAGCGAAAAGCCAGCGCCATAATGAAAATATATGTCGTAATTGGACTTTTGCTAACCCGAGCCGAACCTCCTTATCCGAATTTCCCACCGAACACCACCACTCCCTTTCATATCAGGTGACGTCGTCGGTTACTAATCAAACAAACGCTGGAACTAGGCGAGAGTCCACTGGGGAAAACTATTTGGGGATTTATTTTGGGGTTTATTTTAAGACTTGTAAAATACTTATATAAATTATACATTTTCAAATATTACATACAAAAGAAATCTCTTATTTTTGTATTATTATTTGTAGTGTTTTAGAGCTGCCCTAAGCTGTACAATATATAATTTAATATACATAATACCTTCGCCGCGTGCCCCAAAACTTCAAAAGTCGTGAACATAGCCGGGAGGACTGGAAGAAGGCCAAGGAAAAGGAGAAGCAGGAGCACCAAACAGAGAAAGCATAATTAAATAAACAAATTCCCAAACTAGGCAACAAGGGAGGCAAACAAAGTGCAAAACTCAAGTGTCGTCCGCAAGGAGTCAGGCAGAGAAATTGAAAAGCTAGGGGGGGAGGGGGGTGGGGCAGAGTGGGTGGCAATAGGCGTGGCCTGCCTGCCTGCCGTCTCCTCTGAAATTACTCACAACGCCAAAGCACAAAAAACGAGCGAGCGAGCAGCTCCAGCATAGAATGATAGCCATGACAAAGGGAAACCCGAAAAAGCCAAGGCAACAACAAAGGTATCACAGAAATGACACTGTGAAAAAACAATCTATAAGCTAACAATTTTTAAGCAATTTAAACAATAAAGAACAACCATTTTTAACAATTTTTAAATAATTTAAACAATAAAGAGAACAAGACAAGTTATGGAAACTTGTATATTAATTTCGGAAAAACCTTGTTTTACTATATAGCAAAATTTAAAATTCTGAAAAAGGGCTTCCTAAAATATTTTTGTAAATTAAACAAAGAAATATAATAAGTAGCAGAAGAGTACGGAAAAGGATTGAAGCAGAGCTAAAAGGTGTATACAAAAATTGCCTCACATAAAGCTTGAAAAATTGTTAGAATTCATGGAAAAACGACCAAATGCCAAAAAGTATAATTGCAACTGCAATTGACCACAAAGATTCGTCATGAATGCAACTGAAGGAAAAACAACGAGGCAAAACTGGAGGACAAACGGGAGGAAAATCGTATGGTAAAAGCTATGAAAATGGGGGCCAGCGAATGTAATGGGTTGAGAGCTTCCCCTCCCCCCCTGGAAACTGACTGCTTAATTGCCATTTTTGGTTTCGTTTCATGTGCTAATTGTGCGCAATGCTATGCAAATTTGTTGCTCCCTTGGCCTTCTCCTGACAAAAAACAAAAATAAGGAACAACAAAAAAAATTGTTTACACGAAGTGAGAAAATCACGATGAATGGAATGGTTTTCAACGTTTGTCAGCGAAATAACTCAATTTAAAAGTTATGAATAATTTAACATCAATGGGGAACAGTTAACAAGTCAAAATGTAATTAACAGGGAAAACAAATCGTGTTTGAAGCTTTTAATAAAGACAAAATTTGATTAGGATAAGAAAAGTAATTAGCTAGAAAAAAAGGAGAAAAACAAACATTAAAATGCCACAATTTTCGGACACTAATTTTAATTTTTGTTACAAAAAAAACAAACTTCTGTTTTAAAACCATAAAATAAAAACACTTTCGCACATAATAATTTGATACAAAAATATACTTTATTTAAAATCGCACAAAGCAACAGAATATTAAATTGAATGCCCAAGAGCGGCCGCGGGAGAGCGACTGCAAGATGGCTAAGAAAATTCAATGGGCGGGAATATGGTGGAAAAATGGGGACAAGACTGGATAAGCCCGAGCTGCGAGCTGCTGTCCCACATATAATAATAATAATGCATTATAATCCACGAAAATGCGAGCAAAATAAATAAAGTGGCAGTGGCAACAAAACTACTAAGTAAGCGGGGGGAATGGGTGGTAAAATTCGAGAAAAACGATTGCCAGACGAAGGATGCCTCTACTCCACTGGGAAAGTGAGCGTGTGTATGTTGGGTACAGTAAATATTGCCTTAGGCACATTCAATATTCATGAACTTTCAGCGAACTCAGCCCAACTACAACTACAAGTCCTGCTCCACAGGATTGGTCTAGTTTTGTAACAAAAGAGCAACTTTTATTTATTGAATGGGACATTTTCGAGATTTCGACTAATGGAAAGGAAATTTGACAAATGTGTTTCCCCAACTCTGGTATGGTATATATTTAATAAATATGAACAATTTCTATTAATAATAATAAATCGATTTTCGGAGGAACAAAAAATATAAATATATACAATTTGCTGGCTTGCATATTTAAACCTGAACTTAAGAGCTCTGAGCTTGAAATTTGAAGCCAAATGGTGATATCTTTTAAGCTATTTAAACAGATATGCCATTGAAAGCGTCTTCAACCGAATTATTGCGATATATTTCGATTTTTTATAATACTCAATCTATTTTAAAAGGATTTCTGAATATATTCATTCTGGAGTTCATTTATAATTTGATATGATCACTAAAATAACGAGTATTGGTGTAAATATGGTGGTGAAAAATGCCATTGATAGCGTCTTCAACCGAATTATTACGATATATTTCTATTTATTATAATACTCAATCTATTTTAAAAGGATTTCTGAATATATTCATTCTGGAGTTCATTTATAATTTGATATGATCACTAAAATAACGAGTATTGGTGTAAATATGGTGGTGAAAAATGCCATTGATAGCGTCTTAAACCGAATTATTGCGATGTATTCAGATTTATTATAATACTCAATCTATTCTAAAAGGATTCCTGAATATATTCATTCCATAGTTCATTTATAATTTGAACTGATCACTAAAATAACGAGTATTGGTGTAAATATGGTGAAAAATGCCATTGATAGCGTCTTCAACCGAATTATTGCGATATATTCAGATTTATTATAATACTCAATCTATTTTAAAAAGATTCCTGAATATATTCATTCTGTAGTTCATTTATAATTTAAACAGATCACTAAAATAACGACTATTGGTGGTAATATGGTGGTGAAAAATCTACTTACGGGTAAAAAAAGAAGAGAAATGTGGTTAAAAGCAGCACAATCCAGGCGAAAGTCGCAGGAATGTAGCGCGTTTTCACATCGCATTTGGGCATTTTCCTATTTGCTGTTTTTTGTTGTTGGTTTCTCTTGCTATTTTGTTGTTGCAGTCTTTCGTTATTGCTATTTTGTTGTTGTTGTTGTTGTTGTTGCTTGCTCTACGTAAGTGTTGCAATGTTAACGTTGTTGTGGTTGTTGTAATGTCGATGACCGTTTTTCTTCGGTTGTTGTTGTTAAATAATGATGTTATGTCGCTCCGATTTTGTTGTTGTTTTTTAGCCGTTTTTTTTTAAATGACGTTACAGTTGGCTCGACTCTTTCTCTCTCTCTCTCTCTCTGTCTTTTTCTACTTCTTTGTAACTTTTTTTTTAGTTGTTGGTAAAATGGTTGCAAGACAGGGTGTCGCGGGGGGTTTCAGAGAGAGAGATGGGGGTGAAGGGGTGATGGGGTGATGGGGGGGCCTCAAGTCGTAAGTGAGCGGGACACGGGGAGGGGTGAGCGAGACGGCGAGACGAAGCGGCGACGCGTGAAATGGGATCGACAACGCCGGCAGCGCGACTTTCAGCTTCGCGGGAAACGGGAAAAATCAGCGGAAAATTCAGCTGTGACTTTTTAAAGTTCTGGCACTCGAAGCGGCTGCTGTGGAAATTCGAATTTTTTTTTTAGTATTTAGAAGTGAACGAAAGAATAATTTATTTAGAACACACTTAAAAAAAAAAAACATCACATTCACACGCATTTATTTTAAAATGTATTAAACATTTCAGCAAAAAAAAAATACATACATGCACATATAATACTGTGTATTTCAGTTCTTTGTTTCTATGAGAAATTTCTTGTTTACTTTATTTGAAATTTCTTAAATTTATTCCAATTTGTTTGCACTTTTCACTTGTCCTCTTTGACTCCCTGTTTCGCCCATTGTTGTTGTTTCTTATCAAGCTGGAATACACACACATACACACACTCGCACGCGAGAGATCGAAGACAGAGCGAAAGAGAGAAAAGAAGAATGCGCCTATGTGCGTGCGTGTGTGTGTGTTAGCCAATTTAAGAAAGATCAGTGGACACTAAAAAAAAAAAACAGTAAATTGACTTCGATTTTTTTGTTGTTTTCGCGGTGCGGCTTCGCCTTGTTGTTTTAAACAAATGCAGTTAATTTTCACACACACGCGAGCGCGTGTTTTTTGTGGTACTGTGAAGGCGCAGCAGCAGCAGAGGCGTCGCCGTTGACTTTCCCTACGTTTTCGTGTGCGTTTTCCAGTGGTTTTCGTTTTTCGCTTTCCCTCTTTTCGTCGCTTCCTTCGCCTGCTTGTTCTTCTCTCTCTCTCTCTCTCTCGGTCTCCTTCTAACACCAATACACTCGCACGTTGTTGCTGCAACTTTTTGGTTTTTTTTTTGTTTTTTGTTCCCCTGAATAAGTAACGATTTTAATCACAGACACGCACACACTCTACAAAATTTCGCGAGGGCGGGTTACGATAAAAAATATAAAAACGTACGCATAATTCCGTTTTTCGCGTGAAAAAGCAAAAAACGACGCGAAACCCGTGCTGCCTCGCCGATTTTTTTTTTGAAAATGAGAGCGTATAAGAGATCCGTGTAGAATATGGCGAGTATAAGTATAGCCGGGGTAGAACTTCCGATTATAAGTAGAATCTGGGTAGAATTCGCGATTATAAGTAGAAAACGGTGTCAAATTTCCCAAAAATAACAACAACCAGCGTCTCTTATACTCGTCCGACCAGTGTGGCCAGCCCAAATTGTTTGTTTTGCAGTGAGACCATCTAGCGAAATGAGAAGAGGACAAAGCAGTATAAGAGATTATAAGATATCGATAACCGAGCAGAGTTACGGGATGGTCTGCCATCGGTTGGACATATCGATATACATGTGCGCTTTATGCCGCAGCTAATCGAATATATAAATCGATTACGGCTTCAACTAAAAATCATTAAAAAAGTAAATTAAATAAATAAAAGGCTTAAATATAGAAACACGAGTAATCGAAATACGAGGCAACAACAACTACAGCGCAATTACAGCGCCGCAAAAGAACGTAAACCGAACGGAAAACGAAGACAGCGGCTTTTCGCGAGACGCCGCAATTTTCGCAGGAAACACTTTTTGGAGCGAACTGAAAAAAAAAGATGTCTCGCAGCGTGCGGGCGGAGACGCGCAGCCGGGCCAAGGATGACATCAAGCGGGTGATGCAGGCGGTCGACAAGGTGCGCCACTGGGAGAAGAAATGGGTCACCATCAGCGACACAACCATGAAGATATACAAATGGGTGCCCATCTCATCGGCCAGCGAGAAAAAGTCGAAGCTGCAGCAACTTACCGGCGGTGCCGGTGGGGGCGTGGCCCCGCCGCCCGCTGGTTCGGTGGGCGGCAACGTTGGCGGTGGCGGTGGTGGTGGTGGAGGCGTCGGTGGCGGCAGCGGCGGCGGCGGCGGAAAGCTGAGCGACAAAGAGAACTCTCAAAAGGGCACACCCACGCCGCCACAGATTACGCCCAGCTATGCAGGACTGACCGCCGAGGACTCCAATACCTGTAAGGACACCCTCTCGCCTATTAATTAGGCTGCCACTAATTTTTTGTATCTGGCCAGGTTTCTCCGTCGTCTCGGACAGTCAGGGCGCCGATTTTGTATCGAGCATGCCCTTCTCCGAGGACTCGAACTCGCAGGGTAGCGATCCCGGTCCCGTGAAACGCCTGAAGACGGGCGACTAGCCAAACATTCGCAGCCACAGCGCCTACAGCAGCAGCAGCAACTAACTAAGGTCGTAGATATGTTAGGTTTAAAGTTATTCACGATTCAAGGACGAGACGTCAAAGAGTATATCTGCCTCAGCCCCCAAGACTTAAGCAATTCTCTCCTACTCTTAGAAGCTTAGGACCACAGCAGCGGCTCACCCTGCTGCTTAGCATTAACACAAAATCATATTTATTAGCACAACAACTGTATCAAACGAACCGCTCCACGCGAGGGCTTTTCGTATTTTCTAGAGAGAAAGAAATGGTTTAAAACACAGGCCGACAGCTTTTTAGAACCGAAGAACAGGAGTTTACGTTTCCAAAGTTTTTTTTTTGTCCTCAGAAAATTTTCCATACGTCAGGTTTTCTGTGATATTTCAACCTAAAAGTGCAATAAGTAATGTTTTTTCTGAGTGCAATCGAGGTGCTGTAAGTTTAATACTTTTTTTAGTTTAAAAATTGATCGTTAGTGTTTTTATTTTTCAAAACCTGATTTTTAGTTTAAAAACAAATTTTTGTGTGGGTCTCCGTTATTGTTTTTTGAATAAGTATTGAAATTTTTATATATGTTTCTCAATATATATAAAAAAAAATCGATATAAATTCAAAAGATGATCAATAGATTTCCTATATGAATGAATTACTGAAAATATCTGTGATGTGAAGGAGAAATATTAAGAAGACATGGTTGTACCTGTGTTGTTCTCCTGCATATATAATCCTTAATTATTTTAAACTAATGTTCGTGTCAACTTATCAATCCAAAACGTTGTTTGATAGCTTTTTAGTCATTTAGTCGATATTTAAATGAACAATTTGTATAGGAAAAAATGTTTTGAACTGCCAATATTTTCAGTCATTCATCCTCGGATATTTCGGCGACCAACGAAGATTTGTTTTCAAATTTCAAAGTCAGCTAAAACCGAACTTTAAGATCCTGTTTTGATCGTTTTGTAATTGTGAAATCCTTATCAAAGTTGCAGCACCCTAAAGGTACTCAAAAACTCACTTTTTGATTTCCCTTTTGGGGTTTAATATTTCGAAAATCGAACGTATAGGAATTTTTCCTTCGGAAATGTATCTTCCGGTTCTGGGATCTGTGATTTTTTTGCAAATTTTAAGTCGACCTGTGTTATTGAAAGCAAAGCAGCGCCAGTATAAACACAACCTGTAGATCTAAATAATGTTAAGAGCAGGCACTAAATAAATATATATACATATAAATATAAATATAATTTAATCGTATGAATAAGAAGCAACTAAAAACTAAACTAAACTAAAGCGCATCTTTGTCTCATGTTTCCATTCGATTTTGTTCAACTTTAAACGATTTTGTACGCATTCAGTGAATGTAAATGCGTTTAAATGCGATACAATTTTAAATTATGCTTTGTTTCTGGAAAGAAAAAGATGCTTACACGGTAGCCATATGAACCTCTCTCTATATATGAATGATATGATCCACACTTACCTTAAAGAAAAACACTTGCCTAACCATACTTCATGTCATAGCTTATATAAATAATACAAAATAATGTTCTTATCTGCGATTTTCTACTTGAAAGGTTTTCCCATCATCAAATTTTTGCTCCCAGTATATAATTTATGTAATAATAATAATAATAAAAGAAAATGATTACTTTAAAAACAATTTGTTTTATTTTTTAACATTTTATTTTTAAGGTTTAAACTTAATTTACTATTTATAGAGTTTGATTTACTTTTGTTTACGAAGGAAAAAGAATCTGGCTTTGGATTTTTGGATTAGAGTAATTGATAAAAGGAAAAATGAGAAAAACAAGCGGAAAATAAGGTAAGCAACAAGTTAATGCAGCTACATTCATATATATTTTTTAAATACTAATTTCTTTCATCATTAGTGCTCTAAATGTATGTTAATAACGTCAAAACGTTACGTTAGTAGAAATGTTAACTCGGGACAAAATGAAGATTGGGATAAGGCAACCCTGGCAGGAAGCGGATCTGGCTACAGGAACTCCTGGAACTTTTGAACTACTACCTCGGCCTAAGTGTGCTCTCCGAGAAGATGCGCCTGGTCACCGGCCTGCAAATGTTCGTATCCCAATGGGTGAGTGTTTACATTGCTCAAGGTGCCCCTTCGCATGACTCAATACCTTTTGCTCTTCCCAGCAGCAGCAGCAACTGCCCAGACAATGGAATCCTGCCCAGATAAAGCGTTGACCACAGCCAAAGAATCTTCATAATGATTGCCTTCAATATAACGCTTATAGAGCAGACTTTAGATATTCTTGAATCAGAGAGAGAAAGAGCGCTAGAGAAGCCACCATTGCATATCTCAGGTTTTTCTTCTGCTGCCGTGCTGCTTCCTCACGCTTTCTCATCCGTTTTTTCCAGACAAAAGATGGTCATCCACCGCTGGCCAAATTCGAGAAGGAAAAGTGAACCGAAATATTGGTAGACTATTTGCTTCTTGGGCTTAGGAAGCGGTGTCTGACGTCGGACCACGGCTTGGGTTTTTGAATTACGGATTTTGTAAGGAACAAGAACATTTTGTGATAAGAAAGAAAACTAAAACAGAGAACTAGGTCCGTACACTTCAGAGATTGCAAAAGAATAACTATATAATGCCGAATAAATAATAATAATGAAAAAGCTTACTAAATTCATAAATTTATATTTTGATCCAGCTTTTTGAAAGGTTCCGAACGAAATATGGCACCTATGGACATACATATGTATATGATCTGGCTTAAAATTAAAACCGAAACCGGTAAAGCTTTATTTTTTTCGAATCCTTTTGCATGGCAGCTTTATATACCATATATATATATATATCCATATGTTTCAAACTTTTGACTTATAATGTAATACCCTAATTAGATAAGAAAACAAAACCCGAGCTGCAACTGCTGTTGAGATACAAGACACGAAAATGCTGGAAAATAAAAGAGACAACTAGTCATCGTGGCTTGCGTTAGCAGCTAGCTGTCTCTTTCTTTTCTGCAAAGGCAATAATAAAAACAAATGCAAAAGCCAAAAGAAGAGCTTAAATATATAATTTTATTTAAGGTAAATTAATATTAGTATAAGTAAAATCGTAAATTAAACATGGAAGTTATTAAATAAACAATCAAGTTTCTGTGTAAGTGGATTCTCTGCAACATCTAATTTTGTGTTGGCAGCGCAAATAAGTGTTGCTCAACATGTTCCCAGCAACATTTGTTATTTTGGTGTTGCGCAACATGTTTATAGGAATTGTCAACATTTGTTAACATTTTCTACCTCTCTCCGATCTGGTTAATTAGGGGTTTTTTTTTAACTTGAGCATATTTAGCATATTTACAATGTTTTAGCTGCCAAGTATTCCACAGACACTCACATTGCAGGGCATTATAGTTTCCGTCAGAGGTTTGCAACGCAGTAAAGGAGGAATCTTTGAACTTTGTCAGTTTTCAACATATTTCCATTAAATTTAAAATTTAGCCATATTTTATTATTCTTGAATTTCGGTTTTAATTTTATTAGAATTGGAGAAAAATATTCTATAGCTTCCATAGCAACAATCAGGAAAATAAGTAATAAAAAAAACCATAACTTTGCTGTTTTTCAACATAAGTTTATTAAAGTTGGAATTTGATTACTTTTTATTATTTCAGAATTTCGTTTTTAATTTTTTTTTGGTTTAATTTGTAATCTGCAAGGGTATACCAACATCGGTGAGACGAAGTTAGCTTTCTTTCTTGATTTATTTAGCTTCGCATGCCATATTTTAGACCCTTTTGATTTTGTTTAGCCTTCAGTGCCCGATCCTGTTTACTATATTTTAAGATGTGTAACCAAAGTGATGAAAGAGAGCTGATTTTGCAGTTAAATCTTATTAATATAATTAATATGGTATAATTATTATTTTTTATTATGTAATCTTTAATTAATTGTTAAAATATAAAAGTACAAATTTAATTTCAAAACGCTTTGACAATATTTTAAATTTTAATAGAATTTAAATTTCCTTAAGCCGTTTTCTTACTGACGCACTGGGCGTATACGTAATATTTGCCAAGAACAAAAATCATACGCACTGTGGGACACAAAAACTTAAAGTTTCTAGCTTGTTTGTTAGATTATATAAGTTTTAAATAGCTTTACATTTAGTTCATATTTTATTTAGTTTTAGAAAATAAATGTTAACCAAATTTCTTCAATTTGATTTTTAAGGAAAAACTCTAGGTATTTGATTATATGGCTAGGACTGATTCTATAGTCTAGAATAAACAAATCTGCCAAAGGAAAGATTGGAAAACGAATTGAATATTCAGATTGACTTTTCTTCTACGATTTGATATTGATAGTTTTTTATTTAATCAGAATTGAATGATGATAAATATCTGTAATTGCAATAGAATTGAGCGAAAAACTTAGCTTGTCTTCTAGCGCAATTTCGTGATTTGTTAATTAATTTTTAAAAACTTTTGAGGCCCAAAAAAATACAAAACCGATGTCTTCACACATAATTTGTGCTCAGTCCAAATATATCACATAAAACTAACCCAAAAAAAGAAAGCCGAGAAGCGACTGGAAATCCCAAGGTTAACAAAATAAAAAGGATAATGCGAGTTAAATGCGCAACATGGCGGAGAGAGCAATTGGTAAAACGGTGAAAAGTCTGTTAGATTGCCCGGGGATGAGTTCTCAATTTCGCAGGGATTTGACCGAAAATCCCACATTATCAACAGTTGGGCCAACGGGGCTCGAAATCAAGCTGGCACTCATTAAGCCAAATAGCTGCTGGCCCCTGGCTACGGCTACGGCTAGGGCTATGCGAGCGTCGAGTGCCGTCCTGGCAAAGCTTGAAGGACAATTGTCGCCACTGGCATGGAGGGGCCGGCATGAACGCGCTTTGAATGCCTAATCCTGTCAACAGTTACAGCTAAGAACAACAAGGATAACAACAACTGGCACGATGGCAAACAGCGATGACAACTGCCAGCGGCTAACGGCGAAAAATGTCAACACAAAACAGCACACTCACACAGGCGCACATACATACATGCATACAGTCTGTGAGCGACACTGACAGCCAGCTGAGAACTTCGCACGTACGTTAAATATTTTCATTTAGCTGTCAGCATTTATTTAAAAATGAAAAAGGGTAATGCTCTGGCCATCCACTAACGGGGATTAAGCTGGACGCTCCTTCTGCCAGCCGGAGCGCATAAATTCCGCTTGGCTGCACGAATGGTGCGTAGGGGTGTGGCCAGTGGCCACACACACACATACATACATTCAGACGAACACGTAAACACAAACACACACACACGTATAGTAGGGACAGTTAGTCAGACAGACAGACAGACAGAGTGAAAGAGAAGCGGAGTGACGAAGAGGATACGTGCGTGGCAAGGCAATCGCCTGTCGCCTTTGACATTAGTTGATACACCTCACCAGATGTGAGAGCAAGGCCTCGGTTTAAGCCATAAAACTTACGGTCCCCCTTCCGCCCACACCTCTCTCGACAGCAAGTAGGCGCGCCAAAGTATGCAATACAATTATGCTGCGAGGGTGCGATCTGGATGAGCGGGGCAAAGAGCGGGTCAGAGGAGCACACAAGCAAAACGGGAAAGAGAGAGAGAGAGCTAGCCCGTGCAGGACCCTTCGGTAAGTGATGTTCATCTAGCTATTTTTTAACTCTGGCTAGGTTTTACCCAACAAATAATTTGTATGTTTAAAAAGATTTTTAAAATTGATTTTTACGAAAATTAAAATGTGAATAACTCGTTAAAATGTAAATAAGACTCTTAAGAAATAATTTAATAATTCGAATTAAATAAATTAAACAAATTTATCATCTAATTGCTTCTGCTGAGAATGCATATAATGATATTCCCTTAAGCTTTTTACTCGCATACCTTTCGCATTTTAAAATGTTTATTATTCATAAACTTATTTAGAAATATGTAACTACTTTTCAGTTAGAAACAAGTCGATGGATATACGACAGCACTGTCCGTGCGATGACCGTGTTGAAGTGGCAGGCAGTGGGGCCCCGAGCTTTGCTTTCGGTCTGCGCGCGTGCAAGTATGACAAAGCTCTGGCCCAGCACAGCAGACATACCGCCACTTTGGCAGCTTCCTGCGCGTGGCCATATGGCCATTAGGCCGACTCCACTGTGCAACAGGCGAGGGGGGAAGCGGTGGAACTATGCTTCCTAGGGATGGAACCTGTTTATCGATCAACTTGAAAACATATCGATAAAGTAAACAACTTTAAAGGTTTTGAATAAAGTCAATATTAACATTGCTATAAATATTATAATAAATAAAAAAAAAAATTAATAAAGACAACAACAACTGGTTTGCCTGCAATATAATTAACAAAACACAATTCCTGGGTGCAGAACGGTTTTAATTAAAAGTTGCTCAAAAGCAGGCAATGATTATCAAAACTCTGAAATGTGATCTAGACTGAAAGTACTAGTAGTGGAATTTCGATAGCAAATCCTGTGCGATAATCGGGAAATTGGAAATGGGGAAATTGCCATCTCTAGCGGCTGGCGGCACGGCTAAACGCTGTGGCTTTTCCCGTTGCCTTCTCGACATTGTGCGGCACTTGCCTCCAGTCGCACACCAGCTGCGTGCTCGGACGTGTTTTATCCTCTCGTCTCGACACGTTTCGTTCCGTTGCGTTGCACGCCGCAAACAACAGTTAGTTGATACGAGAGATACAAAAACAACAATAGCAATAGCGAGCCAAGTCGTAGCGGATGTGCAGGTGACCGCCAAATATCAACGATAATGTGACAAGATGGACTTCCAGAATCGCAACAACACGGCCAACAAGTTTGTCTGTCCCAGCGATAGGCAGCTGGCTCTGCGTGCCAAGTGAGTACCGTTGCAATTGTTTCAAAAACAAGAACAGAGAAATTAAAAACACAATGTCATTGAAACGCAACAATTGGCTCCCAGTCCCTTTCTCTCTCCCGCGGAGCGCTCTCATCCTTACCAGTGTGTGTGTGTGTGTGTGTGTGTGAGTGTGAGTGCGTCAGAGCAGCTGCAACGAAGACAACAATAACAACAAGAGCCACACTGCTGCCTGATAACAGCAACATATTTATTTTTGTTGTTCTTTTTTTTTTTTGTTTCGGTGTCCCTGTGCTAATGAAAAAACAAAAACAAGCGGGGACAACTTGACAAAAGCTTTAGTCATAATTTAATTAACTTTGACTTGGTGCGAGTGAGAGTGTGTGGTTGCGGCTGATTAGCCAAAAGCCTAATCAAATGAAATACATGTGCGCACTCACACAGCGACGGGAGAGCAAAAGCAACAGAGAGGGAAAGAGAGAGACAGAGAGAGAGCGGGAGAGATAGTTGCCCCTGAGCTGTCAAGGATTCCGGTGAAGGAGAAGGAGATGAAGAGGATGATGGCGGCGACGGCGGATCCACTAAAAGCCGCATGTACGTGCACGTGCATGAGTCGTCCTCGCTGTCTCTGGCTGTGTCTGTGTATGCGAACTGTAATCATAATTGTTGCATGCTGACAGATTAATTAAATTTTAATAACGCTCAATTTTTTACGACCCCCCTTATGCCATATTTATGGCCCCTCGCCGAGAGGCTTTCATTTATTTATTGCAATTGACGCACCACAAAACACACACACACACAGTGAAGGGCGTACATACATGATTTGTGAAACACGCCCATGCCGAAATGGAAGCATTTCCATTTCCTCTTCCCCTTCCATTTTCCATTACGCGCTCTTCCCCGGTCCAAAGCCCCAACATATGCTCCGTGTAGCATACTGCGTGGGGCTGCCCAGCTCGCCTCGAATCAATCCCAGCTGACTGTAAATGCGACTTGGGCGCATTAAAAATACAAAAAAAAAAATAACTAAAGGGAAAAATAAGGGGGGAAAAAACAAGCCGCACCAACACCAATGCGCACAGCATGAGTAGAAGTGTGCGGCAAAGGAGAGGTGAAGGTTGGCAGGTTTCAAGTGTGCAATTTACACTTCCGTTCGCTCGCTCGCTACATTGTAAGCCCTCACACTCCCGCACAGGACAGTTAGGGTGGACCAAAATCAGGTGTCTATGCAAAATGTTAAAAGTGAAAAGCCAGTAAATTAGCTTAAAGATTTATATTTTAATCTGTCCTTAAGACTTGTATTCCATTAAATAGGTTACTTTTTAGTTTAATATTATAAATTAGGAAAATATCTGGTCAGCTAGTTACTTTTTTTATAAGTAAATTATTAAAATTATTTAAATTATTATTATTGGATAAATCTTTGTTAACATTGTTGTTATTTATAGAGAGATAAAGATATCACGGTATTATTTTTGTTGAATAGAAGGTTAAGAAGCAAAAACCACAGGGCGTATGAGTAATGTACTGCATATCTAATCAAGAGTTTAGAGAATTTTTATCAATTTGTCTACATAAAATTTGTATTATTTATAAAGTAATCGAGATAACTATTCACTCTGTTAATAATTATAAAAAAAAACACCTCTGACTTAAAATGAGTGAATAAAATAGCTTAACAGGAATAACGGGGCGTATGAGTAATTATTTCAAATACTTTTCTGAATAAAATAAAATTATATTTGTTTGAAATATGGTATTTTTAATTATTTTATTTATTTTCATGCTTATTTAGTTATGAAAAAAACACGAAATACAATGTTTACATTGATTTTAGTCCGAAACAAGGTCCAATCTAGCAGCAGGATAGAAACAAAGAGCTTTTGACTGAATGGGAGTTGCAGGAGGGAGCCACAGCAGCCATAAGCTGCCGCTCGTGGCATTGGCTCTGTACTTGAAATTCAAATTACGGCTCAAGGGAGCCCCCACGGCCGCAAAAAGCCAAAGAAGCTGAAGCGAGCGAGCCAAGGATGTGGGGAATTAACGCGAAACTCAAATCGCGGCCACATGCCAGACACTCTAGCCACTCCAGACTTGAGACTCCAGTCGGTTGGGCTCGCTTAACTATGCAAATGAGATGATCTCTCTGCCACCAGCCCACCAAATCTGACGACAAGCTCTTTGACTTTTATTAAATTCAGCTAAAACCACAAAAGTAACTGGCGCGGAGATACGAATACCATATCCTCGATGCGAACTAAAAATATCACGCACATGATGAAATAGTACATGGCTACAGGCATATCGTATTCACTGCAAAAGCTCGAGAATAAATTTGTGTGTGAATGCTTCTTCAATTTTTACGTATATATGTACATATGTATGGTATATAGCAAAGCCAGTAAGATATTGAATTTAAATGGAAAGTAAAAGAAAATCCTAACGAAAAGCGCTGAGCACTTACTTCCTTATGACCTACCTGGCTCTTTATGTGCGTGGTACTGTGGAAGCCGGAGTAAAATTGTAAATTATGCTAAATTGTGGCTTCTCATTGTTGGGGTTCCTGGCTTTATAATTTTTCTCTTTGGAAATGCGAATCTACAGGAAAAAAAACAGAAAAGGTTTGTTGGGATGTGGCAAAGTCCTTGCTTAATCAAATCAAAAGCCTTTAGAAACAACTTTTCTGTTAATTAAATAGGCAAAGCCACTAATTTTACACTCAAAGTTGTTTTAACTTTGACCTTTATTAAAGGATTGTGCAATTAGCCCTACAAGTTACAGTAAGCCGAATCCTCTTTGTTTGTATAAATTAACTTAATTGTCGGTTTTGGGACATTGTATTCGAAACGGATTCTTAGGTTCGGTCCAACGTGTTAAAGCAGATTTTACATTAAATACGACATTATAATTGATATTAATTGAGAGGATTATTTAAAAAAATTTATTTTAATTTACTATATAAATCGCTGGAATTAAACATAGTTAATCGATTTTAAGTCGATTTTTCCACCCAAAATCATCATCTTTTTTTTATCAAAGTCCATAAAGTTATTTATATTTTTAAGTATTTCATCTCTGGTAAACTGATAAATATTTCTAAATATGTTCTTCAATATATTATCTAGATTCCTCCGCCATAGTTAGTCTGGGAAAACATCGATATTAATCGATTTGAAGATATTGATATTATTTAATTGTTATTATTATTATTATATTTTATAATTTTTATTTTTAAATATCTATTATCTTTGGTAAACAGATAAATGTCTCTAAAAATATTTTTTTATATTTATCTAAATTCCTTCGCTGAGTTATAGTTGATCTGAAAAAATATCAATAATTTCTCTCCACAATTTCCATAACTTGGGTATGGATTTATATTTACATAATCCTTAATGATTAATTGGCCTGAGTCTTAGATTCCGGTTTAAATTCATTGCTATTCACCTGACAGAGTTTATGACTCATTTTTCGAGCCCAAATTCGAGACTTTTGGAATGAAATGCCGGATTTAATAACAAATTCACTGCTTATCCCCTGACAGAGATGTAAGTCACGACGTTAAGGCACTCTCTTCGCAATTGATTTCGTCATGGAGTGGCGGCTCATGTATGTATGTACTTACATTGGACATTAAACTGAAGTGACTGACTGCCTTTTCCCCCACTCAACTGTTTTTTGTTTTTTTTTTTGTGTGAAACAATCAGGTTTTGTGTAACAATAAACCCCGTAACCTAACCATCAATTTGGGAGCTCGCTTAACGCGACTGGCAGGATAAGACCCTGCCTGAGTGGATGTCCTGTCCCGGGATCGAACGAAAGTTTAAGTGCGAGCACAGCGGCGGGGGCTCTCCGTTGATTTGCTTATTCGGCGAACAACACAGGCCAATGTTGATAGAGCACTAAACGAATTTGTAATTTAATTATGATGTTAAGGAACCCGCAAGGGCATTTAAGTAAAAAAATAAAACATACACACAGCCCGCACACACAACGGGCCCGCAATCAATTACACGTCCGTACACAGAGAGTCAATAAACCCGGCGCGAAGGCAACACGCACACACTGGGAGTCCAGAGACCGGAGACCGGAGAAGGAACCTCTTAGCCCGGATTTGCATGCCATTCGTCGGTGCCATTCCATGAGCGGTGCGTGCCCGTATGTGGCCTGCGAGTTTTTTTTTTTTTAATGCCCCGTGTAAGTGATTCCAAAGTGGCTATATAACCGAAGCTTGTTCCTGGGCGAAACCGGAGCAATCATGAACTATGCAAATGAGCCGAGGTCGACCGAGACAGCCAGCTAAAAGATTACAAGTTGCCAGGAAGGAAGTGGAAGTTGGAGCTTGGAGTTACGTGCCTTCGAAAGTAGCGCAAGCGTTAGGTTCTACTTGGTTTTCATTAAAAACATGTCTCATATGTACTACATATGATATATGGCTTATATATGTCGTGAAAGGAAAGTCACTTACCTTACCCTTATTTTGAGTCCAAAAAGTTAAGCACTTTCATGGTCGCCTGAGCTGTGCGTTCATTATTAATTGAAGACCTGGAAATGCCTGGGAACTTTACAAATGCGCAAGCACTAATAACTTTTGCTGTAATTTTGAAATTCAAATGGTAAACGAAAAGGTGGTTACCGAAAGTAAGGTCCTTATATCCTCTAAGATTTGCATTGGAATCATAAATTTGTGGTTTTAATGAAAACAAAAAAGTGGTTAAGCTAAAACTTTTTGGAAATATTGCATAATTAAAAAAGATATATACATATAACTGTTAAAAAAGCTAGAAAATGATATTTAGAAGAGGGAGGGCACAGAAAACAGCTAAAATCACCCAACCACTTAGTCCCCAAAATATTTATTATCCCACCATCACTTGTGCCTAGATCTACCTCTATCTTTACGGCCTGTTTTTGTTTTTTTCAGCCCTGACTGGCACTGTTGTTTCAATGTCCTTAGTATACCCCTTTGAGCCTCGGGTGTAATGAACCCAGACACCCGAAAGCAGGGACGAGTTAATTAACTTTGAACTTGACATTTTGGCCGAGTGGACGGGCGGGTCGGCAACATGGAAACCGCATTAGGCGGCTCCACAACTAACGATGCTCATTAGGCTGAGACCCCCCCGCTGCCGACACCCCTTTAACACCTTTTTATGTACAACACATTTGTGTGTGTGTAGAAAGCTGGAGAGCACTCAGACCCAAAAATGCCAAAGAGTGCATACAAATTTGTGTGGAGTTATGCATCTTATCTTATTTTTTTATTATAATAATCTCTTTCTCTCTCTTCTCTCTTGACCAGATTAAAAGCCGGATGGAGCAGCTCAAAGACCAGCGAACCGCTGCGACCGGAGGAGCAAGAGGCCATCATATCGGTTATACGGCGCAACGAGGAGATCGAGGTAGCTGAGCGCCAGCGTGTTGGCCGACTGGTGGAGCGTGTGGAAAAGATCAAGCAGCATGCCGTGGAGCGTGGCCCCAACTGTTGCCGGCTGTGTGGCGATGCCTTCGGGCTGCTTCGACCGCATCGCATCATTTGCGAGGATTGTCGCCAGGCGGTGTGCACCAAATGCAGTGTGGATATCAACATTCGTTACCATACCAGCGAGCGGTGCCGCGAAATCTGGCTGTGCCGCATCTGCTCCGAGACTCGCGAAATGTGGAAAAAATCTGGGGCTTGGTTCTTCAAGGGTCTGCCCAAATACGATATGCCGCGCAGCGCCAGTGCCACGCCCACGCCCACCCCGTTACCCGGATCTATGTCAGGTGGGTGGTCCAGGCAGGAGGAAGAGCAGCAGAGCAAGAGGAGGAGAAGAAGGAGGTGGAGGTGGAGAAGAAGGAAGTGCAGGAGCAGGCCTTGAGACGTGTTAGGAATTTAAACCTTTCACGCTTGCCGCAAAGAGTTCAAAAGGGCGGAAAAGTTCACGGGAAATTTTGCGCGAAATTCAGTTTGATGGTGGCCTGACCCCCTTGAAATCGAAATTAATTGAGGGGCCAGAAAATAACTGCTGCGAACAATAGAATTGAATTAAAGCTGGAGCTGCAGCTGTACATATTTTCAGATTATTACAAAGTTGTTGTAATCCTTTACTCCAAGAGACAAGAAAGGGATATGGAAAGAACATTCTGAAGCCTCTCTCTCATTCAAGCGACTTAAATTTGTATGATTTTTACGCTCTTAAAAGTCAAAGGTGTGCGTGTTACGCATCTTATTCTTAGGTGTTCTAATTTCTATTTAAATAATTGTAAAAGAATTTCATCTTTATTATTACCACAAACTCCACGAATTTTTATTTAAAATCAAAACTAATTTCACTATTTTCCATTTTATACGATACACCGCCTCTGTAAGCCAGACTTTAAATTAAATTGAATCGCTCTTTTCATCCTTTTTTTGCTAAAAGTGAAACTCAAAAGCCGGAACTTGGCTGCTAACGACCCGCACAGCTCACAACAAATTGGTTGTCACAGCACCATCCTGTTGCAATATTTATTAGTTTGTGACAATAGGTTATATAAATGTTTAATGTCATTGCCATGAAACGGAAGCCAGAGCAGATTGACTGAGGTTGTGTCCGTGGTCGGTCCGTGCCGCTTTTAGTTTGGGGAATCATTGAGACCTCCGGGGATGGTTAACCATAGCACAGAGTGTCAAGGCGTGTGTCTTGCCGACTGCTAACCTAAGCAGAATTTTAAACACCGACAGAACGCACAGAAACACTTTGTATATTTGAAGACACCTTAACAAATGTTTTCGAATCTCGTTTCAGGAACATCATGAAATGTTTCCGTTTCCATAGTTCAAATCATAGACGCTTTTTGTATGGTAACCATAATCAGAGCTTCAACTGGATGTCACTGTAGTTCGTTTTAATGAAAACCAAAAAATTCAATTAAATAATACCAACTCGATATAAATTCGATAAAAATGACTAAGCAATTAGATCGAAACAAGGAAATATATATATCTATCTGTATATATCGGCGGGTACATTTATAGAGTCTCTCTCTTCACTTCTGATGTTTCTCCAACTCCTTCAGGCTAAAAATTCATCAATCATCGATAATCCTTCATTCTGAGCAAGCAACGACTATCGCTTTAACAACGAACGACTATCGCAATAATCGCTGACTTTATTATCGCTTATCGCCAAAACTTGCTAAATTACAACTATAAAAAAAAATTAAAAAGTAAAAGAAACAGGAAAACCGGAATTCGGTAATCGACATTTTTGAGAATCGGAATAACTTCCGGTTATCATCGGGGAAATTTAACAAAGTTCGTTTCTCGATTATCGTCGCCAATCGCTAATCGCTGTATCTTGTCTCTATCATCGCAGGAGACACGCGGGCCGTTCAAAGCTGCCACGCAACACCGACGCGTCCGGCGCGGGTGAAGAAGCTGACGATCCGTGTCAACGACAGCAGCTCCAGCAGCAGTGGCCACTCGGAGGCGGAGGATGAACTGGACGGAGGCGGTGGAGGCCCCGTTGGTAGCGGAGCTGGTGGCATGGCCAAAGGCACAGGATCCGGACGTCTTCAGCGAGATGACAGCTTCCGGCTGCGCGCCTACGGCTCCATACGCAGTTTCATAGACGGCGGCGAACGGAAGCTATCGAATTCCTTCTTCTTTGGCCGCCAGCAAAGCCAGCGGCCATCGGAGTGTCCCGAGTACGACAGTGTCAGCATGTCCAAGCTGAGGCGCGAGAGCAGCTTTCTGCGCCGCGGCTCGGTTAGCTCCTCGTGGTCCATTAGCGACAGCTCTGGTTCCGGCAACTCGGGCAATTCTCACACACCAGGAGGACAAGGACAAGGCCACGCCCAGTCGCAATCACAGTTGCAGTCCCAGTTCCATCAGCAGCAGCAGCAACACTGCCGGGATCCGTTGCTCGGCTGGCTGGAGATTGCCATTAGCTATCGCGAGGCCTTCCATAGCCTCGACTGCACCATGGTACGAGCCAGGGACTTGCCAGCCATGGACGCCGCCGGATTGGCGGATCCGTATTGCAAGCTCAATATCATCACGCCGGAGGCGCACACCAAATACACGCGATGGCAGCGCACCAAGACGGTGCATAAGACCCGCAATCCCGAGTTCAACGAGACGCTGCAGTTTGTCGGGGTGGAGCCGGAGGAGCTGGGCAATTCGCTGCTCTACGTGGCCCTATTCGATGACGACAAATATGGCCATGACTTTCTCGGCGCTGCCAAGGTCTGCCTCTCCACGGTGAGTCGAGTCTCTCTCTCTGTATTTTTTTGGCAGGATCTACCGGAAGCACGCTTCCGGCAACTCGCTTCCGGTTCCCACTAACCATTAAGTGGCTCGTTTGAACTGCGTAATTGTATTCGTTGAACTGACCCGCGAGGCATTTCCCCCGCCGGGAATCCAGTTAAGCCACAAATTGTGTTTTGTGTTGCAGCTGCTGCGGTAATTTCGCAGAATAATGCAAATTCAACAGATCTGAACAGGAATCTCTGGCTGTCGGATGTAGCCATATTTTTTTTTGTATTTTAATTGCATTTTAGTTTGATTTAAATTTAAAACCGTAGAATAAACTAAGTGGTGTTAGGAGAGAGGCGAAGAAAAAGGTGAAAAGGCAAAGAGTAAGGTATACATTAAATGTAATTTTATTCTTTCAAACTACTAGTTTTAATTTAAATAAGTAAAATAATAATTCATTTAATAAAAGACCATGAAAATCGTATTTCAAGGTGCACAGCACATCGCAGTACCGCATCTCGGTGCCGCTGGGCGTGGAGGACCAATATAGCAACGCAGCGGAAATGTCGCAAAACTGGCCCAATGGCAAAATGCTGCTCTCGCTGTGCTACAACACCAAGCGCCGGGCGTTGGTGGTGAATGTGAAGCAATGCATTAATCTAATGGCCATGGACAACAACGGCAGCTCCGATCCCTTCGTTAAAATGTGAGTCTAGTCTGATTTTTTCGGATTTCTATTTAATCATTAATCTTATCTTTTTGGGCAGCCAACTCAAGCCGGATGCGCACAAAAACAAGAAGCACAAGACCAGCGTCAAATGGCGCACGCTCAATCCCATCTACAACGAGGAGTTCTACTTCGAGGCCAGTCCGCACGACCTCAACAAGGAGATGCTCATTCTGACCGTGTGGGACAAGGATCTGGGCAAGAGCAACGACTTCCTTGGCAGCCTGCAGCTGGGCGCCCAAAGCAAGGGCGATCGCCTACAGCAGTGGCTCGACTGCATCCGTTTGCCGGATCACTTTCATGAGAAGTGGCATTGCCTCGCCCCTGACCATCCCGCCCACTGAATGAGCAGCCTCAAATCCAGGAGGTTTTCCCCCACCCCCAAAAAGCGCCGCATTTTAGCGAACTGATTTTTCTATTGAGTTGTCCTGAAAATAAGCTTAAAACCTTATATATTTATGATCTTTAAGATCATTTTTCAAACCCTTTTAGCTGGCTAAGTCAAGTCTAGGTTTAAACTTGAAAACTTGACTTTAAAAAGCGTTGATCCTTCTGCTATTTGTGGTGCAACAAATGACGCGAAAGTCTATATATGAATAGACACTTTAATCGTGCGATAAATCCAGGTTTTGTTTTATATATTTTGAACATAATCGTAAGAAAAGCGACAAATTCAATTAACTTATCCCAATAATTTTGTGCAATATTAACATTTTAACGGTAAATGCGATATTTTTCCGTATTTAATATTTCGATATATAACGTTTCGATATTTTTCCGTATTTAATATTTCGATATATAACGTTTCGATATTTTTGTCATTCAAAATCAATTTGTAATACCATTAGATGAGCTTTTGATGACAGCTTTAACCATTTTTTTTTGTTGAAAATTTAAAAAAGCCTGTAAATTGATCCGTTTTTCTAAAATTCTATTAAAAACTAAGATTTTTTCATAAAAAATAATTTTTTTCGATAGCTTTTGGTAGAGAAATCAGTTCTGCAAAAAAAGGGCATAGCTCCAAATATACAAATATACATAAACATATACATATACATATAAATATATATATATAATATACATATATTTTTGATATGCCTGCGTGGGTGTGCTTGTATATGTATGAACGAGAGAGAGAGAGAGAAAACGAGGAAGAGAGCAAGCGAGCGAGTGAGTGTGTTTTTGGGTGTCTGCTTTCCAAAATCTCGCACGTAACCAACATTTTTTCTATGTCTATACTTTGGCTCTTATCGACATTTTTGTACACTGTATATATAGCTTGTTTAAGTGTCCTTACCAAGGGTTAATCAACATCAAAAATCTTTTCGATTCCATTGCTAAATTCAATCTGTAATCAAACTTATACTTATGTACTTCAATATATATCGGAAAAATATATACATATATATTCTAAAATGATTTAATTTTTATTTGGGAGCTAAGTAAATTATTATTTAAAGGTTTCTGAGCTCTTTGGGACTTGAACAAAACCTTAAAAATTCCTTAAAAACCCCTTTCATCTCTCCTAAAAATAAAATAAAAAGTTATTCCGGGCAGCGGATAGACAGAAATCGAAAGTAATTACATTACATTTACATTTATGGAGCTGATAAGAGCGTAGGTTTCACCTGATAAGCTCATCCCCATTAACTGCCCAAAGAGTGGAGATTTGCACACGTTAGTTTCCTGTTTCAGTTTCAGTTCACATTTAATAAGTTTGGCATATTAAGAGTTTTACAATTTTTGAAGAGAATTGTACATATCCAACACTATACAAAATAGAGATAAACATCTATATATTACATGTAGCGAACGTGCCATTAAGTAAGCGTCCGATACATAATAGATAAGGATATATATCGATTATATATATATGTAGGTATATAGATTACATACTGCAAACACTTAATATTTAGGGATTAACATGAGGGGGGCGATTCGAGTTGAATCGGAATCGAAATCGGAAGCCTGGCCAGTGATGCCCGGCGATTCCAACGTGTAACTTAAGCCTAAACACTGGTATATAACTCCAGGGTGCGGGAAATAGTAGTGGTGGCCCCTCTCACTTGCGCTCGAATAGGCGGGCATAGTCGGGCAGATGGGCTGCTCCTCCATCAGATCGGTGGCGATGCTGTTGCTGCTGCTGTTGACTCTGCTGCTGCTGCTGCTGCTGTTGGTGTGGATGCTGTTGGTGCTGCTGGTGATGGACTGGGCCCATGGCCGACGCAGCCGTAGGTGTATGTTAGAAGAGACGCTTCTCGTAACTGAAGAGGCCGTGAACATTGCCCTCCTGCTGAGCGGAATGGGTGCGCTTCATGAAGCGCAGTTGGCCATTGTAGATCATGTCCCTGTACAAGTATATAAACAAGTTTAGAACAAATCTTAGGATAAGGATATATAGTATATATGTCGTACCTCAATTTATTCACCGAGTTGGCGCCAATGTCCTGGCAACTATGCTGCAGTCCACACTCCAAATAGGGCAGATAGCGCAGAACGCTGCCCTTGTCCACAATGCTGCCGCTAACACCCTGGGCCACCTTCATCTTGTCCATCTCATTGTGATAATAACGCGACATAGCAGCGCCCTTGGCATCGCCACGCTCCATGGCCTCCAGGGAGCCCATGCCGCGGTATTTCTTCAGGCGCACACCATCCGAGAAAAAGTATTCGCCGGGTGCCTCTGAGGTGCCCGCAAGCAGCGAGCCCATCATCACTGCGCTGGCACCCAAGGCCAGGGCCTTGACAATGTGTCCAATCGACTGAATGCCACCGTCGGCGATAACGGGGACGCCAAACTGTCGGGCATAGGTGGAGACCTGATAGACGGCCGTGGCCTGGGGACAGCCGCAGGCCATCACCTCCTGGGTGATGCAAATAGAACCAGAGCCCATGCCCACGCGTAGTCCATCAACGCCGGCTTCGATGAGATTTTTGGCCTGAGCACGGGTTACCACTGAGCACATTGAGAATGATATAAAGGTGGAATTAGATAATATATTTCTTGTGTGAGGTAAGAAATTCAAGGATCAAAAAGTATCGATATAACGGCGATATTTTATATACATTTTCTAGTTTGTATATCGAAAAAGAATCGATATTTTAAAGATAAGTGCTTTTTTTTTAATATTTACAATTTTAAGAGATTTTCTATATAATTTAAGCGATCATATCGGACATTACCTAGTAGAAACCCAAATAACAACGCAAATTACTAATTATAAAACTAAAATAAGATAACTATTTTATTAGATAAAATGAAACAATATGATGAAAGCTGTATTCTATGGTGTGTGCTTTGATCTAGGCGTTATCAGTTATGGAGGTATTTAATGGCCTTATAAATTGCACGATTTCTATTTCAAAACAAGTCGAATTTATTTATAAGGTTCAACTTTTCGGTATATCGGAGAAGGTAAATATTTAATTTAGAATCCAGGCAATAAAGAAAACCTTAGCATTTTTTTAGCTTGTGACGAGTGACGAGCAATTTTCTTTTGAATAAATTAGGAAGCAAATGATTAAAATTAGAAATGACTTGATATTTGAGTAATAAAAATTTACATATCAAAAAAAAAAAAATTAAGTAATGTATAAATAAAAATAAATATGGTAAGCAAATTTATTTTGTCTCGTCTTTTCTTTTTAATGCCGAGTAACGAGTGGCTAAAAAACTTACAAAAAAATAAGTAAAAGCATTCCAAAATTCGTAATGCTTAATTACAAAAAATGTATAGATTTAAAAATGAAAATAATCATAAATATGTGAATAATGTATTAAATATTAAATGTATTAACTAAATCTTTTACTTCTCGTTAGCTCTATACTCGTTTCATTTTTATAACAAGCGAGTGACTTGATTTTTATGAAAAAAAGGAAACAGTTTCTGAGATTCTGGAATAACTTGAGATTTTAATATAAAATATTTATATAATTAAAAAAAATTAAAAAATAAATATAAAAAATAAAAAACTATCAAACTGCCGATTCTCATAAACAAAAATAAAAAATACAATAAAAATTCAAGCAAAATAACTCACCGTTGCCGCCAATGACCTGCAGCTCGGGATACGTCTCCTTAATGTACTTGATCATCTCCACCTGATAGACGGAGTTGCCCTGCGAGGAGTCCAGAATGATTACATCCACACCGTTGGCCACCAGCAGCTGCAGTCGCGCCTTATCCTCGCTCCGTGTCCCAATGGCAGCGCCCACCAGCAGCTGCTTGTTGGAGTCCTTAGATGCGTTTGGATACGAGCGCGCCTTCTTCAAATCCGTACGTGCAATCATGGCCACCAGTTCGCCCGCTTGGTTAACAATCGGCAACTTGCCCTTCTTACTCTTCTCCAGGATAGCATTGGCCGTCGGCAGATTGATGCCATTGGGGGCGGTGATCAGTTCGGTGGTCATAATGTCGGCCAGCAGCACCTCCGGTTGATTTTCACGGAAATCAATGTCCCGCGACGTAACCATGCCCAGCAGCTTGCCACCGAGCTTGCCGTTCTCGGTGACCGGATACCCAGTGAAGCCATTTTTGCGCCTCGCCTCCAATACATCGCCCACGGTGTTCGTGGGCGACATCACCGAGGGATCGCGCATGAAGCCGTGCTTGTACTTCTTAACCTTGTGCACCTCCAACGCCTGGTACTCCGGCGTGCAGTTGTGATGGATGATGCCAATGCCACCACACAGCTGCGCGCGGGATCCACGGATTCGGCGGATATATTGGCGAATGGCGAATGGAAGAAACGGCGGCGGTTAGAGAGGCGCATAAGAGTGTTGAGTTACAACCACAGCTAGCACAGCTCGAAGGCGAACCCCGGAGATCGGACTAGATCTGATCGGATATACTTACCGCCATGGCGATGGCCATCTCCGATTCGGTTACCGTGTCCATGGGCGAGCTAACCAGCGGCGCCCGCAGCGTAATGGCCTTGGTCAGTGGCGAGCTGAGATCGACCTCCTCGGCGGTGAAGTCTATGTAGCCAGGTAATATGAGAAAGTCGCTGTTTTTTGGGGGGAGCGTAGCAAGCGGGAGATGAAATGGACGTGAGATCGTGATTCGGTGGACAATTGGAGCAACAGGCACACTTACTTGTAAGTGAGTCCGTCGCCGTTCTGGAACAGTTCACGGCAGCTAAGGCCGTCCTGCAGCTGTTCGTCCACAGCGGACACTGCTCCCTTGGCGTCCACAAAGCCGTTCACCTTTGGTATTGCCGGCTGCTGTTGTTTGGCCTCCATTCTCGCGTCCGTTCAACCCCAACACAAAAACAAAAAAAAAAGGAAAACAAAATACTGTCGGATGCGAGCGAGCGAGATAAACGCCACCGGATAGGGCTTCGCTATCTAGCTTTCTGCTGCTGCTGCTGTGTTGGATTCCTATGGCCTCCGATTCCTATTCCTCTCGAGAGCTTCTTCTGCTCGACACGCAATTAGACAGATGCACAGAGACACGTAACGAGAACGAGAACGAAAATGAAGGGAAAACGGAAAAGGAATATGTAAATGGCGGAGAAAGACAATTGGGAAGCAAGGTTAATTGCCTGCGAATTCGATTTACGGACGGTGGCTGATTGGGAGTTGGGACCCACTCCCACCCCCAGTCCGGCCGAGCACATGGTTTTCCCCACTCACCGTCCAGCCGTAGTCAAACTCAAAGTGGTCGCTTTTTTTTTGGTGCTTTTTTCCGCCGCGTGCAGCTTTATATAGCAGTTAGCAGTGCTGCCAACTTTTGCTTAAATAAAAAAGCCTGATTTGACGGGAAAAACCATCAAGAAAAAGCCAACAAAATATAGAAAAAAGCCAATAAAAAAGTCAAATTTTAAATGAATTAATTTGTTAGTTTTACTTCACTTTTATTGGTATTTCACATTATAGTTTAAATATATATATCAATAATAGCATCGATGTTGTCTTTTGTGTCTTGATATAAATATGCTGCTCCTGTTCCAATCATTCGCAAAAATTTGTTCGGAACGTTCGTCTGTGTCGTCTTTCCGCGCCCATCCTTTAAACTCGTCGCTTTTAAGCCACGCAACCCGAACTTTTTGTTTATACTCTTTTGGCTTAAGTTTACTTTAAGTAATCTCTACACTCACTCATTTTTTGAAATTCGGTGTAAGGTGAAGTCAGAAATGAGGTATTTTACTTAAAAATATCCCTACGTTTTTCAAAATATTCCTAATAGTAACAGTCATACACAAAAAATCGGAAAAATGCATTCAACGAAAGTAAAAAAAGCCAGAATTCCCCCTGCCCGCTGTATGTAAATTTTGTCTAGCAAACGGTTCTGGCAACACTGGCAGTTAGTGATGCTGAAAACATCGATGCATCGAACATCGATGTTTTTACCGAAGGTTTTCCAAGTTTTTGTTGATACCGATGTTCAGTGCAACGATGTTTTCAGCACTACGAAAATGCTCTCTCAATAACCGATTGGAAATTGGTCTCTAACGGCTAAAGATTGCTTAATAATTTAAAGCAATTAATTTGTTTTTCGAAAATTGTTTTTATTGTTTTTTCCAATTGCAAAATATTGTATAAAAGTTTCACATTGATTATATACAAATTAACAAAGTTATAGATCATTGAAGGGAGGTCGCTTAGTGGGCACTTAGTGTGCTTAAAAAACTTTGAAGCGCTCTCCTGAAAAATGGCAATTTGCGAATCAGTGTACACGATTACGCAAAGTCTACTGGACAAATAAAGTTTAACTAATTTCACAGGTACCTAAGTTTTGTTTTGTAGATTAAAGACATTGCATAAATATTATTACTTATTTAGCTATTGGCATTTATATTCGTTACTTTTCGTGTTATTAGTTGTACCTGATCCCCAGATTTGCCAGACATCAATTTAAGGTGCGCGGCCTATTGCCTTTTTGCACTTTCTTTCCTATTGGGAAAATAAATCAATTAAATAATAGAAATCGTATTTATGTAGTAATATGATAATTTATTTAATATTATAAGCCAATTGTTTTGTATTGAACATGCTTTCTTACAATCTTACAATCAATAAAAATCCTGATATGTAACATAAAACTAAAAAACTCGTAAACAGAATTTAAATGTTCAAATAAAACAATTTTACATAAACTCCGACGACGGACGGAGACGGACTCTACGGTTGTGCAGTCCATAAGTACGTGGAGTTGACTCGTTTGTCACCATGGGCAATCGCTGTCATATCCTGATCCATTTTAATTTTAAAAATCAAATTTAGTGTACTTTTTGTTGTCCAAAAAACTATTATTTTTGTAACGATGTTTTAACGTTCAATGTGACCCTTGAGCACTCGGGCAGAATTCCGAGCCCATCGATAGCGCCGATAGTGCCACCCCTGCCTCGACAGCTCTAGCCGAGCACCGCAGCAGCAACGGTAAATGCTCTTTGGCGGTTGGCGCCGCTTGACTTGTCAGTGTGTGACTCTCCAGGCCGAGTGTGTGTGTGTGTGTGTCGTCGTCGTCGTGTAGCAGAAACTGAAAAGCAAAAGATACGCGTGGAGAGCAACAGCATAGTCTCAGCAGGAACGAACCGACATTTTTTTTGGGGCGGAGAACGCAGAGCAAGAATTGTCTTCAAATCGTGTTCGTTTCAAATAATTGCCAAGACATACCTGTGTGCGTACCTGGTAGCAAAAAAAAAAAAAAAAAAAAACCGAGATTTCAATTCAGTCGCGCGACGTAAGCGCGCCTTCCAATCCACCGTGCCGTGCTGTGCTCTCACGTAACCGTAGGCCCCCCGCCCCGCTCACCTTGCACACAGAAACAAACCTCTTCCACGTGTGTGTGTACGTTGCGTTGCCTTACGTTACGTCGGCTACGTCGTCGTCGTGGTCGCGTATGCGTGTGCTGTGTGTGTGTGTGTCTGCAAGGTGTGGTGTGTATAGAAAATCGATTGGAAATTGAACCAGCAGCCGCAGTCGCCGCGTGTGTGCCGTTACGCCAGCGCCATCGGCCGTATTTTCTTGGATTTTTTTTTTTTTTCTGTGTGAGCCCTCCAGTGAGTGTGAGAGCGAGAGCGAGGGAGCGAGCCCTCATCTTCTGCGCTAAACACAAACAAAATAAAGAAAAAATAATACAAAAAAAAACACCGGACATGGATAAATCAGCGGCCACGAACTCGGCCACTGCCGATGGCCAAAACGAAGCGTCGGCAGCGGCAGCAGCAGCAGCATCCGCTGCCGGCAGCGCAGCTGGGTGTGGCAGCAGCAGCAACGCCAGCAGCGCCGGCGGCAGCAGCAGCCACACTAGCAGCAACGGAGGCGGCGGCAGAGGCGGATGTAGCAATAACAGCGCCTTGCAGCGCTTGGCAACCTCAACAACAGCAACAACAACAAGTTCTGCCGCCCCGATGACCATCAACCTGAACATCAGCACCACCACCGGCGGCAACTTTGGCGTCAGCGTGGAGCCGCACATCAGCGTGGAGAGTCTGAAGAAGATCATCGCCAAGAAGCTGAAGGTGGCCAAGGATCGCATCTGTCTGCTGCACCGGGAAAAGTGAGTAGCAAAAAATCGACTAATTCAGACTCCCCCACTGCCCGTTAGATGGCTTTAAGGTTCACGTTTCAAATGAAGCGCCGGCTTCTTGTTTTTAATGACTTAAATTGGGGGTAAATGAGATATTACACATTTAAATTGCAAACAATCTATGAAAATTTAGTATAATTAGTAAAACTGTATTTTTCTTGTATGAAACTATTAAAATCTTCCTTAATTCCGTTCAAAAAAACACCCATTTTAAGTAGGGTTATTACAAAACTATAAAAAAATGTGCAAATAATTAATATCTTACTTGTATTTCTTGCGAAAAGGTTTAGAAATGTCAAGATAATAACTTTATGTTTCAAAACTTGTCATTAACCTTATTGGATAATCACAAACAAGGCATTTACTGCAACAATTTAATGAATTTAATTCATGTTTTGATAATACCAGGCGAAAAATGTTGATATTATAATTGGAAATTTCCAAAAAATGTATTTTATGGTTGTATTTCAGCTTTAAAAATATTTACCTATCAATATGTACAAGATTTTAAGCATCACAAGATCAAAGAATGATGGATTTTCAGAGTGACGCAATCCCTGCTCTTCGCTTTTCCACTTTTCGTATTCCCACACATTCCGGTTGTGTGTGTGTCACTTGCAAATTGGCAAGAAATTCTTATGATTAGGCCAAATGAGGTAATATTTGTATGCTGATTGGGCCAATATTATTAGCAGCAAGTGGCCTTTGATTTTTGTAGTTGTTGTGTTGGTGATTTTTCGAATTTCCCCACACCAAACTACGAAGTATTTAACGGTTTTATGTGTGCTCTCTCGCTATCCCTCTCTCTCTCTCTCGCTTAGAGCTTTGTTTAGTTAAATGCTTTTGATTATCGTTTATGTTTTTGTCCCCCACAACTCACCTCTTTCATCCCCTTTGTTCACATCGTTTGCTGTTCTCGTTATTATTATGATTATTATTGATATAACCTCCAAAAAAAATGGCATGTCTGAAGGGTTAAGTGCACAAAGTGGCTTAGTTGTTGGGGAAATGATTTACACACACACACATACATACACACAATATATATATGTATGTCTGCCTGCCAGCGATTTCATAATCAATTTGTTATTTATACAAAACAAAGCAAAATAACACAAACAATACGCAAAACAAAAAAAATACAAATAAAAAAACGAAAAACGTAACAAAAGTGAGAAAAAGTGTGCGCATAACACAAAACCGGCAAAAAATTAAATACAAAGAAAAACCAAACAAAAACAATTGCACAAAATGCACTCTGTGAGCGGATGAAAGAGAGAGAGAGAGAGAGCGAGAGAGAGAGAGAGCCACAGTTCCAACTAGTTGCATTGCCCTGTTAAGGTTGAGGAAACAAGAACAACAACTTACAACCCGGAAAAAGGTATTGTTGTTTTTGTAGTTAACATTTTTCGTATTTCCTATATTAAAGGGGTCCCTATATTATAAATGTCAAAGTAGCTAGACTAATATTCAACAAATTAGTTATTAAAATTGCATTTTTAAAAGGCAAGGCATTCCTCTGGCTTTGTGTGCGAGTGTGTGAGCATTACAGAGGCTTCTCGCGCCATCCCTTTTCCGCCCCCTTCTTTCTGTGCTGTGCGTGTGTTTGTATGTATTTGTTTCTGCAAATAGATTTCTAATTGAGAAGACCGACTGCAGCGCTGCCCTTCGCTCTTATTTTTTCCCATCCTTTGTCTGGCTTTTGTTTTATTTTACTACAAAAAAAAAAAAGACGAAAACTTGACTGATAAGAATTTGACTCGCAGCCGCCGCCGCCGCCGCCGCTCCGAGATGTTGTTGCATCTGTTTTATGCCACTTTACAGCAAGCAACAAAAGCAAATGGGCAATGGCGTCACGGTTTTTTGTTGCTTTCTCTTTCTCTCTCTTTCTCTGCGCTTGTTGTTGTTGCTTCCACTTGAAGTTCTTTTCATCTTCCTCGGCCGGCGTCGCAGTCAACGTGGGCAGCACTGCCGGCAAACTGGCCGGCGCATGTGTGCCGTTGTATGTGTGTGTGTGTGTGTGTGTGTGTGTGTGTGTGTGTGTAAAGCGGAGATTTTTGTGTGCGCGTCTCTTTGTTCTGCAATCAAATTGCTGCTGCTTCTTCTTCTTTTTGTGCCTCTGCTACATCTTTTTCCTTTGCATCTTGTTTCTTCTTCTTCTTCATCTTCTTTTTTCCATAATGTTGTTGGCAGGCAGTGGCTTATCGGACATTCGGAAAATGGACTCTTCTCTGCTTCTTCCTCCTTCTCCTTTGTCTGAATGTCATATGTTAACTTGTAACCCTAAAAAAGAATAGCAATGACAAGAAGAAGAAAGGGAAAAGGAATACGAAGAAGAAGCCATAGTTGCCACCCACCACAAAAAAAAAAAATAAAATAAAATAATTAACCGTCTGATAACGACAAAAACCTACCACCTAAAACTACAGAAAAAGGCTTTCCGGTAAAAGCTCCAATTCACACCACCAATAATTCTCAACTCTGGACTCTTGAAAATCAAAAAAAGTGGCCAAACCCAACCACCAACGCCCGCAGAAACTGGAGAGGCACGAATAAAAGAGGCAGAGGATTGTGTAGAAGCCACCACCACCAGCTCAATGAAGAAGAAGAAGAAGAAGAAGAAGAAGCTAATGCAGAATCAGAAGGAGTCGTCGTCGTTGAGCCAAAAGAAAACACAAATGTTGCACACACGACTGAATGAGAATTTTCGTGGCGCATTTTGTAGCATATTTATAAAGTCACCACCATCTATGTAACTACCAACACCATCCATCTAACCATCCATCGGAACTGCTGGCAATGAATGATGAGAGGTGGCAGGGACCATAGACGTCGTCCACCAAACACCACCGGCAAACGCACACACACACACACACTGGAAAAAGAGGTATTTGGTGATGACCGACCACAAGGAGGAAACTGGCCAAATGGGAAATTCTAGGGAGTGGGAGAAATGGAAATGGAAACGCGAACGCGATGCTCAACCCTTTTCAGAGCACGTGGTTGCCATTGATGATGCCAAGACCAGATGTTAACTGAAAACCTGCAAAAGAGCCAAGCTAAATGTAGTCCTCATATTATATGAATATGAAATATTCTCTTGAATTATTGATCAGGATCAACAGCCGAGTCGATCTAGCCATGTCCGTCTGTCCGTTTCTACGCAAACTAGTCCCTCAGTTTTAAAGCAATCTGAATGAATTTTTGTAGTTAGTCTTCTATATACTCTCACTCGTACATATGTCGGAACGAGCCGGATCGGACGACTATATCATATAGCTGCCATAGGAACAATCGGAAAATTTTTAGAAAAAAAATTCTAACTTTGTCAGTTTTTAAGATATTTTCATCAAAGTTGAGATTTAGCCATTTTATATCATTCCTGAATTTCGGTTTTAATTTCATGAAAATCGGCAGACTATATCCTATAGCTTCCATAGGAACAATTGGGACAATAAAAAAAATCCATAACTTAGCCGATTTTCAAATCATTTTCATCAAATTTGAGACTTGGCAACTAATTATTATTCCAGAATTTACGATTTAATTTTTTGTTTAATTTCTGCAAGGGTATACAAACTTCGGTGAGCCGAAGTTAGCTTCCTTTCTTGTCTCTAGATATTTTAGCCCGGTTTTAAAGCTTAGAAACAAATCGAACTGTAAAACATGTTGGCTAAATCCACATACCTAAAAAAAACCTAATTTTTCTACTATATATTGTTTTCAAGTCAGATAATAATTTGAATTTGAAAACAAAATAATTGTCTAGCTGTCAGACCCATAAAAAGTGTCTGTTTCCTGGGTTTTTCTTTTGTTATGTTTCATTTCAACCCTTTAAAACACGCGGTGGTGAAAGGAAAAAACCCCATAACCGTTTTCATATCAACAGAAACTGGATTCAAGTTAAATATGTAAAAAAATATTAATATTAATGAAAAACTACCATTTTCCATTATGAAATGTTGTAAATCAAAATTACAATTTAACAGGGAAAGGTATAGTCTAGATAAAATAGAACGCTAGAACATAATTTTCCATAAGCAAATCTCCTAGAAATAATATATATATTATATATAACTCCCCATACGAATAATTAAGTTCGATATGGGCAGTTCCCACTCAAAGTTAAACGCTGAAAATGATGGCATTTAGAGAATAGTGCGAATGGTGGAGGAGGATACATAAATGTCGTATCAGAATAATGCAAACAGATTAGATGTCCCCGCTCTGCTATCATCGCCCTGTCCCTGTCCCTCTCTAGATTAGCAGCGGCGGCGCACTCCCAAGGTGTGTGCTAGCTAGCTATATGACATAAGCTCCCCCCCACATGCCACCTTAGGGTTCTTTAGATAGAGCTACTAAATTTTATGGAGCCCGAAGCCGAGGCAAAAAGCACACGCAAACGGCGAACGCCGGACGACAGACAGACCCTCCTCCCTACCACGTCCCCCGTTTTCAAATGTTCTGTAGACCCCTAGTACGTATTATCAACAGTTTGAATTTTTAGTATGCGCTTTTTCTTCGTCTCCGTTTATGATTATGTTTAAATCAGAAGGAAATAGATGGGGCATCGGTGGGGACAACAGTCCAATGTTTCGGGGTCTCATTGGCCATGACGACGGCATAAAATAGCGGCGCGTGCGTTCTTACCTTCTGGCCTACAGGGGAACCTCGCTAAGTACACCTAAACAGAAACCGTATTTTCTTAATAGAATTTACAGACTAAACTTGAGATCTTGTTTTATAATACAAACTTTATATATTACATTATTATATTGTTAATTAATCATTCATTAAACAAAGTTTATTATAACTAATTCGAATTAATATTTTACATTAATAATTATTCGTTTTCTAATACAAAAAATAGGTACCAAGGTCACCATCAATTCTATTCAACTTGTTAGGCAATTTCAATTAAGGAAACTAGAATTAACAACAAATACTAAATAGGTTTAATAAAAAAGACCATTATATGATTATAATAGAAGGCTGTACTTAAAGATTATGTAAGAAACACCTCCCAAAAAGGCAGACATTTAAATATTTCAAGTAAATCTTAAAGTTTTGAAAAGTTATTCTCCGAAAATTAATATTTGGAATTCAATTTTAGATTATTTTCTATAAAATAAACCAGTTTATGTTAAATACATAGGTTTGAGTCTTTTATTTTGGCGTGTTGAGTTTTGATTTTTGAGTCGTGTTGTGTTTTTTTTAGGACCGTGGTGGAATTTGACATCGTTTGCTTGGTGGCTCCGTCTCCCTCGCTCTTCAGGTGGTGCTACATTTTAATGTTTTCGGCTATAAACAACAAGAAACACCTCCTCTCTCTCTCTCGCTTTGAATTTGAAACGATCTTTGTTATCTGGCGTGTTTGATCAAACTATGGCTGTCATGGGTTAAGGGTGAAAACGAGGCACTTTTCTTTGTTGCCTTCACTGCGCAGTTGTTAGTTGCTTTTTATTTATTTGTTTTTTTTTTGCGTTGTTGATTAGGCGGCGAGAAGAGATCTTGTTTGGAATATGGACAAGCGTGCTTTGTTCTGCTCTGCTCGCTCCATTGTTTGCCTCGCACCGTCTCTATCGCTCTGCTTGACTGTTGTTTGCCTGTGTTTGTCTGCTTCTCCCTCTCTCTCTCGATCGCTCGAAGATCAGGTTACACAAGCCTCTTGAGCTGAGCTCTCGGCTCTGCGCTCAGAGGTCCTCTCTTTTCTCGCTCACTGGGGCGTCGCTGCTGCTGCCCGCCTGCCCTTTTTGGTGTCTAAAATCTTCTTGCACAATTGCGGCAAAGAGATTTTTTACACCTTGAGAACCGGAAAGGGAATTGTTTTGAAATTTATATATCTTCTTATTTCCCAATAGCATAAACATTATATTGATAAGAACTATAACTCATTGATAAGATTGATTAAATAAGAAAGATAATAATATTCAAGATGATTTGAAGGTGAGGAGCTAAATCATTGAATATTTTAGGATTTGAAAATGGGCAATTTTTTTTTTTGGTATTTGGTGGCAGTCTTGTATTCATTACGCGTGGCGGCTGTGTGGAAACTTGTTTAGTTACTGGGAAAGTAACACCACACAGATACACACACGTACGTACACACTCGCATCTCACATCACCTGCCTTAGCCTTTCTCGTTTTACCCTTTCCCTTTGGCCAATTTACAAGCCCCACAAGTGAACCGACGCGACGCTCCTGCCTTTTGCCAATGGCCCTTGGCTGCCATTTTGTCGTCTCTCTCTCTCTTGCTCTTTCTCTTTCTCTTTTGCGACCCCCTTCGTTCTTTTCCCCATTTACTCTCCCGCCCCCCACACGCCCGTTCATCATTTGTTTATGGCCTTAGGCCTTAGCCTTGGCTGTGTTCGGCGCTAGATGGCGCCACGCCTCAATGCCTAGCCTCTTCCCTAACAGGGTTTATGCGTTGGTCAAAGTTCATGAAAACATAGCATTTCATTAACTCGTGATAAATAAATAAATTCTACCCTAAAAATTTTTAAAAACTTTTTAAAATCCTAAACAAACAAAAGGTTATTTCATGGATTTATATTTGCAACTATTGATGCTAGTTCTTGATTTCATGATTTCCGCATAAACTTAATAGTATCTGTTCTTTGCTTGCCGCCTTCTTCTGTGTCGCTTTCCACCGCTGCTGCTGCCGCTGCTGCTGCTGGCGCATTCAATAAATTTTCCTTTCCCATCACTGCAGCTTACAGCCTGGCCAGCCGTGCCTTGCCATGGCGTGTCGTTTTTCCACCCACTAAAAGACGAGTTATTAGAATAAACCAAACTGAACGAACAGAATGAATAGAAAAGAACCAAAACCGAACAGAACGAAGCTCTCTCTCGTTGCAACAAAGTTGCTGCTTGGCATTAAAAATAGAAAGCATCGGCTGAGGATGTGTGTTCGTTCGTTTCAATTCGCTTCGGCTTATGTTAAATGTTGAATGAATGGGATGGCACTGCCAAAAAAAGGGGAAAAAGATATTCTTTTATGGATATTATACCATTTATTTATTATTTTCCCCATGAAATTCTTTTTCAAAAGCTTTTAAGCTTATATAGCGAAATATTTTCCACAGATTTGGAATATGTAAGAGTTAACACAACCCTTAGTTTTCGCTTAGTGTATTTAATGGGTTGGGCTGGGCCGAGTTGAGTGGGTGGTGGTGTGCTTTGCTCTGCTGTTTTGGGTGGTTGGCCGCCTTCTTTTAAGTTTATTTAAGGTGTTTGCTGCCTATGTATGTATGTATCTAATGCCTAGTGTATCTGCAAGATGCTTGTACAAAAATAAATAGTGGCCAAATCCGAGGTAACGGCACGTTTGCATGTCTGCCGCTGTGTATCTGCATCTCGTATCTGGCAGATGCATCCATTCATCGCCTTAATTGTGCCAAATTGCATGCAAGAGAAGAGATGCGATTCGAACAAACATACTGGGAATAAAACCCACTCAGCCGGCCGCCTATTTATGGCCCAGACTGGTTTTCCCGTCTTCCTGATGCTTTTCGGTGGTTGTGTCAATGGACGGACGACGCGTCGCACCACCACCACCACCCTCATGGTAATAATTCCACCAACCACCAATGTGTGCCGCCGACCGGGTAACGAACGCATCAAAAATCCTTGTTTATGCAAATCGAAATTCATGTGTTGGTAGCCTTTCTTTCTTTACTTGACGCTTTGCAGTTTCTTCGAAATTTGCAGCCATTAAAGACACCTTCAAAGGGTAGAATAGACAAAGCAAAGAAATATAATCATATGAAATACACAAAGCACCCAACAAATGCAAACAAAAGAAATAAAGGCGAGCTAAAAACAACAGCACAGTTTTAAGTCGAATTTAATTCTTCTTCATTTGATCAAAAGGAACTTGAATATCTTTAAAAGGTTTTTTTATATTAGAATATCGAATTTATGGTAACAATGCCGCCACTACTTCCATTGAAGAAAAGCAACATCATTAACCATGTATAAAGTGTGACTAAGAAAATATATAATATACAAAAATTGAATCATATCCACATGGATTGACTAATACCTTTCCCATTAATATTTGTAATATATTTATTGCTAAAAATATTATACACGTTAAGAAACAAACTACCCTTGACACTTGCTAAATGGTTCCCGCTTTATCAGTTAATATTGGAAACTTATTAGTAATTCTATATGCAAGAATGCATTACTTAACAAATTTATTACTTGATCCGCAAACGTAGTTTCTGTGCATTCATTCAATTATTGACTTCCTTTTTCACTTTGACTATTTCCGACTCGTTTTTCTGTTTTCTTCACCCCTTCAAAAGTATTTCATTCAGCATTCATTTGATTCTTTGATTCTGGCTCTGCCATTCACATGAGTTTGCTGTCAAATTGAAAGGGGAACTGAATAACATCATCATCGCCACAGCATCCTCCTCCCACGCACACCAACCAACCAAACACTCATTCTAATTTTCACTTACCCACACATATTTGCATTATGTGCAAATTGATTGCACAGTAAAAAATATACATAATGGCAAATATACATATTGAAATTATATAATAAAGCTTGAACTAAAGGGTTAGTCGATTATCGTCGATTTATCGATTTATTATCGATTTTTTTAATAGAAAATCCTAGTTTTATAATGCAAATTTTTGGAAAATATTATAAATGATTCCTTTACCAATATATTTTATAAATACATTACTCTCAAAATCTGTATCCATCAAAAACATTTAAGGATTGTATTAATTCGTGGAGTATTTACATTATTTTGGATTAAAAATAAGCCATCGAAAGTCTCTTACTTTCAATGCAAAAAAAAAGAAATAAAATAAAATAAAAACGCTAAAAGGCAAATCGAGTAAAATAAAAAGAAACAGCAACAACTTACGGCATCAATAACGTCATCGGAGAGATGTGTTCCCCCCCCCCCCCCTCCCCAGCCACCTTCCTAAACCCGTCCTGTCAGCCACCCACCTCGTTGCGCCCATCAACAGTTTTCTCTGCTCTCCGCTGCTCGCGTTTTCTGATCGGTCGCTGTCGCTGCGGCTGACGCTGCTGCGGCCGGCCGGCAACCGATGTTTGCATTGCATTGCCCTCTCCCTGCCTCCCAATTTGTTCGTGCTCTCGCTCTCTCTCTCTCTGTGTGTCTCTCTTTGTTGGGGCCGGCAGTTTGTGTGAGCTGGGTTGTGCTTGTGTGTGCGCGCGCAGACCCCACATACGTAAGAAAAAAAAAAACACTTTTCGTTGTTGCTCCTGATATTGCATTCCAGTTGTTGCTATCGTAATGGTTATTGTTGTAGCTGCTTGAGATCCGTTTGAATGCGTCGTCTCCTCTTTCAAATCAATCGATCCATGTGTGTGTGTGTGTGTTGGTGTGTGCGGCTACAGTTATTCCCCACTATCTTGGAAATTCGAATTTAAGGAATAATATTTCTGATTTTGGGCTTTTGCGTATTCAAAAAATCAAAGAAATTAATCTAGACTTAATATGAATAAAGTATTGCAATAAAAAAATTATAAGAAAATTGTCATCTATTTGTATTTAAATTATTTATTAATTTGTTGTTATTATTTGCTAGGAATTCTAAGGAAAAATAGTAAATATGAATAATGAATGGATGCTTTACTTCAACATTTTATTTGTACTTTAAAATTATTATATATATTTTATTATATTTTGTATTACTTTAAAATTATTGTATATATTTTATTATATTTTGTTTTATTATATTTTTTATTGTTATATTTTTTGTTATTATATTTATTATACCATAAATATTACTGATAAATAACAATAATGCAAAATAAAAAATATAAACTAAATTAATCAATTAACTGAACTTGGATCATTATTTATGGATTTATTTTATTTCCCAACATTAATGTAATTATAAATACATACATATATTTGTAAGCCAACTGGTTTGCTTAAACGAGGCTTCACTGTGTCATTGGCAATTGGGTTCGCAGTGTTTGCCCTTTCGCAAAATATCTTCCGGTGGCCGTCGTCGTCCCGTTGAATCAATAGTTCAGAAGTAGAATCATATTGCTGAATTTGGTTGTAATTTTTCTCTCTCCTTCTGCTCTTTCTTTATTTGTTTGTTTTTATTTTTTCTGTCGTTGCTTTATTTGTAATCTCTTTCTATTTTTATACCTATCCGAAGGTGGTTGTCGGAGGGGTTTGATTTGCGGGGGCGTTCTGCTATTTTTTGTTGTTGTTTTTTGCTGCCTGCCTCCTCTATGTAGTTGCTATTTTTAGGCGCTTGCTGTGATTTCTCATTGTTGTTTGTTGCTGCCCCAACAACCCCCCACCACCAACCCGCTATCCGCTCATTTCTTTGTTTAATTCGTCTTTGTTGCGGCCCCCCTGTCACGCCCCACTCCTCTTCATGCAAATGTGATGCTCTGACTCTCTATAGAGCTGCGTTTTCAGCTGCTGGCATCGATTTTCCAGCAGCAGCCCTGGCTTTATATGAATATCTCTTCAGTTTTCCAACCCTTTTTCCTCGATTTCCCTGATGAAAAAGAAGTAGAAGAAAAAAAAACAAAAGCTTAACCAAATCGCACGACGAGGTTTTTGGGGGCCCACGGGGATGTGGATAAAACTGCAGCTGACAGCAGGCTCTGAATGTCTGAATATCTCATTGATATGATATATAGATACTCCTTTCCATAGATGTAAGGCCCGATTTTCTTGGGGATTTCTATACTTAAAAGGTGTAAACACTTATCATTATCGACTCTCCATTATATTATACCATTCATCATATATTTCATCTATATTTATATACATATAGAACATTAATGTGGCATAAACTTGGTCCCTCATTCGGGTCTTAAATACCATATGGTCATCAGCCAGTTTCGGCCTCCGTCCGACCTAATCCCCCGTTTCCCTTGCGGTGGTGCAGCTTTTTGGCCGGAAATTAATGAAAGTCATCAGGAACAGCGACGGCGGCAATGGCGGTGTTGGTGGTGGTTGCAACCCCAAAGTCTCAAAGTCCCAAGTTGCCATGTGGGTGGTTCTATGTGGCAACACAGGGGGCTAAAGGAAAAGCTTCTCTCAAGTGAAAGCTGGGCTGGAAATTCTGTTTTCTGCGTTTTGCGTTCTGGGTTCTGGGTTCTGCCTTCTGTTTTCCGCTTTTCCCATCGCCCATTTGGCAAAGTGGTGGCTGCTGTGGTTGCTGGTGTTGATGATGGTGCACCAGGCTGTGGCGGCCGCTTTTTTATGGCTATGTGGGCGTCTATATACATACATTTTTATATATATACATATATACATGTATCTGGTGTGTGTGTGTGTGCGAGTTCGGTAATCAAAGTTGGGATTAGTTGACTTTAAAGTAGCCTTAGGGGTAGCAAGCGCCGCATTCAACCCCACGGAACTCTAAACACGACCGAGCCCCAGTCAGGATGTGGGCGGTTGGGGGTGTTGCAGAGGCCGAAAAAAGGGATAGGGATCTAAATGTTTTAGTATCTGCAATGGTATCTATACCAAAAATTGGATACATCCAGTCAATTACTGAAGTGACCAAGAATTATCACCAATATGCAAATATAAAATTGTTGTTTGTACAGCAAAAAGTTACAAATTGTTATTATTTTGCGTTTTAAAAATCAAAAATTAAAGTTACAAAAACAGAAACAAGATGAGGCTGGTGGGATAAGAGTTTCGAAGGATAGTCCAGCTTTTCTTTTGTGGAAATTTAAGCTGCTAATAAACTGCCGAAAAACTCTGTTATAACCACAATTTTAGTACAATTTCTGAGCCATAGTTTGTCATTCGAATTAAAAAAAAAAGTACCTAAAAAATGCTTCAGAGATAGAATACTTTCTAGATTGTCTCCGGATCAGCAGCGTTGAGTTTTTCTTGGCACCTTCTTCCTTTTTTTTGCTTTTTAGTCGCACACACCTACCCCTGTATCTTATGGATGCGAATGCCCAAAGTGTCAATTACAGTACCTTCATCCCTCGCATATGATGCTACTTCCTCTGCCCATCACACGTAGTTGCTGTTGTCAACCCACCAAAAAATGTATCTAGAGAGCGAGAGGCATCTTCTACAATCTACAGTTCTATTAATTAACACGTTTCCAACTGTATCTGTAGCAGCAGCAGCACAAGCAGCTGGTGTGTGTATCTGTATATACTCTAGGCGAAGCCGAGCAACTATGAGAATCACTTCCTCATGTCTTTGGCAAATAATTCGTCAGCATCGAAAAATTTCGGCCGCAGTCTCGAGAGTTTCAAGTTTTCGTACTCGTTAAACGCGTTTTAGCTTTTTTTTTTCCGATAAATAATAAAATGAAAACAAAGCCATCGCAACTGTAAACTAGAAGAGTATATAAAATAATCATGGGGACAGCCGAAATACTAGATATACTAAGTATGTATATACATTTATTTATACTTAAGTTATTTTATGGCTAAAACTATATCTATGTCTATTCAACTTGCCTGACATTTCCGTGCGATCGAAACCAAAATTGAAATTGAATTCGAAATGGAAATGGTTGTGTGTTAATGTGTGTGGAAACAAGTGACCAGGCAACAACAAAGAAAAGGTTATGCAATCGTTTATTGGTTGAGAGAGTTTTGGGTTCCGCTCGACTTCTTCGAAAGGGGTGGGAAAGCCGGAATTTGTTTGGGGCATAGATATGAGGGTTGTTGATATGTATCATATATGGGATGGCATGATACAATATTTGCCTGTTATCTCTCAGATATCTTTTCGGTTCTTGGTTCTTAGTAGAACTTTATTTTGTTAATAGTTTCTTGCCTTGGTTTTGTTAGGGTTTTTGGTCTTGATTTTAGTCTAGAATATGATATGATTTTAAATGTTTTCAAGATCTTTTTTTTGTTAAATATATTGTGGTACATTTTATAATTAGTTATATTAAATTTTACTTCTGTTTAATTTTATAAATTTTCCTTCATTATACGAAATTTTCTTCGTTTAATATTTCCCATTCTTATTTGAAGGCAAGGCAACGAGTTTTCCTTTCTTTTTCTTATGCCTTGTGCCATTTTACCCATTTTCTTCTTCGTTTACTTTTCTTTAATTTCGTTTTTCCTTTTGGCGTGTAAAATGGGGCGGTGGGTGGTACAGTTGCCCTTGGAGTCCTCGAAGGGGGACAAAAACCAGCCCCTCAGGCCATCCTTCTGCTTGCCTCCCCGTGTTAGCCCCAAAAATGTTGACCAGACATTTAGACGGCATTTTTTAGATACAGACACACACACCCTCAGACATTTATTTTTCGAGCCTCGTTTTTCTTTTTTCCTATTTATTTTTTTTTGTGGCCATTTGACCCTTGGAGGTTTCTCTGCTGGCCTGAAAAATCTCATGCTCATTTTCCCAATGCAACTCTCTCTTTCTCTATCTGTTTGCTCTGTCTTTCTCCTTCTCTGACGATTCTCTTCTATATTCAGTTTGGCATGTGAGATTTTCTCCTTTTTTTTATGTTTTCTTGGTGTTTAGGCTTTTACCCTTGTGCACTGACTATACAAAAGGCGTCATGTGTAAAAGAAGGAAAAGGCGAGAGGGAGAGATGGAGAGACTGAGAGTGCGAGCAGGATAGCACGGGAGTCCTTGTCGCGCGCGTCCTATGTGCGTTCGGGTGATGATGCGCTCTCTCTTATTCCTAGGCTGTAAACGTAATAATTTACGCAGCTTGCCCAATACACACTTGGATACACTTGAAGGAGAACTTTGAATCGGGAAATGTTGAAAGTATTAAGGAATTAATACAAAATAAATGTGAAACTTTCAAAACTCAGCTTGGGGTTAAATGAATTTTAAAATTAAACATAGACTTGAACTTGAAATCAGGATATGTGAAATACTATTATTTATTATTATTCTTTTAAAACCCAGCTTATTAAAGTTTAAGTTAAATCTTTCTATTGTATTTTCCGTACTTAGTTGTCAAGTAAAAGTCCGTTTAAGTTGATTCACTTTGATTATATTATTTGTTTTTATGCGCGCACAACCAGCCTTGTCAGTAGAAAAGGAAACAGAGATGAGAGAGCTTAATATCGATAACAATTCATAAAGTAGAGATCGGGCAGTGTGACCGCATTTGTGATGTTGGTTTTGATAACATATTCCAACACTTTCTAATAAATATAAATGTTATGGGACATGGGGCTTAATTGGCCCTACTATTTCTTTCAGTGTACTTACCATATATGTATGTGTGTGTGCATGTGTCTGGGCAATACTGCGGTAAGGCAAGGTGGTGGAATTTTATGACAACAAAGGGCAATTCACTTGGTTCCCGGTTTGAAATTACATAGCTGGAAAATGGGGAAACCATCCCCCCTCCCCCACAGGCAAGCTGTATTAAAGCGAACAGCGGAAAGAACCGAAATTACGGAGTATAAACCGAGGAGAAAAAGAAAAAAAAGGGAAGTAGAGGATCTTCAAAGCCAATATAACCGATCTCTGTGTTTATTGATCTTACTATTCTAGTGTTTTCACTAGTTTCTTTGAACGTTTGAAGATTCTGAGTAATTTTCCAGAAGTAAGGTTGTTAGGGCCTCCGGGGTATACCTAAGGGCATCCCCCTGACTTACGGCTAAAATGTATATTGAAGTAAGAAAAAAGCTTTAAAGATTTAAGTAAATGCTTAAATGGAGAAATATTAAAATAAAAATAAATAATAATAATAAAAATAATATTTATTGTTAATATAATATAATAAATATTGGATTTAGAAAATATCTGTTAATATTCAGTTTCAAAAGTAATAATAATACATGTATCTTTCAAAGAAACCCCACAAAGCCACGTTATTTTAGATATTTTTTACTTTTTTAAATTAATAAAAATTAAAAATTTTAATTTATTTACTTATTTTTATTTATTTTTTTACCTGCTTTAAATTGTATTTAAAAACATTTTCTTACCGTGTTTACCCTTTTTTATGGCTTACAGTTGGGCTTTGGACAATTGAAATTTTCTAGTCTGTTTTTCTTTTACTTCTCTCTACCCCTTCTTCTTCCACGGTTTTTCTCCTACTCCTCCTTTTTCTGTCTCACCTTTCGCCCAACACCCCGCCCCCTTGGCCCTGGCTGTCTGTCTGGGCCAAGCCTCCACCCTGTCGGCCCTCACACCACTACGTTTTCTGCCCAACGAACGTACCACGAGGCGGTGGGCTCGTTTTGGCCTTCGTTGTCGTTGTTGCTGTAGTTTCGTCGCGTCACATTTCGTAGCATTCGACGTCAGCGTCCATTGCGTAAAGGCAGCGGCAGAGGCAGAGGCAGACGCAGACGCGCGACACCCCCGCAGACAACAACAAAAAGAAAGGACAGAGAAAAGCCCAAGCACACACACACACTTTCAAACCACACCTCGACACATACATACACACACACGCACCCCCTTAAAGACAAACAACAAATATGGGAAATTAAATAAAAGAAAAGCTTTAAAACGTTTTTTCGGGCAGTTGTAACTGCTCCCAGAAAAACCAAATTGATTATGTTTTGGGAAAATTCAATTACCAAATCACAGGAAATTCAAATCAAATTTAAAGTAAATGCAAATGCAGTTTAAGAAACGAGGAAAATCAAATAAAATGCCGCTTTAATGAGCTCGCGCTCTCTTTTTCCTCTGGCAATCTCTCTATCTCTCTCTCTCGCTCATATTTTCTCCTCTTCTCACCCTCTCTCTCGCTCTCTCTCTTCTCCTGCCTTTTGCCTCTGTGGTGAGTTTCGTTCGTTTTGGCACCTGCAACCTGCAGTAGCAGCTGCTAATATTGCTGTTGTTGTTGTTGCTTTTGCTGCGTTGACAACTGCAACATGTTGCTGCTGGGAGAGAGAGAGAGAAACAAAGAAACCTTACGTACGCTTAGGCGCTTGCATTACGTGACGTAACGTTATTAGGGGGCGCCACCACCAACACCACCACACACACATCGTGGTTAAATAATATTGAAATTATGAAATCCAAATTGCGTGCTTAATTGTTAAAGGGTGTTCTTTTGGGCTTGGTTACTCTTTAATAAAATATTTGGATTTTTTTATTTAATATAAATTATAAGCCTTTTGCATTATTTTTCCGTTTTAACTATTGTTTTGTTTTAGGTTATATTTTTGGTTTTGAATTTATTGTTTTTATTTGGTATCCAGGCAAGCGTTGTGCTGCGCGAGTGTTGAAAGTTGAGCGTGTAGCGTTGCGTGCACCACCGTTGTCTTGCCACGCCCCTTTCGCTGACCCAAATACGCTTTCCGTGCCAGCCAAAAAACTCAACTTAACTCTTCAACGCAACCCGATTCCACTAACCAAATCTTATCAATTCATCAATCATGCATGCAGTCATTAAATGCTCCAACATTCATTGTTGTTGTTGCTGTTGCTGGTGGTTTTTTGCTTTCTGCTTTTGCTGTTGCTGCTTCGGTTGCCTTGTTACCGCTGCTGTGATGTTGCTTTTGTTTTTGCTGTTGCCGGGGCTTTAAATTCGCCGCAAGTTGCCGTCATCGCTCTCATTTTGTCTCTCTTTCGCCGCAACATGTGCTGTTTGGGGTTAAGAAAATAGTAATATACAAAAAAATATATACTTAAAAAGAAAATATACAAAAATTATGCATTAAAAATAATGCCTAACAAATTTATAATAAATAAATAACACTTATGCGTAAAAAATAATGCCTAACAAATTAATAATAAATAAATAACACTGTAATTAGATATATAAAATATATACATATAAAAAAAGGCATAGATTTTTAACTGCCGACAATGATAAATACTTTTTAATTTAATACAAAAAAATCTTTAATATTATTTAATTATTTCATTTTTATTTTATTAATATTATTTATTTATTTTATTAATTAATTATTTCATTTATATTAGTTATTATTTATTTTAAATATATTTTATTATGTAGTGTTTTTTTAAGTATATATTTATTTATATTTCGTAATTTTTATTTATTTATTTTTTTACATTTCGTGTTTTTTATTTATTTTTTTTTTTTACATTTCGTAATTTTTATTTATTTATTTTTTTTTTACATTTTGCTATTTTTATTTATTATTTTTTTTTTTACATTTCGTAATATTTATTTATTTATTTTTTTACATTTTGTAATTTTTATTTATTTATTTTGTTTTTTTGTTCTTTGTTACCTAATGATTTATTATTTTCGAGTGCTATAATTTAACCTCCACTGTGGTTTGGTATTCAGACTGAACTGATGCAATCGAAAATTGAGGCGAAGATTGCTTTTTTTTCTACTAGCCTGGCTTTTCTTTCGGGGTTTTGGCCAACTCTCTCTCTCTCTATCTCTCTCTCTCTCTATCTCTCATATTCTCTTCTTTTCTCTATCCTTATCTCACCGGCACCGAGTAAAAGTTAAGTAATTTTCAACTTCTTCGTGTTCCTCCTCATCATCATCATCATCAGCTTCTGCTTGTGTGGCCCACCTGTCGGCAAGGTACTTCCCCCATCCGCTTACACACACACACACACTAACACAACCCTTTTCCCCTTCGATTTATGCTTTTTTGGATCAACATTTCATTTGTTTTTGTTGTGGCCCTACGCCCGTTGCCCAACGTTGCTAGCCAAAACAAATGCATTGCCAACTATGTATAGACATTGATTATACCTGAATATATATAGCCACATACATATATGTATATATGTATATATACGTGACATTATATCTGAATTATAGTAAAATATATAACAGGTTAAGGCTGTATTATTGTTAATTTAAAAACAAAATCAAAAGTTATACAAATATACAAAGAAATCGTATATTTTCTTTAGGGAAAACCCCCTAAAAAAATTGTAATTGTTAAGCTGATATATTAAAGTTGTAAATTGCAACATTTTTTTATGATAATATAGCAAAGGACTTCGAATCGGAAGACCGAAACGTCTTTGTAGATTGTTTTTAAAATGCTTTACTTTCTCTTCTAAGCCTTTTCTTAGTATTACTGTTATTATTATTTTTCTCCTGATAATCCCAGAGTGCAAAATTCTAGCTGCGGTCGATTTTCACGAACTCGATTCTTGGACTTTTCGCTCAAATTCATTCTATTTGTATTATCCAAGTAAACAGAATTAAACAAATAATTAGCTCGCAGCTGTTTATTTGTTTGCTTGCTCGTCTGCTGTTGTTACCGTTGTAAAATGCCACCGCTGCTTAACACCTGCGAAATGCAATGCCCAAAAAAAAATATATATACATACATATATATATAAATCCCATTGAAATTCAGCGGCTGAAAAGTGTCAACAGAGTTTAACTTTTGACTTTGTTTCACTTCGTCCGACACAACAACGAAAAAGCCGCAATTACAGAGAAAAGGTACAACAGAAATGAAATAAAATAAAAGCAAAATGTACAAAAAAATAAGAAAAAGGTTCAGTTAAAACAACAGAATAAAAATGGAATGGAAATCAACTGGCCCCAAAAAAAGCAGCAAACCTGTAAAGTGCTTGAACTTTTTTTTGGTTCTACCTGTGTTTCGGTCTTATATATATGTATATATATAGTATATATTAATTTGCTGCCATTTCGAATCAAAAAGAGTGCAATTTGACAATTTATCAGGTTTACAGACATTAATTGCCAAATGTATTCAAAAAGGAGTTCTTAAGTTTATGGAAAATATGGCCACATTGGTTTTGCTGCATTTCCAAAGCTGGTAACACAGCCAAATAATTTGTATTAATATAAATGCAATATAAAAAAACAGACATATGTATAAAATTTAATTAAATCATTTAAGTAGCCTCCCCCTTATTTTTTCTCCTTTTTTATATTTCAACTCGATTTAATATTTCGATAATTACTCGCTTTCTAAACCTCATTCAAGTTATTTTGAATCATGGCCAGGTTTGGATTAACATATATACAAAGGGGCATATAATGTAATTAAATAATTGAAATCGGCTTTTGTTAAAGTGGCAAAAAACGCATCGATTTTTATTTGTCACATCTGGTGTCTGTCTGTGCGTCTTCAGTGTTGTTCTTGCCGCTTTTGTTGAGTTTCAAATTTAAAAAAAAATCAAGGGAAGATTTTATTACGCATGCAAGAGTGCTGACAGCAGCAAATCAACGCCTTTGAGCTCACCTTTTTTTTACTGCTTACAAAATGTTGATAAAAAATACAGAGAGAGAGAGATACTCAAGTAAATGCCAAATGAATTATATTATCCATTAAAATGGCGATTTAATCCCAGATTTGTGTGTCTATAGCGACTGTACTGTTAAGTATCGGAGAGAATCGAAAGCTAAACACAATTGACTTTTGTTTGAGTCAATTTTGTTGTTTCTTCTCTCACTTCTCCTACTCAATTGTTCACTTTTTAGCTGTTTTGTCCCGCAAAACGGTTTATTCACTGTTTTTCTAACGTATCTGTATCTTTTTTGTGTGTTTTTGCAGGGAACTACAGGACGGCGCGCTCAGAGATCACAACCTGATGGATGGATCCAAGATCATTTTAATACCAAACGTGGAAACAGGTCTATTGGTAAGTTTCAAAGTCAACAAATTAAATTAAATTAAGTGAGCAATGAGTAAATGAGTAATGGTTAAGGGGTAATGGGTAAAAAATACAGAAATCATATATTATTTTGTTTTAGTTCCCCCAAGTCCTAACATTATTTAAAAAATTAACTTTCAAAAACCCAACAAAAACCATTTGAAATAAAAGTGTAACAGTTTTAAACACTTCCAAGTCGAAAATCTTTCTCATTTTCAATGACGACAGAGAAATTTTAGGCAATACTACATAATTAAGAATTTCAATACTTATTAAATATTTGAAATATCCAAAAGGCGAGGAATTTCAGATAGTCTCAGACAGTGACTAATTTTGCATCCGAATTCGAATTTGGTTTCGGTTTCTGGTTCTGGTGATTATTGTTCGGCATTTTGTGTCTGGTTGTCTTGTCATTTGTCGTTGCCAAAGTTGTTTGACATTAATTAATTTTAATTTATTTACATATTTGCTTTTATTACACACACATTTTTTCGGTTTGATCTCCGACTAACTGGTTTTAGCCTACTTTGATATTTTTTCGCAGTTCGATCAGCGATCATCGATATTTTGCCTTTTTTGGGGCGGCCTAAGGGGGTGTAACATAAAACACAGACACTGTCCCTGTTTTGAAGCTTCGAGTTGTTTCGTTTTCGCCTTTAATTTATGCCGCAACGAAACCTTTTTGCGAGTTGCATTTTTCGGGTTTTCAGCGATCGATTGCTTCTGTTGTCTGTCTTTCTCCGAATTTGCAGCGATTTTTGGCTCTCTTTCACCTCCTGTTCTGGGTCCTTGTCTCTGTCTGTTTTTTTTTTGAAGGTTTTCTTTTCATGCTTTTATTTTATTTTTTATCTTTATTTATTTTTTGGGTGTGCTTGTTTTTAATGAGAAAGTTTTGCCTGATTTTAATTTATACGCCAGCGCCATCTAAAGGTCAAGTTTGCATTTATATGCGCAGCTGCGCCACTGGGGCTATGGGGTAAGGTGGAGTGTGGTGACTTAGTGGTATATCCATGGGCTTGGCAACACATTTAAGCATTATATTATAACAGATTATAACAGATTATAATAAATAATAAATAAACAAAATTGCCTCTAAAAAATTTTTGATAATTTTTATTAAATTTATTGAGTGCAGCTATTATTTTTGTTAAGTGGCACAGCATTATTTAATGCCAGACTTCTAATTTTGAGGAATCCTATATTATAGATAAGAAAGCATTTCAATGCCGAAGGTTATTTAAGAAACCTGAAATAAAAATACATGTAAAGATTATAGATACATTTTATTTGCGTCATTAACCGAAAGTGTTGTTAAGTTATTCAGCATAGAATATTATTTATAACAACGTAGCACTTGCCAAATATTTCTAGGCTTTTTATGTGATGCTCTTTTTATACCCTCCTCTTGCTTCATGATCCACTTTTTAACACAGCTTGTTTTTGTATTGAATAATTAAATGTAACGTTTATCTTTTGAATTATGAGCCGGGACAAGATCCTCGCTCCATGACCGTTTTCTCTCTTTCATGACACCGCTACAAAGCCGTACTTACGTGCAACATCATTGCGACATGGGCGAAGCTCTGCAACAAGTTACCTGTTTGATAGCCATTAGCAACATTATCAATGGGAGGCACACGCACTTGTCCAAGATCAGTGTTGACTAATTGATTAAAATCATTTTTGTTAAGGAAAATAAACATAAAATATGTATATAATATCATTTCTTTATAGTTTGACTTAATCAAATAAGGTACAATGATAGTTATATGTGTATATCATATAACTGAACCCATTTTTAAACATTATTTAGTATTTTTTGTGTTTTTATTTAGCTTTAAATTGCTGATTTTTCCATTTAGTTGGCTTTGGCTGCTCTGTTGCTTTGCTGCTTTAATGCTTTTCTGGGGTGACACCGATTCGCCAGGTGAGGCAATTGGCAATCAGCTGCAGGCTCAACTGAGTCTCAAGTCTGCTGGCAACAGTGCCACATAACGTTTATGAATATTAACGTTGCCTCTATCTTTTCTTTTTTTCCATTTAAGTTGTGACATTACTGTGCTTATTATTTAAGAAAATAAAAAAGAAAAGTATGGGAAATAGCAGCACAAATTGTATCTCTGTTTGTTTGAAATATTTAAAAAAAAACCCCGCTTTTTATGTGCTCAGTTCGATATTTACTATATACATATATGTGCATACGTAACTCTGTTACTTTTGACGGACATTTGTTAGCCATATTTATTGCATTTTGTATTGCATTCAAAACACACAAATCACTTGCGAGTGTGTGTGTGTATAAAATTTCATGCAATTTTCGTGATGCGAACAAAGAAATATTTTGGCGTGCACGAAAAATCCATAAAAATCCCAATCCCAAAAAGACGAGCACAAAACAGCTAAATTTACATATATTTTATATATATGGGTGTACATATTGCAGAGACTTGTGCTTATTCATTATCCAAATAGAGCATTACTAGTAATTTTTATTATTATTATATCTACGGAACCAAATGCAAGCAAGTTTAGGCCAATAATCCTTTAAATATATTTTTAAAAAATAGACAATATATTATCCCTTGAAAATGGCAATTCTGTTAAAATTACAATAATCACAAATTATATATATATTATATATTTCTTGAAGAAATTCTCCGAAATTCTAATTTGAGCTCTCTGTGTTCTTTGTCTCTTCTCCCGGTGAAAAGACTCAATAAAAATGCTGATTAAAATTTATTTACAAAACAAAATGAAATTGCAAAAAATGTTTAAATAGCCAATTAACAATTTGCGTCTCTTTTGCTTTTCACTTTTTTTTTGTTCTGTTTTGTTAATTTTATTTAACTTTTTTTTTCTTCTGGCAATTGCTGTTGTTGTTTGTCGCGCAAATTTGCGAAATAAATAACAATCCCCCCCAGTAAAGGATGAGCCCAGGCAGGGGGGCATTTCGAGGGTTCTGTTAGCCAATTGTCAGAAGTGCAGAAAGCTGAGAAGTCTAAACACTGTAGGAAAATATGTTGCACAAAATACTACACTCGAAAATGGTTTTGTAATAGTGAATTTAGAAAGAAGTATTACGGTACCAAAATATATGCATAGAAATACTACTACTAGAAAAGAATAAATTAAAAGGAATATACAGCAAAAAGTACAAATTATAAAAAAATATACCATACATCGAAAAATACAAATTACAGAAAAAATATTATGTACAAAGCATATTCAAGCATTTTCCACAACTAAAAAAAAATTTTTTTTTGTATATGATTTTAAGAAATTAAGACATTGACTTTAGCTCTTCGTTAAATACATAATTGTTTTCTCTGTTAAGGAATTTTTTGGGTGTTGCTGGGAGAATGTTTTATTGTTGGAAAGGTGTGCCTCCTGCCATTGGCAACCTCTTTACCCGGTCGGTTCTTCTCTGAGTCACTTCTTGCTTCTGTTTTTTTTTACTCGTATTTTTTGTATTATTTTTTATTTTATTTTATTTCTCTCATGCCATTGCCTTCTAATTAGCAACACAGAGTAGCCGAAAGGCAGAAAGAAACATTGCAATTTCGGTCGCGACCGCTTGTCAACCTGGACAGGTGTTGGACCCCATTCCCGCCTGCAGCTCTCGCTCTTGTTGGGTTAAAATGTGTGTTAACAAGTGACAGGTTGATTTGATGGAGACATCTCTGGATTTATTGACACCACTGACTGAATGGCCGAGTGGCTGCTGAGCCACAAGGTGACCGATCGATCTCAGGCTTTTTGGGGGGGACACATTTTTAGCAAATTAATTCTTGGGATTTAAATACAAAGAAAAATAATTTAGGTGGGTATTTGAAACGAATTAAGCGTAAACTAAAAATGATCGGTATGAAATATGTACAGGTACGGTTTATGTTTGTATTTTTTCGATTGAATATTTTTTATTTCATAAAGGTTTTTATTATTTTGATTTAATATTGATTAATTTAAATATCAATTAATTCGATAGATATTTCATTAATTAGTTATAGTATTTTATCGATTAAATATTGTATTTTTCGATTAATTATTGTATTTTTCGATTAATAATTGTATTTGTCGGTTAAATATTGTATTTTTCGATTATATATTGTATCTTTCGATATTTCATCGAAGATATTTAGGATATATAGAAAGCAAAAATGATATATTTATCGACTGTTTCCCCATTTCAAATGAGTGCTCTTTTTCTTAGCAATTGCAATCGCAGATTTTTTGAAAATTTCCAAAGCATTAATGTGAAAACGTAAAAAAATATCCAATAAATATTATAATAGCTGTATTAGATATGTTATTTTGGATATTTACGATATTCTATTTATCCAATTTTTCCATTCATAATAAGTATCACTCTCTCTTTCTAAGCAAAAGTAAAAGTTTTCCCAATTAATTTGCATGAACGCGGGGTGGAATTCGTTTAGTCTGGCTGCATACAGACTAAATATATACTCATTTGTCTGTCACGACATTTGCATATTGCTCCAATTTTATCTTGACACATTCACCTCCCTCCTGCCGACGACAACCGACGACCACATTTCATCATCACAACCAGCCAAAAATGGTGGGCAAAATAATAATAAGAAAAAGCAAAAAAAAAGTAATAAGAAAAGAATTATTTCAGCTGCTTTAGCAGTAATAATATTTTGTAAAGTTTATTATCTCAACGCGTGTGAGACTTTGGTGGGGGGTTGAGGGGATTCGGGTGCAGAGGTTATAGCAGACGGCATAAAGAGAGAAATATAAAGCACACAGCATCATATGGTATATAGTCTACCAGTGCGAGTGGATATGAGACTATGACACTTTCCATTTTCATAGTTTTCCCCCTCAGCTATAGCTTTAATTTTCATTTACTTATATTTTATTGTAATTTTATTAGATACTAAAAAATGTAAATTCCTATCCTGTCTATCTTATGATCTAACAAATCATATATGCTCTCATGTAAATATTAAAACCATTTCGTAATGGACTTATTAAATCTTTATTATTCCATAAGAACCATCATCTAAATGTGAAATAAACGCTGTGTTTTTTCGACAGCTCAATCATAATCCCCGCTGACTTGCTTCGATCCGATCTCTTTCCTTTATTCCTTCTCTGGGTATCTGGGCTGTGCCTGTGCTCAGCCCCTAGGGGCCACCTTTTGTGGTTTTTGTCATCATTTTCGATTTCGTTGCCAGAAGCAAGCACATGTCAGCTGCAGATACAGGCACTGAGAAAAATAAAACCCCAATAGGTTTTTATTTTGAAAGAATTGGAATAAATAATAGAATGTACTATAAGGTACAGACTATACCCACAAATGAGTCTAGAAATATTTTATTAGTAATACAAATTTATAAATTTTTATTATTTTTCTCTTGGTCCATTTAGCAAACTGACAATAAAGTGGGTTGGGTGGGCGTTGTCAGTCTCAGCATGTGCCACCCAAGACCGACTGGTGACAGAGAAGGAGAAATCAGAGAAAATCAGAGGGGATTTCCCCTCCCTGAAAAGCGAATCATCTCGAGTGGTTGCGTTCCGTTTTTATTTTTTTTATTTTATTTATTATTATTTATGTCGTTTAAATGATGCGCTGGCGTTTGACTGTCAAATTAATTACTTTTGCTGCAGCGTTTTTTTTTTTCGGGACTTCTTTGGCGAAAGAAAAACGGCATTGGGTGGGTGTTTGGTGGTTGGTTGAAGAAGACTGCATAGATTTATGGGAATGATTTTAATTGCAAGTCGCATAACAACGAAGCCAAAGACAAAAGCAACCAGCGGACAAAGGGCCGACGATGATGATAACACACCAGGGGTACCGTGTATCGAGGAGGATGATGATGATGATGGTGATGGTGATGACTGTGACGGTGACGACCATGGTGATGATGGTGATGGGAATGGGCCTGGGTCTGGCCATGTTGAGATGATGGCGACTATATGTAGAAGACAAAGCAACAAAGATGCTCATGACTGCCTGCCTGCTGCTCGTAAAAAGCCAAAAAATGATACGGACATATATTGGATATAGCACCCACCGAACCACCAAATTTATGCATCCTTTGTATGTTTGGTAAAAATACAAAATAAAAGCAGACGAAAAGAAAGGAAAGCGGCTAAGGAAATACCCAAGAATGAGCAACAGATGCACAAAAAAACAAAAAGAAACTACGAGGACAGGTTATTAACCAGTTCTATTTGTCTTTGTCTGTGGGGACTTCGCCTTCGAGTTGGACTTCTCTGTCCATTTTTCCATCTTTTTTTTTTCAATGGATCCAACAGAAGGGATCTTATCGGTTAGCGAAGCTCACTTGACTTGGGAATGCCAAGTGCTATCTGGAATGTCTGTGGAATGTCCCACAGATCTACAAGGAGACTTGCTTTTGCTTATTTTTATAAAGAGTATATCTGACTTGCTTTTTACATAGTGTTTAGATATGTTTAATTATTATAAATATCAAGCGATCGAAATCCATCTTATTATCTTAATCCTTTAACCTGTGTACCTTGGTAGCAAACATCTGTATCAACCACAGCATTCATCCGGAACGATTACTTCATTATCTGGCATTATCTTCAACTTGAAAGCGAGGCGATGTGTCAACAACATCGTCGGCGGCTGTGCTTTTTTTTTCTTTTTTATTTATTCACAACTTAACGTGGACAGAGTGAACGGAAATACAAGAAGTCGACACTTAACTCTCTTTATTTCCGCGAATCCGGTTTATCTTTAAGCTTTCTGTTGCATTTAACAGAGCTGTTAAGCTTGTAGGGCGGATGCGGCAGACACGTCTCGACAGAATTGATGACTGTACCTTCGCAATGCCGCCGATATCGATAGCAGCAATACTAAAACTGCCTTCGATCACGATTCGTGCATTCCAAACAAAATTTTTGTGATCAAACAGTAAGTTCAATCGATGTAAGATAGATTGTGATAGCACGGATGATCGATAACAGTTTTGTGCTGCTTAGCTTAAAAAGTAAATAGATGCCTGTACCTTCCAATGCTAATACCGATAACAGCGATAATAAAACTGCTTTTGGTAGCGATTAGTGTGATCTAACAATAGTTGAAAAAACTGCAGATTAATAACTTTGTGGCTTGGAGATTTCGATAACTAATTTGCATTTTTTTTTTTTTTTTGATGAGTGAAACATCTTAAGCTGTCTATTACGATTGGCATTCCATTGACTTGATTATTCCGCTAACTGATTCGAATGTGATTTACCTTTTTCCCCTTCTCAAAAAATAATAATATATATATATATTTATACTTTATATAGCAGACATTGCTCATTTATATTTATCATTTCTGCGGAATCGATTGGCAATTCCAGAGCTGCTTTTGCCATTTACAAATTGCTATTATTAGTTTCGCTTTAATTGCCGCTGGGCATGAGTAATAATTGGCTAAGGAAATCACTTGCTGGCTGTTCTCTCGATTTCAATAATGCAAACTAAATAAATATTTATCCAGGCGCTACTACAGTTACAATGATATATTATGATATATTGTATATATACACAGAGCAAATTGAATCGAATCAAAGAATTTAATTTAACTTTTGTGTCATCTTTCATATAAAGATAAGGATAACACCTCCAGGTTTAAGGGAGTTCAAATAAAAACTGAAACAAATACATATTCTCTAGTTTTCTAAAATAAAAAATGTTTACAGACAATGTGGAATGTGTTTAAATTCAAGAGAAACAAACCAGGAATGCCACAAAATATTGCCAAAATTTTTATAAGGCTTATAAACCGGGTTATGTGGTCGCCTCCAGTGCCTGCCAAACTGTGCAGATCCCCGATAATGGAGGCAAACAGGGCGTCATCGCTGCCGCTGGCGCCGGTCTTTGTCTTTGTCCCGTCGTCCACTATAAAAAAACACATACATACATACATCCAGCTAAAGTGCCAACTAATATACAAGTGGTCGCCGCCCGAGGATGAGAGGGGCAATAGGAACCGGGGGCGTTGTTTCCTTATCAAAGAGCAAGCAGCGCCAGGCGGCGGCACAGCGCCTCAGTTTGGCCAATTTAATTTGTTACACATTGTGAAGTGTTTTTTTTTTTTTTGTTGTTTAAAGTGGGGAGGGGTGGCTGGGGGTAGGTGGGGCATAGGCAGGCGAAACTTCCATTGAAAAAGCTACGCAATAAAAATAATTTCATGGTCAGCAAACAAACACATACAAGGCACAGAGATATATGGATAGATAGCGCCAAGCGCAAAACTAATGCAAAAAATTGCTTTGTCCCCAAAATGTACAAATAATTTTTTTTTTCTTCACTCTTTGTGTTACGTACTGACATAGAGTTGTTCATTGTTACCGCTACGTTAAAAAGTTGGAAACCAAATGGGAGATGGCGTTTAGGTTTTTAATAACAATTTAAAGGTATTGTTTAGATTTTTGTTTAAGGGCAAATGATTAAAAATTATGGAAATTTTTTGTAAATATATATTTTTTTCTGTGATATTTTCAAAAAGTGTAAATAATTCAGAAGTAAAAACGTTGTCTTGTATTTTATATGAAAGCATTAAAAGATTATATTATATTATTATTATTTATAAATGATTAAATTTGAAATCCCTATTTCGCAGATCAACTAATTATAATTTATAATTTGTTTAATTGTTATTAAAAAAACATTTATTATTTACATTTCCTTTTTATAATTTTCGAGAGTTTTTTCTCTTTAAAATCGTATTTACAATTTATAAATGAAAATATACTTATTTTCTCCTATTTTCATTTATGAATTGTTAATACGATTTTAAAACGAAAATATCTCTAAAATATACAACGAAAATGTTAATAATAATGTTTTTAATTCAATTCTAGATAATCCGGCATTAACAGCATATATTTTATTTTATTTAAATTACCAAGAAATCAACGAATTATTATTTATAATTAATTTAATTGGCAATCCCTTTTGAAGTATAATTATAATTACAACAAAAGCAAGGCCACAATTGTGTATAAAAAAAAAGATACACAAAATGTATTTGTAAACCTTAACTTTATGGAATCTAGGGCTTTGATTTTGATGTATTAGTTACTTGAGTTTCAAGCCACCGAAAACCGGTTGACCAAAAGGCATTTTCCCTGCCAAAAAAAAGGGGGAAAAAACAAAACAAAAACAACTTCAAGTCAATTTGCACAAAGTTAATAAATTACAGCATTGACTGCCTTTGTTGCTGCTGCTGTTGCTGTCGCTGCCGCTGCTGATTTTGGTGTTGCTCTTGGTTTAAATTTGAAAATTTCGATTTCGCTGCGACTGGCACTGCGACGCCGGTGACGTAAGTTGCGTGTGCGACGTCAGTTGACCTTGGTACACTTAACAGCAGCCATCCAACACATCCATCCAGTCGCCAGGTAACTACAACGTCACCAAATAGGCTCGACTCCAAAAACTGCTGTGTTTTGTTACCTCCATTTCTTCGGTGATACATACATATATCTTTTTTCGGTTTCAGTTTGTTGCTAGGCCGAGCTTGGAGCTTTTTGTATCTTATTTATTTTATTTTTCTGGGAGGGAAACTTCATGAGATTGCATAAGGTTCACGCTGCGTCAAATGGCAAAGGGAAAGTGGGCATGAATGATGATGATGTTGATAATGATGGTTTCCAACCTCATTTAGCCTCATCTTAACCGAAACCGAAGCTCATAACTGAGGCGAGCTTCATTTGAATATTATTGGGTCACTGTGTCAGAGCAAAGTCAATAAAAATTAAAACATGACCTCCTGTCCCGCCCCTCCTTATACGGTATGCTGCTCGTCGTCGCACTCTTACTCACTCCACTTCCCCTGACCGCAAAGACCACAGCAGGGGCCAAAAAAATACAAACTGAAATTGAATTTTGTTTTAAAAATTATTTTCTTAGAGTTTTATGTCCTAAAAGAAATACCAAAAGCTCTTTTATGAGGAAGTGTAATAGTTTTTGTTCAGGAAAAATCAATATTTATACAATATCGAGCCAATATACTCAAAAAGTTGAATAAATTAAATGTATATTTAAACAATAAATGCAATTTTTGTTGAATTTCCATAAAACACAGTTAAAGATATTTTTAAAATGTTATTGTGCGTGTGATTTTTTCTCACTTTTTCTCTTATGATACATATATGCATTTCTAGTTTGTAGTTATCGATATATCAAAGATAATTGCGATATTGTCAAATATTTAAGATTTCGATATCGATATCGATTTTTCGATATTTACAATTTAACAAAGTAAACGATATATTAATAATGATATTACAAGTGAATTATTGTTTTTTTTTTTACTTTTTTAATTTTTTTTAATACAAAACTACCAGGCTTATATTTTTGGATGTTTTTTGAAATATTCAAAATTTCGTTATACAAAAATTTACTATTCTGTCATTATGATACTGAAGGTGTACATTTTTGATATATGCATGTACACCTCTAGTTTATGTTTACGACATTTTACAGTGAAGAACAATATTTTTTAATATATACATTTTTGTTATAACAAATTTTACGATGTTTTCAATATTATATTATAGGGCCATTTCTGACTTCCTATTAAAATTGACGGGATCTCAACCCCTTTTTTTCTTTTTCATCTGCTAATACACTTGCAATACATTTGTGCTGAACGCTGCTGTACTGTGCTTGCATATATGCAATGGAAATGATTAATTAACCCAGACCCAGACCTCTAAAAACAAAAATCAAGCTTCGAACTGAGTCGCAGTATATGCTTATGTATTGCCTTTGTTTTCTTTTGTTGCTTGTTATTTAGCTGCTCTTATTTCGCACAACTCACTTGCACTTGCACTTGCATTCTTGCCCGCCCTGCTGCAGTTTAGCTTATTGTTGTAGGGGAAGGGAACCCATTCCCTCCGTCCCTCCCAAACCCTTTACTATTTCTCTTCTCTGACGCAATCGAGGCGTTGACTTGGGGTGCCTGGGTTTTTTTTTTTTGTTGCAAATATTTAATCGGAACACAAAGGCAACGCATTGAATCACGTACAATGGAGATACAATAATAATAAGTTCTGAAAAGGGGGAGGCTTTCGAATTCTAAAAGAGGGGCACAGGGAGGCCTGTAAATAGTTAAGGCGATAATCGTACTGTATCGAACTGAATTCATCTGGTTGGAATGCGGCATTTTGTCATTATGCAAGATTCACAGGTAGAGCTGGAAGGAAATACATTTTAGTGAATCTTTTTTTTTTTTTAGCAAAAAATGTTTGAAATAAAATGATTAAAATCGAAGAATAAAGGTTCTTAGAGCACAATGTTTAAATACAATAAATTTAAAATGAAAAACTGATGGAGCTTTTCCGATTTAATTCGAATAATCGATTACAGAATAGATTTTATTTATAGATCTAGAATGGTCTTCCTCCCAAGTGAATTTATCGAAATTTATAGAATGGTAGTTCATAAATTTAATCGATAGAAGTCAGATATATGGATTATATGGCAAAAAATTTACACTATGACATTTTGAAATCTATCGCATTTAACGATAAAATATCGATTTTATCTCACTTATTTCGTAATGTTAAATCGATTTATGCATCGATATTAATAAATTAATAAGTTTAAATTCAGAAAAACTTTTAAATGACATATTGAATTTTTTAAGTAATAAAAATATATGTATTTATATTCCAAATCTAACTTGTTCTTTACTTTCTTACTACTTGCAGGCTCAGCGTCCAGAGAATACGGTTATGCAAGCGCTGGAATCGCTTAACGACTCGCAGGTTAATGACTTCCTCAGCGGCAAGACTCCGCTCAACCTGAGCATGCGCCTCGGCGACCACATGATGCTCATTCAGCTGCAGCTGAGTACAGTGAATCCGGCGGGTGGCGGGGGTGGCACAACAGTGGCCACGGCCACTGGTGGCTCCAATAGCAACAGCAGCAGCATTTCCACCAGCACTGCGGCTGCCTCCTCATCTGCATCGGTTGCCTCATCCTCACTGCCAGCTGGCACTGGTTGTTCGGCCACCGCATCTTCTTCATCGTCGTCCTCCTCGGCGGCAGCGGTGCTAGCCGTAGGCGGCAGTGGTAACACCACCACATCCTCTTCCTCCTCCTCGTCATCATCGTCGTCGTCATCGTCTTCGTCGAGAGCCCGCTCATCCGGACATCGTTCTTCGGGAAAGATCGGTCATGGTCACGTTCACAGTCACCAGCATCCGAGTCTGCATCACGGCTCTTGGCACGGTCATGGCCATGGCCATGGGCACGGCCACAGTCACAGTCATGGGCACGGACATGGCCACCACCATCATCATCATCACCACCATCACCATCATCATCACAATGCCTCCGCTGTGGCCGCCGGAAGCGGAGGTGGCATGGTTTGCCACTCGATGCGCAAGATGTACGGGGATCCTGGCTCGGGTAAAAGCTCCTCCAGCAACAGCAACACTACTTCCACCCCCAGCTCGGGCAGTGGCTCGGTGCAGAGCTCAAATGGGGGCCCCGATCTCACCAAGCTACTGATTAAAGGCGGCATTCAGAATATGATTAAGGGATATGCCCTAAAGGACTCAACTGGCGCGGCTCCCCGTGGCGCCGCGGCCAACACCGGCAGCGTCGGCTCGAGTCCCGGCAAGGCTGTGCTGGAGCAATCGCCCATCAAGTCGCTGTCGAATCTCGTGTCCAGCCCCATCAAGATGACGGCCATCAAGAACATTCCCCTGCCCACGACGGCTGCTGGCGGCAGTTCGAGTTCCGCCGCCACCTCTGGCTGCAGCTGTAGCTCTAGCTCTACCCCTAGCTCGTCCTCGTCCGCTGCTGCCAGTGGAGCCTGCACCGCTGGAAGTTGCCAGCAGGATCCCATAGCCGCCAAGCTAACCTCGTGTCTGTGCACGCGCTTGCCAACGCCATCGTCGGTGGCCCCGCCGCTGGCTCCGCTGGTGGCCACCGCTGGCGTTGGCACTCCGCTGGCCAGATCCGGATCAGGCAGCTCGGCCGCCGGCAAGTGCCCTGAGTCGAGCTGCACTGGTGTGAACGCTGGCTATGCCGCTCGCTCGATTGCGCCCGGCACGGGCGTCATCTTCACAGGAAACTCGATGCTGCACAAGACCGGCAATAACAGAATCACCAGGACCAAGCACCGTCATTACCATGGACATGGACACGGGCACGGACATAATCACGGCAGCAGCAGCAACAGCAGCAGCAGCAGCAGCAGCCACTTTTACCAGCACGCCTGTGCCGTGAACCACTCATCGGGCAGTGGAGCAACCTATGGCACTTCTTCGTCCTCGGGTTCGACGTCGTCCGCTGCCTCCTCTTCGCGTCGCAAGCTGGAGCAAGCCGGGACAACGGGAGCAGCAGGTGCAGGAACACGTGCTGCCACCACAGGATCCACAACTGGACAAGCAACGGCGGGCGCATCAATGCCACCTCTTCTTACCGCCTCTGCTGCTGAGCCCGAGGACTCCTCGCTGGGTGTCTCGGACACCCGAACTCTGGCCGAGGCCTCGCGGAACCTCACCCAGACGCTGCGCAAGCTTTCCAAGGAGGTGTTCACCAATAAAATCGATCTGTCCGGCGCTGCCAGTGTCGTGGGTAGCAGCAGCAACGGCAGCACTAGCTCCAGCGGCTGCAGCAGCGGTTCCTCCAGCGCCGGCGGTGGAGCTGGTGCTGGTGGTGAGGAGACCCCGCGCAAGGGCGGTTCCGGTGCCGTAATTGAATCGATGAAGAACCACGGCAAGGGCATCTACTCAGGCACCTTTTCCGGCACCTTAAATCCGGCCCTGCAGGACCGATACGGCCGTCCCAAGCGCGACATCTCAACGGTAATCCACATCCTTAATGACCTGCTAAGCGCCACGCCCCAATATGGACGCGGTGCCCGCATTAGCTTCGAGGCGCCAAGCACCGCTGGTTCGGCAGCGGGCTCTGGCTCGACCTCGGGATCGAGCAGCGGCAGCAGTGGATCCTCCTCCACGGCGGCCAACAGCAACGGGATGCATCATGGATCGCGCAGCAAAGTGGTGAGTGAGGTGACATTACCAAGTGCTCTTTCAGGCTAACGATATATATCTTCCTCTCACCTTATAGTACTCCTCGCGGCATCACAACTGCGCCAAATGCAGTAGCCGGGCCCAGCAGCAGCAGCAGCAGCAACAGCAGCAGCAATCGGCTGCAAGCGGATGCAACTGCTCTTTCCACGATTTTCAGGGCTACTTCTCTCCCTCATCATCCTCCTCTGCCTCCAACACCTCGTCAGCCGCCGCCTCAAAGGCTTCGGCCGGCACCAAGTCATCATCGCACAGCTGCTGCCCGGCAGAGGCAGCCAATGCCCTGGCCAATCAGGCCACCGGCTCCTGCAGCTGTCGCTATCGCCGCGACGAGGGACAGGAGCGCGAGCGGGAGCATATGTGCCAGAAGTGCACCGTGGAGCTGGCCAACATGAAGACGCGCTCCAAGATGGACCAGCTGCGTCTGGTTATGCAGCAGCACAAACAGAAGCGCGAGGCTCGCAAGCTGAAGAGCGGTCCCTACGCCATGCCCAACACGTCGGCCCCCGCTACGGCCAGTGGTGCCACCTCATCGGCTGTACAGTACAGCGCAGTCAGCGCCCTAGTGGCCACGCCTTTGCAGTCAGCAGCAGCGGTGCCGGCTCAGGCGACGACTCCCACCACCACCAGCAGCAGCAGCAATACCGCCAGCAATACCAATGCCAACAACACAACGGGCGGCAGCGGCGGAGCAGCTGGAGGAGCAACAGCGACGACGGCAACAACAGCGACAGCAGCGGCAGCCACAGCAGCACCGCCCAGCGAAGTCTCGCCCAACCACATTGTGGAGGAGGTGGACACGGCGGCCTAAGGAGCCGCAGACCTTATCCTATTTTTTAGCATTTACTAGTTTACGCAGCAGCAACAAAGAGCAAGGAAGAAAGAGGAGGGGCGCAGGCCGAGTACAGATGGCGGTGATGAGCAGCAGAAGAGAAACTACAACACACAACTAAAGCTTATATTAATGTAGAATTAATGCATAATAACACGACCCGAAGGCATTCCTCGGCAGAAACTTGCAAGCAAGCCAGAAGAGCAGGCAGGCAGGAGCGGAGGTCAGAAGAGCGCGTCTAGAGAGTCGACAAGCTGTTAAATTAATTTTAAGTGACCCTCACAACAGAAACAAACACCATAAAAACACTTTAAAAACACCACAACACACCACATGAAGCCAATCGAAAGGGATCCCTTGGAATGAATTCAGCTTCTGGAGACGACAAAATCCTTTCACGTTTCTTTCGTAAATTGAATTTAGTGAAATATATATATATTTTTTTCAAGAACAAAACGAAAACACACATACGAAAAGAATGTAGAAAAGGCGATGAGGCGATGAATATAGAATTATAAGTTTAAGAAATAGGCAGACACACACGACGGAAGCCCGATGCTGGGAGAATTGTAAGCCAAAGCGGTGGCAAATTTTGGTAGAACTAAAGCAGAAATTAGATTTACGTTTAGAACACACCAAAAGCAACACACACACACACGACACACCACACAGTACCCTTGGCTTTGGCAGCTTTATATTATTTTTAACTTTAAACGGAGACGACGGCGGCGGAAGGAGAAATGTGTTGGCGCTTTAACATGATTTGCCTTAATAGAAAATCGTTAAATATTTTTTTTTTTCTACATTTAAACTCTTCACCGATAATGTGTTTCGAATTAAATTTTTGTTCAACTATTTACTACACCTACTATACACACACAGACACACTATTGAACTAGTTAGTAAGACTTATGTTTTCGATTCATTATACGATTTACGATTGGATTAGTTAAGCAGCAACAGAAACTTATAGTTGCGTTGTTTTATCATTTAAATTCCTTTTTTTGAAGATATCCTACAACAACCTACTTACATTCAAATTATAATGCAATTAGTTCTAGGCGAGTTGAAAAATTATGAGTTAATTTCACACCACAACAACCACTACAACACCAACAACAACAACAACTACTTGATTTCAATAAATGTTTAGTAAATGGTTTAGTTAACTAATTTTGTATTGTCTTTTTATTTTCTTTACTTTCTTTATTGATTTCAGTTTGTTTTTTAGTTATTCTGAGCCTCTAAGAGAGTTGGCAAAAAATCGATTTGAAATCGTTAGATGTCGATATTTTTGTGCAGCTTTCATGCCTGCTGGCATTAAATATGTGCAATACACTAGAGAGCTCAAAAATTTTCGAAGTTTTATTTTTCTTAGCCTTTACTTGGTTTTTATTTGCTTTATTTCGTATTTTAGTTGTTTAAATCGATGGATGTTGATAGTTTGGCTAGCTCTTCTGCCGCCTGTTGGCATCAAATATGTGCAATACACCTTAGAGCTGAATAATAATCGAAAATTTCGATGGCAATAATCGATAACATCGAGAATTTTGCTGGTCTAACATATACCACAAGACAATGAGAACATTTTTTTTAGTTTGGTTCGACTTTTTGGAGAAATGATGTGCCAATTGGAAACACACACAAATACATACTCGTATATATGGTATATGTATGTAATGTATGTGGAAATCTAGTAAGAATTGTAAATGATATATATAAATATATAATATAATGTATAACCTCCGCACAACAAAAACACACACACACACCCAGAGAAAGAATATCGACCAAATTGAAACTTTTTATCAAAGAAACAAAACCCAACACCTAACCAGGATATGATGTGCATAGATATTGGTCGTAGTTTGTTAAGTGCGAAGTCGAAAAAACAAGTTATGTGCAATTTATATATATAAAAAACATACGTTTCCGTTTCTATTTAGTTTCCCCTCTATAAACAATCTATCTATTTATCTATCTATCTACATAGCTTTCCATCTATCTCTACACAGCCAATTCGAAATCGAAGGCGAAATCGGAATCGATAGTTAGCATTAGGAAACATGAATAAGTTTGATGTACGATAACAAATCTAGAAATAGACTTAGACGAAGACAGCAGAGACAGCTGGAGACGCGAGAGAGAGAGATATCGATAAGAAGGACAAGGATGAGATGGGTGGGGGAGGAACAGAAGAACGATATATCGGAAGAAGGAGGAGGTGTGTTGATCATAAATGGTGGGTGGGTGGCTTGGCAAGGGCATTACTTTGGTTCAAATATGGGATTTCGGTTAGATTGATTGACTTGATTGATTCGGACTCGGTTGGATAATTTTCAGCATATCTGCGTGAATTTCTAACAAAGTACAAACACAAACAATGCGATTTTTTTATATATATTAAAAAGAAACATAGTTCAAATATTTACACAAGGCCCCCTAAAACACCCCCCATTAACCCATTATTTACTCGGTAGGAAACTATTCCTTGGCGAAAATTAAACCCTAAACATATGCGCAACATTTGCTGAAAATAAAAACACTAAAAATACACTAAAAAAAAAAACAAAATCAATTATAAAATCGATGTAAAAAAAAATTTTTTGAAGTGTAAACTAAATTAAATTTTTGTCGCATTTATTTTGAATAGTTCAAATTTATCAAAAAATGAAGTCCAAAGGCCCGAATATATATTATGGATATATACTCCCATATAAAGACATATACACATATATATTTTTGAATATATTTTGACACTTTGCGTCTTTGTCTTTTTTGTTGACATCTTCCAAGTCTCAAAAAAAGAAACCAACATTATCAAAGCGAAATTGATTAAATTAGCAAAATTATTAAGAGGCCGAAATACCACGTTCCCACTCACGTAAAAGGACATTTTGAGAAAAAGTAACGAAATCATAAGAGCGAAATGTGTAGAAACGAATAAGAAGAAGCTATATTTGGGAGGGAAGTTTGTATGGTAATCCCCTTAGGTATTAAGAGGGTTCGTCGCACAAAGGCGAATTAGACAAATTTTAATGCGAGCATCGAGGGAAAAGGATCAAAAAAAGACCTGCTCCAGTAAATTGGGAGCTCTAAGTTTGAACTCTTCGTACAGAGATACATCGATATTTATCGATTAAAGTCGAAGTCCTTCGATGTTAATGTCATCGAAAGTTTTTCTTTTTTTTACTTGGGAAAGTGCACATAAAGACACACGTATAGAGAAAAACGAACGAAAAAAGAAGCAAAATTAATGGGAAAGTAATCGTTTCGTCATCAAAATCCACTTTTGATTGTTGTGCGTACGGATTTAATGCCCCCGTGAACATATTACTTATAAACACAACAGTTAGAAATTATACATATAGATGGATATATACACAAACTTTGCCATAGCCGAAATCGGAAGGATGAACGTGAACAAGTGAAGTTGAAAGACAATTTCATAGAATTGCATGTATAAAATGATAAAACAATGCAAGTAAAAGTATTCATCAATAAACATTATTTCCAAACACAATAACCAAATAACCGGAAGGTGCATCTTGTTTTATTGGGAATGTGGGGAACAAATATAAGGACCCAGAGTTTTATGATCTGGAATGAAGTTGGCATCTTAATGGCTTAATGTAACTATGGTCAAATATATTTATATTATAATTAGTATTCATCGATGATTCATCAACAACACCCCTTCGGCTGTTGATGAATTGTTGATTAAACGTTGATGAATGGTACTGCAGGGCTTATACATACATATGTATGTACATATATGAAGGTAGAAAATATGGGTAATACGAACTTTATTTGATAAAATGTTTGATCTATAAATTAATATTTTTACGTTTGGATATATAATAAAAATGTCCAAAATTGCGAGAATACTGTATATACATACTATATATGTACATATTGTACAATCAACTATACATTTACGAATCTGGTAAGTCTTCTTAACATTGTTATCATAGCAAAGGCATGGCTCGGCCTACTTTCCGATCGATTTCTATGCGTGGACACTGCCAGAAGTGTCCCCCCAGACTCGTTTATTACGAAAAATATAGTAATGTAGTATTAATATTTAGTGGAAATTCAGTGGTTTGACTTCCAATATTATTGGTATGTTGTGTTATTATATGATTTTTACTTTCTTAAGCTAATTTTAGCCATCTATGTATTCACAATTATAATCTGAAAGGGTGCCTTGCTGGGCTGCTACGGTTTGCGGTTTCGGATGTGAGTTGTTTTGGACACCCAGAAATATTGCTGGTTCTCATTTACCAAGAGAGCCAGATCTTCTTCCCAAAGTTTTTGCCTGAAGAATTCAGATCTTTGCAGCCATAACGAAGTCAAAAGTATTAATTTCCATACCCGATATACCTACCTTATATGATATATATAGAACCCTTGACCAAATAAAATAAAAATGTTTTTTTTTTTTTAATTTTCTGTTTATTATGCTCAATTTTTGGTTTTATACTTTTGTTACGCATGTGATTATATATTCCTTTGAATTATTTATTTCGTTTTCGGTTTCTGTTCTGGGTTTAGTTCGCCTTTACAAATAATCATCGTTTATGATCGGTTCTTAAATAGTTTCTATGCGATTTTCTTGTTTTTAATAAATATTCAATATATCCATTAAATTTGTTAATGCAATTTCCATTTTCCATATATGTATAAATAATGTACACCACGAAAAAAAAAACAATTTATTACTTATTAGTTGTATGCATTTGTTTCTTCGTTCGCCTTTCAGTTTGCTTTGGTTTTTCGTTTGCAGAAGCTGTTTTTTTTTGGTTTTCATAAATTTTTTTTTTGCTTTTTGGTTTTTTTTTTTTTGTTTTATTTGGTATTATTTGGTGGGGCGTGGGCGTGGCCCGTGCCAAGCAGCGGAAATTCGGCCAAAAGTCGTTCAATGCCGTTGCATAATTAGATCGTACTCGTAGTTAATAGTAGTTCCCTTAGTGGATTGCATTTTGTTTTTGTTTTCCTTTCATTTTCGTTTTTGTGGGCCGAAAAGCGAGTATTTTACACACACACACACATTGTACACAAACAAAGAAATGCAATCCATCGATCTCTATCGCTATCGCTATCGAAATGCAATCCATCGATCTCTATCGCTATCTCTGTCTGTTTGACTGTTCCTGTTGCCGTCTCCCTTTCGCCGTAATAACTCTCTATATAAATCGAACCTCTAGGTACATTCGATATAGTTACCTTTCTTTCTAACTTCCAATCTCCATCTCTCTCTTCTGGGCTAGCCTGTCTCTTTCCCGTCCATACATATCTTTTTGTCTTTCCTTCTAATATCCCTTCCTATATCCCTCTCTTTCTATATCTATCAACTTGTTTAACGAGTAGTAGCACAATTTTTGGACGAAGATGGTTTGAAATCGAAGCGTCTAAGTGAGTGTGGGTGTGTGGTGTATGTACGAGTGTAGTGTAGAGTATCGGTTGTGTGTCTGCTAAACTAAATCCTCTATATGGGGCGTGTCTGGGTGGGGTGGGATTCTGTGTAAGGAGCTCCTCAATTTACGCAATACAAATACACAATATGATCAGGCTATATCCGTTACAACTATCAAAATTCTCGGCTATGTGTGCGAGTGGAAAACGCTTTGACAATTTCCCAATTAACTATCTCTGACCCAAGCATTCCGTTCTGTTAAATATATATAAATATATCGGGGTGCTATATAGTGTGTGGATTATATGTATATATATATTCATGTATATATAGACTATATCAAAAGAGCTGCCTGCTGCGAATCCCGATTCGGTTGGGGGGTCTTGATTTGCCTTGTGCTCGTGTGTCCTTTTGGTTTTTACAATAAGTAATGGATAAGCATATATGTATGTATGGGATCCTGGGGGGTGGAGGGTGGAGGGTGGAGGGGGTCTGTTACTAACCGCCTTAATCTCTGACTAATGTCGCCGTTCAACTAAGCTAAGGACGTTTTCGCAAAAAGGTCATTATGTTCATCATCATCATCATCATCATCATCATTATTGTTATATATATATAGTTATGTCCGTCGGCCTTGTTATTAACTATTATTACTAAGCTTTGCAAAAGGCGTGCCATGTGTGTTTAGTTATCGCTTCATCTTCTCTTATTTGTCGTAGTAGCTGCTCTTAACTCGCCTCCGAACGCACTTTGTCTAGGTTACACACGAAAAAAAAAACGTATATGTTTAGTATATATGTATATACTATATATATAGATATATATGTATATAAGTAAGCTAAATAATATCCTCCTAAACCTATACACGCATATTAATACATCTCCATTTCGCTCTATATATGTATAGGTATATATACTAAATATCGTAATATCCTCATATGATTTCTGTTTTTTGTTTGTTTTTTATAGTTAACAATAATCGCCGTTTATTATCCTTCCTCCAGGAGGCTGGCTTAAATATATATGGGATTCTCCTGGCCAGTGAGCAGGCGGAACATGGACGTGGGCATCGTTTTCATGAGTATCTGAGGGAGAATCAAATGATAAACGAAGGGTTTATACGTATTCTTTAATAAATCATGGGCGTCGGGGCACTCACCTCTCCCACGGATGTGGCCAGCAAGTTGACAATCTTCTCGTGGGGCACAGCCACCACGCTCTGGTTGTTGATCTCGATGATGCGGTGGCCCACACGGACGCCGCCCCGCTCAGCGATTCCGCCACGCAGTAGACTACAGATCTGCAACGAGGAGGTTACATATCAAATGGTTATCGAATGCTGATTTATCGTTTATCGTGCTGATTTATCGATGTTAAACAAAAACATATCCATAGGATTCAATATCATATCGAAAAATGTGGAAATGTGTTTTGTATTAAGAATGTCGTAAAAATTATTTATTATTATTAGATTAATATGTAAAACAAGTTAAACATTGTAAATTTAATTTATATGATATCATAGCTAATATCGACAACTGTATCCAAAATAAACGATAAATTTATGTCTACATCATTATATGTATCTTATGATTTTATCAAAAACATTGCCACCACTTACCACTCCATTCTGGACGCTGAACCCGAGCTGGTACTTGGTCTCCGGTCGCTTAATCTTCACCTCGACGACGGGTGCACAGGGGACCACCGTAAACTTGACCACCGTCTGGTTCTTGGTGTTCTTGATGTACGTCTGGCAGGTGGACAGCGGCAGACCGACTAGGCTCAGCCCATTGATGGCGATCAGCTGGTCGCCGATATTAAGCTGCCCGCATCGAGCCGCTGCCCCGGAGCTCATCAGGTTGGCAATCACCACAGTGGGCAGCATCGAGCCCCAGCCGCTCTCAACGATCACCACACCCAGGATCTCGCCCTTAGCCTTGGGCACAACGACCTCCTTTTGCAGCTCCTTCTTGGCAAATATCTCTAGTTCGTCACCGAAAATCTCCTGGCTGTTGAGCACCTCCTGGTAGTCCATCTCCTTGACAAACCGATGGTCCTCGATGCCGTTCGCCTTGAGGAACTCCATGTAGGCCACCTGGAAGGCCTGGCCAATGGACTGGGCTATAAACTGGGCCTCGTCACTTTCGAACACATGACAAATCATCTTGGGCGTGCGATTTGGTTTGGGGGCATCATCGATGTCCTGGGGCACGAAACGTCGGCGGGCCATCAAAACCACAAGGTCGCCAATGTCCGCGATATACGAGATGGTGCGCAGGGCATGGTCCATCATGATCTCCTTGAGGTCCGTGTTCAGCACCATGATCTTCTCCGTCGAGATGAACAGATCCACTTCGGTGCTGGGCTGTACATCGCCATCGGGGGCCTAAAAGGGCGATTATATGCAATTTAAATATATATTATATATGTATGTATATAATGTACATATATGGTATTATGGGGGCTATGTGGGGAGTAAATATTTGTGGGACTGGAGCTTGGAGGGATCTTCGGAGAGGCAAGCTTTGCTTTTGGGTAACACAAAGTTTACAGCGGGCCAAATGTCATCGAGCCAATACGAATTCGAGGCAAATCAGGCAAACCAGTGGTGGGTTAGGATTTCGGAAGGTAGGCGGGTTTCTAGTTTAGGTGGTTGCTGGGTGACTTTAGTGGGCCTTTTTGGTTAGTTTCTCCATTACTTACCAGCGCCTATAATGCGAATTTTTGTGTTTCAATTCAATTTATATAGATTTTCATTGTTTGCATGGCGATACGTGGTTTTTGGTTAGCGTGGTTGGTCGTCGCGGATGCGGAGCATTTGATGTGGAGGAGATGATACATGAAAATATAACAGTAAACAGTTAATGATTTTTTCTCTCCTTCTCACTGTAGCTCTCAAGTTCGGTCCATCAATCAGCTCTGATGGGTATGATGTAGGGATATCGATGAACAATGCACGATATATAAAAAAATCGATCAAATAAATATCGGTAATCGGTATGATCGAATTTTATAATATAATCGCATTTTTTGTCTCTATTTTTTTTAAATTATTATACATCAAGTTTATCGCATATATGTACATCGCAAGGATTTATGGTTCGATGGGACTGAATAATGTGTGGGGAACTCAAAAGTTTTGGAGAGATCGGACAGATAGAGCGGGAATTGAAAGTAGCTCTAAGAATTTTGTAAATTAATGCGCACGATCTGTTAATAATTGTAGAAGTATAAATTAAATCTACAACAATATTTGTAATACTAAAAAATTTTTAAAAATACAGTCACAAAATGGAACCAAAGCTGATTAATCGGAGCAATCGATCGAGCATCAGGCGAGCATTATTTATATACTATATTAATTCAGGTTGTGACTCAGGTACTGGCACCTCCTGGATGGACTTTACCTTGATCCGGGAAACGGCCTCCTCTGCTTGCATCATGCGCGTTGACTTCGTGGGCTGACCTTCGCAGACCAGCTGCGTGGAGCCCAGGTACTTGGCCCGGAAGAGCACACCCTCGATGAGCACTGCACCGCCTGCAGGTGGTGAGAAGATGGACAAGACTAGGATTAGCACAACAGTTTCAGAGGATCTTAGGGATCACAGAGTACGTGAGGTGTATAAATTGGTTTAGTGTACGTGCATGTGTGCCAGCGAGTTGGACTTTGCTCCGTTTGTCCGTCTGTCTGATCTCGGGATCTTGCAAGGGTTCTGCCTTTAAATTTGGCATATATTTTTAACTTAGGATTTAAGTCTTCTTGAGACTTCTACGTTTTAGATTAAAAAAAAAAACAATATTTATAAGATGCTCTGTAATGTTCCTTAATTAATTACATATTAATTAATTACTTTATTAAAAATTCCCATTTTGATTTCAGCCTGTCTTGTCAGTCCCACGACTCAGTACAATCTAGATAAATTTGGTATGTAGCTTTATCTACGAGCTCTAGTCAATATTAAAATCTTCCTAAGTCCTTCAACTTTCATAATAACCGATTAAATGTGAATATCTATCACTTGAGATCTATTATTTTGCCTTGTTTCGTGTCTTTTTGTTCGTGTTGGATCTTAAACGCTATTACATAATGGAATTTTATCTTACAAATTGTATTTTACACATACACAGACACAGTAAAATGAAGAGTAGAGTTTGGTTTTGGTTTTGATTTGATATTTGGTTGAACGAACGAACGAACGAACGACGCATGCAAAAAATACGCAAATAAATATGCGAAAGAATACAGAGAAATGATAGGTAAAAATATTATATATATACGATTAATATACGGATTAAATATGGATCGAGAGAGATTTGCATATAGGTTTAATCAATTGATCAATTTACGCCTTCTTTTCGTTTTCATTTTCATTTTCTTTATCGATTTTATGGTAGTTTCTCTGGCATTTGGACAACATCAATGCAATGCACACAGCACACCGACATTACATGGTCACAGGATATATATAAATATATATGCAGATATATAAATGTATATATATATATATAGACGGTTATGGGAACAATCGAACGAAGGATAAACCCAACGCATTTACCTTCTTTGTTCTTACTCTTTTTCACTTTTTTCTCGCCACTGCCGCTGCCGCTGTTGCTGTTGCTGCCGGCTCCGCTTCCGGTTCCGTTGTTGCCATTGGCTGTTGCATTGGCGATGTTCGTGCCGCTGCCACTTCCGCTTCCGCTGCCTGCGTTCGCACCACCGCCGCCATTGGCCACCACAACACTGCCCACTGCAGCTGTGGCTGTCGCCACTCCTCCATTGGCTGTCCCATTTTCTGACGGCTCGCCTCCGAGCTGCTTGAGGCCAGCTCCTGATCCGCTGATATTCCCTGCTGCACCGCCGCCACCTGCCGCAGATCTCTCCGATCCCCCTTCATTTCCAGGACTCCCCAGAGCTGGGGTTGTTCCGGTTGCCGCCGCCACCGCTGCTGCCGCTGCCGCTGCCACAGCTGCCGCGGTAGTGGCCGCCACTGCTGAGGCCACCACATCCACGGACCCGGCCGAGCATAAATCGCCGCCAGAGGCGGTGGTTATCAGTTTACTGGGCGACTTGTCGCTGTGCTCCGAGGAGCTGCTACGCGACAGGCTGCGCTGCACCATGCCACCAACCAGGTCTAGGAGCTTGCCCTGTGAGAGACCGCCCAGACCACCAAGTCCGGAGCCGGCCTGCTGGCTCTTGGGCGGAATCGGTGGCGGCAGCTCCGGCGTGGAGCTGAGCAGCGCATTGTAGCCGTTGCGCGTCTTGGTACTGGGCATCTGCTGCTGCTTGGGCGATATTTTCGATAGCAGCGAGCGCGGCTTGCGGTCCCAGCTCTTGTTCTCATCGTAATAGCCCTGATCGTCCAGCCGCTGATGGCCCAACAAGCGGTCCGTCTCCAGGTCGGTGTCCACATCCTCCTCGTCGGCACTGTGGTTTTTCGAGTGGTTGTCCGACGTGGAATCTAATAGAGCTTTTCCAGCGCCACTGCTGCCGCCGCCGTCCAGGTGACGTGACAGCCAAACGGGCGAATTGAGGCCCGGCGATGGCGACCGTTGAGCAGGCGGAAGGTTGCTTCTCTCTGGAATGGGTGGCGGCACTCCCGCAACGCCATTGCTGCTACTGCAGTTGCTGCCAGCGCTTCGCGGCTTGGAGTTTAAACCTCCGTTGCCGGCGATCGCCGCGGTGGGAGAGCTGCGCTGCAGCGTGGAGCTGATGGCCACCGCCAGGGGAGTGTGCTTACTGCTGGGCTGCAGCAGATCCACATCGGCCTGGCCATTGGTATTGGCATTGGGCTTGCGATGCGGTGCCGGAGCTGGCGGCGGTGGCGTCATTTGCACCGTGTCCGGGCGGTGGAAAACACCTGATTATGGATTAAGGCCATGATAAGTGTCGGTATTGGACTCAATTGGATCTTTGACTTACTGATTGAGTAGAGCGAATCCAACTCCGGATCGATGTTCTTGAACACTTTGCTGTGGTTGCTGGGACTTTGGCCCAGAAGCGGAGGCTGCGACTGCGTCTGAGGCTTGACCAGCCCATTGCTGGGACTGGGACCCATTCCTCCAATGCCATTGCTGTCCGTAGTGGAGGCCGTGGTGGTCGTCAGGTTGTGCATGCTGTTTAGGCTGTTGTTCGTGGAGATGCGCTTCATGTCCATCAGCATGGAGATGCCGCCGCTGCCGCCAATGCTGGTGCTGGCGCTAAGACTGGTGGGTGGGCACTGGCCCTGTCCCCGATCCCGATCCCGGTCCTGATTGGCCAGCGCTTGCTGCAGGTTCTTGTTATTATTGTTGTTCTCGGTGTCGCTGGTATGACCAGAGGAGAGGCCATCCTCCAGCACGGGCATGGCCGAGGCATAGTACTTGGCGTAATTGGAGCAGGAGGTCGATACTCCGCCATTCATCTCGCCGGAAAGACCTGTTAAGGGTGAATAAGGGAGAGCGAAAGATTAGTAAGCCAAGATGAGAGATACCCTGATCCCGACACTCACTATCCAGATCACCGCAGTTCGAGTCATAGTCGGTGGTCTCCGGTGAGTAGCGATAATTGTGTCCTCCACCCGGGCCCACGCCCACACCAACGCCACCCTGGCCATTGCTGCCGGCACTCAGCAACTGGTTGTGATTGAGTCCGTCCTGATCACCATCTCGCTCACCGCTGCTCCGGCTGGCGGAGTCCAGGAAGAACTCAAAGTCCCGCATCAACGGACTGCCGCTGTAGTGACGCCGGGTCACGCCCATGCCTATGAGCGGCTGGGCGGAAAGAGATGGTTGCTGCTGTTGCTGTTGCGGCGCCTGTTGTCCATAGCCGCCGTAGACATGGCGCTCGGTGGGAGCAGCCTGCAGCTGCTGCTGCTGCTGGCGGTAGTTCAGCTCATGATCCTGATCCAAGACGCCATCATCCTCGTCTTCTGCCTCGTCATTTTCCTCGTCGGCCAGGTCGTCATCACCCTCGTCATCATCCTCGGCCTCCTCCTCTTCGACCAGATCCTCTTCGTCGCGCTCGAAGTTGCTGTGGAACTCGTACTGTATGTCCTGCGGGGTAAAATATATTATCTTATATATGTTATGCAAGGTTAAAGAGCATTTTCCACTCACAATGCTGTCCACATCGCTACCGTTCTCCATGATGGGCTGCTCGTCGGTGGAGGGGCACTTGAAGAACTCTTCCAGCACTTTGCGCGTCTCCGAGAACTCGTACAAATAGTCGAAGGTTGAGGATTTGGTGTGCAAGCTTAGGGGACCCAAGCCGGGACCGGTTCCATTCATGTTGCCGCTTCCGGTTCCGTTTCCAGCCATCGTTCCGTTTCCGCTTCCGATTCCTGTTCCTGTACCCATTCCCGTTCCATTTGCGACTGTCGGTGGTGTCATTGCTCGACCGACCAGCTCTCCTCCGGCTCCGACCCCAACTCCTAGTCCAGCTCCGGCCATTGCCACCTCCGGAGTGGTTAGATCGGATATAGTGCCGATCTCGGACACGTCATTGCTGGTGTCCTCCGCATTGTTGTCGCTGCTCAGCGGCTGTTTGTTGTTGGTGTTGTTGGTATTGTTGTTGCTATGGTTGCTCATCAGGCTGGCGAAATGTTGCTGTTGCTGTTGCATATGCAGCGGCTGCTGCGTTTGCTGCAGGGTGGGAGAGCTGCTGCGAGGCTCGCGATGCGGCGGCGAGATAATGCGCTAGAGTAGATTAGGAAAATTCCAGAGTTTTTAGCAAGATTAAAATATAAAAAACGCAACGAGAGAGATAGTTAGATCGAAAACCCACCTGTGGAAACCCAGGACGCACGGGATAGGCCTGCAGCGGCTGCTGCTGCTGCTGCTGTTGGGGTGGCTGTCCCGGCTGCTGGTGGATCTGGTTGGGAGTCAGGGACATGTGGGCATTGTGGGCATTAAGGGCGCTGAGGGCACTTAGGGGATGTTGGGCATGGGGCTGTGTCTGGGCCAAAGCGGCGAGTGCTGCCCTTGCCGCTGTCTTTTGCAGCGAGGTGGCCGTGGCACTCAACGGCGGTACTGCTGCCATGGGAAGCTGTTGTGCTCCTGCTCCTGCCGCTAATCCTGTTCCTGAATCCGTTGCAGGTGCTGGTGGTTCGCTTTCGTCCGTTGTGGCTTGCGTCGCCGCAGCTGCTGCCGCCGCCGCTGCTGCCGCTGCAGCAACCAAGTTGTTAGTGGCAACTCCAATACGCCGTGGCGAGCCTTCGTACTCTGTGGAATGCAAAGGGTAAGGAGTAACAGACTGTTTTCCACCAAAAAACAAAACCCGTAGCTTACCAATGATGCCGTGGCGCGACTCCACGGCCAGCGTGTAGTTGCGCTCCAGCTGCCAAGCGTCCAGCTTGTGCTCTCTGTAGACATTGTTGGCCTCCGGGCTCTGGATCTGGATCTGATTGTGACTTTGGCTGGCCTGGTTGAGCAGGGACTGCATCTGGAGCTGGGACTTGTCCGCCGCTATCTTGCCGGGCTTATTGTTCTCCTCCGCCGTTTGGTTCTCCGTCGTCACGCGCAGATCTGTGGATGAGTGATGGGAGGGAGGGAATTGAATGAAATCAGGGTTGTGGCAATGACAAGGGTCACTGGCGATATCATGGCGATGCCATCAGTTGGACGGCTTGGCATGCCAATTAATTGCAATCAATTAAATTCCATTTTGGAGCGCTTCCTACGCTTTGTTCGCGGTGGCTCCTTCCCTGAATTGGACACGGACATGGACACGAATCAGACTGGGCATTGACTGTGTTGTGCTCTCTTCGCTTCATACATATTTGCAGTACACTTCATTACGCATGATTTGCAATTCAATTACCCGGCCCCCATGTCCATCTGTCTATCTGTCCGGCATTCAGCCAGTCGGAAATTGGTTTCGCCCAGGAACTGCTGCTCCGGCTACCTCATTCTCCTTTTGCTGGCGGAGAGAGTCCTTCAAGCCACAAATTGCTGCAGGCACGTGCAACCACAGAGGTTGCCGCTTGGCCAGAGGTTCGCCCCGTAGAATGCCTGTGCGCCACTCTAAATCAGTGCCACCCAAGGATTCTGCTACTCGCACTCGTGCACACACTCCCAAAGGATATGCTGTGCGCTTGGAATATAATTAAAACACACGTAATGTCTTTGCGAAATAATATTAAGAATTACTTAAATTTTATGGGAACTTTAATTAGGTTTTGCGTTGGGAACGGGAGTGTAAGGATTTGCAGCTTACAAAATTCAAAGTTTCAGTTTCAATTTTAATTAATTCGATTGTAATTATTCGATCATTCTCTATGACGCCTTTTATCGAAACCAAAAATTAATAGAATGTAAGAGAAAGCGTAAATACGAAAAATTGTTTAATAACTTAATAGAAAATTATTATAATATATAATTATAATATAAAATAATAATATCACAAATGTTACTCTCCAGAACAGAGAATGTTATCGGTTTCTATCGGTTTTGCTATCGAAGGTACAGTTTGATCTCCGCACAGGGAAATTATATAGTATATATGTATATTCCGAAGTGCCACAAAAATCTTCGGAATCAATCAAGTCAATTTTTAATAAATCCGAAAGGTGTACCACCAGAGAGAGTTTAATCTCAAAGTCTAAGCCCATATCATTGCATACTTTTGAGGGATTCCTCGACTTATATCGCAATTTCTATATGATCCCTGAAAGTATAATTTCAAATGCAACATTTATAATTTTACTCACGCTGCCAGCTCTCGTTGAGATCTGCATTGCCATTGACCAGACGATGATCGCGTTCCCTGTCCCGTTCTCGTTCTCGCTCCCTTTCTCTTTCCCGCTCCTCGCCATGTCCATGGCGCTTTCTTTGCTGCTGCTGCTGCTGACCCGCCAGATGGCTTAGGTGGTTCTCCCGCGCCGCATGCACCTCCTGGAGCTGAATTTGCTGCTGCTGTTCCAGTAGTAGATGCTCCCGCTCACGGTCCCGCTCCCGCTCCCTCTCCCTTTCCCGCTCTCGCTCCTCGCGCAGCCTCAGCTTGCGCTGCTCCCGCGGCTCCCAGTCGCCGGCATGTTGATCCAGCGACGATTTGCTGCCATACAGGTAATGACTGGCCAGCGGAGTTAGTCCATCGGCGCAGGGATTAGTGCTGGCGGAGGCAGTGGCCAACTGCTGCTGCGTCTGCTGTTGGGGAAAGCTGTTGCGATTCACCGGACTCCTGCCTACCCGCAATTGAGACTGCGGCTGCTGCTGCTGCGTTCTTTGACCCAATCCGTACGCCTGTTCCCGTTGCTGGTGGTAAGCTCGTCTGGCAGAGGCGTGCAAGTGCTGTGCCTGTTGCTGCTGCTGATGCTGCTGCTGCTGATGCTGCTGCTGCTGCTGCTGTTCCTCGGCATACTCCGTGGGCGAGTGAAGCAGCGAGCTAGCCCTGGTGGGTGGCGCCTCCCAATAGTTCTCCTTGATGAAGGGATTCTGGCTGCCACCGCCTGCTCCGTTCCCATTATGTAACTGCAGCTGCTGCTGCTGCTGCCTGTTAGTGGCGGGCAGGTTGGCGCCCCTTTTGCGCGGCATTTCCGCGTAGCCGCCTGTGCCACGCCGGCTGTCCCCCACGACTGTGTGGTGGTAGTAAAAGGAGGAAGGATAGTCGGGCTCCTCGCAGTTGGCCGCCGCTCCGGTCCTGCTTCGGCTCCTGTTGCTCACTCCCACAGCGGATTCTCCACTGGCGTTGTCTAGCTCCTGCTCCTCGTCGTCGTCCGGCGGCGTGGGTGGCGTCAGTGGGGCGCAGAGGAAGGGATTCGTAGAGATGCGCGGTGTGACCGAGGATAGCGATTCGGAGGAGTGTGACGAAGCTGAGTGCGGTGGCGGTGATTGTGTGATGATATTGACGCTCTTGTAGTAGCTGGGCGGCGTGCTGTTGCTCGTTGGAGTAATAAGGGGTGTAACCAGGGGCGGCGGACTGGAAAGCGGCTTCTCCTCCGTGGGAATGGCCGCCGAAATGGGGCTGCTGCTCCGATTGCTACTGCTGCTGTTGTTCAGATTCACGTCCGCCAGGAGCTCATGTCGCTGCTGCTGTGTTGCCTGCTGCTGCTGCTTGGGTCGGCACTTGGGGAAGAGCAGGCTGATCTGATCGTTAAGTGGCGGCGATGGTGACAGCAGCGCCTGCGACAGATTCAGCTGCGGTTGCGGCTGCTGCTGCTGTTGCTGCTGCTGGTAGTTTGAGTTGTTGCCGTCGCAGTCGTTATCAAGGCTGCCGTTCAGCGCGTAAAAGCTGCTGCGTTGCTGGTTTGCAGTGGCTGCTGCGGCTGCTGCGTGGGGTTGCAGTCGCTGGTATTGCAACTGCTGCGACTGCTGCTGCGGCGGCTGATGCTGCTGCTGCTGCGGCTGATGGTGATGGTGGTGGTGATGATGATTACTGCTACTAGTTGTTTGTCCAGCAGCCAGTGTCGTCAATGTTGTGCTGACCATTATTGTTGCCAATAAACTGCAAATCAAAGACCAATAGAAGATTAAGTTATGGTAAAAGAAGAGATAATTGAGGCTAATCATGGCTTAAAGCATAATTTCAATATTTATATTCACGTTTTTATTTTATAAAAGTGTTAAAAAGACACAACCATTCGATCACCGCTCAAGTTCAGATCCCCAGACAGGCGACAGACGACAATTGTTGCGGCTTAAGCATTTCGCACATCGTTTAATAAGCCCCCTCTCCCCACCATCTTGCTGAGCTCCCTCCAACTTTTTTTTTGCCTACACGCTTCACGTCCTGCTGGCAATTGTTTTAATAAATGCAGGCGCAATGTCAACCTTTGTCATGTCCAAGCGGCAACGGGGCGTGACAGTAACGAGTTCTGCCGCTGCCGCAGTCACAGTCACAGTCACAGTTGCTGCTGCCCGTCTGGGTCACGTTTCACGGGGGAAAACAAATGGCGGCCATAAGACAGGCAAATATTTAATTGTCCGTTCCCCCCCCCAGAAAGCAGAGAAAAGGGGAAAAAGGGAGAGAAATGGAGAAATGCGAAGGACGAAATGCGAAACAGTCGTGCAGCAGCCAATCAATGTCATTGAGCGATTGCCGTCGGTTTGCTGAATTTTAAACGTCGCCTGCGATGGCCGTGCGTTTAAATTGGATTCAATTTGCATTCGCTACGAGCTTTTTTGTCATCTGCCATGCAAATGAGCCGCAATGGTGGCCTTTCGTTTTTCTTGCTTTATTTTGTGTATTGCCGACTGTGGATGGCGTGTGGAACTTGGGAATAGAACAGTGTAATATGCAAATGGCGGTCGGTCGGGGTGATATGTAAATGTTCGAAAATGCGGGGTCTTAAGGATGTGGATTCCATCTGGAACTCGGGAGAATATCTGCAGTTTTGCCAAGTGGAATCGTGTTGAATTCTACCACACCATATTGTTAAATCGACAAGTGATTAAATCACACAAAAAATTAAAGCGAAGATTTTGTTCAATATTTTTATTTGAAATCTAAATTTTGTTCACTAATTACACAGGTCTAAAAATATAGTGTTTCGTGAGATATTGGAAAGATGGAGTTCTTTCCGAAGAAATTGTGTGCGTAAAATCCGAATCCGGCTTCAGAATTTGGCCATCACGTCAGGGTTTCGAGATATTTGATGTTATGCAACCGAAAAGTAGCATTTATTCGGAAAAAGATCTCAAAATCCTGCCGTGATGGCCAAATTCGGAATGATGCCGGATTCGGATTTGACGCACCCAATTCCTTTGAAATTAACCGTGACTCTTCAACAACAGGACCTTGTTAACCTTTGTTATTCACAACAAATTACGTTTGATTTTGGAGAATTTGATCTTCCTCGGCCGTCTACTTATACAATTTCGTTTGTTTATGTGGGTTCACGCTTACACGCCGATCGACACAGAGAAAGAAAGGGAAAGAGAGATAGAGAGTTCAAGCAGAGACATTGGAATACAAAGATGAGGAACGTCCATTTTTTGATAGCAACGACAATTGCTTTCTATCCGCTCTCATAAAGTTGAGAGTGTAAAAATCTAACGCGCTTGCTTCATATACTATTTCCGTTAAAAAGCTTTGCCTCAAAATATATACTAAATGCTGAACTAAATTCAAATGTAGAATTGGGGTTCTGTTCGAAATCGGGCTTTAAAAATGAATGTGAAAATTGTAGTGAAAATAAAGAAAAATAACTAATAATAATAACTGAATAATAACTGAAATCAAATAAAATTGAGGATTTTATATGGAAATTGAACCTACATATACATTTAAGCCACTTAAAAAGTATTAGGAAACCCACTTTCGAAAGACCAAGGTTAAGGTGATAGATAAGTGGATTTCATGTGAAACGTATTAAAATGTGTAGCATTTTTACCATAAACGATAGCCTAAGTCCAGTATTTTTCACTCATGTGAACTTTAAGTGGAATTTATGTGGACGCCATGTAGATCTTGTGTTAAATAATTTGCTTTCTCTTCCGCCTGCTCCTGCTCCCACATAAAAACGACTCCCTTTAACCGCTTTAAGCTTAACCACATCTCAAAATTCCATTCCACAAAAGCATCCCTGCCACCTAAAAGCATCCACACACACGTTATGCTAATGCGTTTGGAGTGTGTGTGTGTGTGTACTTGTGCTTGGGGGGCTTAAAATATTTTCCCAACAATCAAACTAAAAATTTCGAAAAGGATTAACAACAACAGGAGCAGCAGCAGGCAAAAGGCAGAAAAGCATAGAAAATACCCACAGGGCTCCCGCTCATTCATACATATGTATGTACCGATGTATATGTATGTATGTACTATATATATGTATCTGCAGTACAGTGGGGATAAGCCGAGCGAACCGTCGAAATATGTGGGCCATTGTTGTTGCTGTTGCCGTGCGTCTCGCATCGCTTTGTGCACTCGCATGGAAAATATGTTTTCGTTTTCTGGAATGCCACACAAGCGAGCTGGGAAAGAGCAGCAGGAGAAAGAGCAGGAATAGGAGGAGCAGCAGGAGCACTAGGAGTTGGTTCGTGTGCGCTGCACGCTTCGCTTGGCATTAAGACGGGAACTGCCTGATGGACAACAGACGACGGGGTGGTCTTTCCATAACCAAAATCTACACAACAGCTAACAAGGTATAACAGGAGATGGAGTCGGAGTCGGAGTCGCAGTCGGATGCGGATGCGGATAGTCATGGCCATGGCCAGGGCAACATTTTCTTTACGGCTTCACACGACACGAGCACGGCTAGCTGGGCAAACATTTTCATTGCCCGACATTTATGGGGAGTGTGGAAAGTGCTGGCCAAAGCCATCTATCTGCCACTTCATCCATCTTTGTAGCTGCTCTTCGCATCAACATCAATCTGTCGCCTCAAATCCGTTTGCTGTACTCCACAGCATCCCAGAGAGAGAGAAAAAGGGAGAACTCCCTTCGACGTCTGGTCCGGGTCTTTAGCCCGGGAACTGGAACTCTACCCCCCTCTGGCCTTCCTTGTACCGATGTCATGTTTGGTATTTTTCGGTGCCAAGCCCTGAAATTTGATGCCTTCGCTGCGCTTAAGCAGACCCTGACAGCCTGTGAAAGGATTGCGATTGCCATTCCTTTGATTTACTGGGCAACGCGCTGACACTCAGCCCATTTTCCCCGATTTTTCCCCCAAGCCTCTTAACCCATTTGACACGGAAAACAAAAAAGTAATGCCAACATGATTTTCCCTTTAATTCTTTGTGTGGGTGTGTGTGTAAAAATCTCAGATTTGGAAAACTATTTCTAAAGCCGATAGTCAAGGGTTAAGACCTTAGGGAAAGTTCTGGTTTGACCCAATTTAAGTGCGCAATTAACCCGCCCTTTTTCTCTCCGTGTGTGTCCTCTCTCGCCTTTTGCCTTTAAGTGATGTCAAGTGCGAGCCATAAAAATTTCATAAATTCACCAGGAGCCCGGAGCACACATGCACACAGTTATAGCCACAGCCACATCCCCGGACCAGTTTCAACGGCATCCTTGTCCTAGACCTGGCAGCTGCATAATTAAGTTACCAGCAAGAGGAGGACCATTGCTGCGCGTCCTTGGAGTTTTATTAACTTAATGTCTGCTTAAACGATGCGTCGCTTGCCGCTCTTTAAATATTTAAAATTAATTCAAACCTGTGAAACGATCCCCTTCCCGCGTCCAATGAATCAAAATCAAAATCAATTGCAAAAGCAGTGCCCACAGTTTGCACCTGATGTGATGGGGCACGGGGTGCATGGAACATGGAGCACGTGGGTCCTGGCCTTAATGCGGTCCTGGGGCTGATACCGTCATTACGGCCACATTGCGGCAGGACACCGACAACGACGTGGGCAATGGGTTAGATGCAATTACCTCTGCCTATGATGGCATTAATTATGCAAAACAACTAACGCTGCGGGAGGTGGGCCCAGGTCCGGGCTCGGGCCCAGACGGAGGCGGAGGTGGAGATGGGCGTGCCAGTGGCCCTAGGGCACGCAAGCAAGTCCAGAAACTCCACGTGTGTCTGTGTGCTAGTGTTTGTGTGTGGGAGTAGGACTTTTCTCGACTTCCTGGCGATTGCATGCCGCCGCCGCCAGCAGTGCCGTAAATGAAACATGCAATTTATTTTAACCCAAATCGCTGACTGTTTTTGTGTCCGTTATGCAATTACTTCCATCCTCGGGGTCTGACAGCGATAAGTACTGCTTTGTCTGCCGATTAAATGCTAGCGATTCCTTAATTCAAAGGTTCTTTTTTTTTAAATCCACTCATAGGTACAGGGATTTCCAGATTGAGTAATACCATCTTTGTATTATCTCTTGTGTCTTTGGTAATAGCTAGTCCCAAGGAAAACACACAACCAAATCTGCTTGAAGATGAAAACATTTTTTTAGGGAATTGTATAAAATTGTATATAATAAATTATAAAAGTTATAATACAATGCCAAGAAGAGCATGTTCTGCATTGGATATTAGAGAGGTAAGAAGGCCATCTTTTGAACTAATTTTATATGAATAAAATTCTTTAACTCTAAAGGCTTAAGTTATTAATTAGCATATTTGATAAATGGAAATTATAAAATTCATAAAATATTCAATAAATATGTATATATAAATACAGATCAAGTTAGATATATGTTTGGATGTATCTCTGCTTCATTTGTGTTTAGTTGCCCGAAAAAGTAGGCAATGATTTCTTAAGCTAACAAAGTTCCGGGTAACGCACCGTCGCGTCGGGGTTTGCACTCAATCACTTTGCGAAGCTTAGTTAATATTTTGCAGATTTTCGCCTGGATCTGCAATTAAGTCCTGGACAGCTTTTGGCTTTCACAGTGAGCGCTGCTCAAGGATTAATTCAATTATGGTGAAAGACAGCAAATGAGGCAAGGGGGAGCTAGAGAAAGATAGATAGATAGAGAGAGAGAGAGGGAGATAGCGATGGGAGTGTGTGAGTGAGAGTCATTCGTTCGTTAAGCATTCGTGTGGGAAAATTGTCGCTAAGCGGATTTGAGTGCAGCGCGTGAAAATTGCTGCAATTTGGGTTAAAAACCATTTTGGCTAAGAAAAACCAGCACTGACAACAGCCAAACAAGGCGACGGGGGAGGGGGAGCGGCGGAAAACCAGGACGTCATGTAAAACGCCGCATGACAAAAGCACACGGCGATAAAAGTAATGCTGGGGGGAGGCGGAAAAGCGGCGGATGGAGAAACGAAAGCGAAAGGAAAGGCGAGTGTAATGAAAAGTGAAAGTGACTAAGATGTTTTTTCTAACTGCTGTCGTTGTCGTTGTTGTTGTTGTGTGCTTGTGCTGATGACGTGGGCGACTAGTAATGTTGACAAAAACAACAAGCAAAAAAAAAGCAGCAATAACGGTAGAATTGTAACGTTCGCCAAATGAAATTGGCAGCACGCAAAATGGCGGCACAGCGGCAGAGAAAGAGAGTCAAAAAGGAAACAAGCGAGCGAGAGTCAGAAAGAGTGGAAAACAGAGTGAAGGATAGAGAAAGAGCAAGGAAGTAGGCCCGAAATGTGGAACACGAGACCAGGACGATGACGAAGATGGCGAACCAGGCGAAAACAAACAACATGTCGAACAACAGGCAGCAGCAACAAACAGAAGAAAGCAAAAAAAAACCACAAACAAACAAGGGTGGCCACCAAAGTTAAGCCCACATGGAAAGGGATAATTAAAGGAGAATAAAAATAGATACATACATATGAACTTTTTCACGTTGTATTTCTTTTATATTTTAAGTTAAATTAAACAAAATTTAGCTTCATATATGACAGAAGGCCCCCAGAAACTTCTAAAGGTATAAAAATAAAAAAATTATTCCCTTACAGCTTAGCTTTTATGTATAATATATAATATCTGTCATTAGGACTGATCTAATTTTGCCTTAAACCTTTTCAGGGTCCCATAATTTTAGCCAGTAGTTTGCAATGCAGTAAAAAAGACATTATCGGTTTTATAAATCATATATATATTTTCCATTTCAATATAGGAATTAAATTCCGATTTTTTGATTAGCAGAATCAGTAAGATTTTTTGTTGTTATAGTTAAATTGTCTTCTGTTACTATTAGGTAGCAATAGTTTACAATAATTTAGGGCCTTCTTTTATTCTCATAAGTATACAAGGATATATTACCTTTACAGATCGAAAATGAAGCCTGTACTGTGTTGCTTTTAACTTTTAATTAAAAATAGCATTAAAATAGTTTTGAAATAGTGTCTGAAAAAAATAACTCTCTGTGGTATTACTACCACAGTAAAGAGCAACGATTTTCAGGTGGATCTATGATCAACGAGAAGGTGAAGATATTTACATAGATACATTCCATAAGGGAACATACATTTTATAAGCAACATGCGAATCTGGACTTCACACAACTGTTTAAACCAACCATCGCACAACACACACATTTACACACACAAATCAAATTTGTTGTGTGGCCCGAACACACTTGAGGGACCGGCTGAAATGCCTGCCACTAACTGACTAACTGACTGACTGACTAACTGACTGACTGACTGACTCATGGCCACGCGCTCGTGTGTACGTGTGCTTGGACGAGGGGAGCATGTTGAATGGGTGTCATTGTCGCCGATGGCAAATGTGTGTTTGTGCTGCTTTTCGGGCCTAAGGATCCATTAATAAAATCAGTTCAGCATAAATTACAGGTGACAGCGGTGTTCCCGGATTCGATCGATTGGAAAGTGAAGTGAAGTATTTCAGGCAGACCGGCATGGTGACAATGCAAGCAGCTTTAAGCGGCTTACCTGGATGCTCACCTGGTTTCGAATTTCCCAGTTCCCGTTCCCATTCCCATTCCCTTTTGCCGCTTTCCCTTAAATGGATCGTAAAATGTAGCTTTTTTCCCAACTTGATGCTAATATTATTTGACAGCGCAGTGTTTCGAGTGTGCGAGTGTGCCTTCTGTTTGACTGACGATAAAGTGTTTTGGCTATCACCTGAACGGCACACACACCTTTTCCGGACTCGTCGTCCTGCGTAGCTACGCTGCCAATTCCGGTCCGGCTCTCTGACACATCTCCTCGGTGCGTGCTGAGCGGGTTTTATGGCACAAGTTTTCATTGGCTTAATGCATATTTAAAATTGGATACATTCGTCGGCAACCCGGCATCATCCGGCCAGCCAGCCAGTCAGTCAGTCAGCAGCCCACCCCGAAATATTCCGGAAAATGCCGGAATTTCCACACCCGAGGACCTGAGGCCCCGGTATAATGCCTCTTTGAGCTTGCAGCATTTAAACTGATAGCGATGAAAGTTTTAGCACAACGTGCAAGCATGGAGCTGCACAGGGAGAAAAGTTGAGAAGAGTTTTTCCAATGTTTTCTTTAATTGTTTTTTTTTTTTTAACAATTTTTAGATTTTAGAAATGATTAATAGAGTTAAATAAAATTTATTTGGTAGAGTTTATGGATATATTTTTTTCTTTAATGCTTATCAAAGCACCTATCATGTGCTCTTACACATCGTAGCATACTTTTCCGCTGCCTTTAAGGCAATTTTTAAATCGTTTTCAGCACATTCTGTTTTTGCAAAGCTAAAAATGAAAAGTTCTTTGTGCTTTATTTTTTTCAAGTTATTTTTAAACAATTATAAATTAGGATACAATTTTCTAGAAAATTCAAATCTTTGTTGTTCTAAATATATATTCAATTTTTCTTTGACTCGAGAACGAAAATGAAAATAGTTTTTATGTAAACTATTACACATTAATAGCAGAAAAATAATATTTTATATTAATTATTTCCTATAATAGTTCCCATAATTAGCGAATTGGATTTTTTGTGGTTTTTCTCTTTTTCAACATTTTTGTAGCATACTTTTTGGTTGCAATTAGGGGGGTTCTAAATAATTTTTAGCAAATAAATGTTACCTTTAAAAACAAAAACAGCTTAAAAATCCCTGTAGCTCTAAATATACATTGTACCTAACTTTCGCTTGATGAGCAAAATGAATATATAATGTTTTTCTCGCTGTTGGAATGGCAGGGCTTCGCCAGTCCATTATCAGTTGAGCTGCAGCTGCACCGAGCAAGGAGCTTCAGGAGCTAGGAGCACATGCACAGACCATAAACTTCTTGAGAAGTCGGGGCCTCGAACGGACTAATGTGTTTTGAAGGCGCCCGTCAGCGTCGGCCCCCCCGCTGACACACATAAGCGGAGGGATGTGAGAGTGTGGTGATGGGAAGGGAAGGAAGGATATGGCCGCCATACTTTATGTCGGGCTTTAATTCGTCGTCTTCGGCTGTCGTCGCTGCCTTCAATTATTGGAATGCTATTCGAGTCACGTTCCAGCGCTCGTGCCTGCCCTCAGATTGTTGCTCTATATATATCTATATGTATTACTCTATATGGCCCCGTTCTCACTATAACTTCTTTAACGATTTTTTGTTGTGCCAAAGCCCAGGCCAAATATAAAACAAAAAATACTAAAAATAGCTGGAGGAAATTCACAACAGTCACACGCCTCCACAAAAACACACCCCTTTTCCGCTTTCCCCACTTTTCCACTTTTCCGGCATTGCGCCCATCCCCGCATTGCAATTTGTGGCGAGTCCCAGTTCCAGTTCCAGTTTCAATGGCAGTTTGCACAACAGTTTCGCTTGTTTTTCGAAGGCAATAAAACGTTTCGAATTAACATTTGTTGCCAGACAATTGGGGCACAAAGGAAGCGGGCGGGCGGCTGGGCCGCTTAATGGGAGCCTTGAGGATGCTTCACTGGCTGCCGGATAAACTTTATTAAAGGCCGAGTCCTGCCGGGGAATTCCAATGACGCTTCAAGCGATTCGTTCCAATGGGATTGGGTTAAGGCACCAAAATATCTGCAAATATCACCAGACTACCCATCGGAAAGGATCAAAAGGGACTTGGAGTATCCATTAATGGTGGGTATTATTGCTGGCATGATTTTTGCGACAGTCCTTGACATTATATGTGTAGAAATCTGGCACTAAAATATGAAAGCTCTTAAGCTTTTGATCAATTTTTATGGTTTTGAGAACATGACAAAGAAGAAATGAAAAATTGCAGAGTAAACGATGCGTAAACATTATTTATTTTTTGATTTTTATGATATTAAAATTGCACTCTCCGATGATAATGCATAAATAGTACATTAAAGTTTAGACTTTAATTCTTTTTAATTTTTTACTCTTCCTTGCCCTCGCTAAAGTATTATTAAGGACCGCTGAGGAACTACTTTAACTTGTCCCTAAGCTCGATCAGTCAGCTGCCCATTAGCCACGGAGAGCACATCTTCATTAGCAGCTTCCCACTCAGCCTTAGCTCGCTGATGGATGGAGAGCGCTGTCAGGGTAATTAACCCAAAGAAACTAAGTGTCCAAGTCCGAGTCCGAGTCCGAGTCCGAGTCCGCGGCCGAGTTAATGAAATGCTGGCAACGACGAAGACGACGATGACGACAATTGGTATAAATTGTGCTCCGCCCAAGTGGCCATGGCCGTCGGCAATGGCGAGTTATGGCATGTGGCATGAGCGACACATCAGCCAGAAAGCCACTTTATTCTATTTCCGTTTCCGGCTGTTGTCGCCTGGCCTCCCGCCTGCCAGTTTCCAATCCTTCTAGCAACACCAGCCTTTGCGTCTGTTGTTCTTGTCAAGCTGCCGAGTATGTAATGTGCTTCCGCTTGCCACAAGCTCTGTGGGGGCAGACCTGGAGTGCGTGCCAAGGCAAGCACACACACACATTCAGTCCCTATTCGTATCCCTATCCCTAGCCTTATCCCTATCCTTGTCCCTTGTGCCAAAACCCCAACCATAGCCCCTTCAAACTGGCAATAGCCGAGAAGGCCACCAAAAAAAATAAAAGATTGAATCGACTTTGCCATACTGAGCATAGAGTTGAAAATGAATTGTTCTAATATTTGTACATATAATTACATAATTAAATACTTTTTAGCTTTTTAAAAACAATACTATATCGTGTAGAGGTTTAAATAGACTCGAATATACCCTATTTCCAGCGTGTATCCTGAGTATAAAGAGAATGTTTGGGGGCAAGTTGGCTAAGGCTGTGGCTGTGGCTATGGCAAGTGGCTGTGGCAGCAACAAAATGACACTCAAAATGTCAACGTCACCGCCACCACATCCTTGGAGGGAAATGGAGGAAGACTCCCACTCAAACTCCAACTCCAACTCCGTCTTGAAGATGAAGTTAAAGGAAGTGGGCTAAAACGAAGCACATTGTGTATGCACAACAATGTTGGCTTCCCACCCATGACGCCCCCAGCAGCCTCGCTTACCAAGTCTGAGAGCTATATGGTGCTATATAGTCCCGGGACACGCATTTTTATATTACAGCCGGAATGAAGACGTTGACGGCAAGATATATGAGGGTTTGCATGAGCCAGCAGCCAAAATATTTGTAGTTGCAACAATCTCTCTTGGCTTAGCGGATTTGGTGGCGTGATTTAGAGGGTTTATAAATCCAAAATCAGGGCTTATCTATAGATAATGTTTCCAAGGGTCAAAGCTCTGGTTGAGTTGTATAACTAAAAAAAAAATTTAACCAGAAACTACAAATTAATCGTAAGATTCAAGTAATTAATTAATTAATACTTAACGCTTACCCTAAACGAGACTTTAAAGATTTATGCAGGGATATGAGTTCACTCTGGTGTGATGTCAGGGGGAGATGGAGTCTCAAGTCAACTCGATCTGTGACCAAGTATTTTCCAATCTACCACTAAATGCGCTTAATAACTTAAGTCCCTCTCCGTGTCCGTGTCCATGTCCGGGTCTGGGTCCGGGTCCGTGTTCGGGTCTGGGTCCCTGTTTGTGTCCTGCGCTGCCCTGCAGTTTTGTGGGGCCATGGCAGCCATTGCATACTTTATGAGCTGGGGGATTAGGGTCATTAAGGTGGCAGTGGTGGATCCCCCTCACATATGGGTGGCGGCGACAGTAGCAACAGTTGGTGTGCGCTCTCTCTCGGAGTTTCGGGACCACAAAACGTTTAGCGCTAAGCCGGCGGCGGGTTCTGGGCTCAATTATGTGTTTTTTTTTTTTAGAGAGTCAAGTGGGAGGTGGATAGGAGAGAGTCATCGATGAGTCACACCAGTTAGGTGGGGTTGAAGAAGGTTAATTTCGGAATTTTTGGGTTTAGTTTTAGTTTCAGATTGTTGTCCTTCTGCCAAATTAGTTTCGCTCCAAGCTCTGGGCAAAAGGGCAAAAGTTTTATTTTTAGAGCGACCACCCCCCGGACATTACCCATTACCCATTACCCATTTCCGATTTCCCTTTCGGTTTTCAGGGGAAAAGCAGGGACACGACCATCACCCCCCAAAAAAATGATATGACAAAGACACCCCCCACAAGGTGCTGAGGGCTGAGGACGAGTTCAATGACACGACAACGAGGAGATGGCTGCCTACTTAAGTGTTAAGAGGGTTGGGCTGTGGCTCTCACCCACATATTCTTTCTCTCTCTATCTCTTACTCTGTCGCTTTTCCATTTTCTCATTTTCCTAAGGGGTGCTGGTGGGGTGCCGCCCCTGCGTTGATTGAGCTCCACAAATCGATTTCCATTGATTGATAAAGCCACCAAGGCAGCGACATAACGAAAACTCCACACGGCAAGAAATCAGTGTACGAGGGATTTTCGTTCTAAGTTTTTTCTTTCACTACCTTTAATCACTCGTTTTTCTGGCAGTGTAACAAGTGCAAATGCTCATTTATATGTGACGTGTTATATATTTATTTTTTTTCACTGCGAGATAAATAGCCCAAGCCTGGGGGAGAATGCAGAGGAGCTGCAGGATAAGGTCAAATACTGTGGTTAACTCTCAGTACAAGGCGCTAGGCCCGATAAATCAATATTGAAAACAAAATGACAAACAAAATGCCACGCGTTGGAGTTCGCAATTGGAATTGTGATAAAAGATATACACAGAAGATATACACAGAAGAAAACGGGGAGAGACCAAGACGAAAATGAAAAAGCGGTGAACGGGGGCAGGGGGCAGGCAGTCGTCGAAAGGCGAAAGGAAAACATTGTACAAATATTCAGAGCACTTTCCACATTCATTTATTAAGCAAACAAACAAGGGGCAGGCAGACGCCCGTAAAGGGAGGCGGAAGGTCGCCCAGGAAGCGAGTGGAAGCGAGTGGGTGGATTGGACAGGCGTCATAGGTCGGGCCCCTTATTTATTTCCAATTCCACTGCCTTCTGCCTCGGTGTCATTTGTTGGGCCAAATGTTTTCCCAATCCCAGCCCCAGGAAGGGGGTGGAAATTTGGTAGAATAAAAGGAAAAGAACAGTGAATAGATACAAGTTCAGAATGCAAGGGTCCTGCCTTGGATTGAATTATGTCAAGGCTCTACATGTGGCATGCCTTTAATAGAAGGTTTCGAGTTGCTACAGAAATTTATATATTTTCTAGAATATTTCAGAAAATAACTTGATCTTCGTCTTTACTAAACGTTATACTGCCAGAATCGCTGGCAATAGAATCGAATATATAGAATTTCCTAGGAAAATGTGCTCTCTCACTCTCTCGTGGGGGAAAAACCCTGCGGTTTTCCTTGGTTTTCTCTCCGTTTTTTGTTTTTTAAGGATTCCAGTGTTCAGGATTTAAAGAATCGCCCAAAGACACGTACAAACACTGCGGCGTAGATAAGAGGTCGGGGGCAAAACGGGGGGGAAAATCAATGGAAATTTATGTGACTCAAATATAAAACAATTTTTATTTCCAAAGCCCGCTCGCCCAGCCAGCCAGCCAGCCATACATGGCGATATTTTCCACAATTTTTGTACGTTTATTTCGAATATCTCTCGAATGCAGCAGCGAGTGAAAGCATTTCCCAGGGGGGTCCTTCGAGGCGGGGGCTTAAATTCGTGTGCATTGTGCATGCTTAATTGAGTTGTTCCCGGCCCCTTGCCCAGTCCCTCCTCCTCCTCCTCGGTCCATTTCATTTCTTTTTCTTTCTGTTTCGGAGGGCGGAAGTGGGCGAGGACACACACGTGTCCTGCGAGTGTGTCTGCTTGTGTGTGGCAAACAGTTTATCGGAACAGCCACTCGGCCACTCCAAATCCAGGCCCCGCTGCCCAGCGAAATGTCCTCGCGCGCACACAACATCGCTTCACTTGATTTCCATGTCACTGACAAAACACATTCCGCCCTTTTTCTTCGTCCCTCGTCCCTTGTCCATGCACAATGCTGAATGCTGACATGACTAGGGGCATAGGTCCGCCCAGACAGTCCCCTGCTTCCAGCGACTGGACATGGCCTAGATGACATCTCTAATCTCAAGACATTCCAGTCGTTGCTTCATGGCGATCTTCTTTACAGAAGACTCTCTCTCTCTCACTCAACGACATGTGGTAAAAAAGAAATTCATAACTTTAAATGGCATTTACTAAATGCAGCACTATAATGCACATTTAATGCCAAAGGAAAGTCAAGCTGTGTTAATAATGGAATTCTATATCTAAAATCAATGGCTTATGGGATTTGTTTTGGAACTAAGCGCGAGTGGGAAAGCCACAAAACTCGACTAAAGGATATCCTGTATGCAAAAGAAACTTAGTTTGTTTATTTTACCAGAATTCCATATTTAATTAATTTGAATTTGAAGATAATCGATATATATTTACTTACAAAAATATCGAATGCTTTTATTAAGCATTTCTTATAGGATATAAAAATTACTACGATATAAATTTTGGGATCAAGGCACAAAGTATCTATAGGGATAACTTTTAACTTTTCGGTTTTTCCTTTGAACTTTTTCTCACAGTTCCACAAAATACAAAATACTTCTTATGTATGTCCCTACCTCTTAGGCAGTATGTAGTTATAAGCTACCAATTGTATATCCAATATATAATATATATGTATATTCAGCCTTTAAATAAATCATGTGACCCCTTTTTTGAGTTTATTCCGATATTAATTCCACACAACCGCATTATTAAACAAAAAGTAAAGAGTGACAGGTTAGAGTTGAGGTAAAACTCGAGGTCAACTTGAAGAAAACTTGAGAAAACTTGGGGGAGGAGGAGCTCAGAAGGAAGTCCCTCGATCGATGGTGACCATCGTTGTGTCACTTAATGCGGCCGCCGGAACTTGGCGGCACTTTCATCCATATTCATTAAGCCCACCCTACCCTCTCCCCCAAAACAAAGAAGGAAAACTATTTTTATTAATTTTATAAATGAACACTTTGCTTTCCAATTCGATGTGGTTCGAGTGCCTGCAATCAGCTAGCCCCAGCTCCAGACTCTCTCTTTCATCCCTTTTGGTTGAGTCTCCTTAAACATTTCCAACCCCATTCCCATCATCATCATCATCGTCATAATCATTTTCATCGTTTGGCATCGTTAGGAGAAAGTTTTCCAAGCCGCAAAAATGATTGCTGTCACTGATAAGGCGCCTGACAATGGTCCAAAGGGAGTTTTCGGTTAGCTGAAAGCTGAAAAGTTTTCACTACTTTCGGTTTTAATTTAGCAAATTGCATTTGCCAATGTTATTTATTCAATCCACTAGCCTGGCTCAGAAGAGCAAGTGGCAAGTAGTAGTAGCAGCAGGTGCCTGGTAGCTCGATTATTAACACGATTCCCGGCAAGGCACGGCGTGCTGCTCGGGTGGCTATATATATGTATATATACCTGGCTGTCATCACTTCCAGCTCTAATCGATTTTTGATGAGATTTTTGTATTCAATTTTGGTTTTGATAGGCGAACGACGAACGCATCTCGCGGGGCTTGGAGCCCCGGAGCTGGAGCGTGGCATTAATGGCATCGGGCGGAGGAGGAGGAGGTACTCGAGCATCTTGCAGAGGCAGCAGCACCTGGAGAACGGAAATTTTGAAGGGAAAGATGCTGTACGACCATGACAACGATGCCATTGACATAATTCTGCAGGGCTTTTGTTTGGATTGCCAATAGCAAGGATGCCAACCACCTCTTTTAGGTGCTTCAGGGAATGGGATGGGATGGGATGGTGGTAACCTTCTTCCAGCTAAGTAAAGGCAAAGGGCCCCTTCTTTGTTTGACTTTCATTCGCTAGAGCTCGCAGTTGATTTACGCAGTGGCTCTCATAACTGGGCTTGCCACTGCAACTACTATTGGGATTGGGAATGGGAATAGGAGAGAGGAGAAGGAGCAGCAGTAGCAGCAGCCAGGAGGACCACTTCTCCTCCCTTCAAGCTATGTCCTAAGGCAATCAATGCTTTTGTGCGGGAAATTTGTGCAATTCGCTGAATGAATCTCATTGCGCTCGAGTGACGCGAGGGCATTATTTCACTTCTGTTGAGGGTTCGCCCTGCGGTCTGGCAGGGGGTCCCGACATCTCCCGATTAGCCCCTAAATGCTGGTATATAGTATATCCCCTGGCAAGATGGAACTCAAATGGGTACTAAAGTTCAGAGTGAAGTAAATAAATCTTGGGCGTGATTTGTATGGCTTGAGCAAAGGCTTGCGGGAAATGGGTCACTCGTTCACGCTTATCCTTATCGCTTATCCACCATCCTCTCACTTTTTCTTTCCTTAAAGCTGCGTGTGTGTGCAAATCACATTAGCAGACGTGATTCCTGGCAATTTATATATAGTATATATATAAAAGGAGTGAAAAAATCACAGACCAGTGACTGACTGAGTGAGCCTGAACCTCACACAGATTGGCTCGCCTGCTCTCATTATCCCACTCCCATACCCGGTCCCAGTCCCAGTCCCAGTCCCCTTTTCACTACCCCTCTCCTGTGGTCCTCATTGAAATTGGCAATTTCGTTTTCATTCAACGCTGACGAAATGCATTTCCTGAAATGAACAGCGACAAGGAGCAGCAGAGAACCCAAGCCGGAGATGGAGTCGTGCAAGGGTCATGGGTGGGTTGGCTGAGCGAGAGAGGATGTGCCACTGCAGTGAGCGGGGGACTGGACATCAAGAGCAGGACTCTGTGGCTCTGCGAAATGTCAAACGTTGCCGCAAGGACGACAGCCGGAAGTGCAGCATGGCCACCAATGGGCAATGCCCAAGGCCTTGTCAACCGAAGAGGGCCGAACGCCATTCCACAATATAAGTTTAATATATTGGCATGGACTTAAGTCCGGGCCAGGTGCTGCATATGTCTAGGATTCTCTGTAACAAGGAGAGAGAGGGGCAGGTGGACTGGATGACTGTCAACTGATTAAGACATCCTGGCTAATTCTCCTGCAGCTGTGACACCGACACTGAAGTAACACTTTAATCTGTGTATTCCCAAGGAGCCACCGAGGAGAAGGTCAAGGGATTTGGGCATGACACACATGAGTGTGTGTCAGGTATTTCCACTTACACAGGGATATTCACGCTCTTAAATTTGTGGTTGTATTCTGACTCTAATTGAAGCTGGTTTCTTAGTTAAAATGAGATGACTTTTGATCCAGAAACAGCTTCTGGTGGCAGTTGGCTGAAATATAAATAATAGAGAGAGACTTCAGCTTGCAGAGTTGGGGAACTGCATGGATGCCTTAAGGATATATGAATAATGTAGCAGGATGTTCACATTCGAAGTGTATACAAGTTTCAGGCTGATCTCCCTTGTCTTACGGAAGCCGATTAGTTTCCACTATTTGCCAGCTTGAAAGGAACATGGAAACGCAATCCAAGGACTACCATTCATCGTCCCTCGCCGGCTCTCTCTTTCTGTCCTTGCATTTGAATTCCCACCTTCAACGAGACTGACTTTTCGAGTGCCTGGTTTCATTCCCATTCCCATTTTAGTGCGCTGCACACAAACTTTGCTCGCTTTATCTCAAAACATTGTCCGCTAATCTCCTTCAGCTGGACAGGGAGTGGGTCGAGGCAGCTGGAGATTTGTGTGGCTCAGCTCGAACTGTAACCTTCGGGGCTGTGCGTTCTCTCTTACCCTTGACTGACCCCAAAAAAAAAAAAACTAAATCGAAACTTGCAGTTGCTGTTGCAGTTGCACAGGACAATCTCGGCATTATCCTTCCGTTCCAGAGTCGAAGTTTGTGCCAGGCAACAACAATTCAAATAGAGGGGAAACACAATACAAAACCAAAACAAATATATATTTTTATCCCTCCGAAACTCCAGGACTCTGTCCTGTTGGTTGTTTATCGTTCCCTCTTCTGTTTTTTTTTCTGGGGGGTTACACTTACCGAAAGTCCTCGAATTACAACATGAAACAAGTCGATGCCGGAGACACCTGCAAGTAAAAGGCAGAGAGAGAAAGAAGAAGGAATATCCATTAGTTGAGTTCTTGACAAGGCTGTCGGTTCATTACACTTCCCCCTCCACATCCACTTCTCAAGAAGTATTAATGATGCAACTGTCAAAGTTTTCGGCCCCGGGACTGTACCTGCTAATGAGGACTGTACCTGCTACCAAGTACTACAACTCATCCCGATCTTTTTTTTTTTTTTTTTTTTGCTAAATTGAAAAGAATTAATGACGCACAGTTCAGGTGGTAAGGGAGGTGCGACCACGTCAAAGACATGCCAAACATATCACGTAAAACATTAAAATAACGCAAGAATAAGTAAAAGGAAGCTGCAGGGCATGTTTGTTGTTAAACAAAAGATAAGCAACAAAAAAAAAAGGCTGAAATAAAATAATGAAATGAGGCGAGAGAGGCGGGGGAGGTGGCTGGGAAAACAATTAAAAGAATTTATTGCTCGAGTTTAATGAATTTTCAGCTTGTTTGCACGCACACACACACACTGGAGATCCTGCTCCAACTCAGCATTTTCAATTCAACCATTTGATGCATGTTCGGGGGGGGGAAAGGTTGGGCCTAAAAAAAGAAATGAAAGAAAAGCCAAGCCAGGCAAGGCAGACGCCACAGGTGTAAAGCGCTTACGTATATAAATCTCCTGTGTGCCTGCGTGTGAGAACGAGAATGAATGTTATTGTTGAACATTGCTTAATGAAGTTTTTGTTTCTGGCCCCAACCCAAACGCTCCTCCGGTTCATCTTTCCCTGGCCCTGGATTTCGGCAGCTGCTTAGACAGCAATTGATGGGCCAGAGCCCCAGGACATGGAAGCCACCTGAGTCCCACATGAAATGCTTTTGTTTTGCATTGCTCTACCTTTATTTTTATTTTTGTTTTGTTTTGTCTGCCGGAATTTATTTGCGTTTGGGGCAATTAACAAACAAAGTTGCCGGGACAGGAATCTGCGCTGAGCAAATTCTCCTCTACATAATCAGCGAATAATTAGAGTACAGTCTCGGCCTGAAGGCTACCTGCCGTAAAGTGAAAGTTCAGGGCCGAAATCCTGGTGAAAGTCAAAGTCAAGTGTTAGCTTTGAAAGTGTTTTTTTTAAGGGTTAATTCGAAAGATTTTTGGAAATTCAAAGACTTTTAAATATTATCTAAAACATGGAATGATTTTCAATAAATATATTTTCATCAAGTTTCCTCTTGATTGCCCTTAATTTTATATTTGATATTTTGATATTTGATTTTAAATTGAAATAACATCTTCTAAAAATCATTAAATTTTCGATTTTTAAGGAGTCTTTTGAGTGATTTGAAGCTTGTCACAAGGCCTTTAAAGGCGATGGTCTATGGTTAGTAGGTTTAACCAAGGTTTGTGTTCAATGGAAAACAGGCTTAGGTGTGGCAGACTTTTCCACGAGAGAGAAAAAGCAGAGTCAGGAGAAAAGCAGAGTCAGGAGTAGAGCAGGTCAAGTTGCCCCTTGGCTTCAATTATGAAACAATAAACAATTTGCTTTGGCTTTTCCTCCACTCCCTCTCACTCTCCTCAACACTCTCTTTCCCTTTTAACGCCATTTCGCCGGAAGCGGATGTTTGATAAATTCTTTGCGTCATTTTGTGTTTTCTCTTAATTTTTTTTTGCAGAAATTTCTGTTTTGGCAGAGCATTTCCATGATAACTGTTGATAACGACAAAAGGCCCTTGGCTGACACGGAAAAAAAAACAAAAAAAACAACTTTAATTTAGTTTGGTTTTGCCCGGCTTTTTCCACAGCAAATCCCAAGTTTCCCCGCCACCGCCCCCGCCGGCAGGTTGTTAATTTATTGCCCGGCTTAGCCCGGGGAAGCCCCCATCTTCCAGAGCTTTCGGCTTGGCAACTGTTCGCAGGGCAACGGCTAAAATAACTTGGCCTTGCCAGCAAAGTGTTGCATTGGTTATTGATTAGGCCCTGCTGCTACCTTTTTTCTCGTTCGTTTTTTTTTGTGTTCAAATTTATCGAAAGAGCTTTTATTTGTTGGAGGAAAAACGGCAACAATAATTAACATGAAAACTTTAAAAGCAGGGAAAACATGAACAAGCAAATGGAAATACAAAAAAATGTTGTTTGGGATTTCCACTTTTTTAAAAGAGCAATAAGGGATTTATAATTAAAAGGATTTTCTTTTGATAAAGTATAAATTACATTTAAAGGAAATATATAGCATTTTTGGAGTATGCTATATTTTATCTATATGACTTATGTATGTTCAGGACTGATGAGGTTTTCAAATAACTTGGCCTAAGGGTCACGTTTTTGCGAGTGTAAAAGAACTGAGGGCGGAGATGGGACAAAGAGACGTTTACGCAGCCAAATCCAGGCCAAAAGCAAAAGTCAATTTGCCAAGGTTGTCTGGCTTTGGCCGAAAAGAAGAAAGAACCGAGAGACCAAAGACCAAGAAGCTGGAAGAAAGGCGAGAGCCAAGAGGCAAGAGAAAGCAGCCCCTGGGCAGCTCGTAAATCTTTCCACTTTCCACTTGGCAATTGGCACTGGACTCGGGACACTGGACACTGAGCACTTGGCACTTGGCACTGACCACCGGCCAAGCAGACGGCCTTAAATATTCATTTGTCGGAGTTGAGAAATTGAAGGATTCCCGATTAGGAGTCGAATGGCGGACGATGCCTGAAATTGCAAAACTGCTGACAGCAAGGAGTAAACGTGGCATCCTTGCTTCCGCTATCACCGTTTGCACAGCCTTCGATGGCATCGATGAGGTCAGGTGAATATTAAGGCTTAATTTATGCAACGATTTCTTTGCGCAACGTGTTTATCGAGCGCCAGCTCGTACAAAGTGCTGGCTGCAAGCGAGCTGCCAGGAAAACAATATCCCTGCATACAAGGAAGCTCAATTACTCGGACCATAGACAGACGCCCCCCAATAAAAGGGGGAGTCCGTTTTTCGGCTGGCTGTGATTTCAACCCTCAGCCTCCCCGGCAGCTTCCCCCAGTCACTTTCTGGGTTGTAAGTCGATTTTTCTTGCTTAAATCCACAAACATCAAGCGAGGACAGCTAAACGAACCTCACGAAAATTGCAATATTCGACATTTTCAACGTTTTCAATTGCAATGAACTCGGCTTTTTAATGCTCTCTCTAAAGGAAATTTATGATGGGATTGTGCTACATATAATATTAAGCTGATACTTAGAAATAAATGTGGGTAAGTCAGCTGTAATTGATAATATTTGTTTGTTCTTTTTATATGGAAAATGCCTTACAGTTGGAATGAATAAAAAAACTTATTATCTGCCTTTCTCAAGTGAAAAATATTTAAAAAATTCACTAACTTAGGTCAAGAAAAATTTCCAATAGGATTTGTTGGACTTTTAGTTCGATCTTTAAGCATTCGTGAGTATTCCTTTTTAGGGTAGGGTATTCGAGGACATTTGGTAATTTTCAGAGAGAGAGAGGGAGAGATGCACATGGCATATGTTTGAATGCCTGGATGACTTGGTGGCCTGGTTGGCTGCTGGCTGCTCCCATGAGTGCTGAAAGCTGGCTGCCAGGCAGGCAGTATGGAGTTCCTGGAGGGAAGCCTGGAGGGGAGATTGCATTTTACTCGAGTGAACTGGGGCGCAGGATAAAACACGAGAGTCAGTCTCGAAACTGTGGCTGCCGTTGTTGTGGCTTAGTTGTGCTGCTGCTGCTGCTGCTGTTGCAGTTGCTGCTGCTGCTGCAGTGTTGCAAGTGAGAATGCATCATTAGTGCAAGCCAAGTTGCTTTGGTGCCTTGCAGCTTGGTTTAGGAATAACCCATTGCCAGATGGGAATACATGGCACTCCCCGAGGAGATATCCAAGTCCAAAACCGAACCCGGGCGAAACCATGTGGCAAATGAGGCTAAAACACAAGTGAGAAGCCAGGCAAGACCAGAAACGACATCTCAGTCTCAGTCTCAGTCTCAGTTGTATTCCCTGTTACCATTGCTGCCAAGTGATGGATACATGAGACAGGACAGCGCTGCATTTTCGCTTCTAGGACATCAATAAAGACAGGACTTTACATATGGTAAAGATACACAAATTAGAGTTAACTTGAGCAAGTTCTTTTGTGTTTTCAAAAGATTGTCTTTAGTTTGTAATGATTTTATTAATTAGTTTAACTAATTTAAGCCGGCACTAGCTTTAATATTTGATTGTAAACCATTATTTTAGCTTAGGCAAGGCACTGACTTAACTTGTAGAGTGTTTTCTTTTCTTTCAAACTCTTTAATATCACAGGCCGACAAAAATGTTAATTTGAAGGTGATTTTCTCAACAAACGAAACGTTATGGCAACTTTTGGGTTTCGAACTAACAATATACAGACCGAGATCTTTCACAATCTTTAGGTTTTATCCTCTGTAATATTATATACCATATTCCCTTTTTGTTTTCCTAATATTTATGCCATTTCCTTCAATATCTGTATCTGTATCGGTACTTTATCCGCATTATATAGCCACGTCGCCATCGAGCTGTCAGAAGCATCCGCGGGCCATAAACAACCACGGATGCGTATGTGAGTGGGCGGAGAACACAGAAATAGTTCAAGAGCCTACTTTCGGGGCAGGCCAAAGCACTTAGCCCCAGTCCTTGCCTCATGCCTCCTGCCTTCTGTCTCTCCCAGAAATCATCACACACACACACCCCTTACCCTTACCCCCTTTCGGTCATGCCACATTGCATCTAGCCGCGATTTTCGCAATGAGTTTCACTTAACTTTGCGTCACTTAAATGTAATTTGTGGAACTTTTTGGCGAGGCTTTGGGCTGTTCTGTGTGTGGGAGGGAGGACTTGTACTGCCAGGGTTAGTGTGTGTGTGTGAGTGTGTTGTTGCTTGTTCGATTGCATTCGCTGGCGGCGGCATCGCCTCGTTCGCCACTTTTGAGTGCATTTCAGTGTAATCAAGCGCCCACTTCAGGCGCCCATACCCACTTCCCCCCTCCTATATTTGTATGTGTGTGTTGCAGTTTCATGCTTTTTAGCATTTCATCATTTGTTACCAGCTTTTGCCTGCCTGCCTGAAAGGCTTCTATTTTTTTTGTTTTGTTTTGTTTTTGTTAACCCAGCATTTCGATTTAGCCAGCCTAAAGAGAGAGAGAGAGAGAGTGTGTAGTGTTGGCTCTTGTTGGGGCATTGTTTTTTATATATATTTCTGTTTATATTTTTTTTTTTCGCCAAACTCCTGCTGCAGTTGCCCCTTGCAGCGCCTTGGCTTGTGTGTTCAAGTGGCCTTTTAATGCAGCCGCTTAGCGCGCGTGTTGCAAACTCGAGTCGAGTTGCTGCTGCTGCTGCGTTGTGTTGTATTTTTGCTTTCTTTGGCCTGCCACTGGCCTGCTCTGCTCTGCTCTGCTGTTTGCAACAATATTCATTATTTATTTCAGTGACCCAGTTGCTGACTGGTCCATGCCCTGACCCAATTGCCAGCACCCAGCAAGGGGACAGTCTTGAAGGGAGAAGAGACGAGCTTCAAGTCTGGGCTGCTTTTGAGGAGTTTTAATAAGTTAAAATCTACAACTACTAAATATATAAAAAGTATGGCCAAAAAACATAGATATTTCAGCTTATCTTTCACCGCAAAGGAATCAAACAAAACTCAATGATTGGCATAAGGGGATTTGTTAGGGGATTCTAAATTCAAAATTGACCAGTTTGTGTGCTTAACAAAATGGACAAGAGGACAAGAGGAGAAATCGAAAACAGAGAGAAAGGAGAGTTAAAAAATAAATATTGCAGGAAAAGTCCCTTCGATCCGAGGATTAAAAGCTAGAAGAGAGCAGCTTAAGGGGAGCAGAAGAGCTGGAGAGCAGGAGCCCAGTTAGCACTCAATTGAGTGGAAGATATTGTATTAGACAGGATAACAGGAAGGGGACATGTTGAGGGATTGCTTTACCACAAACTAGGATCTGAGCCAGGACAGCGGTTGTAGACAGAAGCTGTCTCATTGCGATGACAATTTCCCAACAAACACACACACACACACAACTTCCTTGTTCTGCGCTCGCGGCCTGGGGCCAGGAGGTCCTTTTTCCCGGGACAATTACAAAATTTAGATTACGTTATCTTTTTTTTTTCCTCTCTCTCTTTGCTACCACAAACAATGCAGCTTAGGCGGCGGCCAGGGGCGTGGCGGGGCTGATTGACAGGAAACAACGCCAACAAGTTGTTGCCACGAAGGAAGGAGCAGCTGTTGCCCGAGTTGGTGCTGAATTAACTTGCATTGTAAAGCGGCAGACAAAGCCTGGCAAAAGGACGATGGGAAAAGTTGTAGGCGAATATAGAGGAGAATAGAGAGGGTGGCAGGAACAGTAGCAGGAACAGTAGGAGCAGACCCGGACCAGGAGCAGGAGCAGGAGCAGGAAAGGACCAGCACCAAAGGGCAGAAGGCAGTGCAGTTCCTTGGAAAACTTATGCAGCGAAATGTTTGCCCGCCGTCCGCTGCCATTGTGCGGCGGCATTTAAAAGCCTCGTCCTGCCGATCCTGGAGTCCGCCACACACACATTCCAGTGCATCTCCTGCTCCAGTTCCTGCGGAAGTTCGCACACTTTTGCTTACAAAGCGTAACAAATTCCCATCTTTATGGTCGCCACTCTCTTTACTGTACACTGCAAACAATTTTCAATAATTTGTACCAATAAAAAACCTAACCCAAAAACTAAGAAACCAAATAATATGATTATCCTTGGATACTTGCAGAATTTGCAGAATTTATCAAAAATTCACCATACCTTTTTGTTGCAGTGTAACTGCGCTAGCAGCCACATTGCTGCTCGGATGCAGTGCCGCCTCTCGGAGATAGCTGGCCAAGTGCCGGCCAATCCGCCGTTCACATTGTCGTCCGTCGCCATATCCCCGCCTTCGCAAGGACTCTCATCTCTTTCAATGGCTTTTCACTTGGTTGGAATAAGGGGAGTACTCCCAGCTGTCCCAGACCCAGTCCCGGCCAGGTGCTGTTGCCACTGTTGTACGGAAACACTACAAGGATAATGGTACGCGGCAACAACAACAACAACAACTGACTGCGAACAACAATGAGTGGCTGCCTTGGCGTCGCTGCCATGTTGCAAAAGTAATTCAATTTGACTTTTTGTTTTGAAGCTGTCGAGTGGGCAGGTGGCAAGGTGGCCAGATGGCCAGATGACTGGAGGAGGACTCAAGGATTGGCAGGAACGGCAACGGCAGCTGACCGGGCAAACTTTTTCGAAGGCGGAGGATGCAGGGGGACGGAATGCAGGAAGCGGGATGTGAATCCTGCTGTCGAGGATGTCGGCCATGACTGTGTATAAACTGCACTCTCAACGGGCTGCCAGAGTGGCCGAGAGCGTCAATTGATTTAGCCATTGAGTTATTGCCGCTTTGCCAAGTCCTAGCCCTGCTCTCTCTCTCTCTCACTATTTGTCTTCCTCACCATTTTCCATTCGTTTTCCCACCTCCCAAACCCCTTGATCCGCCCTCCAAGGCCATACAAGGCTGACATACACCTGAGGGTCATCCGAAAGGTCACGCAGAAACCTAAACCTAAACACTGAATACCAAATATATATATAAAATATATATATATGAGATATGTTACTACTATAGTTAAAAGAAAGCCTTTTCTGAATAAAATTGAACAAGAAAAAGAACCTTAAATTGAAATCCTTAAAATTGAACATTATTCTAACATCAAACAATCTTTTTAATTTATTTTTTTCTTACTATGTAGGTTTATTTCCTCTCTACTTAATATTTATTTTATTTAGAAAGAGCAAATCATTTATTATAATCTTTTGTTTCATTTTTAACCTCATATAAATGACTACACTGCGTATACGTAATGCAAGAGAATAATTACCTGGATTACGTATACTCCATGTGGTCTTTTATAAATATATTTCATGCACTTGTTAAATGGTTTTAAAAACATAATGTAATGAACTCGAACTCGCAAACATAATACATATAGTAATTGTATTTACCTTTTGCATTTTCTGTCCTTTAAATGCAAATTTAAATGGCAGATTTTGTACAATTGGCTTTATTATAATGATAATTGTGCGAAGGAAATACCGACTTAATTGAGCCAGAAATGCAACAGTAATGCCTTTGGTTTTGCCACAAATATGATTAGAATTTAATAATGACTGACTGATTGATGGTGAAGAGAAAAATGCCATTATAGGCTGACATATTTAATTTTAACTAAATGTGTAACTAAAACCATGTGACACAACACATTAAGTTTATTACTTGCTAGCTGTTAATCCATTAACTTGTTTAGATAAGCGCTTAATGATCCAAGTTTTTGACTGAGGCTGCAAAATACTTAAAGTTTTGAGCTTTATGACAAAAATGGGGGAACTGTTGCAGAAATTGTTTGTTTGATAGCTCATTAATGTAAGTAGGAATATTGTATATTTTAATGATGATGACAGAGAAGTTCTTAAACTTAAACTCTTTTTTTTAGAGATTTACATCCCATTACTGATTACTGATTTTACTATCCCTGGATAAACTCTAATTGAAAACTGTTCAATATAGATCCTTGTTTCCGTGCCCGAAAGTGCTTTTAATCCAAGTTGAACCATATGGCGCCGCAGTCTATCATGGCAAGGCAAATCACAGCTGGCCTCGTATTAATTAAATAATAATTTCAGCAATTTGGTTTTGATTACATTTACCCAGACCCCTCGTGCGTCCTTCGTCCTGCGGGAAAGCCAGCCGCAGAACGACTGCGCCAGTGTAGGGAAAACACCTTAAGTTAGTCGTCCTCTGTCGGTGTGGCCGCTCCCCTGGGGCAGAATATGATTTGTGGTCAAGACGGGCGACGACAATGAAGAAGCCATAAGCCAAATTAACAATTAAAGTAAGCCAGAGAAAGAGCCACAACCAGGGAGACTAGGGACTAGGCCCCAAACCCTGGCCGGAGGAGGAGGAGGTGCGAACAAACAAACTGGCAACTGGGAAGCTGAAAACACAACTTCCCGGTAAGGAAGGTGGCTGGACGGGATGAGGATGTGCCCAGAGTGAGTGGCAGAGAGCGGCAAACAAACAAAGGCCCAAGGATACAATATACATGTTATCCGGGGGCCTTGTCCAAGGGAGAATGGGAACGGGCACTGACGCAGCAGAGAGGCCAAGTCCAAGTTTCCGAGACACTCCCTCTCTGTCTCTGTCTCTGATTGCTGAAGTTTTTGGTGTGGCGGAAAGCCCATAATAGTTTCTGGGATTCCGGCGACACGCCAGGCCACACACTCTAGGATCGGGCCAGAGTCCTGAGTACCGAGCACTGAGCACTTGTCTGCAGAGGCAGTAAATTGCATTTAAAATGCCATAAATTAAGAGACAACAACTGACGACGGCGCCGATGCCGAGCTGAGTTTCCACTATTAAAATGCATTAAAATTGTTTTTAATGTCAGCTGCATAGAGGTCACATGCACAAGCATAAAAAAATTCATATTTTTTATATAAATAAATTTAAAAAAAATAAACACAAAGCCCTGATGCCGCCCCCGCCACCACTACGACCTCCGGCGCTAATCCAATTTGTCATAATTAAATTACTTTAAGCCACTTTCCACAGGACTCTTGTCCGCCTTGTCCCGCCTCCACATTTTCCGCCCCGTTGCCACCGCTCTTGAAAAGTTTGGAGGCCGCACTTAGCGCGCGCATAAACCTCAATTAAACGCTCGCCCAGTTTAGCAAATGCGCGGACAAAGCCCGGAGAGACGGGCGGGAAAAGTGAGGAAAAGCGGGCGAAAAGCTAGGGAAAATCGGGAAGAGGGAGTGCATAGTGGGAAAGTGCAGCCGGCTTTCGAGGCACATTAAAATCGAATGAGAAATAATTACAAGTACTTAACAAAGCGATTTCGATGCTCATTACAATGCACTCGCAGGCCATTCACAGAGCCTTTTCCCTTTTTGCCACACAATTTTCCAACGTTTTTCCCCGTTATTGCGCATACAGCATACCGGCAGGAGATAAGCATATACATTTTCACACGGAAAGAAGAAACGAAAGCAAAGTTTAAATGAAATTAAAAATGTACGACAATGTCCAAGGTTCAAGGACAACATTAGATGGCGTCTCAACAGATACTAGGGAGCTACTCAAGCTTCAGACATAATACATCGATTTTGCTTTATTTATTATAAATTAAATATAATATATATATTATGTCTTTCGCTCAGTGTACACACTCGCAGCATCGCTCTAGGCGCACACATAAACATTTATTAATACGACAAGCCGTTAACTGGCAACGCCAATGAAAAGCAAACGTGGAAGCTGCTCTGATGGCAGAGTGGAAAGGAAGCTGGTGGCCAGGTGAATATCCTTGGCACGACATGCACATCATCATCCGCAAGTTAAAAGGAAGGATGCCAGGGAGGGCAAACCTTGATTTGAGGAAAGGATTATGCCCAGGAAGCTTGCAGTTGATCAATCGTCTATATTTTATATATTGCATAGGGCAACTTTGCCTTTTCAAAGTTTCGAATGGTCTATAAAAACCCGGCTTTAATACTGTCTGCTATGCAGATGCTTGTAAGTGTATTACGTATACGAAGTGTGGCCTGAGATTACCAAAAGTTTATCACACATACACACCGGTGCCCTTTAGTTGAATGCAAAATCATAAAGTTAATGAACAGCTTCTATTAGTTTTGGTTTAAATTTTAAGTTAGAAGCTTGGCAACATTTTCCCAATTGATTGTGGCAGCACTTAAGTCTTTCGTTGTGACAGAAACTACCGAAATTCACCTCTAATTGGCTAGAATTTTACAATGATTAATTTATTGCTGACAAAGACTAATGCGAAATGCAAGTATCGGCTTTCAAATGCCATTTCGTTGCATGTTTCTGCCACAGCAAATGACTAAAACATAATGATAATTGACTAATTGATAAATCATTGATGAATTGAAATAGAATCGAAATAGAAGGTGCCCAGGAATGTGGGGCAATTAAGGCGGCAATTAGGGAGGAAAACCACAAACATTCTGAACAGTATTGAATGTAATGTAATAAAATATTCCTTCTGCATTTTTGCGAATTTTGTAAGCTCCAAAATGGGAGCATGTATCATATAATCGAATAAAGGTTCCAACAAATTAATTAGCTAATGAAAACAGCGAAAAAAAAACAGTTTTACCACCGAAATCTCTTGCGTTTTATGCAATTTAAATTTGTGCATTGTCCGTGAACTGAAAAATTTGCAATGAGTTTTGGGCCAGGTCTCATCGGCTTAGCGCTTAGTGGCGACCATTTTACCTGGAAAATCCCAGGTAATTGGAGAAAAAAGGAATCAATTAATGCAAATTGTGCATAATGAATGTCGGACAAACGTGTTTACAAGCACCGGACAAGGTAAACAAACCGATTTCCGTTGACAAAATTACTCATTTTTAATGCAATTTTGATGCTACATGGCCCTGTAGATATATTATATATATTGGATGGATTGGATTTTTGTATATAATGCATTGCTCTGAGGGACAGTAGTAAATCATTGACCGAAATTGGTGCGCTTCAGTGGAGAGCTGAGCAAACAGGGCGTAAATTAATAAATATTAAAATGTCCAGCCATGTCCTGGCATTCCCTTGTCGCTCTCCCTGTGTGCCGGCTTACTCATCTGGCACTTGAAAATGAACAAAGCGATAAAAAGCACAAAACACTCTCTGCCGCCGGGATGGTAGGAGTTGTGAGGCGGATAGAGCAAACAAACTTCTGAGCCATTACACAACAAAATGGCGTTAACAGCGCAGCAAAAATGGTCATAAATAGCGGGAGGGGTCGCACTGGGGATTACCTATTTTACAGGCTTCAAGGTAGGCTAAACTGCATAATTAACACTAATCAATTTGAGATTCTACCGAGAGAGACTGCAGCTTTTGCTCTTTTTAAAAAGCTTTCAAACACAGAAAATCATATAATGGGTAATGATATGTGTTTCTTAGGACAGTGTCAAGAGGGCCAGAGGCAGCTCTAAAAATCTGAAAAATCATTTGGCGTTACGCATCTTACATGTACGATATTTGGTTTGATCGTCAATAGGTTCAAATGAACTTCAATTTCTTCCAAAAGAGCCTGCAGCTGTTGGTCTCTAAAACCAGCAAATAAGAATTAGAGTCTATAAGATGCATAACGCCTAAACTTTTGATTTGTCATTGTGGATTTGCACAACTTGTTCGTTATATGTTCTCTTGGTTTGATAGTGAAGAGAAGAGTCAAATTAACTGGGCTTTAAAGAGCGTTATTTTGAGCAATATATTATTTAAATTATGTTCTTAATGACAGTGCCATCAAACCCGAGGGCGTACAGGGTACATGCTAGGCAAGCAAGCGAAACAATATATAAACAACAATTCAAATGCAGAAAACATTCGCGCACATACACCATACACTGCACATTGCACATATTGAAATAATATTTTCACATTCCATGTTGCCAAAAGGTTTATCCAGCAGAGCAGACGGAAGTGAAAACCCTCTAACGGAGTGGAGTGGGTCCAACCACAGACAACACAGTCCGGACAGGACTACAGAAATATGCAATGATAATCAGAAAAGCAAACAGGAAGAAGGGACTCGTCCATGAGGACCATTCGCATCCGTATTCGCATCCGCATCAGCATCAGCGTCAGGCAAAGTGCTATGGTTTTTCCCCACCAATTCCCACTCCTGTTTGCCAGTCAATCAATGCTCAGAGAGGGTGAGTGTGAGAGAGTGCACTGTGGTTGCACCACCGCACCACAGCACTGCCACCATGTGCGGCCGGGTCCAGCTTTCGGTGGCCCACCACACGAGCAGCACTAATTGTGATGGATTAATTGGCTGGCCCCGGGCTCAACAACAGCATTTAGATGCATTTTTAAGGCCACAGGTTATGGGCAACAGGTCGATCCCTGACAAATCCACCATTAGCTGGTCGTTAAAGTAGCTTTAAAATTGTTTTGTAAATTCAATTTAATGTAGTTTAAATGTATTATTGAATTAATTTATTTATTTCGACATGAAATGGACTTGCAAGTACTTTAGGTCGCTTCAAATGCAGTTTCCTTGTTGGTTTGCCACCGCAGAGAAACAGAGAAACGGCTGGCAGATAATTGCAATTGACTAATTGGACAATGACAATGACAAATTCAAGTGGTAAGACGAGAACTGGGATATGTGTTGCCCGAGGAAAGCCACACAATTAAGAGCAATGTTTTCCTTGGGCTGATTACTCGGGCAGGAAATGTATGGTAATGGACCTAAACGAATATTAAATAACTGGTTTCTGGTTGGTTAATTAAATATTAAATAATCTGCATTTAAATGCATATTAATTTAGACACAATTAATCGCAGGCCATCAGCAAAATATTAGATACTAGTAAATAAATATTTTAACGCTAATTATCAAACTTGCCTGCCTTGGGCCTCTACTTAATATCACTCAAAAAAGCAAAATGAATTGTTTTTATATATTTTTTTCTTCTTTTAATTTTTTGTTGCTGTTGTATTTCCTTGACCTGCATTATTCACGAGGATGCTCTCGCCTGCCACTTGCCCATCTATTTATTTATTTATACATATATTTTACATGCAACATTTCAATTAAATTTCAATTTATTTTTGCAAGCTCATTGATTATGCATGGCAATTAATTTTATGCAATTTTCGGTACGCAATATTTTCAATTAGTCTGGCAGATGAGAGCTGCCCTCGAAGGGCGTAAAATATGCTAACTAACTATCGCCCATCCACAGCCGCTTCGCTGTAATTAATATGTACAGTCGGGGTCTTAGGCGGCCTACCAGAGATTCGATGGCTTCGGCCAGGGAGGATTTCGCCCGTCCTGTCCAGCTGGGAATAGAGATACCACGCAAAAAGAGACTGAGACTAAGACTGAGGCACAGGCATATTGAATGTCCGAGAAGCAGACAAATAGTTGCTCATGTGACAAATGCAAGGCAGAAATAAAGAGTTTGCAACAAAGGGTTGATGGACGTTGCCACGGGGGCAGGGGGGCTGGCATCTAAAATTGCATTTAAATAATGAAAAAGGCTTAAACAAAAGGCCGGCCAAACAAAGGCTGCAAACTGCTGTTGCTGCTGCAGTCAAATGGCCAACGAGAAGGACGAACGACGAACGACCAAGATTGAAAGGAAGGAAGTAACTTGCTGCAAATCAACAACATGTAAATACGGCCAGGCCAACGTTTGACGCTTGGCTAGCCATTGGCCTTCTCCTGCTCCTCCTGCTCTTCCTGCTCTTCCGTCCTCCTTGCTCCGAAGAGAATTGTAAATTACAGTTGCATTCATTCATTGGGAAATTCTCTTACTCTCACTGCCTAGCGTGCCTGGGGATACCATGAATAAATGATAGCTCAACTCTGCTCCCACTCTGTCATCAGATACGCCACACTATACTACACTATATATACTATATATACATATAAATATATATATAAATACATATATAGAGCAAGAGAGAACGAGCAGTCATCGGGGGGAAATTTGAGACTCACCTCATTAGCACTTTGTTTGCCCCGATCCCAGTTTCATCCACGGCCACGCTGCGTATGCGTAATAAGCGTTACCACCGCCATTGCCACACGAAAAACGATGCAAATAAGAAGCTAATTAGGCGCTGAATTTGATGCCTTTTCAGAACGACAACGCCGGGGCAACACAATATGATAATGAATGGCCAAACTGTGGTGGCTGGGGGGGCTTTGAGCTAGCCACAGTCAGCCAGCCAGCCAGCCAGCCAGCCAGCCAGCCAGCCATGTTCCGAAAAGATTGCCTTAGCCTCCTGGGCAAAAAAAGAAGGCGGGAGGGTTGGCCCTGGAACTAAGCGCCTTAAGGCAGCCACCACTGCACTCTACTCCGATTGTTCTCCCCCCTGTGGGCCCCGATAGCCCGAGCCGCGCTCTCATCAGCTGCCAGCTGTCAATTGTCAGTTGTCACTTGGCTGCCTCGTGTGGCCTGCTAATGCGTTGCGTTGCGTTGCGTCGCGTCGCGTTCCATTCCGTTTCGATGCGACGCGCATCTGAATGATGCAGCTGCCAAATGCTATGTAGCTGGCAGAGGCAGATAGGCAGCTGCACAGTTCCATGGCTCTGGAGCTCTCTACAGCTCACTAATTGCCACTGAACGCAACCCGAGAGACGGGCTGGCAAAAGCTTAAATGTCCTCGGGACAACTATGGTAACCGACTGATTGGAACTTGGCTTCAGCCGTTGAACGAATTCTCGTTTACTACAAATTTTATATTTCCTCTGCCATGTTCACTATGGTAAGCTTGAGCAACTTCACTTTAACACTTGAGTTTCATTTGGCTTTTAAAAGAAATTACTCATACGACACGTATGCCGATTTAAATAGGAAATCGAAATATCAGTCCTGATAATAAATTGTGTTAAATAATAAGCGTTTCTCAGACTAAACCCTATACAGAAAAAAATGTGTAGCAGAGATTTAAAATCTATTAATAAAGAGCGCCTAAAAGTAGGCACTGATTTTTTTATTTTTATGTAGAATGCATTGTTACACAACCATGCTGGTGAAATCGTAACAACTTAGTGGCAAATTTTTTTAATTCTTAAATTGTAAGCTTCATGCTGTAATACAATTTCTATTGAAATAATCAAAGAAACTGATCGATAACAATTCCATAACATATTTCGATTAGGCACAAATTTTAAGTAAACCAAAAAAGCATAATTAAGTACTATCAAAAAATAGGAGAATTCCATGCCAGAGAAACTGAACAGAAAAAATTAATCGAAATTATTACTATAATTTCGTTCACTTTCGATTACCAAACTTTCTGTTTATCGGCCCATAAAGCCGGAATAATTCGCAATGAAATCTGAATCCGAATTCGTTGGTTCCATAAAGAATTTGTGCCGGACTATTGGCAGGGAAGGAATCCAATCGAATTCGCTGAGGGCAGGGAACGGAGAGGAGAGGAGAGGAGAGGCGACAAACCACAGTACAATGTCATTAGCGCATGTCGGTCTCCTCTTTCGCTCGCTATCTGTGTGTGTGTGTGTGTTTGTAAGGAGGTTGTGTGTGCGCGTGGCAATAAATTTCCAATTTTCGTGCAATTTTCGAGGAGCGAAGAAGGGGCAGCATGCCAGCTGCCCACCTATGGAGGTGTAGGGAACCCTGACCAGGCAGTCCAGGCAGCCCGGGCAGCCTGGCGTACTCATAAATACATTGACCAATAACATAATTTTTGTTTGTGTTGGTATATTGCCAAATGACCTCGTTACCCCAGCAGCAGCAAAATCACAGCCACAACACGACGACACTGCCGCAAAAAGGCGACAAAGGCATATGTTGCCCAGGGTCCCAGGGTGTGTGTGTGTGTGCGTGTGTATGTTTGTGTGTGCTTATGGAAACGGAAGTTGGGCCTCGCTCGCAGTGCGGCATTATAATTAATGGGCATATTGGGGCTTGTGGACCAAGTGGAGGCGGGGGCTCTCTAACCATCCCCTTGCCCAGCGATTTGGGATATTAAATGTAACGATGCAAGCGGCGAGGCGAGACAGTTGGCTATGAATATGCCATGAAGTGTGTGACGAACCGAACATTTCTCTTCCAGAAAGGTAGGAGGTGTGTGCGAGAGTGTGTGGCTGCTGCTGCTGCTGCTACTGATGATGATGATCACATGCTATTAAACCGCAATACAATAGCAATTTTCAAATAAATGATTTATGGCTCTGGACATGACACACACAGCTGTGTGTGTGTGCTTGAGAGGACTGCTGGCAAATGGCAAACTGCCGCAGTCCGTAGCTGCCATAAACCAAACACCAGAGACCAGAGACCAGAGAGCAGGGACCGGAGACCGGAGACCGGAGACCAAAGCACAGAACCAGAGACAAGCGAAGCCCAAAAAAGAAAAAAAAAACAGAGAGATCCTAGCCAAGCCAAAGCCAAATGCCCGGCGGAAGGTCAGACCAGTGCTGAGCAGAGCCAAAATGGGGGCGGCGATGATGATGCATGGCCCTTGGTTCAGCAAAGTCGATTTCCAGCGGCCAATTGTTCGCAGCAAAGTTCTTTGGAACAACTGCAGCAGCCAGCCAGGCAGTCAGTGAATTAAGCCAGGCAAATTGCGCCTGGCCAAGAAATCACTTTGATTTCTTTTGCATTTTTCATGCCAACTTTGCCACTTCAGCAGCTCGAATCTCGGATGGCTTTCCGCTGGCCTGTTTGAGTACCGATAGCGAAACAATAAAACTTGTTGTAACTGTCCCTGGAGGATCGATTAAATCCGACTAATTGCCTAACAATCAGAGCAGCCTCTGCTTTAATCGATATATCCCTACTTGACTTGCTGCCTTCATTATGCCTACTGCTGCAGGTGTGTTGTCCTATCATTAATGCACTAGCCTCCTGGGTAGACTTCCACAGCTTGTGCTGCATGTAACTCATTTTCGATTGATGAGAGTGATTCTCAGGTGTGTTCTTTTCAGGTGTCGGGCTCGTCATCTTCCAGTTGGCATCCACATCTAATCTTATCTACACACACGTCACGTGCCAGCTTGTGTGTTTGCGAGGCTGGCAATCTGTTGATTTGGCCACTTGGCATGCTAGGAAGCTGGGTAAATGGGAAACTGGGTACCCAGAAAGATGCTGGATTCCTTGGAGCTACCCACCCGCGCCATTAAGTCATAACATTTATATTTCTTTTTTATGCCCTGACAAATCAGCGCACAGAAGTGGAAGGAATGGCTCAAATGCAGAGCGGAGCGGAGAACGAGAATGGGGAACAGGAACGGAAACAAGAACTGTCATTGCCAAGAAGAAGCGATGGACGGGTACATTCACCTGTCCCCCACACATACTATATATATACATACACACCCGACCACGTTGATGTCTCCATTTAGTGTGCGTTGTGCCCCATTGTTGCTGCTGTTGTAAATTTTAATGCAAAACTCGTTTATAAACAGACAACAGAAAAGGCAACGAGGCGCGAGGCGAGTCTGAATCCAGGGAGAAAGGCAAACGACATCGTCATTTGCTGCTCAAACGTTTGGGTGACAGCGCCCACACCCACAAGGACCCATCACCCATCCCCTGTTCCGGTGACACCCCAGGAGCCACGCCATCCTTCTACTCTACCTCAGTCCACCAAGTTGGCTGCCATTTTGACAGATGCCAAACGCAAAGCGAGCAGTAAAGCGCAACATTTTTTATTTGTCTTCTTGTTGTTTCGCTTGGCTCGAAGGCAAATGGCTTAAAGGCGTTTTCGAGGGTCGAAAGGCAAATACCCTGGACCCCAAAAATTAAGGTCACAGGGAGAGAGAGAGGTCCATCAAATCTAACTTTATTTTGAAATGAAATTCAAACCCTAATCATTTTATTTATTATTTTTTGTACAATATTTAGGTAACATATTAAATATCCATTTAAATTTTTCAGGGAATTAAAAATATTGTTTGGTTTGCTAAATTCTGGTTAATTTGTGAAATTAATTATAAATAAACTAACTGAAATAATTAGAAAATATGACCTTAAGTATGTATTCAACGAATTTTCGCAAATACTTTATTTTTGTCTTTCTTAAAATTTTTAATACCCTTTATTTAGACATGAAGTTTATATCACACTTTTACCAGGCCTTGTGTGCCTTATAATTAGTTGTAGTATTGAATAATAAATAAGTATAATTAAATAATAAGTAAACTAAATAATATTCCTGCCATATTTATGGCGTTCCTACAGGGTGTCGTCCCCACAATAACAGCGCGGGGCCACAAAATATGGAAGAGAAGCGAGGGAGCAAAGTTTACGGCTTTGGCTCGGACTCGGACCGTCGTTAGTTGCTTTTTACGACTCGTAACCAACCGCTCCAGGATTCCCCAGCTCCAGCAACAGTTCCCAGCTCCCACTCCCTCTTCTGCCGCGGTGTAGCCATAAAGATTAATACCAAGGCTCGCGCCATCCGGAGCGATAACAGTTGTGAGGTCATTGCAGTGGCTCGCAAACTGTGGCAATTGTTATTATTGCAATTTCATTAGACGAAAGCCACAAAAATGAAATAATTAATGGCACAGCGAAACTGAAATAATTGCCAGCGATAATTGGCCAATGGCAGGGTAGGGTCGGCGGTGGGTCTCATTCGGCTCTTAATGATTTATAATTTATGGAATTGGACGAAAAATTATAACAATTAAATGCCGACTTTCGATTGTAATGCCAATCTAAGCGGTCAATTAATTACTAATAAGATTAAACAGTACGGAATCGAGGGGGAGCCCAATGCTGTGGGAGCTCGATGCGGAGCTGATGTGATAACGATGATTGCTAAATTAATATATACATAATATAATAGGAATAATGTAATCATTTCATTAGATTTAAATATATATTGAAAGGATTATGATGGAGTGATTGGTTTGGGTTTAAAATTAAAATTAAAAAAGTTTTAATAGTATTTCTACAAAATTGTACACTAATAAATTTCTTTATAATTTTTTAGACACCTTTCTAAGGGTCTTGAAAGCCATCCTTCTTTTTCTTTGGAGTACCAGAAATATGCATAAATTTATATTTAATAATTTGTTTAAATAAATTCAACTCTTTCAGTTTAATCCACTTCAAAAAGGACTAGTTTTTCTGAAACTATCACCCAACGGTGCTAACATTGCAATGAATTAATTTTCATTTCATTTTTAGCGTAAACCACTATGCAGGCATAAAGTTCCTTAACATTTACTTTTGATTCTCTGCCAAAAAAGTGACCCAACACGAACAGCCGGCGGACGCAGACTGGCATAGGTACGAGTATCCTTCGACTGCTTCAACTGGGGACTGGGGACTGGGACTTTGTAGTCATATTGGGGCTATGAAATAGGGAGAAACTCCATAAAAAGTTTTTGCAATTGCTTAAACGTGCCGTTCGGGCCGCATCATAAACCAGGGTGGTGGCAGGCTCTCAACCTACATACTTATATCCTCAATCCTCTCCTCCTGGCGACCTTAAAGGCTTTCAGCTCGAGTTGCATTGCCCGGCTAAGGACTTTGTGTGAGTGTGTGTGGGAGGCCCTTGGATTTAGTTTCGGGCCGTCGTGTGCCACATTAGCCACATTCGGGGCTTCTGCATTTTGCATTGCCTACTTTTCGGGGCAGTCATTTTGGAGCCTTAATAACTTACGGCTCAGTGGCAGGAGGAGCAACAGCAGCACAAACAGCAACAACAACAGAAAAGTTTGCTGCATTGTTCAAGAATTGTTTCAATTTCCACATGCCACACTCGGGCTTCCCGTGCTGCAGCTCACAGATACACCATGCCACACAAGTACACGTACAGTCACGACAAATGCGTACAGAGAGCGAAAAAGAGTTGGTCACATTGAATAGTTTCGAATAGGAAAGGAATTTCTCTGGTGTTTATTTTATTTTAACTCGCCGACATACAAGCTCTCTTTGGACTCGAATACCGAGAGCTCTGTGCGATCAGCAGATATAATTTTGATAATAATAAAATGATCCATAAAATTATGTTTTCTAAAAACCAAAATCAATATCTAAACATTTTTCTTTTAGTGTCTAAATACGGATACACACCCACAACCCACAACACCATCACCACACATGCATTGCCAACTGCTTAGCTATGCTGGCCCCTGTGCATGTATGCAAATAAGCAAAAACAGGGAACAACTGCTTGGCATAGAATTTCAAATGATCTAATGAAACAACAACAACAACAACAGCAACAAGGACGCACACATAAAAAATAAGTAGAAGCAGGAAGCGGCAGAGGGGGAGCTGAGTGGCAGGAAAGCCAAAGGAAACACACACACACATCCTAATGTGGGATCCAACACAGCTGACAGCTGAGGGGGAAAAGAGGGGAAAGGAAAGGAAAGCCATGCCAAGACGGAAAAGCGCCTAAAAGGCGGAGGCGGACAAGCCGAAAAAGGAAGCGAAGACCGAAGAACAAAGGGATACTTAACGGAATGACCACATTAGGAGAAGAATTCAACTGGTAAAAGGGAAGAAAGTAAATTAAATATGCAAATGTTAAAGAATTGTAATTAAAAGGAAGAAATAATAAATCAGAAGAGAATGATTTAACAGAGGGAAAGCCACATTAGAAGAAGAATTCAACTGGTGAGAGGGAAGAAAGTGAAGTAAATATGCAAATGTTGAAGAATTGCAATTAATGGGAAGAGAAAATCTTTAGAAAATACTATTTTTCTAAACGAAAAAGGTAACAAAGAACTAGCGGATACTTAACAGATGAAAGTAGGTGGGTTGCAAAAGCCAAATCAGGAGAAGAATTCAACTGACGAGAGGGAAGAAAGTATTTTGATGCTAAAAATGTAGAGAATCACAATGTAAACCAAGAAATAAACCTCAGAAGAGAATCTCCCACAAAAGGTATTAATTAAAAACTAACAAGTCATAAAATATTGGTTTCCAAGCTATGTACCTCCGGTTTGACACATTTTCTTTTAGAAATAGTTTTTTGCTAACCAGCGAGCTAGCAAAAACCCGAACCTTATATAGTTAAGGTATAAATATCGTTTTTCAGGAGAAAACTTAAAACACCATTGCCACATCCTGCAGTCCCGCAGATAAATGTAATCAAATTCGTTGTCCCCTCAACGATACTGTGGAAATCTTGTTAAATTCACCATCGGTGACTGGGCGCCCTTTCGTTTGGGTTTTTTCTTTTTGTTTCAGCTTCCCCCCTTTAACCCATATCGCGGCAGCAGCAGCAGCCTTAACCCGCCAATGGCCAACGGGGTTTATCAATGCAGCGCCAGGCGACGCCAAAGGCGACGACCGAAAGCAGTTTGCGGCAAGAGAAAGCGTCTGCTGCTGCTGCTGGTGCTGCCGGAGACCGCAGAAACCGCTTTAGCCGCAATGACTGCGCTTGCCACGCCCCCATTGCCGCCCCTTTTGCCGCATGATGCACTGGAAACGGCACCACTGAGAGGAAAGAACGTGCTGCAAGCCAAACAAAAAAAAAATGTTGTACAGACAGACGTGTATATATATTTATATCCTGCAGGAATAAATCATGTCAGGAGTGAAGAGGGCGAAAGCGGGAATTTAAGGCCAGAAATATGGATTCCATTGCTGGATTAATAGGGGAAAAAATACATATCTTCCGTTATGATTTTCCATTAAATCTCAGTTAAGCCGCAAATATTTATACAATCGGAGGCGGAAATATATAATTTAAGATTGCTATCTGGGCATCGCTCGGACTGTCCACATTTAAATTTATTCCTCAGTTTATAATTGCCTTTAATTAATAAATAATAATGCCATTTAATGGGATAGTGCTTGTAAACTGATTTAATAATTATTATTGTTTCTCTCTTATAGAAAATTCTATAGTTTTCGTGTAAATTAAAGTAGAGAAAAATAAATACGATTTTTAACATTGAAAAAATATGTAAAGAGACTGACACAAAAGAATCATACATTAATTATTTTATTAGTGCAGTGTGAAAATATATACTTGCTTAAATGTGTCTTAATTAATTCGATAAATATGAGTATTTCATTGTTTAAATTTTTTTCTTACGCGTAATATTTCTATACCTTTGCAGGGTACTAAAATATTAGTTAGAAATTTTTTTATTTTCGACTCTATAAATCATATATACTTTTTTACAATCATATACATATATTGTAGGGCAGTGAATTTGATTTGATCCATTTCCTTAAAGGGGTTACACTATTTAAAATTAAAATTTGTAATTTTTTATGCCTTCAATTTAATATGCTGATTTCTAAACCCATTAAAAGGAGCATAGAAATGCTTTCTGAATTGGCTTAATTATAATCGATTTAAAATACAATCATTAAGGATATGCAAACTACAGTGTGCTACTTTTTTTTCCTACTAGAAATCTGTTCTGCCAAAATTTTTTCATACTCAAATTTTGTCTTTCTGAATACATAAATACATTCACAAATATTTTTTTTGCCAAATTCTTGTATTTCTTCCTCGCATAAACACAGTGTATACAGTATATACATAAATACCCCGCACACTCTACATTTAAATTAAAAAACGCCTAGAACCGCCCACAAAAATCATAAGAAAAATGCTTTTCCTTAATCTAAACTTCCACTTCCACTTTGTCGCAGTGTAAGAATTGCAGAGGAAAACCGAAACAGCGATGCGATTTCCTCGATTCGCAATTGTGCAAATGCAGTATTTGTGGGTTGGAACAGACAGGACCGACAGGACAGACAGGCATTGCCCCCATACTGCCCTTCCGTTGGAGATGATGAAGGATTGTGGCAGGGGGGAACGAAACAACTCCAACACTTGTACATCTTCCCGCGCTTTTCCCTACTCCTTTTCCGGCCTTTGCCTAAGTCCGTTTCCCCTCCATTATTATCATCGTCTGCAGCTCCACTCACTTAGTTTCGATTGTTTAAGCCACTTAATTAACTCGTTGCGGTTTCTCTTTTGCCCATTGTTGTTTGACGACTTTTTGGTGGTGGCATGTGAATTATATTTAATAAGCTGCCACTCTGGCTGGCCCCCAACACCGAAAACCACCGCCCACCGTCCACCCACTGCGTTTTCATCCATTTTCACCCATATTCCCGCCGCGTAACTGGAGCAGAAATTAGCACAGAAAAGCGCGCCACCGAAATGACAAAAGCAAGGGGAAGCTACAGTGGGGTTGAGGAGGGGCAATGAAAATAAATACGACATTCATTTTCATGGGTCCCCTCTCCTCCCTCCCTCTCCGCCAATTCACGGGTTTCCTGCAACGTGAAAACAGCCGGAAAATTATACGAGAAATGTTCCGTCCGGACGATGGCGGCCAATTGCCACTGACCGAAAAATCGAGTAAATGGCAAAGACAAAGTGCAGCCGGGAAAAGGAGGGGGGCGGTACAAGGGAAAAATGGGGGAGGGATAAGGACAAGGACAAGACCGAGAAGGAGAACAAGGCAAAGGATAGATAGAAGGCAGAAATAATATTGGTTTAGCTTCTGCATTTACCGTCAGCGGACGGTGGAGTACATAAATTCCTAGTACTCCTCCGCCCCCCTTTACATGGCAGCTGAAATGGAATTTTCCCCCCGGAAAATAGTACAGGAAAACATTCTCCAAAAAAGAAGCTGGAGTAGTCATAGATAACAGATTCCTTACCATATCCTTAGCATACGCTATTTCCCACAAAATAAATTTCCAAACTCACCTGAAAGAAAACAAAGGGAAATGCATTTCGATTAGTTAAAAAGTAAAGAATGGTTTTGATACTACTATATAGTATTAATGTACGTATATATATAGTATTAGTATTTCATAGTTAAATGTCATGCCAAATCAAGTGGAATTATGTGGAAATTAAAGTCCAACCTGCAAACTGCTGCTGCAAGCTGAAAATCGAAAAGGGAAAATCAAATTCAAATACAAAATTGAAAGCTGCCAAATGACTGACCAGGTGCAGTTGCAGGTTAGTTTTCAAAAAGGCTAAATAACTGTAAATTGCTATCACAACACACACAGACATCGGAGTTAGTTTTTGTCTAGTTTTTGCCTTTCAGACTCACAACGAACACGCACAACAACTCTACACCCAGTATTTGGTAATTATTTTGCATTTGTCAGCTGTCCAGGGGAAAGGATACCTGAGGACAGGAAATTAAAATTTAAATGAGCAACAAAAATAATGAACAACAGTCCGAAGTCAAACTACAACTGTGAAGTTGAAGTTTATGAAATAAAGCCAAGCCTCAACGAGCATATGTTTGCAGGTTGCCTTCATTTTGTAATTGTTACTGCTAAAGCAACCAAACTAAAATGTTTTACCTCCTTTAACTTAAGCAGCTCAAAGACTGATTGCTGTTTATTTGATATTCTGGGAATTAATACTCTTGAAATGTTTAATAAAATTGTAGAGAACTGTATATATAATATATTTCGCACAAATTCTATTTTTTTTTAAGCCTTATCTATCTTAAATTTAGGAATAATTTAGCAATGCTTTAAAACAAAGAGTACTTTGCAATATATTAAGTACTTTATGGCCATACAATATCTGAAAGATCTAAGCCATTAGCCTGATTTAACACACAAATGATATAGCAGAAGAGCAGATGGTGGCTGCCAACCTGATTATAGCTCCTGGCCATCATTTGAATCTAATGGAATCTTATGACCGAAAAATGTGTCTACAAATTTGCAAAGATGTTTGCGCAACTGATGAAGCCGCAAAAACAGCAGCAGCATGGACATTCTATGATATATAGAATAGAGATACATATACGAATATGTATATTTATATTTATATTTGTATTTGTATATATTTTATTTAGATACACATAGCCGTCAGCCTGCTGCCTTCTATGCGTTATGATTATATCTTAATGAATGTTTTGGGGCCAGCACACATAAATCAAATTGCGAAAACGCCACAAGCAGTTGGACAAAAGGACAAAGGACCCGCCCCAGCCAAACAGAGAGAGAGAGTGAGCCTACGAAAACGAGGCAAACCAGCAAAGGGCAGGCAAGTGGAAGGGCTGAAGAGCGGAAAAGTGGGAAAGGCAGGAAAGGCAGGAAAGGCAGGGGTCGTAGAAAACTCGCTCTAATGTTCGCGTTGACGAATGCAAAATCATAAAAACGCTCCGCTCCGCCATTATGGGGCCCCAGCTCGGGCTCGGGTTTGGGGTCCTTTAACGCACTTAGTAACACGACAGCTTGGCAAATGTTTGGCTTTCTGGTTTGATTTCCATTTTCGCCTGTTAATGTTGGTCAAAAAAAAAAAGAAGAACAACAAAGAAAGCATAATCTTATTTGCCTTTTGTTATGCCTTAATTCAGCCGGCTGTCTGCCCTGCGGTTGAAAACGTTTCGATTTCGATTTCAGATAGCGGGCGATTCGAGAGTGGAGGAGTTCATCGGGAGTTCAATGGTAGCCCTCGAGCTGCAGTCTGAAGCTTGCTTTGTAGGTGTCCAAATCTTGGCAGTTTCCATTTGCAGCGACTCCCACTTAACCCGGATAAATCCTCCACTTGCACTCGCTCTCTCTCTGTCTCCTCATTTTCCTTGTGATAGTGATATCTATGGACCAGCTCGCTTAATGGAGTCCTAGCTTAGCCTCCGGCTCCCGCTCCGCTCCTGCTCTTACGGCTTCTATGAGGCGCATCGCTCTGCCAAGCTTCAGTCTGAATTATGCACAGCTGTGAGTTATTTAAGTGTAAACTATACACACAGCAGGCGGCGATGACAACGTTGCGTATACGCAATGTCCACAACAGACTCTTTTTTGCCTCTTGCCCAGTGCCCCCTTTTTATCCATTTCCCCCAGTCCTTTCAGCAGCAGCAAATAGAAATAAATGTCATAGTCGGTTTGTATCTCTATCTGAGTGTAAGTATGTGTAACTGCATTTATTAGATAAAAGTCTTTGGTATTGTCAGCAGCGTTGTTCGCGTTGTTGGAACAAATGACACACGCGAAGAAACAATGCAGAAAAAGTGGCAAAAGAATCAAATAAATAAAACGAAATAAAATAAAATCAACGTTAACAAAAAAACTCGTCTGCGGCAAAAACGCAGAGCTGATGCACGTGCACACAAAAAAAAAACAAAAACAAAAAAAAAAGAGGAAGAAATGGCAACAACTTTTAAAACTCATTAAAATTAATGAAAGCCACGCACTTCAAGCTCAGGCCCAGAAGCAAGAGGCAGCGGCTGGGCCTGAGAGGGGGCCTTTCCAGTGGCTGCTTGGAGATGCACATGCAATGGCGCCTGTAATTATACAAGTGAGCAAGCATATTGCAACCGAGCCCCGCCTGGGTTCCCCAGAATACGTTGCTTGAAAGTTCATTAAAACAAATTAAAAAGCAGGAGAGCGAGCGCAAAAGGCGCACCGAAATGGGAAAATTGTCGGGGCAAACGTGCCGGAAACTAGGCAATAGGTTCCCTCCTTCCTGCTCCTTCCTCATCGTAGCTCCTCCATTCTGCTCCTCCTAGGGGCTGCAGGCATATCAAATGATAACGGCAAACAAATAGCTGAGATGCTGAGGTCACAGGGACAGAGGTGAGAAGGCCAATGTGTCAGGAGGTTACCACCGGAGCCCCAAAAAGGGGGCCAACTTCAACTTAAGGTGAGTTTTCCCCCGGGGGAAAATTACAAGAAAATTGGAGGCAAGTGCGGACAGATAACAAGGAAATAGGAGAGAATAGGAGCCAAAGAGAGCAGAAAAGGATACAGAGTAAATGAGAAAGTGTAATCCCTGGAAGTAACACTTTCTCAATTTAGCTGAACAAGCAGACTGGAATTTTGCAATTACTTTCAAGATGTAAGTAATTCAATTGCTTAATGGAAAAAGTGGAAAAATATATGAATAAAAGTTAAAGAGTAACGAGACGGGGCAACGGAAATGTACTATACATAAAGAAATACAGCGACGAATAAACAAAAAAGGGAAGCGAGAGACAGCGAAGGAAACGCATTAAAACAACGGGGGAAAAGCAGAAACCGAGAGAAGACAGTGGACTTTCCTAATTGATTTCAAAATGCATTTAATTCCACTTACAAGAAAGTCCATAATTAAGGAAATGAGAGCACAGAGAACTTGGATATTTTCCGTCCTCACCGGAAGCGATATGGAATCTCTGCCCCGAGATTTACATAACTAGTATTCCCCAAACGGATATTACGTATACGCAGCGTGTACACTCTGGCACGTGGCAGGCCAAGAACAACCAAAAATCAATCGCATAAACTAACCATAGGCAAGGTCGCTCACACACACAGGGGCCACACTACTACTTCCCATGCATAATCGAGCAACGTCAAACAAAATTTCACTTGCCGGCACAAACAGAGACGTTGTCCAAAACTGACAATCACAAGGGGGGTGGGGGTGGGGGTGGTGTAGGTTCTGTCCAAAAACGGGGGCAGCAACATTTTGACAGCAATCTGGCAAGCACACGAACACGCATGGAGGCTTAAAGAAAGGAGAGAGCTCTCCTCTGGCCACAATTACACACAGGACCAAAACGGAGAAGGGGCCGAGGTGCCCAAGGACCCGCGCGGGGTAATAAGTTCCGTAGTGTGTAGTGTAGTGTAGTATAGGGTAGTTTAGTGTGGCGTTGTGTAGCGTGGTGTGTGCTGTTGCAGGGGCAAAGTCAACAAAGCGCGTAATTTACATTTAAGAACTGCCGCAACAAAGAACAGGAAGCAACAACAACTGGCAACTAACACGAACAATGCATTCGAAACGTTGCTGTTGCTGCTGTTGCAAGCAGCACTCGGATTAAGCGAAGGGCGAAGGATGGAGAAAAGTGCAACACTTGTAGCTAAATTATTTAATTATGATAATCAAGAGATAAAGGGTTTAAAACTGGGGGCAGAGGCTGCCACATGTCTAGGAGTTTGAGATGGAGCGAGAGTAAACCTTTTTGTTAGAGATTTTAAGAAGAGTCTTAATAATTTCTTTAGTTAAATAAATTTTTAACGAATATAAAATGTGAATAAAGTGTGAATAATTATCAATGTCAAATGGAATATATGTAAATACTGTAAGCATTTATTGAAAATTTACTGGTTATATCTATTATTCCATTTTTCCCTGGCATTATATTAGCTTGTATTTATTGCTGCAATGTCCTATTTCAAAATTCTGTTTCCATTTCATCGTTTCGAAAAGATTCAAACTGATCGCCCAAGGGATACGATCAGTCAAAGAAATATTTTATGTCTTTCTTTCTATAAGAAAATAGCTTTTCAGTATTTCTGTTCCATTCTCATCTTTTCAAAATGAAGCAAGCTAAACGCTTAATAACAAATAATCGATTTGGTCAGGAAAATTATAAACTAAATGTGATAAATTGATGAAATAAATTGAAATCCTTTGAAGAAAGACTAGATTTATTATATTGAACTGAAAATGAATAATTTTTTCAGCTAAAATTGTTTAGATGCGAGAAAAAAACAGCAACTACAATAAGAATTTATTGGATTTCAAATTTTAATTTAATTTTCTAAATAATTGCAGGATTTTTTGTTGTGCACTCGCTCTCTCTCTGTCTCCTCATTTTCCTTGTGATAGTGATATCTATGGACCAGCTCGCTTAATGGAGTCCTAGCTCAGCCTCCGGCTCCCGCTCCGCTCCTACCCTTACGGCTTCTATGAGGAGCATCGCTCTGCTAAGCTTCAGTCTGAATTATGCACAGCTGTGAGTTATTTAAGTGTAAACTATACACACAGCAGGCGGCGATGACAACGTTGCGTATACGCAATAATACAATAAGAATTTATTGGATTTCAAATTTTAATTTAATTTTCTAAATAATTGCAGGATTTTTTGTTGTGCCTAAATATGCTTATCTGTATTTGTGTTTCGATTTCAAAATTTCAAAATCATACAAGCTGATCTCTTAAAAAGGAACGATCAACAAAGGAGATCACAAAACCGAATGTTATAAATCGACAAAAGAAAAATAAATCAATTATAAATCATATAAAAAATTATAATTCTTGGCTGAAACTGAATATATATTGCATAGAATAAAATGGAAATACCATCTAATTTCATTTAAATGGCACAAATATTTCGCATTTTGTGACGCCAGCAAGTATGCAATGACTTTTAATTCTTTCTCGATTATAGCTTCTCCCCCTCTCTCTCTTTCTCTTTATCTCTATCTCTATCTCTCTGTTGCTCCCTCCTACAGCCGGTTTTAAGGGGTAAGAAGATAATGGAATGCAAGCACTGTGATGCTGAAATTCCACATGGCCATGCAGAAGCTCCGCCTTTAGCCCCCTGAAGAATGCCTGACACTCGCAGGACGAGGCTGGGACAGAGCTCTAACGAAATGCAAAATGCAATTTTAAAGCATACTTCGAGGGCACACACTCACATGAGGGCCATGAAACTTCTTGCTTTTCTTGTTTTTCTTGTTTTCTTTTTGTTACAGTTTGCTGCCGCTTTGTGGTGCGGCAGACAAGCGTGGATTTTAGCATAGTAATTAAAGTCTAATGGTTAACTGAAGCCGCCGCAGGGCCGCCCAACTCACGCACACTCGCAAATGAGCACATGAGCATGTACGTATGTATATGTGGTGGGGAATGGGGAAAGGGGGGCTTTGTTCCTCTCCTGTCGCATGCAACGCTGGGCTTTAATTAATGTCAATGCTTGTTGACAACTCTGCATGCGCCGAGACGCGGAACAGGCCCAGGGACGAGAGCCAGCAGCGGCAGAATGTGGCAGAACTTTTTGCAAAAATTCATCTAAAATCTAAACTCGGTACTGGCAAAAAGATCACGGCCATGGCAAACCATTGAGACCGGGGGAGACCAGCAAACAAAAAGCAGCAACAAAGATACAGATACAAATATAGAGAAGAGATGTAAATGGAAACCAAAAATAAAAATTCTAAAAAGCAAAGTTCACAGATGGAAAAACTCATTTGTTGCCTGGCACAAAATTTTCCCTGTAGTGGTATTTTCGAGAAAATTTCATAACTTGCGGAAGGGATGCGAGTTGCTGACAATTTCCCAACCATTTGCTGTCGACCTTTGTCCATTTTGATTTGAACTCAAAAACAAATAAACTTTGGCATATGCTTTGAACGGATTTGTACAAAGCTACGAGCCAGATTACTATCCTTAAGGAACTCTCCTTAATTATTTGCATTCCTTAAAGCTGATAAATATTGTAGGAAATCACTCGTTTCCGGTAAAGTGTATTCCTGTAAGCGATAATTATGTCAATTAAGAGAGAGAGAGAGTCAGTGAGCCAGGGAGTGTTACTCCTTGGTGCAGCAATCCCATCAATTATTGAGCCAGCCCTCATGAGTCCTTAATAAGCAATCTGTGCGTCAGTTGTATTGAGCTTCATTCCTTCGGGGGACTCCACTTAACTCCACTTCACTTCAATCAATCAAAATGCACCTCAATCCCGGTATAATCCACACATACGAGCATGCAAGGGAGGACGATGTCATATTTGCCAACGGCAGAGACACACATACACACAGAGGTATTCATTATGCAACTTCGCACGGGGCATCAGGGTCTGGGTACTGGCAAGTGAAAACTGAAAACTGGGTAACTGCAGCTGCACTGGCTACTGACTTTCAGCAGGTCTGATTTATGCGCGAACACGTCGACAAGTCGAAGGACCCGGTTCTGGCTACGGAGCTCGTGTAATCAGCGAGAGGGCCAACGGGGCTTGTTGTCATGTTGTCGACTTTGCTAAGACAGAGCTTAGCTAATTGTGAAGACACAGAGGAGGACAGAGAGACGGAGACGGAGACAGAGATGGAAACGGAGACCAAGACGGAGACGCAGAGACATAGAAGGCCGAGAAGAAATCAAAGCCAAAGCCGGAGCAAAGTTTCCCAACAAAAACTCATTAATGAGCCGACAGCTGGCTGAGAAATGGGTCACAGACACACAGGATGATGCCCAGGATGTTGCGATTGCTAGGATGAGAGGCGGTCTTGTAGCCGTTGAGAGCCGTCAAGAGCCTGGCAAACAGTTGCATTCTAATGAAGACACACCCAACACACACAAACACACACAGAAAATCAGTTGAGCTAATTAGGCCTGGACCGTACTCGTACTTGTACCCGTCCCAAAGGTAAGACCAGCCTAGCCAGCTGTGGATCTCGGCCAATTTGGCCATATTTTTTGTCTGTCTCAAGACTCTTGGACTCTGGGCTGGGACTCGTTCGCTAAAATGAATTTAAATGCCTCGCAAAATGATGGCGGTCCCAAAAGTTTGAAGTGAACTTTGGGCTAGGCATCCGCGGGGCCAGCTGGGTCTTGATAAATGAAAACTGGAAGAGAGCACAGGTAACGCTAGATATGGAATCTACAAAATCAACTTCCAAGTGCCAGGGAAATATCTCTGAAAGCTTTATATGGAAATTGCATTTTTTTAAATATAAAAACAAAACGGCAATTTATCTTGGGCATTATCACAAAACTTTTCAATTTGGAATTTTTATAAATGAAATTTCGGAAAAATTATGCGGAAGTAAACCAGAGCAGAAAACTTTTTTGCGGGGATTTAACCCAATAAAGGCAAAGTTTATATATATATATATATATATATATATATTTTTATATATACGTAAAGAACCCTCCTCTGCCTGCTCCTGACTGGCAGGAATGCCTGTCATTAGCTTTGATGAGATGGCGTGGTCGACCTCGACCCAGCTGATCCCTCGATGATCCCCCAGCTATGGGGCTAACTTTGATCTACGGAGGGGGTAAGGAGGAAGGAGGCAGGAGGTCCTTTGGGGAATTGCGTAAGACTTGGCGTTGCCATTTGAGTTGGTTGCCCGAGTCTGCCTCCTGCGGGGTATAATGAATTTAAATGTCGCACAAAAGTATGCTACACCGAAATGACATTACGTATACGCACGGGCCGCGGCCACATCGCACATCCGCCCCGTTGGCCGAGGGCAAAGTTTACAGTTGCCAGTTTTGTGTTCCTCTTCCGCTGTCTCCCATTCCCCTTCTCCTCCTTCTTTTCCTTCCTTCCCCTCCTCCCACTCATCCGTTATGCTCTGTACATCTGTGTATGTGTGTGTGTCTGTGTCCCTGTTGCTGTCCTTGTCTCTCCTCGGCTGCCTCGCTACATTCAAATTCATGGCGACGGCCGCCAGGTGGCGGGCTGCATGTGTCAAACGGCGCGCGGCTCATTTCGGGGAAAATTGTGTGGGCGTGGTGCGCCGGGGACGGGAGAGGGGTGGTTTTTTTGGGGTGGCAGAGTGGCGCATACAAACAACTTGCAACAACTTTGTGCAAAAGTTTTTTCCCTTCTCGCCATCGTCATCGTTGTCGTCGTCACAATTTGCGTTTTTTGCTTGCGCACTTTTTGGCATTACTTCAGTGCCACAGCGGCCACGCCCCCTCCAGCCCCCCCTCTCGCTCCTCATGCAAATAAATTCAAATATGCGCTCTGCGCCCGCAGGTTAAATAAATTTGCGTTGTCCTAGCATGCCATTCCCCCACCCCATCCCAATCCCAGTCGCATCTTCCATCCTTCCTTCCCGAAAATCCCATTTTCATCCGCGACGGCCACCTCATCATCATCATCATCATCCCGCAGGGCGAGAAGCTGGGTCCCAGCTCAGGTTGCGCTCTGGCTCGAGAGGCTCCCCGATCTTTGTGCACTGAAATTTATATGGAATAGAATTAAATTTACACTGCCGCGCGGACCAACCCCCAAGCCTTGCCCTTTCGACTTCAGCGAAGCCATTTCAACTGGCAGCACATTGGCCGGAATGCCGAAATAAAACTGGACACCCTGGGCACACAGTGGCCAGAGACCTGCAGTTGATCCCGTTTCTGGCTAATTTGAAGGATTAAAATGGATCTGATGTGTCAGCTTCTAGATCATAAAAAGTCCAACTATGTTGTACTGCAGAAAATCCACATTTAATTGCATAAATAATTAAATAGGCCACAGGATTTTTGAAACTGTTTGGAATAGCTCATTATTTTACTGCAACGAAATAGGAGAAAATGTGTAGTAATAATATTGCTGAATGAATAAAGTCACATAAAAACAATAAAGGAAGCTAACTTCGGCTCGCCGAAGATTATATTCACTTGCAGAATTTTAACAAAAAATTAAAAACGATAGCAATAGTCGAATATTGATTGAGATTCTTCTTCAAAACATAAATATAAACATTATATTATTTACGAACATTCCCATGGTTTTCATCCGTGTTAGAATCAAAAAGGATAAAAATATATATATTTTATTTATTTCTTTTTCAATTAAAGCCAATCCTGCTATTAAAAGTCTGCCTCTGACATCAATATTCCCTCTAAAATTGTTGTTTATTAGTCAGGCTCCCTCCCCTGTTGCCCTGTTGTCCACTTGCAATTGATATCTGTGAGCGGGGAAATAACTTATTCTAATTTATGGTAACCCCACGCCGCCTCGGGCATTGGCATTCCCCGGATCCGCGACCGTATCTCTCACCTGTTTGATATGCAAAATTTACATATAAAACGGGGACAGGCTGGAGTCCCGGTTCCCGGGGATTTCGTTTCGCTGCCGAGAGAGCCCCAACAACAATATACATAATAAACATCTCATCAACTTCTAAGCGAAGCGAGCAGAGGAAAAAAAGGAGAGAAGTGAATACACTTTGCGACTCGAAATTGGAGAGGGGCTGTGTGTGCGGAGTGTGCCGCTTGCGACTGTGTGTGGCATCGAGTGGAATTAGGGGTTCCTGGGATGAATGGGCGGTAAAATTAGGCAAACGTTGAGAGTTCGAAAACCAGGCAAACATTTCACAAAATTAAACACAAAACACTCACAAGCAAAACGAGGGAAATCGATGGAAGAAAGATAAACAGAGGGAAAGCGAGAGAGAAAGGGGAAAATTTGGCGAAAACTGAGAGCTTTCGTCTCTTTCTTCCTGCAAACTCAAACACAAGCCATGGTCTTCCCACTGGCATATACATACATGGGAAAAAAATAAGAATAGGTGTTTATTTAAAACTCTGTTTTTGAATTTATTCAGCTTTAAATATATATAATTATGTTTTTCCTCTTAGGGCTCAATAAAAATTTCATATTAATTGCATGTATAAAATCGTCTGAACATTTTTTTTCCCTGTGCAGTTACCAAAAAGTCTACGCAGTCATACGAGCTTGATTCAATAAACCCGAAAAAGGGCACTGGAGCGGATGTATGGAAAAGGGGGAAAAGGCACACCAGTACCAGGACGAGGACGAGGACGAGGACGATGGCGTAAATCCCTCTAAGCGGAAATGAGCACATATCATGATCGATGTGGCTGTATGGAGATGGAATCGCATCACATCGCATCGCACCCGTCGAATGCGCGTTTTGCAATCGGTTGCAGAATAAATCGATTAAGCCGTCTTAAATTTTTCATATATCCCCTGCTTGGCAATCCCATGGCGATTGGTCAGAATGTCAGTGCGAGCGTTTGAGAGTATTTTTCCCCACCAACCCCGCGCCAGCAATTTCCATAACGAAACTGAAAAGCCCCCGAATATTGACCCAGGCCCACTCACTGGCCACTGGTGGTTGTCCTGGCAACTCTTCCTTTCCTTTCCGTTCCTTTCCGCCTGACCCAAAAGCCGAAATTCGGAGCAGCAGCAGTCGTCCTGCCAGTCCTGCCAATCCTGCCAGTGGTGGCAGCTGTTTGTACTTTGCCCATTTGACGAGCAAGTACTATATGCATATATATTCCTCCCGGGCGACTGTGAAATAATTTCGAATTTTTACGTACATATATCGGAATGCAGAGGAATATATGTGCATATCCATTTGAACATCCATTCATTCCATATCCAGTCACTTGAGCAATTAAGCACACACAACTGGCAATGCAGCAACGCCATCGAATTTGCCACCTTTTGCAGCTGTCACAAATCTCCGCAAAAATATGCCAAATATTTTTGAACCGGGACAATGTGCAATTAAATTTCAGTCTTGGCCGACACGTCCTGCAAAAGTGATACAGATACAGATACAGATACGGATAGGGATAGAGATACAGATACATCTATAGATAGAGATACGGCTTCGCAAGCAGCATCCTGTAAATGTATCTGCATCTGCATCTGAATCTGGGACCTGCATATGCGAATCAATCATGTAATGGCATTTCGTGTGGGAATACAATCCACTCAATGATTTATTGCCATCACACACGGACACGCTCACACGCTCGCAAGCAATTGAGTTTTTGATTTTCGAATTTTTGATTCCTGCCTGCTGCCTGCCTGCCTTTTGATTGCCGGCAATCGAATATTAGGGAATGCCATCGAATACCTAATGTCCGGCTCTGAGGAGAATTTCAAATTTTACTTTCCTTTTTCCGAATGGCCTGGCCGCAAACTATTTAAATTTTCAGTCTACCCAATTCGAGGTCATATATTTGAACTTTCTCTCTCACAGTTATTGCTAATGATTGCCGTTTTTAAATATATACAGAAATATAATCGAAGGCTTTGGCAGCTAGTACTATAAGCTTATACATAAATGTTAGTCTTAGTTTTATTCTTAAGTAATACATTTTTTTTTTTAGATTATAGATACAATTTTAAATCATCAGTTTGTAAGGAAATTCCCTTGGCAATTAAAATTCAATTATCCTAGCAAATCAATATACTCTCCACTTATGGTCAGATGTACATGCATATGTATATTCTTTACGAATTTACAGTTAACTTTGGTAAAGGGACAAAGCCAATCGACTAACTCAAGCTTAGCTTCCCTTTCTGGCTTCCTACTAGATTTGTGCGCGGTTCCATCCACTGTGGTAACATCGGAGGCAGTTCCACGTTGCCTTGGTTATTAAACTGCTCGGCACGTTGCGGTTAGCCAACAGCGCTGACGATGTCGTCGACTAAGCCAAATAAGCAATTTAAAAGCCACAATGTCAGAGGAAAGCCGGTTTGGTCTGCGGCCAGGCAAAAACTTGGCTCACTGGCTGGCTGAATAGCTGGATGCTGGAGGAAGACTCTAAAACCAGAGCGAGTTCGAATGCAACTTAGTTTGAAATGAAACAAATGATTTCTTAGTCATATGTTCATCACTTTTTAGACCCTTCGAACCTGTTATATGGATCTACATACATATATTCACACATAAGGCCGCCTTGTTGCTCTGCTAACAAGCCTTGTTTATTATTATTATTTTTTTGCTTCTTTTGTAAAACCCATTTAACGACCGAAACGATCATTTTGGCGAAATTCAATACCGAGTAAATTTGATAACTCAAGAAAACTCATTTTTCCCGGAATCTGGCCTATCCCAAAGCCCCTCTCCAGGGTTTTGCTGTGACTAAAGTTCAGGCACCAAACAAAAAAAAAAAAAAACCATTTGGTGGGGGAAAAATCAATAAACGAAAATTGCTGAAAATAAAAAGGAGACGCAGAAATATCACAAAAGGGAGCAAGGAGCCAGGAGCGAGTGCTTTTCCAAACATACATACATACGCTCAGCTCCATCTCCTCCGCCAGCGACTTTCATAATTCGAGGACCTCGCAGGAGGTGGCACAACGTGGGAGCTGTGAGGCAACTTCGCCTTTTGTTTTTGACGCCGTAATTCGCTTTTTATGGCCAGCTCGCAGCGCAGGCGACGCCGACGTCGATGGAGATAATGCGGCAAAGGACTGAGGGGGGGCGGGGTAAAAGAAAAGGACACGGGACAAAGGCAGGGAATCGGGATATAGTCCAGGAGTACGGGACAAGCATTGGCAGGACACAAAGAGCTCAAAGTTTTGCTTTATTGTTTCTAAAATGTGCTAAAGCAAAATAAACAAAAGAGCCGCCAAAGACAGATGCTCGAAGGTTGCATGGGCGGCAGGATGGGCTCCTGGATTCGGCATGTGCTGGATTCACCATAAAAAACTTACTTGCTTGGTTGGTTGGTCCAAAAGCAAAAAAAAAGGGCGAAATAAAAACATCAGCGGACCCAAAGTCAACCCGAAAACTTAGCCCCCCCCGCCAAATCCTGCGCAGCATGCTCCCCCTCAAAGGATTTTTGTTTACTGTTTTTCAAGCTCCCTGTTTTTGTTTTGTTATGTTTTTTTTTTTTTTTCGGGGACCATTCTAATGAAAACATTGCGTGAAAGTGAGAACTAAACATTAGGCAAACAAAAAGCCAACACTCGCACACACACACGTGGAATAAAAAATAAAGGCAAAAAAGGGTTCAACTCCTCGGGAGGAGCAAACAAAAACCCGGCCACAAATGGGGAGACACAGTGTGCAAACGTGTTTGTCATATGCAAAAACAAAAAACAAAGCAAAAAACCAGAAATGGGAGGAAAAGGTGATGCAGGGGAAGGACTAAGCGAATGGCAAGTGAAGCGAAGACAGTAAAGTTCTGCAAGGATTTGCGGAAATCCTTGCCCTGGTCAGGTCTCATTTTTTCTCATTTCCAGCCGCCTCCCCAAGAAAGAAGCAAGGAATTAATTACAAATATTTAGCAACGGGTGCGGTTGAAAGGATAATCGTAGGAGGGACAGAGAAACAGAGAGAGAGACAGAGGAAAGGAAACCCGATATCTTAGGTGGTATTTAACCTCAAACTAATCCCAGAGCTAGGACAGAACGAGGCTTGAATCTTAAATTACCCACTAATACAGGCAAAGCACAGAAAAGGGATGCACAATATGTACATATATCGAGGTTAAAAATCCGATATATCGACATACTAAATATCATATCGAAAATATCAAAAACTTTAGTATAAGAATCAAATTTAAAATATATAAAAATCCGATATCCGATACTAAATATCTTATCGAAAATATCAAAAACTTTAGTATATGAATAGAAATTTAAATATATAATAATAAAATATATATAATATATGTACAAATATTGTTGAAAAATATTCAAACCCGAAATAAAACAATTATATTTCATATATGTATGTTATGTATCCGAAATATCAAATATGAGAAAAGCTTAAAAATTTGTTGTGAAGCTAAAATATCGATTTATGAATGCATGTACATTTTTTAGTATAAAAATCGATATTTTATAGCAAAAAAATAGTTTATCTTATCTCTAAATGGAGATAATTTACATATTATGTAAGTTTAATTTTGGTTATTATCTGTATTAAGAAAAATATAAAAATATATTTTTTAATGTAATATCCTATTTAATAATAGAATTATCGATAAACGATAAAGATGAGGAGTAAAATTAAGAAAATAAATTAAATCATTTATATATGGGATATACATATGCAATGCAAAGCTATTTTAAGGTATTATTCTGAACCACAAAAAGACTCGTTACCTATTTTTTTATATAAAATGAGGAAAATTTTACATTCCAAGTTATCCACTTGGCAATGTTAAGGTCTTTTATTTCTTATGGCGACATTATTCGCAATTTGAATGCAAATCCTGGCACATCCTGCCAGGTGCCTGCTGCTTGCTGTCGCCGATTCCTTCGTAATCTCTGGTGGTGGTGGTGGTGGTGGTGGTGGTGGTGGTGCAGCAGCAGCGTGTATTTTGGCTTTGGTTTTGGTTGCAGGTGCTGGCCAGTGCGTGTGAGTCACACCTCAACTGGACTGACCGCCCGCCCACCACGTCCCTGGTCCTTTGTCCTGCTTTTGGGTGTGTGTGTGTGTCGGTGCTGTCATGTGTGACGCGTGGTTAAAAATTTGATATCCTTGAGCGACTAGGCAAAAACAATGCCCCACGTCCCCGCCCCCATCCGTATTCGTGCTCAGAGGAAAAGCAGAAGAAGAAAAACAAAAAAAAAAGTTGAGAGTATATAGAATAAAAAGTAATTTGAACGTACTGCCTTGTGGGAGGAGGAGGAGGAGGAGCTAGCCGAACTTGAAGGACGACAACAAATTGGATCGAAGACCAAGTCAATTGAGAGCCCCGAAAAATCAATGACTTGTGTGGGTCAGGGCAGGATATACCCACATACACACACACTCATACTCCTGTCATATATAAAACTTTACTTTAGGCCCCAATCTAATGTAATTTCAGCTCCAAACTTAGTCCAAGAGAGAGCTCTCAGCCAGAACTGATTGGAAATTATAAATGAAAGGCTGCCGCCGCTGCTGCTGCCAACAAAACTGGATTTAGAAAGGGGGCTCTCGTAGTCCTTTGTGCGCCGCCCCGGAATTGTTCTTCATGATGATATCCAGGGGATAGCTCACAGTTTCTTTCTAATTTCGCAAGTTGCAAAAGTCGCATCAAGTTTTATTTACCCCCGTCGGCGGCTCTCCCCTCTCAGGCACCACCACCAGTCTTGTGCATCGTCATATATAACCTTAGCTAGCACCCAGTTCGCCGCTCGATTTGAACGATTTATATGCGTTGCACGCAGCAAGAGAGTCCGAAATTTTTGGGCATAAGAGCAAGCGGAATGACAAAATGCACTAAAAAATATAATTTAAGATTTAAGATTTGTTTAATCAATTTTCAAAACAGGTTTTATTGTTGAAGAAACACCAACTAGCAACAGGCGAAGTAAGTCTTCGGTATTTTCTTCACAACTGCCAGCCAGGGCTTTGCTTTACGTAAATAACTTTTAAGAATTAAATTTAATTTACTTAAATTGAATTAGAAAATAAAGTAAATATACAATAATATTTTTTCTAAAATAACTACATAAAACGGGCAATGTGTATGTTTTTTCTAAAGCCTTTTTTTGATTTTTAAACTGCCTTAAAATGGGCATTGTTTTTCTTGAATACAAATTAAAAAAATTTTAATTAACAATTTAATGCAAAAATGTACTTTTAAAAGTTTTTTTAATGTTTTGTTAAAGTTTATATATTTTATGTATTTCAATAATTTGTATCACCCCTTTAAAGAGGAATGTTTTAATATATTTTATATTTTATTTATTATTTTCTTTGAAAAAATGATTCTCTAAAATCTTTTTTCAGTGCACGAGTTGGGGCCAACCGAAATGGCAAACCGAAATGGCCAAAGTGCAGTGGAAATGGGGATAATGCAGCAGGTGAATTGGTTGAATTGGGGGACAGGGTCACTCGCACACGCACAGACGGCAGACGGCAGGGGACTTGCTTCAATAAATAATATTTCTCTGCAAGTTTAGTGTGTGTGTGTGTGTGTCCAGTCGGGAGGACATTGCAGCCAGGATATGCCGGGATGTGCCAGGATGCTGCCAGCCCTGGGGCACGGCTTCTTATTTGCTCCGGCTCCTGATCCCGTCGTCCACGTTTTTATGGCCAAATGCAGTGGCATGTTTCGCATAGCGTGTGCAACATAAATTCACTTACCTGTCGCACATACACACACACACTGACAAACAAAGACAAACACACACACACACAGGCTTGTGCAGGTGCAGGACACGTGTGCCAGCCTCGTAACCGTTGCCGTTGGTTTATGGAAATTAAGCAGGTTTTATATCCTTGCAGGGCGAAGCGATCTGAGGGGGCCGAGGTCATCCTGCTCTCCCCCCTCCCTCCATTTCAACAGATATGTTGCGAAAAAGGGCATAACAATTGCCACTGAAAATTAAGCATCCCATTCGAGCCATCCATATGTGTGTGTTGGGGAAAGTGCAAGTGCAAAAGGACAAAAAAGTGGTTGTTAAATGCGGGATTACTAACTAAAACCTTTAGACTAAAAATAACATAAAAAAGCAACCATTTTAGTAGTGCAACTCCGACCTTGCAAACTAAATAACTCTGTAAATAACCATTTTTGGCATAGAAAAACCAAGAAGCTGCCGCCGAAGCACACTCAAAACACACACACTCAAATTCGCAAATGCACACCTCGAGTGTATATTCCTCTTCGGTGCTGGGCTCCATCAGAATGTCCCACTTGGTTCGCTGTTGTTTTTTGCCATTTGCCGAGCACAATGCTGCCGAGAACCCCCCGTTCCCCATATTTGGCCACAGCAAACCTTTATTGCTCCTCCAGCTGCAGCCAGGTGGGGAGAGTGTGTGTATGGAATCACCATACAAATGTAGCGAACAATAAGGACAACAATGGCCAGAGCAAAAACAGAAACATGAACAGAAACAGGAACAGGAACAGGAGCTGGAACAACAACATGACGACGACGACGACGACGATGGCGATGGCGACAATTGCAACGTGTCAAAGCGACGTTCATAGCATATTAGTTAAGCACACACACGGATGCATTCCGGCACACGGGGCACACCGGCAAACGGGACGTATGCGCAACGTTTTTCCACTCACAGCTGCGTCGAGCTTCGTGCCATATGCCAACATCCGGACTTGGCCACGCACACACTCACTCAATGTAAATGGCAGAGAGAGAGAGAGAGAGCCACTACCCACTACCCACTACAAACACGGCCAGAAAAAAATATCACTAGCACCCGCCAGAGTATCACTTTATCCTTTTGTGGAATGTGATTTATTCAGGAATAAGACACAAATACCATTTGCATTCGAAGAAGCTAGAGTTTTCCCAATGCTCAATATGCTTGACATTACATTATGAAAGTTATTATTTTACAATTATTTTCAGTGCATTGAGGCAGACAAGGGAAGGCCCCAGGAAATGAACCATTTCTGAGCCCCCTTCAAGTGCAGAGGGATCAGAATCAGAATCAAAATCGGCACAAGAAGTGCGCCAATTACCAAGGAAACTCAAGTTCAGTTCGGCAGCTGTTGCGGTCAATTAATGAAGCCTGGCGGCGACCAGGCCCTAGGACACTTCAGATTGTGCTGGGGCGTTGGCCGGGTAAAGGGATTATCGGGACAGCGGGCAAAGGCAATTGCAGCAATGGAAAGGAGACTCTGACAACTGGCAATTTAAGAATCTTTTTTTTCTAAGTTAACATTGTAGTTAAAACATTTAAGAAAGTTAGGTAAGATATATATATTTTAGTTATAGATTTAAAAAACTAAGCTTAAATTACTTCAATGTAAACGGAAATGACCTAACCGTGCACAGGATCGTTAAGAACACAACTAATTAACAGTTTCTTCTGCCCAATCAAAGTCCATTTTGTGTGTTTACACACAATATATGAGGAATATATGTATATGTCTGTGTAAATGTGTGCATTTAGTGTGGCAAGAAAGACTTTACTTTTTAGTGGCTGTACGAGTTGGGGCTGTAACCCCATTAAGTCATTTACTGTCAAGTCGAAAGCAATGACTGACACTGGGTTTGTTGCTTTTTCGGGGTCGCAAGAAAGGGTGGGATGGGGTGGCGTTGAAGAAGGATTGAAAACTAATTAGTGACAAGCCAATGCAGCCATCAAGTTAATGCAATCACAGACGAGGGGTTCTGTGTGTGTATGTGCGAGGGGGGACTAGTGTAAATACACTTCGATTAACGCTAAATTAGCTCTCGCTGAACTGAACGGATCGAACAAAAGCCAGAACTGTCTGTCACAGGATGATTGGGATAGACTATGATGGTTGGGATGATGATGATGATGATGATGATGATGACGACGACGACGACGATGAGCGGGCTATGATGACAGCAGGCCAGGAGCTGAAAATGGGAAGTGGCAAGTGGAAAGTGGCTGTGGGGCTGGAACTCACTTATCTTCCCCACTGGCTTGGGCTCTTTGTGCATTGTCAGCCCCATTGGCCATGGCGTGGCGTCCAATGCATTTGGCTATGATTCACAGCACAAAAGATGCAGCAGCAGTGGCAGCAGGCTGGGATAAAAACTTGTGGGTAGCGGATAAATAGATGTATAAGCGGGCTCTATCTATACTGAATACAGAGGATACACTGGGCACTGGGTGTGTGTGTGTGTGTGGGCCTGTGGGCCTGTGTGTCTGGCAATTTGCTAGGCAAGCGAGCTGACAAAACAAGTCCCTGACCCCAAAAATGTAGGCAACAAAAAGCGCTGGCTGCTGCTTTGTCATCTTCCCCCATAATACGGCCAGCCGAGCTATGCTAATAACCAATATTTTAGAGCCAAGCCGCCGTCTGCCGTTGAAATTGTCGCCGGCAACAAAAGCAACACACACTCGGCAAGTGAGTGTATAAAAAAAAAGAAAAGCAAACTTTCCACAGATAGCTGAATCATGCCGCAGACAAAGGATATACATATATATAAATATATATAGGGGGGATGTGCCCACAGGAAGTCGAGGATGGGTCGGACGAGTGTACAAGGCATTAATTTAACAGGATAATTGAAAATGAATAGTTGCATGTGGCGGCAAGACGTGGAGACAGGACAGGACAGCATCCGGACATGCGACAAATCAATGCGGAACCAGGAAGGGACCGAAGATAATAATTTAGGGGGAATTTCCCTTGAGCCAAGACCGGGATGCACGGTTTTAAGGGTTTATTTATGTATGCCAGCGGTAAAAGTTATTCACGAAGGTCCGCTTCATTATGCTGAGATAATAAAAACTGTAGATATTGGGGGGTATTATGCTTAACAGATGGGGACAAAAATTAATAATATATTGCACTCGACGATGCGAGTTTTAAAAGAGAATAAAGACAGCTTTTTAAGTTCATTACTCTACCAGTTCAAATGTATTCCATATATATTGTACTATATGTATGTAAATATGCAAATCAAAGGAGTTATAGTAGTTAACATCTTATAATTATGTAATTTAAAGCTATGTTTTGAGGACTCATTAGGATATAAGAATTAGGATTTAGAGGTCAACTACTTACAAACAACTACTTAAACACCACATCTAGACCCTTAGATATATAAATTTATAGTTGTAAATGTTAAGATTTCATAGCTTACCTTTAGCCAAAAGCTCATGTGCTTGGTGGTCAATGGGAGTTTTGCCTGGAGCTGCGATTTTGAATCGATTATTTGGTTTAGATTTTGGTTTCGGTTTCGGTTTCGTGTGGTTCGTGTTTTTGGGTTTATTTAGTTTAAAGATAATTTTACATTAAGAATTGATAGTTAGAAACACTTTAGGTTTTAGATGAATATATAGATATTATAGATTTAGATTGGGTTTAGGTTTCGATTTATTCAGCTGTTTGTTTGTCTGTCTGAAGACTGTAGTTGCTGGTGTTTCTGTTCAGTTTTTGGGCTTCTTGCTTGCCACTTTCCCAGTTGGGAATTCGAGTACAACAAAATTGAACTTGGCAAACAGAATACGAACGAACGAACGAACGAAGTAACGAACGCATCAAACGAACTGGGGAACTACGAGAAACGAGTAACGAGTAATGGAAATTAGAAAACTTTATGTTGGATTGTGTTTAACGGCTTTACTGTAACTTCTGCGATTCGATCACTTAGTCTGTGTGTGGTGTGTGTGTTTTGTGTGTGTGTGTGTATATGGATGTGGTTGTGCGGCATTAAGGCTTTGCTGTCTTTAGTGTTTTCTGGACGAGTGCGGCATTCTCAAACAATAAATCGATCATGGGGGGCATGCAGGTCGACTAAGAAGCAGGCAAATCGATCGATAGTGTGTATTTCAGAGTTAGGAATTAGGATCTTGGCAGGATTATGGTATATATGTATATATACAATTGAGGTTCTAGTCAGCCAATCAGTAAAAGTTTTCGAGTGCATCGTCTTGAGAACTCCTCCTCACTTGTCGGGAGGCTTTTCCCAGGCGATTTTTCCCAATTTACAAAGACTTGAGTTGGGTAAAGTTTTGTTTTGTTTGGCAGGAGAGGTTAACAGAGTGGTGAGGGTGGATGGTAAAAGTTTAAGGCATGTTTTAACTAGACAGAAACAAGAAAGACAGAGAGAAGTACAGAGAGTAAGTGAGAGAATGAAGAAAGACGCAGACCGAAACAGTATTTAGTAGTATATAGAGAGTGGAATGTGGTTTGGAGTTAAGTTTTAAGATTTTCAAATGTCTAGATCTAAGGTAAAAAATATAACAAGACAAATCGGTAGTTAGTAACGACTTCTTCGGTTGTTCTCCGGGGATAGGGGGAAAAGCTACGCTAGAGGTTCTAGGGGATGCTATATATGCATATGTATATAGTATATGGTAATTGTAGTACGGGAACGAACATCTAGTAATGCATTTTGAAGGAGCTCACATTTTTCGACTGACGACAACATTTTGGAACGACAAAGTGGACACGGAATCTGGGCTCTGGGCTCTGCCTTTCTTTCTTTTCTTTTATTTTCTTTTCTTTTCTTTTGGTTTTCGTCTTCTTCTTTTATTGTTTACTGTTTACTGTTTACTCTTTACTGTTTACTGTTTATTGCGATGTGATTTAGGCTGACAGTTGGTAGTTGTGGTTGGTTATTGGTTATTTGTTCTTGGTTCTTGGTTTGGTGGTGGCTAGTGGTTGTGGTGAAAGTAGTTGTTGTTGTAGTTCTAGTGGTGGTGGGCGGTGGCATTAGCGGTGAACTAGCGGGCTAGCGGTGAGCGGTGAAGGCGGTGAGCGTGAGGCGGTGGTGAGTGCAACGTTTTCAGCGCAGTTCGCAGTACTCTCGGTGTTCTCAGTTCACTTATTGTCTTAGTTCAATACTATATATTAATATTTCTCTTTTTCATTTCTCTAATATTATTTCTATAGTTTATTAACGGCCCCTCAAGGTTTCTTTGTTTTCACACAACTTTAAGGCACACAAAATAACGGTAAACAAGTGCCAATGACATTAAGGGTGGGATGGAGTGGAGTGGGGGTTGGTGTCTCGGCGGTTTGTTGTATGGCTGCGATGACGTCGTCGGGAACGGCAATAGCAACGGCAAGTGGTTGTTGGAAGTGAAGTTTTTGTGAAGGCAACACAAGGAGCGTGGAGAGTGGAAGGTGGAGTGGAGAGAGGATAGTGACGAGCACGAGCGGGGTGTGCGAGGGCGGAAGGGGAGCGGCACGTTAAAGAAAAACGAGAAAAAAAACAACCCTCCGCTTGACAGGCGCTGCTGACTCAGAGCGAGAGAGCAATAACACTTGACAAACGAAACAACCGAAAGAAACACACGAGAAAATAACAAAAGAAAAGGACATAATAAACACACACGCACACACATTGATAACGTTAACAAAAAAAGCAATAACAGGATCACGCAGAGTAGCAATCGATCAGCTGAGTGTGAACATTTCACTGCAATTTCGCGTTTCTTCGTTTTTGTGACAGAGTCAACTGAGTGTGTGTTTGTTATTATTTCTGCTGCCACACACACACACACCAATGACACACTCGCACACACACGCACAATCATACAACACACACACACAATCACACCAGCAATTGCGCACACACACACGCACACTGAAAGCACTAGGACACTGAAAAAAAAGTAGAATTGACTTGGAGTGGGAAGCTCTGCTCCTTGCGTACGCTTGCGAACTTGTGACTCGTCGACAACGCGTTCAAAGAAGGACTAAACGTTAACGGACACGCGTCCGCCAAGGAACTAAGTGGTGCGAAAGAGACGGTGCCACAGAAGCAGGAGCCGGAGCGTTCAACGCTGTTAACTAACAGCAGGATAAAGAAGCGCTTATGTTAAACTTAACTCTGCGCTGACGCTTATCCCGTCTTTGGAGATTATGATATTGCAATTTGAATGCTTAATTAAAACGTATGTAAAACATTAAAGTGTTAGAACCTCTTTTAAATAAATAAAGATATTTTGAAATATATTTTTTATGTGCAAAATGAACCAAGTATGAAATTAAAAGATTTAAAGTGGTCAAATTGTTTGACTAGCAACGGTACGTGTTAAACTGCAAACGTTAACAGAAGTCAACTGTTAAGTGACAAGGGAATCAACAGCGAGAGAAAGGACGAAGAAGAAAAAATAGCGAATGTGGAGAGAGCGCGACAAGTGGCGGTCAATTTAAACAGGACTTTAATTTGAGCCTGGCAATGTCTGCAACGGTTTGCAAATAAAGACAGAAAATGTAGCATACATTTTGGGCATTAATTACTGGCGCGGTGACTGACTTTGCGATCATATTTGCAGATATTCTAGAATATATGTACATAGTTAACCTAACCAAAATACACTCTCTCTCTCTGGAATGGTCTCTCCTTGGCTGGGAAAACATGTGACTAATGAGGGAAACTCCTATTTGGGTCTGGCAATGTTGTGCGAAGCAGACTTTTGTCTGCAATATTTTGACATTTCGAAGGGCAAAAGAGCGCAGGAATGGTGAGGGTGTGATGATAGGGGGAGGTTCGGGGGTGGTGTTGCAGGAGTCAAAATAATAAAAATTTATAAATTGTCAGTGCTCACTCGCTCACTCTCTCACTCACTCGCTCTCGGAGGGCGAACTGTGCTTGCTCTCGCTCGGAAAAATGCGATTGCCAAAGACATGTTGCTATATGGCGACGCATGTATGCGTGCGTGTTAAATATTGTAGCATACTTAAGTGCGGCAGCATTTAATTAATTAGCACTTTTCACAGGCCATCATCATCCATTGACATGGAAATCAGCGCAAGAGCAAAGCACTTTATATAATAAGTACTCCCTCTCTTAGTCGTTACCCATTATCCTTTTCTCAAACACACACACACACATACATAAAAAAAATACAACAACACAGGCTCACGCACACAACTGACTAATCGGTCGAACACGCGCGCGTTTATAGGCCGCAGACAAGATATGCGGGAAAATCGAATTCTCGCCTCCCGTAATTATCGTAAAAAATTCGCAAAAAATATGCACAATTTCTGGCGTTCCGTGGCAATCGCGGAACCTTTTAGCACTAGTCCTTCTCGACGTTTCTCGCTGTCGTATGTCCTTTTATTTATGCCGTTGCCTGGCGCTCCGCTCTGCGTACCGTGTGGGAGGAGGGTTTCGCCAACGCTGCAAAGCAGTGTTACCAGTTCAGCTGATGTGAGGCCAGATCTGGCTAATTTTGGAAAAGCTTATAAAAATTGCATTTAGCTTAAAATACTTTAAAAAAATTATTTCAATATTCCTTTTCAATATTCTAGCAATAATTGTATTCGTGACGATTCAACATTTTCTTGTATATGAAAATTTGTTTCTTTTTATTGCTTATGGAAGAACAATTAACACATTTTCCTTGGGAAGTTGTAAGTTAACATAAAAATGTTATGTTATTATTTTCATCAAGTTTGAGATTTGGCAACTAACTATTATTCCAGAATTTCGGTTTTAGTATTTTGTTAAAATTTTGCAAGGGTATAAAAAACATCCTTTCTTGTTAAAATATTTGAATTTACAACATATTGCAAATTGACTATTTGAGATCTCAAAAAGTTTAAATTATAAGGACTCTGGAAATAATGAGTCAATCCAGCCTCTTTTCGAATGCCAAAGTTGAATAAGTTTAGAGCTAACAAAAGATTTTTAAATATTTTAAATAAGCATACGGTTTATTAACCATCAAATTAATTAACTTAAAAATATATAAGCAAATGTTGAATGCTTTTTTTGCATTGGATGTATATCTTTAGTAATTTTTTGTTCATATTTAGCTTTTTTTTTAGAATGTAGCTTATTCAAGGGCTTATCAACTGGCCAAACTGGACAGCAACTACGAAAACGAAACGTAAACAGCTGCTCGGAAAGAAAGGGAAGAGAAAAGGAAAGAGAGAACGACCTACAGAGCGTGAGCGAATGAGAAGGCGAGAGTAACAGAGCCGCAGAGAAAGTCAAACTTGCGCAGGCGCATGGAACAACCCCCGAAACACAGCAACTCAGCTGGTTGAGGGAAGGGTGCAAATTCCAAATACCAGGGCTACCAATGACGCCACCACTGCAGCATACAGGTGGCGCCGCACAAGCTTCAGCATTCAGCATTAAGCTTTTAGCTCCGTAACAAACGCTTTAAGTTCAATTGTCCTCTGTAGTTCAGGACTCATTATTCTGCATGCCAAAAGGGCTATGTCCTTGATATTACATTTAACATTTGTAATACAGAGTTAAATTGGATATTTAAATATCTCCTCGAAGTTTAGGACCCAGTATTCTGCCAGTCATAAGGTCTATGTCCTTGATAAAATGTGCACTACAAACCTTATGAAAAGTGTTTTTCTATTATTATTCTCTTTCTTAAATTTAAATAAAGGACATACAATTTGTTTACAACTTGTAATTTTATTTACTTTTCTTGTTTAAAACATCTTTTTATATAGTATAAATTTTCTTTTAATTCTATTCTATTAATTTTTGTAAACAATTCGGATTGAAGTTTGAAAAGTTTGAATTCCATTGGATGTTGAAATATCCGCTCGAACTTTGAGACATAATATTCTACAAACCAGAGGGTCAGCTAAAAATGTGGGTAGGAAACTTATGATGGCAATTTTTCAATTATTTTTTCCTTACTTACATACTTTGCAAAAACATATATTTCTACAATTTCGAGATACAAACTTAATAATTTTAAAATTATGCAATAATGTCTAATATTAATTAAACATTGGTGCCTTTAAAATTGTATTGAAACACATTCAGAAACACCTTCAAATGTTATAAAAAATAACGAGGTATCCTTAAGATTTGATCCATTTTGATCAGGGTTGAAATATCTAATATACTTTAAATTATTAATATATATACAACAAAGTAAACTGCTAACTTTTATTACATTTATCAATTTTATATTTACAATCATAAATCCGATTTAAGTTAGAAAAGGGCTTTTACTGTTCATTTCGACATGACATGCAAATCGAGAGTAAGTAAAAGTAAAAACAGAAAGAGAAAGAAGAGAAAATTTAATAAGTGAAAGCTGTAGATTCTTGTGCATCCGTTTCGGGCCTGAATGGTTCCTATTTTTATAAGTCACCGAAAACACTGCTTTAAAAGTTAGGCATACAAAATCGTTACCAGGAGCTAGAATCCGGTGGATTTTCGAGAAAAAGCACAACAGCTTTTCCGCAGTTGCCCAAATGCCTTCTAAATTTAGCCAAATATCTAATTAAATCGATTAATTTGCAATCAATTTTAATACCACCTTATCTTTTTTGCAAAAAAAAAAAAATCATGAAAATCTACATTTTTAAATGCCATAACTTGGCTTTAAATTTATTCATTAAATTCATTATTCATTTAAATTAAAAAATTTTACAATCAGTTATTAATTATAATGTAATTCAATTATTTATTTTTTATTATTTCGTGTGTTTTATTTCCTTAAAACTTTTTGTTTTATTAAAGCTTATGTTAAAATTGTACAGAGCTTTAGTATAAAGCTATGCTTTTCAACTTCAAATTAATAGATTATTAACACTCAGTTGATATATAATTATTTAAATGATATATATGTACACTAGAATATTTATTACACTAACATTTTTTTTTAAACTATTTCATCGATTTTTATTATTACGAATTTACCTGGCGATCTGCGACTACCTTCGCCTTAGATCGAGTTTAGATTGCGAGCTTTGAGTCTTCAGTATCCTGAAAGCTATTTAAAGGTTCCTTTTCATATGACACACCGGAAGTACATAGTGCTTTGAAAGTTTGAAAGGATATGGAATTCGATTTTCGAATTTTCTTGAAAACGCAGAAGAGCTTTTAAGCAGTTGCTGTCTAAATACAATCAAATACAACCATCGTCAAATTACTGCCCAAATCCAGCTCAAATCCCTCTCGAATCTCTACTAAGTTCCGCCCAAATATATTAATCCTAAAATATATATTTCTTACCGATAAGATTAGATTAGTTTAGATTGCAAGATTTGAGGTTTAACTACCCTTAAAGCAAATTAAAAACAAAATTGAAACTTGGGTGTACAAAGCTTTTAAGAGAAGTTGAAATCCGATGGGTTTTCCTGGAAAAGCACATGAGCATTTCCACATCTGGCACATTCTGTGCAGAGCTCAGTAACAGATGGCGCCAGGCAGCCTTAAAACAAGACATTTAACGATAAAGATTTTATTTAAATAGATTAAGCATTTCTTCTAAATTATACACGTAATGTAATACGGATATAATAAAAGAGATTTATTGATTTATAATAAAAGAAATTAAAATCATAATTAAGCATTATTATTTTTTCTTTTTCACACTTTGTCTTTGGTAAATATACTTCTGATTTTATATTTTTAAATCCATGTCATGATTATCTTTGAAGTTTTATTGCACATTTAATATTTTGATAAAGGGAAAAGTAAATAAAAGCAAAACAAGAAAAGAAGCTAAGATCGGTTCGCCGAAGTTTGTATACCCTTGCAAATTGCAATTGAATCTAAAAATTAAAAATAACTTAGATAATCATATCTCTCATGTAAATTTCCAAATTATTTTTAAATAGATTTTTCAATGTTCATATGGTAGCTAGCTATTCGAACATTATTTATTTTTATTGGATCAACATAATATATGTATGTACATGTGTAGATATGTACATTCCGAGAGTGCTGATTCAGCTTCTAGTGCTTGTATCCCACTTTTGAAGGTAATTCCAAGTCTGTACTGGCATACATAGATCCAAAAATAGAAGCGATCGATTCTACGCTTTACTTCTGACGGAATACCCCACCCGTTCTCGTCCGCATTTTCCCAAAGGAAGCCGGTCAAGTTGGTAGGGGAACACTCCATGAACACTACTTGAAGTATCAGGAGAGGCAGGAACAGCTTACAGGTGACTCCCTCCGCGACAAAGCTCTATAGATATTGCTGATCTACCCCTTTGGTTGACTTTTTATCTCAGGTTTAGGCAGCGGTTTCAGATGCGGGGCACTACCCGTGAACGTTCTCAAAGCCCCTGGTATGCATCCACTCTCGAGCGGTATTCGTTTGGGAAAGCAGCAGCCACTGAGCTTGATGGCTGTGTTTTAATAATAATAACATAATTATAGTGCTTATAATGTTAATGAATAACAATATTGAGAATATTTGTAAGTTTTATATACTTTGCTTTAGCATATTCGATGCAAACTAGACAAATATCTAAACGTAACAAGAAAGGAAATTAACTTCGGCTCGCCGGCTCTTCAAATGGTTAAATTCTTTTGTTTTTTATATAACTAATACATTGCTTGTATATTTTCTTAAATTCACCAACAATTAAGAAAAAAGAAAATATATTTATTTAATGGCGGTCTAAGCCAGATTTCTTTGTTGCTCTTCTTCGGTAGAGAGGCCTACCTGAGGCCCCGTCGTCCCACCTGGCATCCTGAGCATCCAGCATCCTTTGTGTAATTGCACGTTGCGGCACGCGAAATTAAACAAAGATAGCTCGAGTGCTCCCGAAGCGGCAGGGGGATGAACAGATAATGAAGCCGCCGGAGTATGGCGATGGAGGTGAAGACCCCCAGTGGGAGCCAGAGCTCGAGGGGCTGGCTAAATGCCGAAAGAATGACAAACGCCCGGAGGACGCAGCACCCGTTTTCTCCCGGAAAACTTTTCCAAGGAGCTGGGGAGAGTGTCACATCTCCGGCGTTGTCTATTGTTCCCAGAAGTGTTTTTATTTAGCCCGGCCAGCTCTTGAGGAGGACTAAGAAGCTCCGAGGCCCGTACTCGTCCTTGGCATTTTCACAGACTTTACGTTTGTTTTATTATCTTTTATTATTGCCTTTGCCGCTTTGTCTAATTTCGCTGTTGTCTTTTTCTGGCCTCCGTGCCCCACCATTCACCTCCCCTCCTCCTCTGCCTCTGGTGCTAAATTGGCCGTTAAGATGCTAAAGATGCGGATTTCGGTGATTTACCAACTGAGTTGCCCCCTGCCTATGTTGTTGTCCTGCCTCCGAAGGGGCTGCCATTAGCCTTTTAGCCAGGCTCCTGGCTACTTTGAACGTACAACTGTATGCTTTGCTTTATATAAAAATGGTATAGGTTTATATGTACAAATATTAATTTAATTATATATATATTTTTAAAATTTTTATAATTAATTGCAAACTCTTTAAATAAACGTAATCTCGCTCCACTTTTGTCCAGATGAATTTACAAGCATTGCTTTACTTATTTGAGTAGAAAATATGGAAAACCGAATATTAAGAAGTCTTAACTGAATTTAAAGTTTAATAAGAGGATCAAGTTGCAACGCATTAGCCAAAAATAATGCTGTCCCTGCGCTGACTCCCCTCTGGAGCCGGCTTTCTCATTTGATGTGTCCCCTTTTGTTGTCCTGTTTGTTGCCAGCCTTTGTCTCGCCCGGCTTTGTTTCGCCTCCTTCTGGGTCCCCAAGAAGTTGTGGCGGAAATCGCGCTAATTTCGCCGCCTGCTCCTGAAGTAAGAAAGAGAATATAGATGACTTCCCCCTTTTTGGGCCACTTGGTTTTGGCCACAAAACTACCATTATTGCGGCAGGCCGACGACAGATGGGATCGGATTGATTGCGGCCAGACGCGGAAGTGGATGCTTATGGCGTTCGATGTTCGTTGTGTTAGGCATTCGATGTGTACGGGTAAAGTGGAGTTGGGCGGCTGGCTGGGTGGTCATCCTGGCACAGACGGAATCCATTTCCCGCTCCAAAGGGCGCTCAGGCTTCATTAGCTGCGTTTTTCTGCGGGCTGATGCTCCTGCTCCTGCTCCTGGACTGGCCATGTGACGGTGTTGATTTTCACACAACGCAGCGTGAAATTAGAAACAGCAACGGTCCTGTCGCAGCAGCAAGGATTTGGGGGTTGGGCTTAAGGGTCAGGTGACGCGACGCGGCAAATCAGTTGCTGCTGCATTTGGCGATTTTGCGGTTTCCCGTTGGCCTCCTGACGTCGCTCCTCATCGTCGTCGTCGTCTGCCGCTGACAGACCAAATTAAAATGTCCCCGAATGCAGGGGGCTCATGGCTGCCATGTCTGCGTGTCACTTAATGACCAATTTGCCAAGCACAGTCGGGAGGGGATTGGGAGGTCCTTTTTCTGGTCTAGATCCACAGCTGTCACTGCGATAAATCTTCAAGTCGGAAAAATCGCGGCCTCCGCGCCGATAAGCACCACTGACAAGGACAACAATCGCTAGGAGAATTACAACATGTCGCAGTTTGTTTGAAATTTGAATAAATTTCAAATTCGTTAGCACGCTCCCAGTCCCCAGTCCCCAGTTCCCAGTCCTCGTCGCGGCAAAAAGTTTGCGCTCAGCTACAATTAACTTTTAAGTATGCCATTTCACAGATACCGCAGATATCGCCGCGATATATAAAAAGCCGTATGCAAAGTCGTGCATCCCATTCCCGTGAAGCTCCTTGGAACGGTGGCCGAGGGGGTTGAAGTTGCCAGCAGCAGTTGAAGAATAATTTCGTGCCATTTATCATGTCACAGAGTAAGCCCAACAGCGACCACAAAAACAGGACGAAGAGCGAATGCCCTGAAAGGGAAACTTGAAAATCTGGGGACCTAATATCGAGAATGAAACAATGTAATTATAATTATATACAAGATTTTCGGTTCGAACAGTAAAAAAATGATTCCATTTGTAATCGTTTTAAGTAACCCTTTAATTATTTGCTTCTCGTTTATATTTGTAGAATATATTTTCATGTTTTTTATATTAAAATAAATATTTAAAGTTATTGTGTGTCTAAAAGTATAGTTTTAGCTTAGAATCCTACATATCCATACATATTCTATTATCTTGACTTTATTCTTAAAATAAATTATTAGTAAATATAATATCTAACTCATAGTTCGACAGACTCCTTGGAAGAGCGGGGTAAAAAGCAAATGCGTGTGTTTTCCTGTTCCGCTTTTCCGGCGGCCATGTCGAATTTACGCATAAATATCGAGAGCTGAAAGCAGCAGGGCCGGAAACGGGGGCGGCTGATCCCAAGGACAGCTTGCTAATCGCCTGCCATTTATCTGGCCTAATGAAATTTGCGAGAAATCAAATCGGGGCTAGCCACAAGCTGCAACTGATCCCAAAGCCCAGGCATCCCGTGGACTCCGTCACGTGCGCAATTAAACTGATGCCTTCTTCAGGGATTCCTTTCAAGTTGCAAATTCCGAGTGACGAGTGGCGAGTGACGAACTGTGAGCTCCTGCCGCTAAAGAGCCTCCGGGGAATCGACCATTGACTGACTCTCCGCCTTTCTGGCTGACATCATCCATCATTTTGCTCAAAGGAAGAAGAAGTGAAACTTAAGACTTCAAACCTTAAGTTTCAACGATCTTAAACAAGGATTTTTATGTATATTCGTTAACGAATTAGGTTGTTGTGTGTCCTGTAACATCACTTAAAATTATGTTTATTATTTTTTCTAAAACTTTCATTAACTAGGTTGGCTTTTGGTTTCCTTTGTTCGACCTGTCATATATTGGTTCATATGAAAATCAGTTCGTCTGCAGCAGAGCTTGTGTTCACATCGAAAAAGGTGAAGAAACCCTGATTTATTTTGCGTGTTGTTTTTTGTTTATGTTTCAAAATTTAATGACCTAGTTATTGTTTTCGTGCTACAAAATTTACTTGGCTTTTTACGACATCTTTTTTTCTACATTTTCGAAGTGAAGACAAAGCCAAAGATCCTGCAATCCATGGAAGTTGACAGCAAGAATTTTTAATTATAATTTTGAAAGTGGCAACGAAAGAAATTTGCAATTTTTATACTTGGAAGAAGAGAGTTTATTCGTTGCATTCGAAAGTGAAGAGAGAATTGGGTGATTTTTGATACTTGGAGAATAGCAAGACCATCACATCATTGGACATTAGGCTTTCAGGTAGGTGAAAATATAACAAAATGCATTCGGGTCCTGCGCCATCCTGGCTGTGTCTGCCTCGGGGAAACTGTAACTAAACATTTGCATTAGGGACTAGTGGCGGAAGCAACCGCTAAACAGCCAGCCGCGCTCTAAATGTAAACAGTTTAAATGACATCTGGCGGGGATTCGGGGTGGACTAGGATGTTGGGGGGGGTTTTTTGCATGTCGCTTAAATAAATTTTGCGGCAAATCGCAAAATCGGAAAATCGCCAAAAGGGCAGGCCCTTGTGTGGCCAGTGTGGTCCGTGGCGATTCCGCAATTGGCAATCGACGCCGCAAATCGCGTTTTAAGCCCTGCGTGCGATTAGTTTAATTGCCAACGTTGGTGCAACAGGAGAATGTGCAGCATTTGCATAGCGGTTGCGGTCCTGCGTCCTTGCATCCCTGTAATAGCTCCCGGGAGTGGCGACTCGCGCTTAATGCGAAAATAAGGATTAACCAATGAAATTTATAAATGCACAGGCATTCCACTCCTCCAGTCCATTTCATTCCAGTCGAGTCGGGTTGAGTCGAGTCGAGTCCTTGTGCCTGCAAATTGAGTGCATAAATTGGCCGCATCGTCCGTTGGCCCTTCGCAGGATGCGAAGCGAGGCGAGGCCAGGGGACAGGCAATCTATTTTGGATTAAATCAAATCGAAATAAACGATTTTTAATGGCCTGTTGTCCCTGTCCACCGTGTCTGGTCTCCGTGCTCCGTGTGGCACAGTGGCAAAAACGAGGTCATTAATTATTTCTTCAGAAGCAGAAGATAAGCCCCAGGGCTGTTAACCCACTCTCTCCCCCTCCCCCCCCTCGGCATTGATACGGTACCCCGGGCTCGCATCCTTTTTGGCGTTTTGTGTCATTAGCTAAAAGCCAGGGCTGCAGCTAAATTCCAAGAATTTGGGGACTAATTTTATTACAAAAAAATACTTCGATGGCAACAAATAATGAAATTATATATATATATATATATATTATATTTGGAAATATATTTTGCAACTTGATTTTGCAACAAGATTTTGCAAAAAAAAACTCTCTTTTATAGTCATAAATAATATATTTGTAAACCTTGTTCGTTTCTAATTTAATGTTCTGCAGCCCTGCTTGAAAGCGAGAGGCCAAAGCCAAAAGGACACAGGACAATGGTCAGCCGCACACACACAAACACACATACACTTACGCACGTTATCCTCGACGGCGGCCGCATGTGGCACCAGGAGATTAATTAATCTTCAAGGACTCATTGTGTGTGCCTGCCCTGGCCGGCACTGCCCATTCCGGGGCCGGCTCATTAGGACACTCGGCCATTTGCATGTGCAGCGACGCAAAATGAATTTATGGCCTGGTCAAAAATCCCGGCATCCCCATCCAGCCTTCTCTCTCTTCTATTTTTTTTTTGTTTTTTTACTTGTTAAGCTTGGCATTTGTCACAGGACACAGGCCTGTCCGAGTCCCCTTCCCCGCCAGGCATTTATTTTGATTAGACTTCGACATTCGTTTCTATTTGCCGGCTCCTTATCGTAATCCGTGGCCAGATTTGGTGCCAGATTACTGTGTGCATAGTATACACTCTTATTGTGGTGTCCCGGGTATTCCCCCTGCTCACATGAAATATTCACAGCTGATTATTTCGGCCAGGTTAATGGATTCCAAAGCGCCGCAGATATCCTTTGATGCACACATTCCCCATGTTATTTATTAGGCCGCACATGTGAATTATAGCTGTGTCTCCGAGTTTTCCAACTCTTTGCATTTGACTTCCGACTTGAGACTTGAGACTGGCAACTGGGACTAGGGCCCACCTGAGGGAGGCTGTTCTAAAGACAAGTGTGTGAAGTGAGGCAAATGGCAAGGACACTAAGATTTGTCCTTATATTGAAGGTAGCTACTAGGAATCATTAGTTAAAAGAAATTCTTTTAAAAAGCTTGTAATATTGCCTAGGCACAGGATTTAAATAGAGAAGTTACTAAATATCTTATCGGTATAGTAAATAGAAAAGTTACTGAAATAAATGTACTCTTTTATGTTCTATAGATGTGCAAAAATTAAAAAAAATCATACAGCATTATGCATATTTTTCTATATTATAGCCCCTTTCTTATTTTTCTATAATTTTAGGTTTTGTTTTTACACATTTTTATATATTTACAAAAAATTACAATAGGTTTATGTTTTTTTTCTGACCTGAAACTGCGACCAGCTAAGTTTTTCCAGACAATTTTCACCATTAATGGGAACTTTGCTTAATCGACAAGGATTCACCTTGCCCAAGTTGATTACCAACTGTGTGTTACGACTCCTGGTAATGGGCCAAGCGGGTACGCAAAAGCTTAGGTTTCGTCTCGTTTAATGTTCCAAGTTTAAGCGGGGAGGAGGAGGAAAACTAGACGAAGGATACGAAGGAGGCCCACGGCACACACGTGGAGCGTTGAGCGTTGAGCGGAAGTCGAAGGAGTTGTTGCTGTTTTGCGGGCTGTTAAAATGATTAATGATGTGTGTGTGCGGCATGTGTGTTAACGCCTCAGCTCTCCTTGTGGCTGGGAACTTACCGGCACAGATGTTGTCATAAATAAAAAGAAGCTGAAAAGCAGATAAAGATGCTCACGGGGGGGCGACCCAGTGTGGGATGTAAATAAACATACGTGTGGGCGCTATGTGCTATTTATGCGTGCGTGTAGGCGAGTCTGTTCGGGCCACATTAATGTCAAATCAGCCGCATAAATTGCGCAAAACGCTCAATTTATTTAACGAGGCGAGCGCGGCCATTGGGGGCGTGGCTGTGACAAGTGTATTTGCCGGTTAATAAATGTGGCTCTGCCTCGAAAGTGAGTGGGTCTTTCACATCCTCTTCATCCTCCTTCTCCTCGTCCTGACAATTGTTCAGTTTTGCAGTTTTGCAGCAGCGCCTGGCCAATGTCAATTGCCACATCAATCGATTTGGCTTATTGTGCCGCCCCAATTCTCCATCGCGAATCGAAGGCAATCACAATGCGGCGATATGCCCGAGAAAAAGGATAATAAAAAATGTAAATTCCAGGCGGTGAAGCACAAGGCAACGGGTTGAAACCGATTAAGTCAACAAGAAATGGTCCTTGTTTTGGACTGAAATAAATGTGTATACATTTGAGTTGGTTGGGATTTGAATCTTGGATTGGATCTACTATAAATAACAAATTAAGGATTAAGTTTTAAAAATTTTACAATAAAATATTGCAAAAAAGCAAAATGCTGTTTAAATTTATAATATTTTAATAGATTACATTTATTTCCTTACAAGTTTTATATGTAGAGCAAACTCCGCGTCGCATATCCTTGGGCCCGCTTTTCGATTTGCTTGTTTCGCGTTTTGTCTCGCTTTGCTTTGCCATTTCCACTTCTCGCACGGACGACGACGTGCCGGGAACATCAAGGAAGAGAGGATGTGTGAGCTTGTCTGTGTGTGTATGTGTAGGTGTAGGTGTCAGGGGTGCTGTCCTGGGCCCTCCTCGCCGACGCCAGGATTGCATATTTTGCTGCCTCACGAACATGAGCGCTCGTTAAACGGATGAGTTAAAAGTCAAAAGCCCTAAAGGATTTTATTTGAATTGCGGTCTGCGCCGCCGTTCGACGTCGACTCGTCCTAGCCACCAACCCTAGTCGTCCTTGTACCCCTTTGTGTGCCATGTTTTATTTAAAGTTTATCTTCGCGCCAAGGCGAGCCTGCAAAAAAAATAAAAGGAAAAAATATGCGCAAAATAAAATGTGGAAAATATTTTTTCGGCGCAAGATGGATAGAACAAAAGGGTTTCGTTTCGTTTCGTCCTTGGTCCGGGCCTTCGTCGGCACGTCGCCGTTTCAAAGCCGTGTTGAAAAATATTTGAAATAATTGCAAAAAATGTTTTCCCAGCACCGTCGGGGTGTTGCTGTTGTGGCCCAGGACATTGTCTTACCAAGTCGCTTCGCCATGCGGAGCACGTCTGCTGCAGCGACTGCAGAATCCCTTAAAGGGCAAAGTTCTGAACCCAGGCACTTGTATCGAATCGCAGATAAAGCGATACACCAAGGTGTATCTGTTCTCTCTCTCTCGTAATCCCGGGGAGCTAGAAAGGGTTTTAAATCCATAAATAGTCCTTGTAGAAAATGAATATCTGCATTTTTGCCATTTATAACAAAAACAAAGCAGGCTCGTTTTGTTTTCTTTTTTTTAAATATAGAACCCTTCAGGTTTCCCAGCATGAAGGATCCCGATCAGCGTTTGGGCCTGGCCTCGTCCTCATGGGCATTTCTTGTGGCCACCGGACGCTTGCCCGCTGCTTGTAGTACGTCTTGAGCTTAAGATCCTCCTCTTAATAGCAACAATTCTGATCTTAAATTCATAGCCTCAAATATGGACAAAGAAATGCCACTGGAGAACGGCTTGAGCCAGGAGAAGCTTTGCGGTGAAGTGGCTGACGAGTTGTCCGGCGGCGGTACAGAGGAACAGCCTAGTGATCTCCCGGTTGATCTGGTGGAAGAGAAGACCTCAATGGCAACAGAATCCCAAGAGCCTTTGAAACCCGCTGTTATCACCAATCAGATGTCGCCCGACGCTCCCGTCTTCTATCCCAGTGGATCCTATGCCGCCCAATTGCTGGCACAGCGTAAAACACCGGGCAGGACTTCTTCGGCATCCTCGACCTCGTCGCTTAGCTGGTGGCCCAACCTGTCGCCGGTGGCGCGGGAGGTTCTGGAGAAGGGAACCGGTCCTTATATTGGCCCCGACAAGGATCCCTTCTCGCTGCGTAATCCCCACTATGGAGGCGGCCGTGGCGGCGACGATTCGGATCGCAACA